>CM042684.1:139395471-140012914 GCA_023614405.1 Avena insularis
CGATAAGTGGATTGATGATTAAGGCGATTTTCCTCGCATGTGCAACTTAGGCGGATGATCAGCGGTCAAATGTGATTGCCACTTCCGACCAGTCCAAGAATTGGGGGACAGCCGGAACTGTTGCATTGAGCTCATGTAGTACTAACTTTTTGACCTTTGCTGGTTGAGATCCGAGGAAGGTGACATAAGTGTCTTTCTTGGTCGGAAAATTTTTCTTCATTTCCGGCTTGGGGTTTGTAGCATCAGCTTCCTCCATGTCGGAATCTTCCTTGGTCTCTAACTTTTTCGGGATTCTTCTTTCCCTTCTTCCGCTTAGCTTTGTAGCCAGCAGTATCATCTCTCTTAATGTCGTCATTGAAACGACACTCGGCGTTTGTGTGGGACGAGCCCCCATTGGCGTCTAAGTGATGCACACACGGGTTATTGGCAATATCGCCCAAGAGTAGGTTTTTCCAGTTGGTCTCCTTTACCTTGAACTCGGGTCCCACGGCTGCGTTATGCCTCCGCCACGTGCTCCTCGTCCTCTAGACCCCAAAGTAGCAGTGACCACTGCCATTTCCGCATTGGGTAGTTCTTCCGAGGTATTCTTGCGCTTCTGAGCTTGTTGCTTTGTTTGTTTTGCCGACTGTGGCACAGCCAGGGCATTAAGTAATCCCTCTGCATCGTCATCAGCATCTGCACACTTGCTCGTTGTTTCTATCATCTCTCCCAAATCAGTGACCTTGTGACACTTCAAGCGATGACGCAGTAAACCAATTGGGAGACCTGCAATGAAAGCTTCAATCGCAGTTTGGTCATTTACTCCTTCAGAGGAGTTCTTAGTGTCGATCCATCGTTCGAGATAATCCTGGCAAGTTTCTCCGCCTTTCTGGGTGCAACGTTGTAGGTCTCCAACCGTACAGGGCCTCCGGTATGTGCCTTCGAAATTCCGAAAGAATGCACTTTGCATGTCATACCAGTTGTGGATGGTGTTCTCCGGAAGTTCATTAAGCCATGATCGTGCCGTCTTCCACAACATGAGTGGGAGATATCGGGTTGCATTGAGCTGTTTTCGCCTTTGGCGATGCAGCAAGCTTGGAAGAAATCCTGTAGCCAAGTATCTGGCCGAGCTATACCGTCGTAGGCTTGGATATGTCTTGAGATAGCAAATCCTTCCGGGAATCTTATAGCTCTTATGCATGGTCCGAAGCACTTTGGGCCCACGTATATATCATCATTTTCGTAGCTCCGCGCCTCTATATTGGAGTTGATCCTGTGCCTTGCGTCGTTCGGGGATAGAGATCGTCCCGAGTGTTGGCTGTGGCTGCGGTGCCTTGGAGCCGGACTTCGGCTTCTGCCACCACCTCCTCCACCACGACGCCCTCCTTGGCCTCCTTGGGAGCCGTTGTGGTGTCTACTTGGCGGAGAGGGTGGAGCAGCTGGGTTATTTCCGGCTGATCGTCGACCTCCATCTGGAACGTCATTATTCCGGTTCCGGGGAGGGTCTTCATTAGACGGCCTCCTGCCGGCTTGTCTCACGCAGTGTCCATCGTTCCTTCGTCCGTCATCCGGATGGCTTGCATGTCTAGTAGGTGGCATTCTTTGTCGGTCCTCCTCCCGACGTTTCTCTTTATCATTGTCCCTACGGTCTTTCGACTCTCGCCGGGGCGGGTTCCTCGGATTCGCAGCTATTGCCTATTGCTCAGCGGGTTAACGTTACGCTAGTCAGGAAGCTTTGTGGTGCATCCCGAAGATCCAGTTCTGAAGTATTATCCTCCCATGATCGGAGCGGTGGTGCCGTTCCTAACACGCTGGGGTCTTACGTTAGACCATGCCGGATCTGTGTGACACTGGTCGGAATCGGAGACCAGCTTTTGACTTCCGGACATGGCAACCTTTTGCTGCTCCAGTCCCTTTTTGAGTAATTTGATGCCCAACCGGATCTGCTTCCTGGATTGGATTAGCGATAGGATTTCTACCCGCAACGGTGTTCAGATGTGTTGGATACACCCAATCCCCTTTGCTATCTTTCCGAGGCATCCCCATTTCTCCTCCGAAAAGGACTTTGTGAATCTGCGGGAATTGGTTGTCATTAGTATGACGTTTCCTGGTCTTCTGGTGTTGCCTGGAGTTGTACTTCTCCGCAGATGCCATGCGTTTCTTTTCCTCCTCAATGTTTCTGGCTTCATCGAGGAGTACTTGACGACGTGCTTCTAGGGCATGTGCCCTCTCGTCCAGCTCTTCAGCAGTAAGTTCTGCAGTTGTAGGACTAGGTGTGGTTAATGCAACATCGATGAGTTTACGCGCACCTTCAGTGATCACGTGTCCATCCACCGATTCTTCTTTTTTGGGCTCGTCTAGGATAAGCGCTCCATCCGAGTCTTCCTCATATTCCTCAGCAATCACCTCCTCTGCTGGAGGGTCTTTTGCTGGGGTCTTGTTCTTCTTGTTCTTCTTCTTTGCCTTATTGGCAGCGCCGGTAGCAAAGACGGCTTTGGGTCCGTTTCCCGGAGTCAAGCTTGATTGGTACTTTCGGACATCTGGACATCGGGATTATCTCCGACTTCCATGTCATCCTGCGCTTTGAGAGAGTGTTCCCAGGATCCTTCATCCATGGCTTCTCCTTCCTCTACAGCTTTGGAGTTATACTCCTCTTCATATTCTGTGGAGAACTTTCAGAAATCCGCTAACGTCATCGATTCATCCGAGGATGCGTATCGTCGGCGTTGTTCCAATCAGCCCCAAGATAGAGTCGGTGTTGTTCCAAAGATCGACAAGGTTTGATTCGGATCCCACATATCCGGCAAAGTGTGATGTGCCCCTCCTGAGATAGCTGCGGTCTTCATAGTAGGCTTCGTCGAAATGTTTGATGGTCTTGAGAATCGCATCTATGCTTGAATTTTGCATTATCATGCGTCTTAGTGTGTACCTCAGAAAGGCCCATGTCTCCCAAAGATCGTTAGAGCCGGAACCGTCGTTGTTATTGTGCTCCTCCTGGATTTCGACCTCTGCGGGTGGGTCGATCTGGGATTCGGTCTCCCTAGGGAGATCCACTCCAGATTCGACTTGGACCGCTAGGTCTGCTTCAGGCTCGGATTTCTCCACTATCTCCACGACTAGTGCGGGCTGGGTGGGATTAGGGTTTTCTGAGATCCGGAACTCTGCCGCCTCCGCGGACAAAGGGGACCCAGAAATTTCCTCTGCCTCTATCATCACCGCTGGGGTGGGTGGGACAGGTTCAGCAAAACCGATGTAAACATCGATCTCGCCAAAAGACATGATGGTGTAGGCAGTCACAACCTCCCTAGCCGGAATCCAGGTCTCGTCGAGAACGATGAGAGGGACATCGCTAGCATAGAGGATGCGACCGACGGTGATAGTCTCGCCGATTCCGATTCTTGCAGATTCTGCTCGGAACGCAGCTCTGAAGCTCACTTGCCCCACGGTGGGCACCAACTATCGTCGGATTGATGACAAGTACGCCATGAGGGGGTCCTCGAGGCATGCGGAAGAGAGGGGTGTGAGACGTACGGTGTTCCGGGACGGTGAGCACACAAGTTTACCCAGGTTCGAATCCACCAACTTTGGATGGATCCTACTCCTGCTAGTAATCCAGTAATACGACAGAGCCGGAATATGGGTTACAAGGGTTCGCCTGTGTGAGTTGAGATTGTAGACTATTGAGGGTGCCCTAAAGGCTCTCCCTAGGACGGCTTATATAGATATCCGGCCTATGGTTTCTGTGGAGAGATCTATTACATGACGAGAGTCGATTCTGAGTACACCTTGAACTACAAGTAACACTATGGGCCTAAGTCGGTAAGTCTTCTAGGCCTTCCTTTATCTGGATTGGACTCCGCCTCTTCTCCCTGACTGGGCCGCCCGTGAAACAAAGCTCTAACCCGAAGTGGGCCACCCTAGTTAGTGAGGACTGTGAGGATACCCGAAAAGTATATCCCCAACACCGACCCTCGGACGGTGAGGAACACTCTGAATAATTACATGAGTTGGCTGCAGTTCGAAGAAAACAGGTTCGTAGGTCTCGACCTCGAGTACAGCTGCGATCACCGTAGGATCGCCGTGGTGCAATTCTCCATGAAGGGGCACGTCCTCGTATACCAGCCTTTTGCGAGAAGGGGCCGATGATCTGTTAGACTTTGCTGTCTTTTTGTTCCTGAACCATCTGTTTGCAAAATTTATTACTATATTATTTTTCTGAATTCATTTTCATGCAGGTGGGGCGAAAGCATTAGGGATCTGTTTCATGACTTTCTCATGAACCAGCACATAACATTTACTAGTGTTGACATCACGAATGACACTAGACTGCTTGAAAGCCCGACTGTCAACATTAGAATCCCAAAGGAGTGCAGAATGGACATCCAAGAAATTTACTGGATCCTAGGGACGAAGGGCGGCAAAACCGGGATGGCCGCTCTTGCCTCCGAACTCATTGACCCGTGTTACGCTGACATAAAGGGCAAATTGCTGAGATGTTCGTGGAGGCGTTTAGGGCACGATTACTGGGAGGATAAGCCACTTTCTAAACCTAATCTGAAGTACGTTGCAATTGATGGGTATGTTAGCCATGAGCTGTACCGCCAGATTGTAAAATATCATTCCAGGCATCGCATCATTGAACCACCACCAAGGCAGTTGTTTGCCCCAAATGCTGGAGTGTAGATGAATCTACAAGCCGGGGAAAGCAACCGAAGGCATCCTGGGATTAGTGCATGATCGTTGTGTTTGTATGGGGCTTGTTGTGTTTGTATGGGGCTTGTTGTGTTTATGAAAACATGTTATTTCAGAAGTACACTATGTGAGCAATTACGAACTATTGTGTATTACCTTTGTCGAACTATAATCTGGGTTTGGTTATGACTGTATCCTTTGCTATAATCTGGGTTTGGTTATGACTTATGACTGTATCACACTTTATGCATGTCA
Source organism: Avena insularis (assembly GCA_023614405.1). NCBI lineage: Eukaryota > Viridiplantae > Streptophyta > Magnoliopsida > Poales > Poaceae > Avena > Avena insularis. The sequence goes on from CM042684.1 coordinate 139,400,398, forward strand.
GTCCTGGATTCTACCTCATGCAAATGGCACAGACAGAATTTTTAAGAATGAATGTTGAGCATACAAAAAGGGGGAATGTAATTCATACAGGTTAAGTAGCTAATAGCACAGGGAACATACGAGCTTGGTTCTTACACACAGAATGCTTAGAAAATACATGCGAGATAAAATACAGGCGAGATAAAATACAGGCGAGATAAAACTAGGAACGAAATGCGAAACTAGTAGTGGTAACCAGCACACTCACCCACCCGCCAGATCCTATTGAGCATCTCAGTAGCGCATATACGCGTCTCTGGCTGCATACTTGATCACATCGTAATCCAGGTGCCTCCACTCCCATCGCTCGTGCACGTGCTTCGGGAACTCGACTTTCATGCCGGCGTACTCGCGGTCGATGATGTTGGCAGCGAGTCTAGCCATGCCGACTTTCCCCGTACCGCCATCCGGGTACCTCCACAAACGTTGGAGATCAACGTGATTGACAACATGAACGAGGAGATCTCGCTCTAGCTTCGGAGTGTTGTTCTTGATGTCGACGCTGGCGAAGTAGATCTCCCTCCTGTGTAGGAACTCGCTGATACATTGCAAATGTATCTATAATTTCTGATGTTCGATGCTTGGTTTTATCCACTTTCTTGTGTTTTGTCCACACTTTGGAGTACTTTTCATATGATTTCTTGACTAACCTATTAACAAGAGCCACAGCATTACCGCCTGTTTTCTGCTGTTTTTGGTTCTAGGAAAGTCGAAAATGAATATTCTCGGAATTGATGGGACAAAAGCCAAAGTGCATATTTTTCCTAAGTCATCGATGCCGTATTTACACGGAGAAGAGCTAGGGGTCCACACCACTGGCCATGGGCCAGCTTGACCTGCGCGGGGTGGTGGCCGACCCAAGACCCCTCGGCCTCTCCTTCCACCTATAAGATGCCCTCGGGAAAAACCCTAAGTACAGGATCAAAATCCACGAAGAGTCTCAGAGTCGCTGCCATCTCCATCCCTAGATCGGTAGGGATCTGAAGCTCTTCCCGGCACCCTCCCGGAAAGGGGAATTCACCCTGGAGGCCTTCTTCATCACCATGCAAGCCTCCAGTGTGATGTGTGAGTAGTTCATCCTTGGACTACGGATCCATGTAGTAGCTAGATGGCTGGTTCTCCTCCTTTGTGCTTTCATGTCTAGATCTTGTGAGTCCGCTCATGATCAAGATCATCTATTTGTAATTCGCATGTTGTGTTTATGATCCGATGGATATTGAGATGCTATTTTAGATTGATTATTGATTCTATCATGTCTTTGTTATTTGTGATCTTGCATGCTTTCCGTTGTTAGTAGCTATCTTGGCCAAGTAGATGCTAGCAACTCCAAGAGTTAGTATTTATGCTTGGTAGTGGGTTCATGCCTCTGGTATTCTAGGGAAGTGATAGAAATCTCTAAGGTACTAGATGTGCTGTTGCTACTAGGGAGAAAACAACAATCCTTTGTTCATAGAACAATCGTATTGTTTACATTACATGAAATTCATAAAGCAATAATCTGTTGCTTGCAACTTAATACTGGAGGGGGTTCGGATGATAACCTGAAGGTGGATTATTAGTTATAGATGCAGTTCGATGGCGGTCTATGTATAATGTTGTAATGCCCAATCAAGTTCCAAAGGAGTCAATATGATTAGTATATGCTTGTATGCTTTCTCGATGTTTGTCAATTGCCCCGCTGTAATTTGTTCACCCAGCATGTTATCTATCTTAAGGAGAGCCACCTCTAGTGAACTATGGATCCCAGTCCTTTCTTTTACATACAATCTACAAACTATTTACTGCTTTGTGTTTACTTTCTGCAAACTTTTTGTTCTTTCCATTCGATACGTTTAATCCTTTGTTTTCAGCAAAACATGGTGAGATTGACAACCTCATCGCAAGTTGGGGACAGAGTTCTGTGGTTTTGTTGTGCAGGTCTCCACGTTGCTACTAGCACTGCATCGCCAAGGCTCAGCTAGCAACACCTTTGGGGTGTTTCCTTGCTCCTACTGGTTCGATTAAACCTTGGTTTCATAACTGAGGGAAACTTGATGTTGTGCTCATCATACCTTCCTCTTGGGGTTCCCAACGAGCTCTACATCAACACTGAGCCATCAAGCATTTTTCTGGCACCGTTGCCGGGGAGTCAAGGACATCTTCACAAGGGGAGTCCCTCATAACCAATCTCTTTACTTTGTTATTTTTGTTTTGCTTAGTTTACTTTTGTTTGGTTTTCTTGTTGCTTTATCAAAAACACAAAAAAATTAGTTTTACTAGTTTGCTTTCTTATTTGAAAACACATAAAAAATGACTACTCTTGAAAACACTAAGTTGTGTGATTTCACTAGCACCAACAATAATGATTTTATGAGCACACCTATTGCTCCACCTGTGCCTGAAGATACTTTCTTTGAGATAAAACCTGCTTTGCTCAATCTTGTTATGAGAGAACAATTTTCTAGTATTAGTAATGAAGATGCTGCTGCCCATCTAAATAACTTTGTTGAACTTTGTGAGATGCAAAAGCATAGGGATGTAGATGGTGATATATTAAGATGAAATTGTTTCGTTTCTCTTTGAGAGGAAAAGCTAAAGAATGGTTGAATTCCTTAACTAGGAATAGTATTGATTCTTGGACTAAGTGCAAAGATGCTTTCATTGGAAAATACTATCCTCCTGCTAAGATTATATCTATGAGAAGTGAAATAATGAAGTTTAAACAATATGATAATGAACATGTTGCTCAAGCTTGGGAAAGAATGAAATCTTTGATAAAGAATTGTCCCACTCATGGACTGACTGCTTGGATGATCATCCAAACCTTTTATGCATGATTGAACTATTCTTCAAGGAACCTATTGGACTCTGCTGCTGGAGGTACCTTTATGACCATCACTTTGGGTGCTGCAAACAAACTTCTGGACAATATGATGGTTAATTATTCTGAATGGCATACTGAGAGAGCTCCACAAGGTAGGAAGGTAAATTCTGTTGAGGAAACCTCCTCCTTGAGTGATAAGATTGATATTATTATGTCTATGCTTGTTAATGGGAAAGCCCATATTGATCCAAATAATGTTCCTTTAGCCTCTTTGGTTTCTCAAGAAGAGCAAGTTGATGTGAACTTCATAAGAAATAATAATTTTGGCAATATTGCTTATAGGAGTAATTTTGGTAACAACAATTATAAGCCATATCCTCCCAACAATGGTAATGCTTATGGAAATTCTTACAACAATAATAGGAGTGCTTCCTCTGAACTTGAAGTTATGCTTAAAGAGTTTATTAGTAAACAAACTGCTTTCAATAAAACTATTGAGGAAAAACTCTCTAATGCTGAAAGAAATATAGCATCTTTGGCTGAAGCTCAATCTTCTTTGAATAAAATTTCTGCTAAACCTAAAACTAATGATAATACCTTTGCAGCTACTAATGCTATACAAGTAAGAATTGATGAAAATGTTAGACTATTAGTTGAATTACATGCTAAGTGGGAAAGAGAAGATGAAATTGCTAGAAACATTAGTGTTTTTACTATCACCACCACTAATGTTGAGACTAGTAATAGTTCTACTACTCTAGATGATAAATTTGATTTTGATCTTGATGGTTGCAATATCTCTGAAGTTATTAAGTTGCTACAAAAGCTTGCTAAAAGTCCTAATGCTAGTGCTATGAACATGGCCTTTACAAAACACATTATTGATGCTCTCATAAAGATTAAAGAAGAAAAGATGAAACATAAAGCTTCTATTCCTATAAAACAAGAAGATGGTTGGGAACCCATCATTAATATGAAAGTGAATGACTTTGATTTCAAATCTTTATGTGATCTTGATAGTAGTGTTTCTATTATGCCTAGAAGGATTTATGATATGCTTGATTTGCCTCCACTTGAAGATTGTTATTTGAATGTCCCACTTGATGATAATGCTAAAAAAAACTCATGGGGAGTCTTAATGATGTTCCTATTATGGTTAACAATGCCTATGTCCCTGTTGATTTCTATGTTTGGGATGTTGAATGCAATGCTTCTTGTCCTATTACTTTGGGAATACCTTTTCTTATAACTGTTGGTGCCATTATTGATATGAAAGAAGGCACCATTAAATATCAACTCCCACTCAAGAAAGGTATAGAACACTTACCTAAGAAGAGAGAGAAGATTTATTTTGCCTCTCCTATGAAAACAAAATTTGTTCTTAATGCTTCTTCATTTGAGAACACTTGATTCTTTCTTGCTTCTTATGCCTAACTTAAAGGCGTTAAAGAAAAGTACTTATTGGAAGATAACCCAAAAGTTTTAGATGAGTCTTGGAAGTTATTAATTCAGTAATAACCGCTCCTTATCCTTTTTATTTGCTTTTTGTGCCAAGAGTAACCTCTAATGAGAGAGAATTAATGATTGGGAAAGTTGCTGTCCCGAAACAGATTTATGTGCTTCACCGCAAAAATTCGTGTGAAATCTCTGAACGTCTTTTTGAGGCATGAATTTTTGTGATTCTGACCCAGGTTGTTATCTAACTTTCATTAGTTCAACACTTTTTTATTTGAGCAACATAAGGTCTTCAAAAAAATTCGTATTTACCTGCTGGTCTTTTTTAACAGATTTCTACCATTTTCTGCATTTGCTTCTTGTTGGTTCCTTTTTGAGTTCTTTTGGGGAATTGAGCTTTTTGAGGGAAGTTCTATAGTATCTAGTGTTCTAATGGAAGTTTATTTGGTGTTAGAACTGAACCTTAAGACCTTTTATCTTGAGTGCACTAATGTTGCTAATAAAGATTGTGTGAAGTTTTGTATGAAGGAAAAAATTTAGGTGTATGGAAGGAATGAGTAATGAGATGAAGGATGGATTAAATCTCAAGCTTGGGGATGCCACGCGTGTCACCCCAAGAAATATCCAAGAAGTACAAGCGTCTAAGCTTGGGGATGCCCAAGGCATCCCCTTCTTCATCTATAAAAATTCCAGGTTTCTTCCAAACGCTTCATTTTTATTGTTTCATGCACAATTGTGTTTTTCTTGGAGCGTCTTATTTTTCGTTTTTTGTTTTGGTTTTCATTTGCTTGGATTTCTTAGTTTGCTGAATAAATTGGTTGGACCCCCTCTTTCATACATTGGTTTTCAAATAGTTTGGTTTGGTTTGGAAAAGAGTAGGAAAGTTCATGCTTATGTGGTAAAAAGAGCTTGTTTTTGACTGTGGCCTATGCTTTGTCATGCCATGCTTGATATTGTTTTGGCTTTATGCTTAGTATTCTTTGCTGTAGCATGACTTGTTATAAACAATTGAGATTTCTTAATGTGCCTTGGATGAATCATGCGTTCTTTTAGCATATTAAAGCATAGTATAGTGGTATTCTCCTTTGATGCTTTATTTGGGTTGACTTGGCGCATGCTCACACCATGTTATGACTATCTCAAGTCACCATAGCCTTTATGATCCTTTAGTTTTCAACTTGTAGTATCACTTTATGCTTTTATCAATGATGTTTTGTCGCTCTGCATGATTATGGCCATTATTGCTCTCTTAGTTTGTCGCTTCCAGTCTTTTGCTAGCCTCCACAACAAAGTATGAGTTCCACTCAGGCATCCAACTCCTTAAACCAAGTTATTCCAAAGAGTCCACCATACCTACCTACTAGCATATTCTATTTCAAGTATATTCATGCTTTTGTTTACCTTCCAAATTAAACTTGTTATGAGAAAACTAGTGATTAAAGCTCTCACGAACTTGATGGCACACTTTACTTTTCTTGCCCTTAATAAACTTGAACCATTGTGTCGTCTATGTTGTATATGCTTGCACTTATTTGTTGGGGATTAGCAGAACCATGCTGTCATGGGGAACGCTTTCAACATTGCACTGGTACTTTGTACCGAGTTGATATCATGCTCTTTTGTATATGGATGTCGTCGGTGTGAAATGAAAGGGGAGCTTTTAGGTCCATGGAGTTATGTATATGTGTTAGAGAAATGCCTGGGCCGCTAGTCTAATCCATGCTGACATGGTGGAAACCTGCAGCGTAACCATAATGAGCTGTCTATGAAGCATTCTTCTTATAAAAAAGGAGTCCTATATTGAAAAAAAAGAGAAAAAGAAAAAAAGAGATTATGAAAAGAGGAAAGAGATAAAAAAGCACCATATTCCCATGGTAAATAAGAAGATTGCTGAGATGCTCATTGTCTGCATGCCTTGTCATTTTGATATGGGGATTCTTCCGTATCATCAGGCAAGGGGTACCTTGTTGGCGGTTCTCTATGATACACATGTACTTATGATGACAAGAACTTACCGGTGACTAAACTTGAGTAGCATGAGGAGCGGCCCTCATATACAAGGGACATGAGATTTCTAACTTATACTTCGTCAAGCATGTACACCATAGTTTGTTCACTTTAACCTTAATCACTTCAAGATGCTTATGATAGGGGCAATGAGAGCTGAAAGCTATAAGTACCATAATTTTTGGAAGCTCTTTATGAGACTTGAATCCCTACTTCCTTCTATGAAGGCCTTTCTTCCACCATTATATTGAGTCTACACCTTCTACCTTTATGCACCTACTTTGAGAGCATAGTGGCCATTCTTAGTTCTATGTGCATTGTCCCAAGACTAGTTGATTGATGCATAACTTGATATTGCTTGTTCTAAACTATTTGTATCTAGTCACTCTTATGAACTTTGAAGGTGTCCTATGCATTTATATTTGCTACTCTATGAGGGACAAGCTGAATACTATTATGCTATGTTTTCTTTATGTGAAACAAACAAACGTCTTGCAAAGCATTGTTATTCATGAATCTTTTGTTTGTGCCTTTTCATGTTGCATCATAGTTTCTTTGTCTTATTGCTAGAACTTTGTCTTTCATGTTTTGATTGAAGTACTATGATCCCAGCTTTGAATGTTTTACAAATACTTTGATCAAGTCTTTGATGGTGCATGTCACCTCAAAAATTATTCTTTCTTTTTATCACTTACCTACTCGAGGACGAGCAGGACTTAAGCTTGTGGATGTTGATACATTGCAAATGTATCTATAATTTTTGATGTTCCATGCTTGGTTTTATCCACTTTCTTGTGTTTTGTCCACACTTTGGAGTACTTTTCATATGATTTCTTGGACTAACCTATTAACAAGAGCCACAATGCCAACTGCCTGCTTTCTGCTGTTTTTGGTTCCAGGAAAGTCAGACAATGAATATTCTCAGAATTGGACGGGACAAAAGCCAAAGTGCCTCTTTTTCCGGAAGTCATCAGATGCCAGAATACGAGACGGAGAAGGGCTAGGGGCCGGCCACACCACGCCTGCGCGTGGGTGGTCTGGCCAGCACCCCCTCGACCTCTCCTTCCGCCTATAAGATGCCCTCGGGACGAAAACCCTAAGTACCGGATCAAAAATCCATGAAAGAGTCTGTAGCCGCCGTCATCTCCATCCCTAGATCGGGAGGGATCTGAAGCTCTTCCCGACACCCTGCCGGAGAGGGGAATTCACCCTGGAGGCCTTCTTCATCACCATGCAAGCCTCCGTTGTGATGCGTGCGTAGTTCACCCTTGGACTACGGATCCATGTAGTAGCTAGATGGCTGGTTCTCCTCCTTTGTGATTCCATGTCTAGATCTTGTGAGCTCCGTTCATGATCAAGATCATCTATTTGTAATTCTGCATGTTGTGTTTGCGGGGATCCGATGGATATTGAGATGCTATTTTAGATTGATTATTGATTCTATCATGTCTTTGTTATTTGTGATCTTGCATGCTTTCCGTTGTTAGTAGATATCTTGGCCAAGTAGATGGTAGCAACTCCAAGAGTTGGTATTTATGCTCGATAGTGGGTTCATGCCTCTGGTAATCTGGGGAAGTGACAGAAATCTCTAACATACTAGATGTGTTGTTGCTACTAGGGAGAAAACAACAATCCTTTATTCATAGAACAATCGTATTGTTTACATTACACGCAATTCGTAAAGCAATAATCTGTTCCTTGCAACTTAATACTAGAGGGGATTCAGATGATAACCTAAAGGTGGATTATTAGTCATATATGCAGTTGGATGGCGGTCAATGTATAATGTTGTATTGCCCAATCAAGTTCCAAAGGAGTCAAGATGATTAGTATATGCTTGTATGCTTTCTCGATGTTTGTCAATTGCCCCACTGTAATTTGTTCACCCAGCATGTTATCTATCTTAGGGAGAGCCACCTCTAGTGAACTATGGATCCCGGTCCTTTCTTTTACATACAATCTACAAACTGTTTACTGCTTTGTGCTTACTTTCTGCAAACTTTTACTTCTTTCCATTCGATACGTTTAATCCTTTGTTTTCAGCAAAACACGGTGAGATTGACAACCTCATCACAAGTTGGGGACAGAGTTATGTGGTTCTGTTGTGCAGGACTCCACGTTGCTACTAGCACCGGTAGTGCGCCCTGCCAAGGCTCAGCTAGCAACACCTTTTATGTGTTTCCTTGCTCCTACTGGTTCGATTAAACCTTGGTTTCATAACTGAGGGAACCTTGCTGCTGTGCTCATCATACCTTCCTCTTGGGGTTCCCAACAAGCTCTACATCAACACTGAGCCATCACTCGTGAAGCGCCGGGCATACAGATTTGGCCCTACATACGTGGTATAGGAGGCAGTGGTTGCGCATGGACAACTACAAAAGCGCCATCCTCTTCCTATCTCCGGTATACTAGAGGTTAAGGCCGACGATCTTGTACCTGTCCATCAGCTCCTATAGCCACCGTGCGTACATTGCGATGACCTTGCCAACCTCTGTTGACGCATTTGTGTGGATGACCGTCAGCTTGGTGGTGCCATGGGCGGTGACGGTGTACTCGTCGGTGAAGTCGCTCCCGTCACCGAACACGCCATACTCTGCATCCATGGCAGTAGCTAATGCGGCGGCGGTGGCCTAGAGTCGGTAGCGGTGCGGTGGTTTGCCGGCGGGCGGTGGAGTGATGTCGATGGTTCTTGCGGTGGCTGCGGCGGCGGAAGGAATGAGTTGGGGATTTTTGCACATTGATGTGCTGAGGAGATGGAAGGCGGTGCTTAAATTGCGTTTACCAATATTCCGGTCATACCCATGTGGAGGCAAGTTTGACCAGGGGAGCACAGTTGGTTTCCAATCCTAGCGATTAAATACGGCGTCTGTCCCGGTAAGAGATGGGACGGGTGTGCGACGTGGCTTTGGCGTGACAGAGACCGGTCACGTAGACCACCGTCCCGTTGCCGATCTGTAGTGGGTGCGCGGTGCTGACACGACGTAACGTGACAGTACAGAAGGAAGTGTACAACTATTATTCCTAACAAGTTTAAGAAGTGTAAGCATAGACATGGACCTAGCATCCCTGCACCCCGAGGTAGCCGCCCAGCCTATCAGGCCTGCCGATTGCGCAAAGCTTGTCCAGAATTTGCCAAAATGAAGCTTGTTTTCCCATGCTTCTATAAGTTTCTCTATAGGCCACTTGTGTAAGCATGCACGATCAAGCAACTTTGCAACACACGTGTCGGTGGAAAAGCATTAGGTTTCAACGCACCACATAGTTTAGGGATTTAGAATAGCTACATTGTGTAGATCTAGCCAAATTGCATGGTAAAGCCAAATTCAGCTTTTTGTAAGAATTAGCTATAGCAACATTGTGTCTTGTTTGTCCTTACCTTTTCCCTCCCGATATTCGGAAGCCCTCACATGCGCTCGGAGAGGGGTGACATCTGGTCAAAGGCTTGGATGTTACGTGCGCCTTGACACCTAAATTGGAAGTTTTTTTTGTTATTTGGCCTTTTTAAGAGCGCCTTTTCCCCTCTCTCTCTAACAGTTGTGTGTTTTTTTGCCCAAAAAGGTAGGGAATCTAGATCAGCTTCTCTCTTCATTCATTGTTCCTTTTGCCCATGTTTTTCCCCAATCTGGTAGCAAATCTAGAGCAGTAAACAAAACCAGCACCATAAATAAATTTAGTAACGAGGTTCGACAATTAGGCTGCTCAGAAAGAGCAGCAGAAATGATGTGTTCAACAGACAAGACAAAAGAAGGCTTTACAAAGAACAACAACAAAGAATGATCAGTGGCCCCTCGTGGCCTCTACCAGGAGGGCATCCACCTCCTCCCTCTGGCGCCTTCTCCACTTCTTGCTGCCCAGCCCCTTAACCTTGGGCACCTTGGGTCTGATTGGGGGCATGCGACCCTCCTCGATAGCCACCCTCTGGAGGTTGCGGAGGTGAAGACCGAGTGCCTGGTGCTTGGACATGAAGCCGTGGACGTTCATGAACTCGCCGCAGGTCCTCACGTCCTCGGCATGCTTCATGAGGGAGTTGAAGTCTGTGGCGCTGAGCCTCCTGGTGGGGCAGAAGGGGAACCTGTACACGTCGACGGTGAAGAAGTTGTTGTACTCACCGGACTTTAGCCTCCTCATCACATGACGAGTCTTGGTGTCCTTGGACTCGTCGTCGCTGCGGAGGTCGCTGTTATCCTCCTGTTGGAAAAAAACAGTGGAGTGAAATAAGGATGTGATTGAGATACTTTGATTATCGGGATTGATTTTTTGCATAAATTAACCGAATTATATGTCCCGATTATTCCCCAAATCTCAAACCAAATCGAATACTGATCCCAACTACGAACAGGGGGATTCATCGAAAATCAAGATCTAACACAAGAGGATTAGCTACTGTAAAATATGAATAGCCGAGCCCTAATAACATACGATCTAGCATCCAACAATGGGAACGGGGGAAGAACAAGGGAAGGGGAGAAAACCCTGGTTACCTCCGACCATGGGTCGGCAATGCTGGTGTCGTAGGGGCTCTCCGGCCTTATGTAGACAACCTCCTCGTAGGGGTCCCAGTCGAGCGGGATCTGTCCGAGACCGGCAGGGGCCTCCTCGCCAGCGGCTACGGCGGATGTGGGGATGGGGACGAGGGTCTGTACGGGGACGGGGGGCTCCTCGTCGGCGTCTTGGAGGCACCGATGGCCACCACGCCGTTCTTATCCATCACCTGCATGGTTGGAGTTTTGTTGGGTGTTTGCATAACGTGATGGAACAGTGGAGACGGTTGAGTGAGCGGGTGCGTGATTAGTGGGAGTGGGGAGGCCTCTATTAAAGGAGAAGGGAAGCGATGTTTCGTTGCACTACCGTTCACCGCGTATGCTAATGCACCGTGCATGGCCACACGTATCCTCTACCGCCCCGTGCACCGCACACGCATACCAGGAGTCGCATTTTTCCCTCGTGTGTAACCCTGGCGATTCAGTTGTACTCAGTTTTTTCCTCGAGCGTAACACTGGCGGTTTGGTTCCATTTTTAAATCATTTTCTATTTTCTATTTGAATCCCTTTGTCACGCTTGCCCTTAGTTTTTAAGTTACACTCAGTTTTGCCCTTGGTTTTTAAGTTCTACTCAGTTTTGCCCTTCGTTCTTAAGTGCTACTCGGTTTTCCCCTCTTTTTGTATCCATCTCTCGCACCTATGCTCATCTTCGCTGCTATGCTCTGATTGCTCGAGACAGTTGTCATACGGATCGTGCCCACCAACCATTGATCCTCTGTGATGTAGCGGACAAGATAACCCTTATATCTGTCGGGGGCACCCCTCTATCCATTCAAAATAACGAGTATGCCACCGGAACTTTAACTCTATAAACAGATGAACTTGAATATATTTTGAAGTGTACGAAAATAGAAATCCCCATAGTTTAAGGGTCTAGATACGGTAAGAGAACTAAATATTATTAGTGGCTGGGCCAGCACAGTGATGGGTTGGTCGGCTAGAAGTTGCTGATTCCTAAGTAAGGGGACACTAGGCCGTTCTTGACATACTCCCTCAGGAATTTGCCATAAGCAGCATGCTTAGCCTTGGTCGCCGACTTGTGTTTACTAGTCGGGCTTTTATCGATGCCTACCGCATGTAGAATCAAGCTGACAATCCTCGGGTTAACTCCTTTCTTACAGAAAGGGCACCTGAGCTCCCCAAGTCGAGTGCGGAAAGGGATTATCCCACTCTTGAGCTTCTTCATGACATGGTGGCTCTTGTTGTCTCTGTTCTCCTTGTCAGAGTCCATCTCACTTGAATACACCTGTAATGTATGGAATACAAACCGAAATGAGCAAAATAATAAATATATATTCCTTCCACCATTCCGAGTTACTTTCGATGCAATAACATGTCTATACAGGTTCAACAGTTCATTACGGCCGTCTCCCCAGCTCGCTCCTAAATTAATGTGGTATGTGTTATTGGTAACTTATTAATAAATAAATAATATGGATTCATTCAGAACAGACTAGATCTCGCCATGTACCTATTCGTACGTTGCATCTAATCATTAGGACTAGATTTTTTTATGACGCCATGATAGATTAAGCTCGAGCAGAAAATATGAAACATGTAGAAATGGATGTACCTCCGGCTACACGAGCGGAGCTTGTTCATCGAACTCCACGCCCTCATCGGCGCCTCCGAAGTCGTTAGCACCGGCGAGCACATGGTCCCCCAAGGGGTTGAACTGCACGTCCTCCTTGCCTTGTGTTGCATGATGCTCCTCTAGATCTGCCGCGTGAATCACCACCCCGACGGTGATGCCCAGACACTCACCCCACGCACTGGTTTCATGGAGAAGGTTCGTGCAAGTACGTTCAAGATTGTGGGGTTTTGCTAGATAGGGAAGAAAGAGTAGTGGATGAGTGCAAATGGAGGACCCGATAGGCTAGGTTTTTAATGCGGGGACGTTTAGGCCTCCTCGAGGACCCCGGTAGGCAGCTCTTCCATCTGCGGCTGCCGCGTGGAAGGTTCGTGTGGTGGGGCCTGTCGGATGTGAGAGTGTAGGCGCGCTGCGCAGTAAAAATGGTATAGCCCGTGGGCCGTGGATGACCAGTTGTCGTCCAGTAGACTTGTAGCCTTTGCAGACTAGATTAAACATGACATGACCACTCGACGACTTTTTCCATGGACGAGATCATGTTCCTTCTTGTAGAAGTCTCGTTGAGAGAGACGTCCGTTCTCTCTTACGTTGTCCTGTGAAGGGCACGACGTATGCAACAAGCCTCGTTGGATCACACAGGATCAACGGTTGGTGCGCACGATCCGCGTGGCAACTATGACAACCAATCAAGGCGTAGCAGATAGAGTGGGCACATGTTTGGGCTTCTACGAAAGAGAGAGAGAGGGGGCAAAACTGGGTAGTATCAAAAAACCAAGGGCAAAGTTGAGTAGTATAAAAATGAAAAGTGGGTGTCTTTTACAATGAAATACATTGTGTCATACATCAAATTATGCCAAGATAGATCCACTAGAGTTCATTACATGTGTGTTCTTATAATAAAACCAACACTAGAGTGATTGCATGTGTGTTCTTTCCACAAACCACACATGGATCAACCAGTATCGTTGCACGTTTGTTCTTTCCACAAACCACATATGGATCAACCAGTGGTCATTGCATGTGTGTTCTTTTCCACAAACCACATATGGATCCACTAGAGTCATTGCATGTGTGTTCTTTTCACAAACAAGATATGGACCCACTAGAGTCATTGCATGTGTGTTCTTATACTAAAACCAGCACTAGAGTCAATGCATGTGTGTTCTTTTCACAAACCACATATGGATCCACCAGTGTCATTGCATGTGTGTTCTTTCCACAAAACACACATGGATCGACCAGTGGTCATTGCATGTGTTTTCTTTCCACAAACCACACATGGATCCCCTCGAGTCATTGCATGTGTGTTCTTTCCACAAACCACATATGGATCAACTAGTGTCATTGCATGTGTGTTCTTTCCACAAACCACATATGGATCAACCAGTGGTCATTGCATGTGTGTTCTTTTCCACAAACCACATATGTATCCACCAGAGGCATTACATGTGTGTTCTTTCCACAAACCAAACATTGATCAACTAGTGGTCATTTCATGGGTGTTCTTTCCACAAACCACACATGGACCCCCCTGAGTCATTGCATCTGTGTTCTTTCCACAAACCACATATGGATCAACCAGTGTCATTGCATGTGTGTTCTTATACTAAAACCAACACTAGAGTCATTGCATGTGTGTTCTTATACTAAAACCAACACTAGAGTCATTGCATGTGTGTTCTTTTCACAAACCACATATGGATCCACTAGTGTCATTGCATGTGTGTTATTTCCACAAACCACACATGGATCGACCAGTGGTCATTGCATGTGTGTTCTTTCCACAAACCACACATGGATCCCCCTGAGTCATTGCATGTGCGTTCTTTCCAGAAACCACACATGGATCCTCCTGAGTCATTGCATGTGTGTTCTTTCCACAAACCACTTATGGATCAACCAGTGGTCATTTCATGTGTGTTCTTTTCCACAGAACACATATGTATCCACTAGAGTTATTGCATGTGTGTTCTTTTCACAAACCACATATGGACCCACTAGAGTCATTCCTTGTGTGTTCTTATACTAAAACCAGCACTAGAGTCATTGCATGTGTGTTCTTTTCACAAACCACATATGGCTCGACCAGTGGTCATTGCATGTGTGTTCTTTCCACAAACCACATATGGATCAACCAGTGGTCATTGCATGTGTGTTCTTTTCCACAAACCACATATGGATCCACTAGAGTCATTGCATGTGTGTTCTTTTCACAAACCAAATATGGACCCACTAGAGTCATTGCATGTGTGTTCTTATACTAAAACCAGCACTAGAGTCATTGCATGTGTGTTCTTTTCACAAACAACATATGGATCCACTAGTGTCATTGCATGTGTGTTCTTTCCACAAAACACAAATGGATCGACCAGTGGTCATTGCATGTGTTTTCTTTCCACAAACCACACATGGATCCCCCTGAGTCATTGCATGTGTGTTCTTTCCACAAACCACATATGGATCAACTAGTGTCATTGCATGTGTGTTCTTACCACAAACCACATATGGATCAACTAGTGGTCTTTGCATGTGTGTTCTTTTCCACAAACCACATATGTATCCAACAGAGGCATTGCATGTGTGTTCTTTCCACAAACCAAACATTGATCAACTAGTGGTCATTACATGTGTGTTCTTTTCACAAACCACACATGGATCCCCCTGAGTCATTGCATGTGTGCTCTTTCCACAAACTACATATGGATCAACCTGTGTCATTGCATGTGTGTTCTTATACTAAAACCATCACTAGAGTCATTGCATGTGTGTTCTTATACTAAAACCAGCACTAGAGTCAATGCATGTGTGTTCTTTCCGCAAACCACACATGGATCAACCAGTGTCATTGCATGTGTGTTCTTTCCACAAACCACATATGAATCAACTAGTGGTCATTGCATGTGTGTTCTTTAACACAAACCACATATGGATCCAATAGAGTTATTGCATGTGTGTCTTTTCACAAACCACATATGGACCCACTAGAGTCATTGCATGTGCGTTCATATACTAAAACCAGCACTAGAGTCATTGCATGTGTGTTCTTTTCACAAACCACATATGGATCCACTAGTGTCATTGCATGTGTGTTCTTTCCACAAACCACACATGGATCGACCAGTGGTCATTGCATGTGTTTTCTTTCCACAAACCGCACATGGATCCCCCTGAGTCATTGCATGTGTGTTCTTTCCACAAACCACATATGGATCAACTAGTGTCATTGCATGTGTGTTCTTTCCACAAACCACATATGGATCAACCAGTGGTCATTGCATGTGTGTTCTTTTCCACAAACCACATATGTATCCACCAGAGGCATTGCATGTGTGTTCTTTCCACAAACCAAACATTGATCAACTAGTGGTCATTGCATGTGTGTTCTTTCCACAAACCACACATGGATCCCCCTGAGTCATTGCATGTGTGTTCTTTCCACAAACCACATATGGATCAACCAGTGTCATTGCATGTGTGTTCTTATACTAAAACCAGCACTAGAGTCATTGCATGTGTGTTCTTATACTAAAACCAGCACTAGAGTCATTGCATGCGTGTTCTTTCCACAAACCACACATGGATCAACCAGTGTCATTGCATGTGTGTTCTTTCCACAAACCACATATGGATCAACCAGTTGTCATTGTACGTGTGTTCTTTAACACAAACCACATATGGATCCAATAGATTTATTGCATGTGTGTTCCTTTCACAAACCACATATGGACCCACTAGAGTCATTGCATGTGTGTTCTTATACTAAAACCAGCACTAGAGTCATTGCATGTGTGTTCTTTTCACAAACCATATATGGATCCACTAGTGTCATTGCATGTGTGTTCTTTCCACAAACCACACATGGATCGACCAGTGGTCATTGCATGTGTGTTCTTTCCATAAACCACACATGGATCCCCCTGAGTCATTGCATGTGTGTTCTTTCCACAAACCACACATGGATCCTCCTGAGTCATTGCATGTGTGTTCTTTCCACAAACCACACATGGATCAACCAGTGTTCACTGCATGTGTGTTCTTTCCACAAACCATTTATGGATCAACCAGTGGTCATTGCATGTGTGTTCTTTTCCACAAAACACATATCTATCCACTAGAGTTATTGCATGTGTGTTCTTTTGACAAACCACATATGGACCCACTAGAGTCATTGCAAGTGTGTTCTTATACTAAAACCAGCACTAGAGTCATTGCATGTGTGTTCTTATACTAAAACCAGCACTAGAGTCATTGCATGTGTGTTCTTTTCACAAACCACATATGGCTCGACCAGTGGTCATTGCATGTGTGTTCTTTCCACAAACCACATATGGATCAACCAGTGGTCATTGCATGTGTGTTCTTTTCCACAAACCACATATGGATCTACTACAGTCATTGCATGTGTGTTCTTTTCACAAACCACATATGGACCCACTAGAGTCATTGCATGTGTGTTCTTATACTAAAACCAGCACTAGAGTCATTGCATGTGTGTTCTTTTCACAAACTACATATGGATCCACCACTGTCATTGCATGTGTGTTCTTTCCACAAAATACACATGGATCGACTAGTGGTCATTGCATGTGTTTTCTTTCCACAAACCACACATGGACCACCCTGAGTCAATGCATGTGTGTTCTTTGCACAAACCACATATGGATCAACTAGTGTCATTGCATGTGTGTTCTTTCCACGAACCACATATGGATCAACCAGTGGTCATTGCATGTGTGTTCTTTTCCACAAACCACATATGTATCCAACAGAGGCATTGCATGTGTGTTCTTTCCACAAACCAAACATTGATAAACTAGTGGTCATTGCATGTGTGTTCTTTCCACAAACCACACATGGATCCCCCTGAGTCATTGCATGTGTGTTCTTTCCACAAACCACATATGGATCAACCAGTGTCATTGCATGTGTGTTCTTATACTAAAACCAGCACTAGCGTCATTGCATGTGTGTTCTTTTCACAAACCACATATGGCTCGACCAGTGGTCATTGCAAGTGTGTTCTTTCCACAAACCACATATGGATCAACCAGTGGTCATTGCATGTGTGTTCTTTTCCACAAACCACATATGGATCTACTACAGTCATTGCATGTGTGTTCTTTTCACAAACCACATATGGACCCACTAGAGTCATTGCATGTGTGTTCTTATACTAAAACCAGCACTAGAGTCATTGCATGTGTGTTCTTTTCACAAACTACATATGGATCCACCAGTGTCATTGCATGTGTGTTCTTTCCACAAAATACACATGGATCGACTAGTGGTCATTACATGTGTTTTCTTTTCACAAACCACATATGGATCCCCCTGAGTCATTGCATGTGTGTTCTTTCCACAAACCACATATGGATCAACCAGTGTCATTGCATGTGTGTTCTTACACTAAAACCAGCACTAGAGTCATTGCATGTGTGTTCTTATACTAAAACCAGCACTAGAGTCATTGCATGTGTGTTCTTTCCACAAACCACACATGGATCAACCAGTGTCATTGCATGTGTGTTCTTTCCACAAACCACATGTGGATCAACCAGTTGTCATTGCATGTGTGTTCTTTAACACAAACCACATATGGATCCAATAGAGTTATTGCATGTGTGTTCCTTTCACAAACCACATATTGACCCACTAGAGTCATTGCATGTCTGTTCTTATACTAAAACCAGCACTAGAGTCATTGCATGTGTGTTCTTTTCACAAATCACATATGGATCCACTAGTGTCATTGCATGTGTGTTCTTTCCACAAACCACACATGGATCGACCAGTGGTCATTGCATGTGTGTTCTTTCCATAAACCACACATGGATCCCCCTGAGTCATTGCATGTGTGTTCTTTCCACAAACCACACATGGATCCTCCTGAGTCATTGCATGTGTGTTCTTTCCACAAACCAGACATGGATCAACCAGTGTTCACTGCATGTGTGTTCTTTCCACAAACCATTTATGGATCAACCAGTGGTCATTGCATGTGTGTTCTTTTCCACAAAACACATATCTATCCACTAGAGTTATTGCATGTGTGTTCTTTTCCACAAACCACATATGGATCTACTACAGTCATTGCATGTGTGTTCTTTTTACAAACCACATATGGACCCACTAGAGTCATTGCATGTGTGTTCTTATACTAAAACCAGCACTAGAGTCATTGCATGTGTGTTCTTTTCACAAACTACATATGGATCCACCAGTGTCATTGCATGTGTGTTCTTTCCACAAAATACACATGGATCGACTAGTGGTCATTACATGTGTTTTCTTTCCACAAACCACACATGGACCACCCTGAGTCAATGCATGTGTGTTCTTTGCACAAACCACATATGGATCAACTAGTGTCATTGCATGTGTGTTCTTTCCACGAACCACATATGGATCAACCAGTGGTCATTGCATGTGTGTTCTTTTCCACAAACCACATATGTATCCAACAGAGGCATTGCATGTGTGTTCTTTCCACAAACCAAACATTGATAAACTAGTGGTCATTGCATGTGTGTTCTTTCCACAAACCACACATGGATCCCCCTGAGTCATTGCATGTGTGTTCTTTCCACAAACCACATATGGATCAACCAGTGTCATTGCATGTGTGTTCTTATACTAAAACCAGCACTAGCGTCATTGCATGTGTGTTCTTTTCACAAACCACATATGGCTCGACCAGTGGTCATTGCAAGTGTGTTCTTTCCACAAACCACATATGGATCAACCAGTGGTCATTGCATGTGTGTTCTTTTCCACAAACCACATATGGATCTACTACAGTCATTGCATGTGTGTTCTTTTCACAAACCACATATGGACCCACTAGAGTCATTGCATGTGTGTTCTTATACTAAAACCAGCACTAGAGTCATTGCATGTGTGTTCTTTGCACAAACTACATATGGATCCACCAGTGTCATTGCATGTGTGTTCTTTCCACAAAATACACATGGATCGACTAGTGGTCATTACATGTGTTTTCTTTCCACAAACCACACATGGACCACCCTGAGTCAATGCATGTGTGTTCTTTGCACAAACCACATATGGATCAACTAGTGTCATTGCATGTGTGTTCTTTCCACGAACCACATATGGATCAACCAGTGGTCATTGCATGTGTGTTCTTTTCCACAAACCACATATGTATCCAACAGAGGCATTGCATGTGTGTTCTTTCCACAAACCAAACATTGATAAACTAGTGGTCATTGCATGTGTGTTCTTTCCACAAACCACACATGGATCCCCCTGAGTCATTGCATGTGTGTTCTTTCCACAATCCACATATGGATCAACCAGTGTCATTGCATGTGTGTTCTTATACTAAAACCAGCACTAGAGTGATTGCATGTGTGTTCTTTCCACAAACCACACATGGATCAACCAGTGTCATTGCATGTGTGTTCTTTCCACAAACCACATATGGATCAAACAGTGGTCATTGCATGTGTGTTCTTTAACACAAACCACATACGGATGCATTAGAGTTATTGCATGTGTGTTCTTTTCACAAACCACATATGGACCCACTAGAGTCATTGCATGTGTGTTCTTATACTAAAACGAGCACTAGAGTCATTGCATGTGTGTTCTTTTCACAAACCACATATGGATCCACCAGTGTCATGTCATGTGTGTTCTTTCCACAAACCACATATGGATCCACTAGAGTCATTGCATGTGTGTTCTTTCCACAAACCACATATGGATCCACTAGAGTCATTGCGTGTGTGTTCTTTTCACAAACAACATATGGATCCACCCGTGTCATTACATGTGTGTTCTTTCCACAAACCACACAATTATCGACCAGTGGGCATTGCATATGTGTTATTTCCACAAACCACACATGGATCCCCCTGAGTCATTGCATGTGTGTTCTATCCACAAACCACATATGGATCAACCAGTGTCATTGCATGTGTGTTCTCATACTAAAACTAGCACTAGAGGCATTGCTTCTGTGTTCTCTTCATAAACAACATATGGATCCACCAGTGTCATTGCATGTGTATTCTTTCGACAATCCACACATTGATCGACCAGTGGACATTGCATGTGTGTTCTTTCCACAAACCACACATGGATCCCCAGAGTCATTGCATGTGTGTTCTTTCCACAAACGACATATGGATCCACCATTGTCATTGCATGCGTGTTCTTATACTAAAACCAGCACTAGAGTCATTGCATTTGTGTTCTTATATTAAAACCAGCATTAGAGTCATTGCATGTGTGTTCTTTCCACAAACCACACATGGATCAACCAGTGTCATTGCATGTGTGTTCTTTCCACAAACCACATATGGATCAACCAGTGGTCATTGCATGTGTGTTCTTTTCCACAAACCACATATGGATCCACCAGAGTCATTGCATGTGTGTTCTTTTCACAAACTACACATGGACCCACTAGAGTCATTGCATGTGTGTTCTTATACTAAAACCAGCA
The DNA here is from genome assembly GCA_023614405.1 of Avena insularis. Classification (NCBI taxonomy): domain Eukaryota; kingdom Viridiplantae; phylum Streptophyta; class Magnoliopsida; order Poales; family Poaceae; genus Avena; species Avena insularis. Next base: position 139,421,307 of record CM042684.1, read on the forward strand.
CTAGAGTCATTGCATGTGTGTTCTTATACTAAAACTAGCACTAGAGTCATTGCATGTGTGTTCTTTTCACAAACCACATATGGATCCACCAGTGTCATTGCATGTGTGTTCCTTCCACAAAACACACATGTAATAACCAGTGGTCATTGCATGTGTTTTGTTTCCACAAACCACACATGGATCCCCGTGAGTCATTGCACGTGTGTTCTTTCCACAAACCACATATGGATCAACTAGTGTCATTGAACGTGTGTTCTTTCCACAAACCACATATGGATCAACCAGTGGTCATTGCATGTGTGTTCTTTTCCACAAACCACATATGTATCCAGAGGCATTGCATGTGTGTTATTTCCACAAACCAAACATTGATCAACTAGTGGTCATTGCATGTGTGTTCTTTCCATAAATCACACATGGATCCCCCTGAGTCATTGCATGTGTGTTCTTTCCACAAACCACATATGGATCAACCAGTGTCATTGCATGTGTGTTCTTATACTAAAACCAGCACTAAATTCATTGCATGTGTGTTCTTATACTAAAACCAGCACTAGAGTCATTGCATGTGTGTTCTTTCCGCAAACCACACATGGATCAACCAGTGTCATTGCATGTGTGTTCTTTCCACAAACCACATATGGATCAACTAATGGTCATTGCATGTGTGTTCTTTAACACAAGCCACATATGGATCCAATAGATTTATTGCATGTGTGTTCTTTTCAAAAACCACATATGGACCCACTAGAGTCATTGCATGTGTGTTCTTATACTAAAACCAGCACTAGAGTCATTGCATGTGTGTTCTTTTCACGAACCACATATGGATCTGCCAGTGTCATTGCATGTGTGTTCTTTCCACAAACGACACATGGATCGACCAGTGGTCATTGCATGTGTGTTCTTTCCACAAACCACACATGGATCCCCCTGAGTCATTGCATGTGTGTTCTTTCCACAAACCATACATCGATCCTCCTGAGTCATTGCATGTGTGTTCTTTCCACAAACCACACATGGATCAACCAGTGTTCACTACATGTGTGTTCTTTCCACAAACCACTTATGGATCAACCAGTGGTCATTGCATGTGTGTTCTTTTCCACAAAACACATATGTATCCACTAGAGTCATTGCATGTGTGTTCTTTTCATAAACCACATATTGACCCATTAGAGTCATTGCATGTGTGTTCTTTTCCACAAACCACATATGGATCCACCAGAGTCATTGCATGTGTGTTCTTTTCACAAACTACACATGGACCCACTAGAGTCATTGCATGTGTGTTCTTATACTAAAACCAGCACTAGAGTCATTGCATGTGTGTTCTTATACTAAAACTAGCACTAGAGTCATTGCATGTGTGTTCTTTTCACAAACCACATATGGATCCACCAGTGTCATTGCATGTGTGTTCCTTCCACAAAACACACATGTAATAACCAGTGGTCATTGCATGTGTTTTGTTTCCACAAACCACACATGGATCCCCGTGAGTCATTGCACGTGTGTTCTTTCCACAAACCACATATGGATCAACTAGTGTCATTGCATGTGTGTTCTTTCCACAAACCACATATGGATCAACCAGTGGTCATTGCATGTGTGTTCTTTTCCACAAACCACATATGTATCCAGAGGCATTGCATGTGTGTTATTTCCACAAACCAAACATTGATCAACTAGTGGTCATTGCATGTGTGTTCTTTCCATAAATCACACATGGATCCCCCTGAGTCATTACATGTGTGTTCTTTCCACAAACCACATATGGATCAACCAGTGTCATTGCATGTGTGTTCTTATACTAAAACCAACACTAAATTCATTGCATGTGTGTTCTTATACTAAAACCAGCACTAGAGTCATTGCATGTGTGTTCTTTCCGCAAACCACACATGGATCAACCAGTGTCATTGCATGTGTGTTCTTTCCACAAACCACATATGGATCAACTAATGGTCATTGCATGTGTGTTCTTTAACACAAGCCACATATGGATCCAATAGATTTATTGCATGTGTGTTCTTTTCAAAAACCACATATGGACCCACTAGAGTCATTGCATGTGTGTTCTTATACTAAAACCAGCACTAGAGTCATTGCATGTGTGTTCTTTTCACGAACCACATATGGATCTGCTAGTGTCATTGCATGTGTGTTCTTTCCACAAACGACACATGGATCGACCAGTGGTCATTGCATGTGTGTTCTTTCCACAAACCACACATGGATCCCCCTGAGTCATTGCATGTGTGTTCTTTCCACAAACCATACATCGATCCTCCTGAGTCATTGCATGTGTGTTCTTTCCACAAACCACACATGGATCAACCAGTGTTCACTACATGTGTGTTCTTTCCACAAACCACTTATGGATCAACCAGTGGTCATTGCATGTGTGTTCTTTTCCACAAAACACATATGTATCCACTAGAGTCATTGCATGTGTGTTCTTTTCATAAACCACATATGGACCCATTAGAGTCATTGCATGTGTGTTCTTATACTAAAACCAGCACTAGAGTCATTGCATCTGTGTTATTATACTAAAACCAGCACTAGAGTCATTGCATGTGTGTTCTTTTCACAAACCACATATGGCTCGACGAGTGGTGATTGCATGTGTGTTCTTTCCACAAACCACATATGGATCAACCAGTGGTCATTGCATGTGTGTTCATTTCCACAAACCACATATGGATCCACTAGAGTCATTGCATGTGTCTTCTTTCCACAAACCACATATGGATCCACTAGATTCATTGCATATGTGTTCTTTTCACAAACAACATATGGATCCACCAGTGTCATTGCATGTGTGTTCTTTCCACAAACCACACAATTATCGACCAGTGGGCATTGCATATGTGTTCTTTCCACAAACCACACATGGATCCCCCTGAGTCATTGCATGTGTGTTCTTTCCACAAACCACATATGGATCAACCAGTGTCATTGCATGTGTGTTCTCATACTAAAACCAGCACTAGAGGCATTGCATGTGTGTTCTTTTCACAAAGCAAATATGGATCCACCAGTGTCATTGCGTGTGTATTCTTTCCACAAACCACACATTGATCGAACAATGGTCATTGCATGTGTGTTCTTTCCACAAACCACACATGGATCCCCATAGTCATTGCATGTGTGTTCTTTCCATAAACGACATATGGATCAACCAGTGTCATTGCATGTGTGTTCTTATACTAAAACCAGCACTAGAATCATTGCATTTGTGTTCTTATATTAAAACCAGCATTAGAGTCATTGCATGTGTGTTCTTTCCAAAAACCACACATGGATCAACCAGTGTCATTGCATGTGTGTTCTTTCCACAAACCACATATGGATCAACCAGTGGACATTGCATGTGTGTTCTTTTCTACAAACCACATATGGATCCACTAGAGTCATTGCATGTGTGTTCGTTTCACAAACCACATATGGACCCACTAGAGTCATTGCATGTGTGTTCTTTGTACTAAAACCAGCACTAGAGTTATTGCATGTGTGTTCGTTTCACAAACCACATATGGACCCACTAGAGTCATTGCATGTGTGTTCTTATACTAAAACCAGCACTAGAGTTATTGCATGTGTGTTATTTCCACAAACCACACATAGATCCACCAGTGGCATTGCATGTGTGTTCTTTCCACAAACCACACATGGATCGACCAGTGGTCATTGGATGTGTGCTCTTTCCACAAACCACACATGGATCCCCCTGAGTCATGGCATGTGTGTTCTTTTCACAAACCACATATGGATCAACTAGTGTCATTGCATGTGTGTTCTTTCCACAAACCACATATGGATCCACTAGAGTCATTGCATGCGTGTTCTTTTCACAAACAAGATATGGACCCACTAGAGTCATTGCATGTGTGTTCTTATACTAAAACCAGCACTAGAATCATTGCATGTGTGTTCTTTTCACAAACCACATATGGATCCACCAGTGTCATTGCATGTGTGTTCTTTCCACAAAACACACATGGCTCGACCAGTGGTCATTGCATGTGTGTTCTTTCCACAAACCACATATGGATCAACTAGTGGTCATTGCATGTGTGTTCTTTTCCATAAACCACATATGGATCCACTAGAGTCATTGCATGTGTGTTCTTTCCACAAACCACATATGGATCCACTAGAGTCATTACATGTATATTCTTTTCACAAACAACATATGGATCCACCCGTGTCATTGCATGTGTGTTCTTTCCACAAACCACACAATTATCGACCAGTGGGCATTGCATATGTGTTCTTTCCACAAACCACACATGGATCCCCCTGAGTCATTGCATGTGTGTTCCTTCCACAAACCACACATGGATCAACCAGTGTCATTGCATGTGTGTTCTTTCCACAAACCACATATGGATCAACTAGTGGTCATTGCATGTGTGTTCTTTTCTACAAACCAGATATGGATCCACTAGAGTCATTGCATGTGTGTTTGTTTCACAAACCACATATGGACCCACTAGAGTCATTGCATGTGTGTTATTATACTAAAACCAGCTCTAGAGTCGTTGCATGTGTGTTCTTTTCACAAACCACATATGGATCCGCTAGTGTTATTGCATGTGTGTTCTTTCGACAAAACACACATGGATCAACCAGTGGTCATTGCATGTGTGTTCTTTTCCACAAACCACATATGGATCCACTAGAGTCATTGCATGTGTGTTCGTTTCACAAACCACATATGGACCCACTAGAGTCATTGCATGTGTGTTCTTTGTACTAAAACCAGCACTAGAGTTATTGCATGTGTGTTCTTTCCACAAACCACATATGGACCCACTAGAGTCATTGCATGTGTGTTCTTATACTAAAACCAGCACTAGAGTTATTGCTTGTGTGTTATTTCCACAAACCACACATAGATCCACCAGTGGCATTGCATGTGTGTTCTTTCCACAAACCACACATGGATCGACCAGTGGTCATTGGCTGTGTGTTCTTTCCACAAACCACACATGGATCCCCCTGAGTCATTGCATGTCTGTTCTTTTCACAAACCACATAGGGATCAACAAGTGTCATTGCATGTGTGTTCTTTCCACAAACCACATATGGATCCACTAGAGTCATTGCATGTGTGTTCTTTTAACAAACAAGATATGGACCCACTAGAGTCATTGCATGTGTGTTCTTATACTAAAACCAGAACTAGAGTCATTGCATGTGTGTTCTTTTCACAAACCACATATGGATCCACCAGTTTCATTGCATGTGTGTTATTTCCACAAAACACACATGGCTCGACCAGTGGTCATTGCATGTTTGTTCTTTCCACAAACCACATATGGATCAACTAGTGGTCATTGCATGTGTGTTCTTTTCCACAAACCACATATGGATCCACTAGAGTCATTGCATGTGTGTTCTTTCCACAAACCACATATGGATCCACTAGAGTCATTACATGTGTGTTCTTTTCACAAACAACATATGGATCCACCCGTGTCATTGCATGTGTGTTCTTTCCACAAACCACACAATTATCGACCAGTGGGCATTGCATATGTGTTCTTTCCACAAACCACACATGGATCCCCCTGAGTCATTGCATGTGTGTTCTTTCCACAAACCACACATGGATCAACCAGTGTCATTGCATGTGTGTTCTTTCCACAAACCACAGATGGATCAGCTAGTGGTCATTGCATGTGTGTTCTTTTCTACAAACCACATATGGATCCACTAGAGTCATTGCATGTGTGTTTGTTTCACAAACCACATATGGACCCACTAGAGTCATTGCATGTGTGTTCTTATACTAAAACCAGCACTAGAGTCATTGCATGTGTGTTCTTTTCACAAACCACATATGGATCCGCTAGTGTTATTGCATGTGTGTTCTTTCGACAAAACACACATGGATCAACCAGTGGTCATTGCATGTGTGTTCTTTTCCACAAACCACATATGGATCCACTAGAGTCATTGCATGTGTGTTCGTTTCACAAACCACATATGGACCCACTAGAGTCATTGCATGTGTGTTCTTTGTACTAAAACCAGCACTAGAGTTATTGCATGTGTGTTCTTTCCACAAACCACATATGGACCCACTAGAGTCATTGCATGTGTGTTGTTTCCACAAACCACGCATGGATCCACCAGTGGCATTGCATGTGTGTTCATTTCCACAAACCACATATGGATCCACTAGAGTCATTGCATGTGTGTTCTTTTCACAAAGCACACATGGACCCACTAGAGTCATTGCACGTGTGTTCTTTTCACAAACCACATATGGATCCACCAGTGTCATTGCATGTGTGTTCTTACCACAAACCACACATGGATCGACCAGTGGTCATTGCATGTGTGTTCATTCCACAAACTACACATGGGTCCCCTTGAGTCATTGCATGTGTGTTCTTTCCACAAACCATATATGGATCAACCAGTGTCATTGCATGTGTGTTCTTTCCACAAACCACATATGGATCCACTAGAGTCATTGTATGTGTGTTCTTTTCAGAAACCGCACATGGATCCACCAGTGTCATTGTATGTGTGTTCTTTCCACAAACCACACTTCGATCGACTAGTGGTCATTGCATGTGTGTTCTTTCCACAAACCACACATGGATCCCCCTGAGTCATTGCATGTGTGTTCTTTCCACAAACCACATATGGATCAACCAGTGTCATTTCATGTGTGTTCTTATACTAAAACCAGCACTAGAGTCGTTGCATGTGTGTTCTTTTCACAAACCACATATGGATCCGCTAGTGTTATTGCATGTGTGTTCTTTCGACAAAACACACATGGATCAACCAGTGGTCATTGCATTTGTGTTCTTTTCCACAAACCACATATGGATCCACTAGAGTCATTGCATGTGTGTTCGTTTCACAAACCACATATGGACCCACTAGAGTCATTGCATGTGTGTTCTTTGTACTAAAACCAGCACTAGAGTTATTGCATGTGTGTTCTTTCCACAAACCACATATGGACCCACTAGAGTCATTGCATGTGTGTTCTTATACTAAAACCAGCACTAGAGTTATTGCATGTGTGTTATTTCCACAAACCACACATAGATCCACCAGTGGCATTGCATGTGTGTTCTTTCCACAAACCACACATGGATCGACCAGTGGTCATTGGCTGTGTGTTCTTTCCACAAACCACACATGGATCCCCCTGAGTCATTGCATGTCTGTTCTTTTCACAAACCACATAGGGATCAACATGTGTCATTGCATGTGTGTTCTTTTCACAAACCACATATGGATCCACTAGAGTCATTGCATGTGTGTTCTTTTCACAAACAAGATATGGACCCACTAGAGTCATTGCATGTGTGTTCTTATACTAAAACCAGAACTAGAGTCATTGCATGTGTGTTCTTTTCACAAACCACATATGGATCCACCAGTTTCATTGCATGTGTGTTATTTCCACAAAACACACATGGCTCGACCAGTGGTCATTGCATGTTTGTTCTTTCCACAAACCACATATGGATCAACTAGTGGTCATTGCATGTGTGTTCTTTTCCACAAACCACATATGGATCCACTAGAGTCATTGCATGTGTGTTCTTTCCACAAACCACATATGGATCCACTAGAGTCATTACATGTGTGTTCTTTTCACAAACAACATATGGATCCACCCGTGTCATTGCATGTGTGTTCTTTCCACAAACCACACAATTATCGACGACAGGGCATCAGATATGTGTTCTTTCCACAAACCACACATGGATCCCCTGAGTCATTGCATGTGTGTTCTTTCCACAAACCACACATGGATCAACTAGTGTCATTGCATGTGTGTTCTTTCCACAAACCACAGATGGATCAGCTAGTGGTCATTGCATGTGTGTTCTTTTCTACAAACCACATATGGATCCACTAGAGTCATTGCATGTGTGTTTGTTTCACAAACCACATATGGACCAACTAGAGTCATTGCATGTGTGTTCTTATACGAAAACCAGCACTAGAGTCATTGCATGTGTGTTCTTTTCACAAACCACATATGGATCCGCTAGTGTTATTGCATGTGTGTTCTTTCGACAAAACACACATGGATCAACCAGTGGTCATTGCATGTGTGTTCTTTTCCACAAACCACATATGGATCCACTAGAGTCATTGCATGTGTGTTCGTTTCACAAACCACATATGGACCCACTAGAGTCATTGCATGTGTGTTCTTTGTACTAAAACCAGCACTAGAGTTATTGCATGTGTGTTCTTTCCACAAACCACATATGGACCCACTAGAGTCATTGCATGTGTGTTGTTTCCACAAACCACGCATGGATCCACCAGTGGCATTGCATGTGTGTTCTTTTCCACAAACCACATATGGATCCACTAGAGTCATTGCATGTGTGTTCTTTTCACAAAGCACACATGGACCCACTAGAGTCATTGCACGTGTGTTCTTTTCACAAACCACATATGGATCCACCAGTGTCATTGCATGTGTGTTCTTACCACAAACCACACATGGATCGACCAGTGGTCATTGCATGTGTGTTCATTCCACAAACTACACATGGGTCCCCTTGAGTCATTGCATGTGTGTTCTTTCCACAAACCATATATGGATCAACCAGTGTCATTGCATGTGTGTTCTTTCCACAAACCACATATGGATCCACTAGAGTCATTGTATGTGTGTTCTTTTCACAAACCGCACATGGATCCACCAGTGTCATTGCATGTGTGTTCTTTCCACAAACCACACTTCGATCGACTAGTGGTCATTGCATGTGTGTTCTTTCCACAAACCACACATGGATCCCCCTGAGTCATTGCATGTGTGTTCTTTCCACAAACCACATATGGATCAACCAGTGTCATTGCATGTGTGTTCTTATACTAAAACCAGCACTAGAGTCATTGCATGTGTGTTCTTATACTAAAACTAGCACTAGAGTCATTTCATGTGTGTTCTTTCCACAAACCACACATGGATCAACCAGTGTTCACCGCATGTTTGTTCTTTCCACAAACCACTTATTGATCAACCAGTGGCCATTACATGTGTGTTATTTTCCACAAACCACATATGGATCCACTAGAGTGATTGCGTGTGTGTTCTTTTCACAAACCACATATGGACCCACTAGAGTCATTGCATGTGTGTTCTTATACTAAAACCAGCACTAGAGTCATTGCATGTGTGTTCTTTTCACAAACCACATATGGATCCGCTAGTGTTATTGCATGTGTGTTCTTTCGACAAAACACACATGGATCGACTAGTGGTCATTGCATGTGTGTTCTTTCCACAAACCACGCATGGATCCCCCTGAGTCATTGCATGTGTGTTCTTTCCACAAACCACATATGGATCAACCAGTGTCATTGCAGGTGTGTTATTATACTAAAACCGACACTAGAGTCATTGCATGTGCGTTCTTTCCACAAACCACACATGGATCAACCAGTGTCATTGCATGTGTGTTGTTTCCACAAACCACGCATGGATCCACTAGTGGCATTGCATGTGTGTTCTTTTCCACAAACCACATATGGATCCACTAGAGTCATTGCATGTGTGTTATTTTCACAAAGCACACATGGACCCACTAGAGTCATTGCATGTGTGTTCTTTTCACAAACCACATATGGATCCACCAGTGTCATTGCATGTGTGTTCTTTCCACAAACCACACATGGATCGACCAGTGGTCATTACATGTGTGTGCATTCCACAAACTACACATGGTTCCCCTTGAGTCATTGCATGTGTGTTCCTTCCACAAACCACATATGGATCAACCAGTGTCATTGCATGTGTGTTCTTTCCACAAACCACATATGGATCCACTAGAGTCATTGCATGTGTGTTCTTTTCACAAACCGCAGATGGATCCACTAGTGTCATTGCATGTGTGTTCTTTCCAAAAACCACACTTTGATCGACTAGTGGTCATTGCATGTGTGTTCTTTCCACAAACCACACATGGATCCCCCTGAGTCATTGCATGTGTGTTCTTTCCACAAACCACATATGGATCAACCAGTGTCATTACATGTGTGTTCTTATACGAAAACCAGCACTAGAGTCATTGCATGTGTGTTCTTATACTAAAACTAGCACTAGAGTCATTGCATGTGTGTTCTTTCCACAAACCACACATGGATCAACCAGTGTTCAGCGCATGTGTGTTCTTTCCACAAACCACTTATTGATCAACCAGTGGCCATTGCATGTGTGTTCTTTTCCACAAACCACATATGGATCCACTAGAGTGATTGCGTGTGTGTTCTTTTCACAAACCACATATGGACCCACTAGAGTCATTGCATGTGTGTTCTTATACTAAAACCAGCACTAGAGTTATTGCATGTGTGTTCTTTCCACAAACCACACAAAGATCCACCAGTGGCATTGCATGTGTGTTCTTGCCACAAACCACGCATGGATCGACCAGTGGTCATTGCATGTGTGTTCTTTCCACAAACCACACATGGATCCCCCTGAGTCATTGGATGTGTGTTCTTTTCACAAACCACATATGGATCAACCAGTGTCATTGCATGTGTGTTCTTTCCACAAACCACACATGGATACACTAGAGTCATTGCATGTGTGTTCTTTTCACAAACAAGATATGGACCCACTAGAGTCATTGCATGTGTGTTCTTATACTAAAACTAGAACTAGAGTCATTGCACGTGTGTTCTTTTCACAAACCACATATGGATCCACCAGTGTCATTGCATGTCTCTTTCCACAAAACACATGGATCTACCAGTGGTCATTGCATGTGTGTTCTTTCCACAAACTACACATGGACCCCCCTGAGTCATTGCATGTGTGTTCTTTCCACAAACCACATATGGATCAACCAGTGTCATTGCATGTGTGTTCTTTCCAGAAACCAAATATGGATCAACCAGTGGTCATTGCATGTGTGTTCTTTTCCACAAACCACATATGTATCCACTAGAGTCATTACATGTGTGTTCTTTCCACAAACCACACATTGATCGACCAGTGGTCATTACATGTGTGTTCTTTCCACAAACCACACATGGATCCCCCTGAGTCATTTCATGTGTGTTCTTTCCACAAACTACATATGGATCAACCAGTGTCATTGCATGTGTGTTCTTATACTAAAACCAGCACTAGATTCATTGCATGTGTGTTCTTATACTAAAACCAGCACTAGAGTCATTGCATGTGTGTTCTTTCCACAAACCACACATGGATCAACCAGTGTCATTGCATGTGTGTTCTTTCCACAAACCACATATGGATCAACCAGTGGTCATTGCATGTGTGTTCTTTTCCATAAACCACATATGGATCCACTAGAGTCATTGCATGTGTGTTCTTTTCACAAACCACATATGGACCCACTAGAGTCATTGCATGTGTGTTCTTATACTAAAACCATCACTAGAGTCATTGCATGTGTGTTCTTTTCACAAACCACGTATGGATCCACCAGTGTCATTGCATGTGTGTTCTTTCCACAAACCACATATGGATCAACCAGTGTCATTGCATGTGTGTTCTTATACTAAACCAACACTAGAGTCATTGCATGTGTGTTCTTATACTAAAACCATCACTAGAGTCATTGCATGTGTGTTCTTTCCACAAACCACACATGGATCAACTAGTGTCATTGCATGTGTGTTCTTTCCACAAACCACACATGGATCAACCAGTGTCATTGCATGTGTGTTCTTTCCACAAACCACATATGGATCAACCAGTGGTCATTGCATGTGTGTTCTTTTCCACAAACCACACATGGATCGACCAGTGGTCATTGCATGTGTGTTCTTTCCACAAACCACGAATGGATCCCCCTAAGTCATTTCATGTGTGTTCTTTCCACAAACCACAAATGGATCAACCAGTGTCATTGCATGTGTGTTCTTATACTAAAACCAGCACTAGAGTCATTGCATGTGTGTTCTTATACTAAAACTAGCACTAGAGTCATTGCATATGTGTTCTTTCCACAAACCACACATGGATCAACCAGTGTTCAGCGCATGTGTGTTCTTTCCAAAAACCACTTATTGATCAACCAGTGGCCATTGCATGTGTGTTCTTTTCCACAAACCACATATGGATCCACTAGAGTGATTGCGTGTGTGTTCTTTTCACAAACCACATATGGACCCACTAGAGTCATTGCATGTGTGTTCTTATACTAAAACCATCACTAGAGTTATTGCAGGTGTGTTCTTTCCACAAACCACACAAAGATCCACCAGTGGCATTGCATGTGTGTTCTTTCCACAAACCACGCATGGATCGACCAGTGGTCATTGCATGTGTGTTCTTTCCACAAACCACAGATGGATCCCCCTGAGTCATAGCATGTGTGTTCTTTTCACAAACCACATATGGATCCACTAGAGTCATTGCATGTGTGTTATTTTCACAAAGCACACATGGACCCACTAGAGTCATTGCATGTGTGTTCTTTTCACAAACCACATATGGATCCACCAGTGTCATTGCATGTGTGTTCTTTCCACAAACCACACATGGATCGACCAGTGGTCATTGCATGTGTGTTCATTCCACAAACTACACATGGTTCCCCTTGAGTCATTGCATGTGTGTTCTTTCCACAAACCACATATGGATCAACCAGTGTCATTGCATGTGTGTTCTTTCCACAAACCACATATGGATCCACTAGAGTCATTGCATGTGTGTTCTTTTCACAAACCGCAGATGGATCCACCAGTGTCATTGCATGTGTGTTCTTTCCACAAACCACACTTTGATCGACTAGTGGTCATTGCATGTGTATTCTTTCCACAAACCACACATGGATCCCCCTGAGTCATTGCATGTGTGTTCTTTCCACAAACCACATATGGATCAACCAGTGTCATTGCATGTGTGTTCTTATACGAAAACCAGCACTAGAGTCATTGCATGTGTGTTCTTATACTAAAACTAGCACTAGAGTCATTGCATGTGTGTTCTTTCCACAAACCACACATGGATCAACCAGTGTTCAGCGCATGTGTGTTCTTTCCACAAACCACTTATTGATCAACCAGTGGCCATTGCATGTGTGTTCTTTTCCACAAACCACATATGGATCCACTAGAGTGATTGCGTGTGTGTTCTTTTCACAAACCACATATGGACCCACTAGAGTCATTGCATGTGTGTTCTTATACTAAAACCAGCACTAGAGTTATTGCATGTGTGTTCTTTCCACAAACCACACAAAGATCCACCAGTGGCATTGCATGTGTGTTCTTTCCACAAACCACGCATGGATCGACCATATGTCATTGCATGTGTGTTCTTTCCACAAACCACAAATGGAACCCCAAGAGTCATTGCATGTGTGTTCTTTCCACAAACCACATATGGATCAACCAGTGTCATTGCATGTGTGTTCTTTCCACAAACCACATATGGATCCACTAGAGTCATTGCATGTGTGTTCTTTTCACAAACAAGATATGGACCCACTAGAGTCATTGCATGTGTGTTCTTATACTAAAACTAGAACTAGAGTCATTGCATGTGTGTTCTTTTCACAAACCACATATGGATCCACCAGTGTCATTGCAAGTGTGTTATTTCCACAAAACACACATGGATCGACCAGTGGTCATTGCATGTGTGTTCTTTCCACAAACCACACATGGACCCCCCTGAGTCATTGCATGTGTGTTCTTTCCACAAACCACATATGGATCAACCAGTGTCATTGCATGTGTGTTCTTTCCAGAAACCAAATATGGATCAACCAGTGGTCATTGCATGTGTGTTCTTTTCCACAAACCACATATGTATCCACTAGTCATTACATGTGTGTTCTTTCCACAAACCACACATTGATCGACCAGTGGTCATTACATGTGTGTTCTTTCCACAAACCACACATGGATCCCCCTGAGTCATTTCATGTGTGTTCTTTCCACAAACTACATATGGATCAACCAGTGTCATTGCATGTGTGTTCTTATACTAAAACCAGCACTAGATTCATTGCATGTGTGTTCTTATACTAAAACCAGCACTAGAGTCATTGCATGTGTGTTCTTTCCACAAACCACTTATTGATCAACCAGTGGCCATTGCATGTGTGTTCTTTTCCACAAACCACATATGGATCCACTAGAGTGATTGCGTGTGTGTTCTTTTCACAAACCACATATGGACCCACTAGAGTCATTGCATGTGTGTTCTTATACTAAAACCAGCACTAGAGTTATTGCATGTGTGTTCTTTCCACAAACCACACAAAGATCCACCAGTGGCATTGCATGTGTGTTCTTGCCACAAACCACGCATGGATCGACCAGTGGTCATTGCATGTGTGTTCTTTCCACAAACCACACATGGATCCCCCTGAGTCATTGGATGTGTGTTCTTTTCACAAACCACATATGGATCAACCAGTGTCATTGCATGTGTGTTCTTTCCACAAACCACACATGGATACACTAGAGTCATTGCATGTGTGTTCTTTTCACAAACAAGATATGGACCCACTAGAGTCATTGCATGTGTGTTCTTATACTAAAACTAGAACTAGAGTCATTGCACGTGTGTTCTTTTCACAAACCACATATGGATCCACCAGTGTCATTGCATGTCTGTTCTTTCCACAAAACACACATGGATCTACCAGTGGTCATTGCATGTGTGTTCTTTCCACAAACTACACATGGACCCCCCTGAGTCATTGCATGTGTGTTCTTTCCACAAACCACATATGGATCAACCAGTGTCATTGCATGTGTGTTCTTTCCAGAAACCAAATATGGATCAACCAGTGGTCATTGCATGTGTGTTCTTTTCCACAAACCACATATGTATCCACTAGAGTCATTACATGTGTGTTCTTTCCACAAACCACACATTGATCGACCAGTGGTCATTACATGTGTGTTCTTTCCACAAACCACACATGGATCCCCCTGAGTCATTTCATGTGTGTTCTTTCCACAAACTACATATGGATCAACCAGTGTCATTGCATGTGTGTTCTTATACTAAAACCAGCACTAGATTCATTGCATGTGTGTTCTTATACTAAAACCAGCACTAGAGTCATTGCATGTGTGTTCTTTCCACAAAACACATGGATCAACCAGTGTCATTGCATGTGTGTTCTTTCCACAAACCACATATGGATCAACCAGTGGTCATTGCATGTGTGTTCTTTTCCATAAACCACATATGGATCCACTAGAGTCATTGCATGTGTGTTCTTTTCACAAACCACATATGGACCCACTAGAGTCATTGCATGTGTGTTCTTATACTAAAACCATCACTAGAGTCATTGCATGTGTGTTCTTTTCACAAACCACGTATGGATCCACCAGTGTCATTGCATGTGTGTTCTTTCCACAAACCACATATGGATCAACCAGTGTCATTGCATGTGTGTTCTTATACTAAACCAACACTAGAGTCATTGCATGTGTGTTCTTATACTAAAACCATCACTAGAGTCATTGCATGTGTGTTCTTTCCACAAACCACACATGGATCAACTAGTGTCATTGCATGTGTGTTCTTTCCACAAACCACGCCTGGATCCACCAGTGGCATTGCATGTGTGTACTTTTCCACAAACCACATATGGATCCACTAGAGTCATTGCATGTGTGTTCTTTCCACAAACCACACATGGATCGACCAGTGGTCATTGCATGTGTGTTCTTTCCACAAACCACGAATGGATCCCCCTAAGTCATTTCATGTGTGTTCTTTCCACAAACCACAAATGGATCAACGAGTGTGATTGCATGTGTGTTCTTATACTAAAACCAGCACTAGAGTTATTGCATGTGTGTTCTTATACTAAAACTAGCACTAGAGTCATTGCATGTGTATTCTTTCCACAAACCACACATGGATCAACCAGTGTTCAGCGCATGTGTGTTCTTTCCACAAACCACTTATTGATCAACCAGTGGCCATTGCATGTGTGTTCTTTTCCACAAACCACATATGGATCCACTAGAGTGATTGCGTGTGTGTTCTTTTCACAAACCACATATGGACCCACTAGAGACATTGCATGTGTGTTCTTATACTAAAACCAGCACTAGAGTTATTGCATGTGTGTTCTTTCCACAAACCACACAAAGATCCACCAGTGGCATTGCATGTGTGTTCTTTCCACAAACCACGCATGGATCGACAAGTGGTCATTTCATGTGTGTTCATTCCACAAACCACACATGGATCGCCCTGAGTCATTGCATGTGTGTTGTTTCCACAAACCACGCATGGATCCACTAGTGGCATTGCATGTGTGTTCTTTTCCACAAACCACATATGGATCCACTAGAGTCATTGCATGTGTGTTATTTTCACAAAGCACACATGGACCCACTAGAGTCATTGCATGTGTGTTCTTTTCACAAACCACATATGGATCCACCAGTGTCATTGCATGTGTGTTCTTTCCACAAACCACACATGGATCGACCAGTGGTCATTGCATGTGTGTTCATTCCACAAACTACACATGGTTCCCCTTGAGTCATTGCATGTGTGTTCTTTCCACAAACCACATATGGATCAACCAGTGTCATTGCATGTGTGTTCTTTCCACAAACCACATATGGATCCACTAGAGTCATTGCATGTGTGTTCTTTTCACAAACCGCAGATGGATCCACCAGTGTCATTGCATGTGTGTTCTTTCCACAAACCACACTTTGATCGACTAGTGGTCATTGCATGTGTATTCTTTCCACAAACCACACATGGATCCCCCTGAGTCATTGCATGTGTGTTCTTTCCACAAACCACATATGGATCAACCAGTGTCATTGCATGTGTGTTCTTATACTAAAACCAGCACTAGAGTCATTCCATGTGTGTTCTTATACTAAAACTAGCACTAGAGTCATTGCATGTGTGTTCTTTCCACAAACCACACATGGATCAACCAGTGTTCAGCGCATGTGTGTTCTTTCCACAAACCACTTATTGATCAACCAGTGGCCATTGCATGTGTGTTCTTTTCCACAAACCACATATGGATCCACTAGAGTGATTGCGTGTGTGTTCTTTTCACAAACCACATATGGACCCACTAGAGTCATTGCATGTGTGTTCTTATACTAAACCAGCACTAGAGTTATTGCATGTGTGTTCTTTCCACAAACCACAAAGATCCACCAGTGGCATTGCATGTGTGTTCTTTCCACAAACCACATGGATCGACCAGTGGTCATTGCATGTGTGTTCTTTCCACAAACCACATGGATCCCCTGAGTCATTGCATGTGTGTTCTTTTCACAAACCACATATGGATCAACCAGTGTCATTGCATGTGTGTTCTTTCCACAAACCACATATGGATCCACTAGAGTCATTGCATGTGTGTTCTTTTCACAAACAAGATATGGACCCACTAGAGTCATTGCATGTGTGTTCTTATACTAAAACTAGAACTAGAGTCATTGCATGTGTGTTCTTTTCACAAACCACATATGGATCCACCAGTGTCATAGCAAGTGTGTTCTTTCCACAAAACACACATGGATCACCTGGTCATTGCATGTGTGTTCTTTCCACAAACCACACATGGACCCCCCTGAGTCATTGCATGTGTGTTCTTTCCACAAACCACATATGGATCAACCAGTGTCATTGCATGTGTGTTCTTTCCAGAAACCAAATATGGATCAACCAGTGGTCATTGCATGTGTGTTCTTTCCACAAACCATATGTATCCACTAGTCATTACATGTGTGTTCTTTCCACAAACAACAAATAGATCGACCAGTGGTCATTACATGTGTGTTCTTTCCTAAACCACACATGGATCCCCCTGAGTCATTTCATGTGTGTTCTTTCCACAAACTACATATGGATCAACCAGTGTCATTGCATGTGTGTTCTTATACTAAAACCAGCACTAGATTCATTGCATGTGTGTTCTTATACTAAAACCAGCACTAGAGTCATTGCATGTGTGTTCTTTCCACAAACCACACATGGATCAACCAGTGTCATTGCATGTGTGTTCTTTCCACAAACCACATATGGATCAACCAGTGGTCATTGCATGTGTGTTCTTTTCCACAAACCACATATGGATCCACTAGAGTCATTGCATGTGTGTTCTTTTCACAAACCACATATGGACCCACTAGAGTCATTGCATGTGTGTTCTTATACTCAAACCATCACTAGAGTAATTGCATGTGTGTTCTTTTCACAAACCACATATGGATCCACCAGTGTCATTGCATGTGTGTTCTTTCCACAAACCACATATGGATCAACCAGTGTCATTGCATGTGTGTTCTTATACTAAACCAACACTAGAGTCATTGTATGTGTGTTCTTATACTAAAACCATCACTAGAGTTATTGCATGTGTGTTCTTTCCACAAACCACACATGGATCAACTAGTGTCATTGCATGTGTGTTCTTTCCACAAACCACGCCTGGATCCACCAGTGGCATTGCATGTGTGTACTTTTCCACAAACCACATATGGATCCACTAGAGTCATTGCATGTGTGTTCTTTGCTCAAACCACACATGGATCGACGATGGTCATTGCATGTGTGTTCTTTCCACAAACCACGAATGGATCCCCCTAAGTCATTTCATGTGTGTTCTTTCCACAAACCACAAATGGATCAACCAGTGTCATTGCATGTGTGTTCTTTTAAAACCAGCACTAGAGTCATTGCATGCGTGTTCTTATACTAAAACTAGCACTAGAGTCATTGCATGTGGGTTCTTTCCACAAACCACACATGGATCAACCAGTGTTCAGCGCATGTGTGTTCTTTCCACAAACCACTTATTGATCAACCAGTGGCCATTGCATGTGTGTTCTTTTCCACAAACCACATATGGATCCACTAGAGTGATTGCGTGTGTGTTCTTTTCACAAACCACATATGGACCCACTAGTGTCATTGCATGTGTGTTCTTATACTAAAACTAGCACTAGAGTTATTGCATGTGTGTTCTTTCCACAAACCACACAAAGATCCACCATGGCATTGCATGTGTGTTCTTTCCACAAACCACGCATGGATCGACAAGTGGTCATTTCATGCGTGTTCTTTCCACAAACCACACATGGATCCCCCTGAGTCATTGCATGTGTGTTCTTTTCACAAACCACATATGGATCAACCAGTGTCATTGCATGTGTGTTCTTTCCACAAACCACATATGGATCCACTAGAGTCATTGCATGTGTGTTCTTTTCACAAACAAGATATGGACCCACTAGATTCATTGCATGTGTGTTCTTATACTAAAACTAGAACTAGAGTCATTGCATGTGTGTTCTTTTCACAAACCACATATGGATCCACTAGTGTCATTGCATGTGTGTTCTTTCCACAAAACACACATGGATCGACCAGTGGTCATTGCATGTGTGTTCTTTCCACAAACCACACATGGACCCCCCTGAGTCATTGCATGTGTGTTCTTTCCACAAACCACATATGGATCAACCAGTGTCATTGCATGTGTGTTCTTTCCAGAAACCAAATATGGATCAACCAGTGGTCATTGCATGTGTGTTCTTTTCCACAAACCACATATGTATCCACTAGAGTCATTACATGTGTGTTCTTTCCACAAACCACACATGGATCGCATTGGTGATTACATGTGTGTTCTTTCACAAACCACATGGATCCCCCTGAGTCATTTCATGTGTGTTCTTTCCACAAACTACATATGGATCAACCAGTGTCATTGCATGTGTGTTCTTATACTAGAACCAGCACTAGATTCATTGCATGTGTGTTCTTATACTAAAACCAGCACTAGAGTCATTGCATGTGTGTTCTTTCCACAAACCACACATGGATCAACCAGTGTCATTGCATGTGTGTTCTTTCCACAAACCACATATGGATCAACCAGTGGTCATTGCATGTGTGTTCTTTTCCACAAACCACATATGGATCCACTAGAGTCATTGCATGTGTGTTTTTTCACAAACCACATATGGACCCACTAGAGTCATTGCATGTGTGTTCTTATACACAACCATCACTAGAGTCATTGCATGTGTGTTCTTTTCACAAACCACATATGGATCCACCAGTGTCATTGCATGTGTGTTCTTTCCACAAACCACATATGGATCAACCAGTGTCATTGCATGTGTGTTCTTATACTAAAACCAGTACTAGAGTCATTGCATGTGTGTTCTTATACTAAAACCAGCACTAGAGTCATTGCATGTCGCTTCTTTCAACAAACCACACATCGATCAACTAGTGTCATTGCATGTGTGTTCTTTCCACAAACCACCTGGATGCACGAGTGGCATTGCATGTGTGTTCTTTCCACAAACCACGTATGGATCCACTAGAGTCATTGCATGTGTGTTCTTTTCACAAACCACATATGGACCCACTAGAGTCATTGCATGTGTGTTCTTATACTAAAACCAGCACTAGAGTTATTGCATGTGTGTTCTTTCCACAAACCACACAAAGATCCACCAGTGGCATTGCATGTGTGTTCTTTCCACAAACCACGCATGGATCGACAAGTGGTCATTTCATGTGTGTTCTTTCCACAAACCACACATGGATCCCCCTGAGTCATTGCATGTGTGTTCTTTTCACAAACCACATATGGATCAACCAGTGTCATTGCATGTGTGTTCTTTCCACAAACCACATATGGATCCACTAGAGTCATTGCATGTGTGTTCTTTTCACAAACAAGATATGGACCCACTAGATTCATTGCATGTGTGTTCTTATACTAAAACTAGAACTAGAGTCATTGCATGTGTGTTCTTTTCACAAACCACATATGGATCCACTAGTGTCATTGCATGTGTGTTCTTTCCACAAAACACACATGGATCGACCAGTGGTCATTGCATGTGTGTTCTTTCCACAAACCACACATGGACCCCCCTGAGTCATTGCATGTGTGTTCTTTCCACAAACCACATATGGATCAACCAGTGTCATTGCATGTGTGTTCTTTCCACCAACCACTTATGGATCAACCAGTGGTCACTGCATTTGTGTTCTTTTCCACAAACCACATATGTATCCACTAGAGTCATTGCATGTGTGTTCTTTCCACAAACCACACATTGATCGACCAGTGGTCATTACATGTGTGTTCTTTCCACAAACCACACATGGATCCCCCTGAGTCATTTCATGTGTGTTCTTTCCACAAACTACATATGGATCAACCAGTGTCATTGCATGTGTGTTTTTATACTAAAACCAGCACTAGATTTATTGCATGTGTGTTCTTATACTAAAACCAGCACTAGAGTCATCGCATGTGTGTTCTTTCCACAAACCACACATGGATCAACCAGTGTCATTGCATGTGTGTTCTTTCCACAAACCACATATGGATCAACCAGTGTCATTGCATGTGTGTTCTTTCCACAAACCACATATGGATCCACTAGAGTCATTGCATGTGTGTTCTTTTCACAAACCACATATGGATCCACAGTGTCATTGCATGTGTGTTCTTTCCACGAACCACATATTGATCGACAAGTGGTCATTGCATGTGTGTTGTTTCCACAAACCACACATGGATCCCCTGAGTCATTGCATGTGTGTTCTTTCCACAAACCACATATGGATCAACCAGTGTCATTGCATGTGTGTTCTTATACTAAAACCAGCACTAGAGTCATTGCATGTGTGTTCTTATACTAAAACTAGCACTAGAGTCATTGCATGTGTGTTCTTTCCACAAACCACACATGGATCAACCAGTGTCATTGCATGTGTGTTCTTTCCACAAACCACTTATTGATCAACCAGTGGCCATTGCATGTGTGTTCTTTTCCACAAACCAAATATGGATCCACTAGAGTGATTGCGTGTGTGTTCTTTTCACAAACCACATATGGACCCACTAGAGTCATTGCATGTGTGTTCTTATACTAAAACCAGCACTAGAGTTATTGCATGTGTGTTCTTTCCACAAACCACACAAAGATCCACCAGTGGCATTGCATGTGTGTTCTTTCCACAAACCACGCATGGATCGACCAGTGGTCATTGCATGTGTGTTCTTTCCACAAACCACGAATGGATCCCCCTAAGTCATTTCATGTGTGTTCTTTCCACAAACCACAAATGGATCAACCAGTGTCATTGCATGTGTGTTCTTATACTAAAACCAGCACTAGAGTCATTGCATGTGTGTTCTTATACTAAAACTAGCACTAGAGTCATTGCATGTGTGTTCTTTCCACAAACCACACATGGATCAACCAGTGTTCAGCGCATGTGTGTTCTTTCCAAAAACCACTTATTGATCAACCAGTGGCCATTGCATGTGTGTTCTTTTCCACAAACCACATATGGATCCACTAGAGTGATTGCGTGTGTGTTCTTTTCACAAACCACATATGGACCCACTAGAGTCATTGCATGTGTGTTCTTATACTAAAACCAGCACTAGAGTTATTGCATGTGTGTTCTTTCCACAAACCACACAAAGATCCACCAGTGGCATTGCATGTGTGTTCTTTCCACAAACCACGCATGGATCGACAAGTGGTCATTTCATGTGTGTTCTTTCCACAAACCACATGGATCCCACGAGTCATTGCATGTGTGTTCTTTTCACAAACCACATATGGATCAACCAGTGTCATTGCATGTGTGTTCTTTCCACAAACCACATATGGATCCACTAGAGTCATTGCATGTGTGTTCTTTTCACAAACAAGATATGGACCCACTAGATTCATTGCATGTGTGTTCTTATACTAAAACTAGAACTAGAGTCATTGCATGTGTGTTCTTTTCACAAACCACATATGGATCCACTAGTGTCATTGCATGTGTGTTCTTTCCACAAAACACACATGGATCGACCAGTGGTCATTGCATGTGTGTTCTTTCCACAAACACACATGGACCCCCTGAGTCATTGCATGTGTGTTCTTTCCACAAACCACATATGGATCAACCAGTGTCATTGCATGTGTGTTCTTTCCAGAAACCAAATATGGATCTACCAGTGGTCATTGCATGTGTGTTCTTTTCCACAAACTACATATGTATCCACTAGAGTCATTACATGTGTGTTCTTTCCACAAACCACACATTGATCGACCAGTGGTCATTACATGTGTGTTCTTTCCACAAACCACACATGGATCCCCCTGAGTCATTTCATGTGTGTTCTTTCCACAAACTACATATGGATCAACCAGTGTCATTGCATGTGTGTTTATACTAAAACCAGCACTAGATTTATTGCATGTGTGTTCTTATCCTAAAACCAGCACTAGAGTCATCGCATGTGTGTTCTTTCCACAAACCACACATGGATCAACCAGTGTCATTGCATGTCTGTTCTTTCCACAAACCACATATGGATCAACCAGTGTCATTGCATGTGTGTTCTTTCCACAAACCACATATGGATCCACTATAGTCATTGCATGTGTGTTCTTTTCACAAACCACAGATGGATCGACCAGTGGTCATTGCATGTGTGTTCTTTCCACAAACCACACATGGATCTAGTGGTCATTGCATGTGTATTCTTTCCACAAACCACACATGGATCCCCCTGAGTCATTGCATGTGTGTTCTTTCCACAAACCACATATGGATCAACCAGTGTCATTGCATGTGTGTTCTTATACGAAAACCAGCACTAGAGTCATTGCATGTTTGTTCTTTTACTAAAACTAGCACTAGAGTCATTGCATGTGTTCTTTCCACAAACCACATGGATCAACCAGTGTTCAGCATGTGTGTTCTTTCCACAAAACACTTATTGATCAACCAGTGGCCATTGCATGTGTGTTCTTTTCCACAAACCAAATATGGATCCACTAGAGTGATTGCGTGTGTGTTCTTTTCACAAACCACATATGGACCCACTAGAGTCATTGCATGTGTGTTCTTATACTAAAACCAGCACTAGAGTTATTGCATGTGTGTTCTTTCCACAAACCACACAAAGATCCACCAGTGGCATTGCATGTGTGTTCTTTCCACAAACCACGCATGGATGGGCCAGTGGTCATTGCATGTGTGTTCTTTCCACAAACCACACATGGATCCCCTGAGTCATTGCATGTGTGTTCTTTCACAAACCACATATGGATCAACCAGTGTCATTGCATGTGTGTTCTTTCCACAAACCACATATGGATCCACTAGAGTCATTGCATGTGTGTTCTTTTCACAAACAAGATATGGACCCACTAGAGTCATTGCATGTGTGTTCTTATACTAAAACTAGAACTAGAGTCATTGCATGTGTGTTCTTTTCACAAACCACATATGGATCCAGTGTCATTGCATGTGTGTTCTTCCCACAAACACACATGGATGGACCAGTGGTCATTGCATGTGTGTTCTTTACACAAAACAAACATGGTTCCCCCTGAGTCATTGCTTGTGTGTGCTTTTCACAAACCACATATGGAGCAACCAGTGTCATTGCATGTGTGTTCTTTCCAGAAACCAAATATGGATCAACCAGTGGTCATTGCATGTGTGTTCTTTTCCACAAACCACATATGTATCCACTAGTCATTACATGTGTGTTCTTTCCACAAACCACACATTGATCGACCAGTGGTCATTACATGTGTGTTCTTTCCACAAACCACACATGGATCCCCCTGAGTCATTGCATGTGTGTTCTTTCCACAAACAACATATGGATCAACCACGGTCATTGCATGTGTATTCTTATACTAAAACCAGCACTAGAGTCATTGCATGTGTGTTCTTATACTAAAACCAGATCTAGAGTCATTGCATGTGTGTTCTTTCCACAAACCACACATGGATCAACCAATGTCATTGCATGTGTGTTCTTTCCACAAACCACAAATGGATCACCAAGAGTCATTGCATGTGTGTTCATTCCACAAACCACACATGGATCCCGTGGTCATTGCATGTGTGTTCTTTCCACACACCACGACTGGATCCCCCGCACTCATTTCATGTGTGTTCTTTCCACAAACCACATGTGGATCAACCAGTGTCATTGCATGTGTGTTCTTATACTAAAACCAGCACTAGATTCATTGCATGTGTGTTCTTATACTAAAACCAGCACTAGAGTCATTGCATGTGTGTTCTTTCCACAAACCACACATGGATCAACCAGTGTTCATTGAATGTGTGTTCTTTCCAAAACCACTTATTGATCAACCAGTGGTCATTGCATGTGTGCTCTTTTTCACAAAATACATATGGATCCACTAGAGTGATTGCATGTGTGTTCTTTTCACAAACCACATATGGACCCACTAGAGTCATTGCATGTGTGTTCTTATACTAAAACCAGCACTAGAGTCACTACATGTGTTCTTTCCACAAACCACACAAAGATCCACCAGTGTGGCATTGCATGTGTGTTCTTTCCACAAACCACACATGGATCACAAGTGGTCATTTCATGTGTGTTCTTTCCACAAACCACATGGATCCCCTGAGTCATTGCATGTGTGTTCTTTTCACAAACCACATATGGATCAACCAGTGTCATTGCATGTGTGTTCTTTCCACAAACCACATATGGATCCACTAGAGTCATTGCATGTGTGTTCTTTTCACAAACAAGATATGGACCCACTAGAGTCATTGCATGTGTGTTCTTATACTAAAACTAGAACTAGAGTCATTGCATGTGTGTTCTTTCACAAACCACATATGGATCCACCAGTGTCATTGCATGTGTGTTCTTTCCACAAAACACATGGATCGACCAGTGTCATTGCATGTGTGTTCTTATCCACAAACCAGCACATGGATTCATTGCATGTGTGTTCTTACTAAACCCCTGAGTCATTGCATGTGTGTTCTTTCCACAAACCACATATGGATCACCAGTGTCATTGCATGTGTGTTCTTTCCAGAAACCAAATATGGATCAACCAGTGGTCATTGCATGTGTGTTCTTTTCCACAAACCACATATGTATCCACTAGTCATTACATGTGTGTTCTTTCCACAAACCACACATTGATCGACCAGTGGTCATTACATGTGTGTTCTTTCACAAACCACACATGGATCCCCAGTCATTTCATGTGTGTTCTTTCCACAAACCATATGGATCAACCAGTGTCATTGCATGTGTGTTCTTATACTAAAACCAGCACTACATTCATTGCATGTGTGTTCTTATACTAAAACCAGCACTAGAGTCATTGCATGTGTGTTCTTTCCACAAACCACACATGGATCAACCAGTGTCATTGCATGTGTGTTCTTTCCACAAACCACAAATGGATCAACCAGTGGTCATTGCATGTGTGTTCTTTACCACAACCCACACATGGATCGACCGATGGTCATTGCATGTGTGTTCTTTCCACACACCACGAATGGATCCCCCAAAGTCATTTCATGTGTGTTCTTTCCACAAACCACAAATGGATCAACCAGTGTCATTGCATGTGTGTTCTTATACTAAAACCAGCACTAGAGTCATTGCATGTGTGTTCTTATACTAAAACTAGCACTAGAGTCATTGCATATGTGTTCTTTCCACAAACCACACATGGATCAACCAGTGTTCAGCGCATGTGTGTTCTTTCCAAAAACCACTTATTGATCAACCAGTGGCCATTGCATGTGTGTTCTTTTCCACAAACCACATATGGATCCACTAGAGTGATTAGTGTGTGTTCTTTTCACAAACCACATATGGACCCACTAGAGTCATTGCATGTGTGTTCTTATACTAAAACCAGCACTAGAGTTATTGCATGTGTGTTCTTTCCACAAACCACACAAAGATCCACCAGTGGCATTGCATGTGTGTTCTTTCCACAAACCACGCATGGATCGACAAGTGGTCATTTCATGTGTGTTCTTTCCACAAACCACATGGATCCTGAGTCATTGGATGTGTGTTCTTTCCACAAACCACATATGGATCAACCAGTGTCATTGCATGTGTGTTCTTTCCACAAACCACATATGGATCCACTAGAGTCATTGCATGTGTGTTCTTTTCACAAACAAGATATGGACCCACTAGATTCATTGCATGTGTGTTCTTATACTAAAACGAGAACTAGAGTCATTGCATGTGTGTTCTTTTCAAAAAGCACATATGGATCCACCAGTGTCATTGCATGTGTGTTCTTTCCACAAATCACACATGGATCGACCAGTGGTCATTGCTTGTGTGTTCTTTCCACAAACCACACATGGACCCCCTGAGTCATTGCATGTGTGTTCTTTCCACAAACCACATATGGATCAACCAGTGTCATTGCATGTGTGTTCTTTCCACAAACCACATATGGATCCACTAGAGTCATTGCATGTGTGTTCTTTTCCACAAACCACACATGGAGCCACTAAGTCATTACATGTGTTCTTTCCACAAACCACACATGGATCGACTAGTGGTCATTACATGTGTGTTCTTTCCACAAACCACACATGGATCCCCCTGAGTCATTGCATGTGTGTTCTTTCCACAAACCACATATGGATCAACCAGTGTCATTGCATGTGTGTTCTTATACTAAACCAGCACTAGAGTCATTGCATGTGTGTTCTTATACTAAAACTAGCACTAGAGTCATTGCATGTGTGTTCTTTCCACAAACCACACATGGAACAACCAGTGTCATTGCATGTGTTCTTTCCACAAACCACATATTGATCAACCAGTGGCCATTGCATGTGTTCTTTTCCACAAACCACATATGGATCCACTAGAGTCATTGCATGTGTGTTCTTTTCACAAACCACATATGGACCCACTAGAGTCATTGCATGTGTGTTCTTATACTAAAACCAGCACTAGAGTCATTGCATATGTGTTCTTTCCAGAAACCACACATAGATCGACCAGTGGTCATTTCATGTGTCTTCTTTCCACAAACCACACATGGATCAACCAGTGGTCATTGCATGTGTGTTCATTCCACAAACCACCAATGGATCCCCATGAGTCATTGCATGTGTGTTCTTTCCACAAACCACATATGGATCAACCAGTGTCATTGCATGTGTGTTCTTTCCACAAACCACATATGGATCCACTAGAGTCATTGCATGTGTGTTCTTTTCACAAACAAGATATGGACCCACTAGAGTCATTGCATGTGTTCTTATACTAAAACTAGAACTAGAGTCATTGCATGTGTGTTCTTTTCACAAACCACATATGGATCCACCAGTGTCATTGCATGTGTGTTCTTTCCACAAAACACACATGGATCGACCAGTGGTCATTGCATGTGTGTTCTTTCCACAAACCACACATGGACCCCCCTGAGTCATTGCATGTGTGTTCTTTCCACAAACCACATATGGATCAACCAGTGTCATTGCATGTGTGTTCTTTCCACAAACCAAATATGGATCAACACGTGGTCATTGCATGTGTGTTCTTTTTCCACAAACCACATATGTATCCACTAGTCATTACATGTGTGTTCTTTCCACAAACCACACATTGATCGACCAGTGGTCA
Organism: Avena insularis; assembly: GCA_023614405.1. Lineage (NCBI taxonomy): Eukaryota > Viridiplantae > Streptophyta > Magnoliopsida > Poales > Poaceae > Avena > Avena insularis. The sequence goes on from CM042684.1 coordinate 139,449,758, forward strand.
TTACATGTGTGTTCTTTCCACAAACCACACATGGATCCCCCTGAGTCATTTCATGTGTGTTCTTTCCACAAACTACATATGGATCAACCAGTGTCATTGCATGTGTGTTCTTATACTAAAACCAGCACTAGATTCATTGCATGTGTGTTCTTATACTAAAACCAGCACTAGAGTCATTGCATGTGTGTTCTTTCCACAAACCACACATGGATCAACCAGTGTCATTGCATGTGTGTTCTTTCCACAAACCACATATGGATCAATCGGAGTCATTGCATGTGTGTTATTTCCACAAACCACATATGGATCCACTAGAGTCATTGCATGTGTGTTCTTTCACAAACCACATATGGACCCACTAGAGTCATTGCATGTGTGTTCTTATACAAACCATCACTAGAGTAATTGCATGTGTGTTCTTTTCACAAACCACATATGGATCCACCAGTGTCATTGCATGTGTGTTCTTTCCACAAACCACATATGGATCAACCAGTGTCATTGCATGTGTGTTCTTATACTAAACCAACACTAGAGTCATTGTATGTGTGTTCTTATACTAAAACCATCACTAGAGTTATTGCATGTGTGTTCTTTCCACAAACCACACATGGATCAACTAGTGTCATTGCATGTGTGTTCTTTCCACAAACCACTTATGGATCAACCAGTGGCCATTGCATGTGTTTTTTTCCACAAACCACATATGGATCCACTAGAGTCATTGCATGTGTGTTCTTTCCACAAACCACACATGGATCGACCAGTGGTCATTGCATGTGTGTTCTTTCCACAAACCACGAATGGATCCCCCTAAGTCATTTCATGTGTGTTCTTTCCACAAACCACAAATGGATCAACCAGTGTCATTGCATGTGTGTTCTTATACTAAAACCAGCACTAGAGTCATTGCATGCGTGTTCTTATACTAAAACTAGCACTAGAGTCATTGCATGTGGGTTCTTTCCACAAACCACACATTGATCAACGATTGTCATTGCATGTGTGTTCTTTCCACGAAACACTTATTGATCAACCAGTGGCCATTGCATGTGTGTTCTTTCCACAAACCACATATGGATCCACTAGAGTGATTGCGTGTGTGTTCTTTTCACAAACCACATATGGACCCACTAGTGTCATTGCATGTGTGTTCTTATACTAAAACTAGCACTAGAGTTATTGCATGTGTGTTCTTTCCACAAACCACACAAAGATCCACCATGGCATTGCATGTGTGTTCTTTCCACAAACCACGCATGGATCGGTGGTCATTTCATGTGTGTTCTTTCCACAAACCACATGGATCCCCAGTCATTGCATGTGTGTTCTTTTCACATACCAAATATGGATAAACCATTGTCATTGCATGTGTGTTCTTTCCACAAACAACATATGGATCCACTAGAGTCATTGCATGTGTGTTCTTTTCACAAACAAGATATGGACCCACTAGATTCATTGCATGTGTGTTCTTATACTAAAACTAGAACTAGAGTCATTGCATGTGTGTTCTTTTCACAAACCACATATGGATCCACTAGAGTCATTGCATGTGTGTTCTTTCCACAAAACACATGGATCGACCAGTGGTCATTGCATGTGTGTTCTTTTCCACAAACCACACATGGACCCCCGAAGTCATTGCATGTGTGTTCTTTCCACAAACCACATATGGATCAACCAAAGTGTCATTGCATGTGTGTTCTTTCCGTAAACCAAATATGGATCAACCAGTGGTCATTGCATGTGTGTTCTTTCCACAAACCACATATGTATCCACTAGAGTCATTACATGTGTGTTCTTTCCACAAACCACACATTGATCGACCAGTGGTGATTACATGTGTGTTCTTTCCACAAACCACACATGGATCCCCCTGAGTCATTTCATGTGTGTTCTTTCCACAAACTACATATGGATCAACCAGTGTCATTGCATGTGTGTTCTTATACTAGAACCAGCACTAGATTCATTGCATGTGTGTTCTTATACTAAAACCAGCACTAGAGTCATTGCATGTGTGTTCTTTCCACAAACCACACATGGATCAACCAGTGTCATTGCATGTGTGTTCTTTCCACAAACCACATATGGATCAACCAGTCATTGCATGTGTGTTCTTTTCACAAACCACATATGGATCCACTAGAGTCATTGCATGTGTGTTCTTTTCACAAACCACATATGGACCCACTAGAGTCATTGCATGTGTGTTCTTATACGCAAACCATCACTAGAGTCATTGCATGTGTGTTCTTTTCACAAACCACATATGGATCCACCAGTGTCATTGCATGTGTGTTCTTTCCACAAACCACATATGGATCAACCAGTGTCATTGCATGTGTGTTCTTATACTAAACCAACACTAGAGTCATTGCATGTGTGTTCTTATACTAAAACCATCACTAGAGTCATTGCATGTGTGTTCTTTCCACAAACCACACATGGATCAACTAGTGTCATTGCATGTGTGTTCTTTCCACAAACCACGCCTGGATCCACCAGTGGCATTGCATGTGTGTACTTTTCCACAAACCACATATGGATCCACTAGAGTCATTGCATGTGTGTTCTTTCCACAAACCACACATGGATCGACCAGTGGTCATTGCATGTGTGTTCTTTCCACAACCCCCTTATGGATCCCCCTATGTCATTGCATGTGTGTTCTTTCCACAAACCACAAATGGATCAACCAGTGTCATTGCATGTGTGTTCTTATACTAAAACCAGCACTAGAGTCATTGCATGTGTGTTCTTATACTAAAACTAGCACTAGAGTCATTGCATGTGTGTTCTTTCCACAAACCACACATGGATCAACCAGTGTAAATCGCATGTGTGTTCTTTCCAAAAACCACTTATTGATCAACCAGTGGCCATTGCATGTGTGTTCTTTTCCACAAACCACATATGGATCCACTAGAGTGATTGCGTGTGTGTTCTTTTCACAAACCACATATGGACCCACTAGAGTCATTGCATGTGTGTTCTTATACTAAAACCAGCACTAGAGTTATTGCATGTGTGTTCTTTCCACAAACCACACAAAGATCCACCAGTGGCATTGCATGTGTGTTCTTTCCACAAACCACGCATGGATCGACAAGTGGTCATTTCATGTGTGTTCTTTCCACAAACCACACATGGATCCCCCTGAGTCATTGCATGTGTGTTCTTTTCACAAACCACATATGGATCAACCAGTGTCATTGCATGTGTGTTCTTTCCACAAACCACATATGGATCCACTAGAGTCATTGCATGTGTGTTCTTTTCACAAACAAGATATGGACCCACTAGATTCATTGCATGTGTGTTCTTATACTAAAACTAGAACTAGAGTCATTGCATGTGTGTTCTTTTCACAAACCACATATGGATCCACTAGTGTCATTGCATGTGTGTTCTTTCCACAAACCACACATGGATACACACCAGTGGTCATTGCATGTGTGTTCTTTCCACAAACCACACATGGACCCCCCTGAGTCATTGCATGTGTGTTCTTTCCACAAACCACATATGGATCAACCAGTGTCATTGCATGTGTGTTCTTTCCAGAAACCAAATATGGATCTACCAGTGGTCATTGCATGTGTGTTCTTTTCCACAAACCACATATGTATCCACTAGAGTCATTACATGTGTGTTCTTTCCACAAACCACACATTGATCGACCAGTGGTCATTACATGTGTGTTCTTTCCACAAACCACACATGGATCCCCCTGAGTCATTTCATGTGTGTTCTTTCCACAAACTACATATGGATCAACCAGTGTCATTGCATGTGTGTTTTTATACTAAAACCAGCACTAGATTTATTGCATGTGTGTTCTTATACTAAAACCAGCACTAGAGTCATCGCATGTGTGTTCTTTCCACAAACCACACATGGATCAACCAGTGTCATTGCATGTCTGTTCTTTCCACAAACCACATATGGATCAACCAGTGTCATTGCATGTGTGTTCTTTCCACAAACCACATATGGATCCACTAGAGTCATTGCATGTGTGTTCTTTTCACAAACCGCAGATGGATCCACCAGTGTCATTGCATGTGTGTTCTTTCCACAAACCACACTTTGATCGACTAGTGGTCATTGCATGTGTATTCTTTCCACAAACCACACATGGATCCCCCTGAGTCATTGCATGTGTGTTCTTTCCACAAACCACATATGGATCAACCAGTGTCATTGCATGTGTGTTCTTATACGAAAACCAGCACTAGAGTCATTGCATGTGTGTTCTTATACTAAAACTAGCACTAGAGTCATTGCATGTGTGTTCTTTCCACAAACCACACATGGATCAACCAGTGTTCAGCGCATGTGTGTTCTTTCCACAAACCACTTATTGATCAACCAGTGGCCATTGCATGTGTGTTCTTTTCCACAAACCAAATATGGATCCACTAGAGTGATTGCGTGTGTGTTCTTTTCACAAACCACATATGGACCCACTAGAGTCATTGCATGTGTGTTCTTATACTAAAACCAGCACTAGAGTTATTGCATGTGTGTTCTTTCCACAAACCACACAAAGATCCACCAGTGGCATTGCATGTGTGTTCTTTCCACAAACCACGCATGGATCGACCAGTGGTCATTGCATGTGTGTTCTTTCCACAAACCACGAATGGATCCCCCTAAGTCATTTCATGTGTGTTCTTTCCACAAACCACAAATGGATCAACCAGTGTCATTGCATGTGTGTTCTTATACTAAAACCAGCACTAGAGTCATTGCATGTGTGTTCTTATACTAAAACTAGCACTAGAGTCATTGCATGTGTGTTCTTTCCACAAACCACACATGGATCAACCAGTGTTGCATGTGTGTTCTTTCCAAAACCACTTATTGATCAACCCAGTGGCCATTGCATGTGTGTTGTTTCGACAAACCTCTTATGGATCCACTAGAGTGATTGCATGTGTGTTCTTTTCACAAACCACATATGGACCCACTAGAGTCATTGCATGTGTGTTCTTATACTAAAACCAGCACTAGAGTTATTGCATGTGTGTTCTTTCCACAAACCACACAAAGATCCACCAGTGGCATTGCATGTGTGTTCTTTCCACAAACCACGCATGGATCAAGTGGTCATTGCATGTGTGTTCTTTCCACAAACCACACATGGATCCCCCTGAGTCATTGCATGTGTGTTCTTTTCACAAACCACATATGGATCAACCAGTGTCATTGCATGTGTGTTCTTTCCACAAACCACATATGGATCCACTAGAGTCATTGCATGTGTGTTCTTTTCACAAACCACATATCGACCCACTAGATTCATTACATATGTGTTCTTATACTAAAACCAGCACTAGAGTCATTGCATGTGTGTTCTTTTCACAAACCACATATGGATCCACTAGTGTCATTGCATGTGTGTTCTTTCCACAAACCACACATGGATCGACCAGTGGTCATTGCATGTGTGTTCTTTCCACAAACCACACATGGATCCCCTGAGTCATTGCATGTGTGTTCTTTCCACAAACCACATATGGATCAACCAGTGTCATTGCATGTGTGTTCTTTAACTAAAACCAGCACTATAGTCATTGCATGTGTGTTCTTATCCACAAACCACATATGCTGCACTAGAGTCATTGCATGTGTGTTCTTTCCACAAACCACACATGGATCAACCAGTGTCCTTGCATGTGTGTTCTTTCCACAAACCACATATGGATCAACCAGTGTCATTGCATGTGTGTTCTTTCCACAAACCACATATGGATCCACTAGAGTCATTGCATTTGTGTTCTTTTCACAAACCATGAGATGGATCCACAGTGTCATTGCATGTGTGTTCTTTCCACAAACCACACTTTGATCGACTAGTGGTCATTGCATGTGTATACTTTCCACAAACAACACATGGATCCCCCAGAGTCATTGCATGTGTGTTCTTTCCACAAACCACATATGGATCAACCAGTGTCATTGCATGTGTGTTCTTATACGAAAACCAGCACTAGAGTCATTGCATGTGTGTTCTTATACTAAAACTAGCACTAGAGTCATTGCATGTGTGTTCTTTCCACAAACCACACATGGATCAACCAGTGTGAAGCGCATGTGTGTTCTTTCCACAAACCACTTATTGATCAACCAGTGGCCATTGCATGTGTGTTCTTTTCCACAAACCAAATATGGATCCACTAGAGTGATTGCGTGTGTGTTCTTTTCACAAACCACATATGGACCCACTAGAGTCATTGCATGTGTGTTCTTATACTAAAACCAGCACTAGAGTTATTGCATGTGTGTTCTTTCCACAAACCACACAAAGATCCACCAGTGGCATTGCATGTGTGTTCTTTCCACAAACCACGCATGGATCGACCAGTGGTCATTGCATGTGTGTTCTTTCCACAAACCACACATGGATCCCCCTGAGTCATTGCATGTGTGTTCTTTTCACAAACCACATATGGATCAACCAGTGTCATTGCATGTGTGTTCTTTCCACAAACCACATATGGATCCACTAGAGTCATTGCATGTGTGTTCTTTTCACAAACAAGATATGGACCCACTAGAGTCATTGCATGTGTGTTCTTATACTAAAACTAGAACTAGAGTCATTGCATGTGTGTTCTTTTCACAAACCACATATGGATCCACCAGTGTCATTGCATGTGTGTTCTTCCCACAAAACACACATGGATCGACCAGTGGTCATTGCATGTGTGTTCTTTCCACAAACCACACATGGACCCCCCTGAGTCATTGCATGTGTGTTCTTTCCACAAACCACATATGGATCAACCAGTGTCATTGCATGTGTGTTCTTTCCAGAAACCAAATATGGATCAACCAGTGGTCATTGCATGTGTGTTCTTTTCCACAAACCACATATGTATCCACTAGTCATTACATGTGTGTTCTTTCCACAAACCACACATTGATCGACCAGTGGTCATTACATGTGTGTTCTTTCCACAAACCACACATGGATCCCCCTGAGTCATTTCATGTGTGTTCTTTCCACAAACTACATATGGATCAACCAGTGTCATTGCATGTGTGTTCTTATACTAAAACCAGCACTACATTCATTGCATGTGTGTTCTTATACTAAAACCAGCACTAGAGTCATTGCATGTGTGTTCTTTCCACAAACCACACATGGATCAACCAAAGGTCATTGGATGTGTGTTCTTTCCACAAACCACATATGGATCAACCAGTGGTCATTGCATGTGTGTTCTTTTCCACAAACCACACATGGATCGACCAGTGGTCATTGCATGTGTGTTCTTTCCACAAACCACGAATGGATCCCCCTAAGTCATTTCATGTGTGTTCTTTCCACAAACCACAAATGGATCAACCAGTGTCATTGCATGTGTGTTCTTATACTAAAATCAGCACTAGAGTCATTGCATGTGTGTTCTTATACTAAAACTAGCACTAGAGTCATTGCATGTGTGTTCTTTCCACAAACCACACATGGATCAACCAGTGTTCAGCGCATGTGTGTTCTTTCCAAAAACCACTTATTGATCAACCAGTGGCCATTGCATGTGTGTTCTTTTCCACAAACCACATATGGATCCACTAGAGTGATTGCGTGTGTGTTCTTTTCACAAACCACATATGGACCCACTAGAGTCATTGCATGTGTGTTCTTATACTAAAACCAGCACTAGAGTTATTGCATGTGTGTTCTTTCCACAAACCACACAAAGATCCACCAGTGGCATTGCATGTGTGTTCTTTCCACAAACCACGCATGGATCGACAAGTGGTCATTTCATGTGTGTTCTTTCCACAAACCACACATGGATCCCCCTGAGTCATTGCATGTGTGTTCTTTTCACAAACCACATATGGATCAACCAGTGTCATTGCATGTGTGTTCTTTCCACAAACCACATATGGATCCACTAGAGTCATTGCATGTGTGTTCTTTTCACAAACAAGATATGGACCCACTAGAGTCATTGCATGTGTGTTCTTATACTAAAACTAGAACTAGAGTCATTGCATGTGTGTTCTTTTCACAAACCACATATGGATCCACCAGTGTCATTGCATGTGTGTTCTTTCCACAAACCACACATGGATCGACCTGTGGTCATTGCATGTGTGTTATTTCCACAAACCACACATGGACCCCCCGAGTCATTTCATGTGTGTTCTTTCCACAAACCACATATGGATCAACCAGTGTCATTGCATGTGTGTTCTTTCCAGAAACCAAATATGGATCAACCAGTGGTCATTGCATGTGTGTTCTTTTCCACAAACCACATATGTATCCACTAGTCATTACATGTGTGTTCTTTCCACAAACCACACATTGATCGACCAGTGGTCATTACATGTGTGTTCTTTCCACAAACCACACATGGATCCCCCTGAGTCATTTCATGTGTGTTCTTTCCACAAACTACATATGGATCAACCAGTGTCATTGCATGTGTGTTCTTATACTAAAACCAGCACTACATTCATTGCATGTGTGTTCTTATACTAAAACCAGCACTAGAGTCATTGCATGTGTGTTCTTTCCACAAACCACACATGGATCAACCAGTGTCATTGCATGTGTGTTCTTTCCACAAACCACATATGGATCAACCAGTGGTCATTGCATGTGTGTTCTTTTCCACAAACCACACATGGATCGACCAGTGGTCATTGCATGTGTGTTCTTTCCACAAACCACGAATGGATCCCCCTAAGTCATTTCATGTGTGTTCTTTCCACAAACCACAAATGGATCAACCAGTGTCATTGCATGTGTGTTCTTATACTAAAACCAGCACTAGAGTCATTGCATGTGTGTTCTTATACTAAAACTAGCACTAGAGTCATTGCATATGTGTTCTTTCCACAAACCACACATGGATCAACCAGTGTTCAGCGCATGTGTGTTCTTTCCAAAAACCACTTATTGATCAACCAGTGGCCATTGCATGTGTGTTCTTTTCCACAAACCACATATGGATCCACTAGAGTGATTGCGTGTGTGTTCTTTTCACAAACCACATATGGACCCACTAGAGTCATTGCATGTGTGTTCTTATACTAAAACCAGCACTAGAGTTATTGCATGTGTGTTCTTTCCACAAACCACACAAAGATCCACCAGTGGCATTGCATGTGTGTTCTTTCCACAAACCACGCATGGATCGACAAGTGGTCATTTCATGTGTTCTTTCCACAAACCACACATGGATCCCCCTGAGTCATTGCATGTGTGTTCTTTTCACAAACCACATATGGATCAACCAGTGTCATTGCATGTGTGTTCTTTCCACAAACCACATATGGATCCACTAGAGTCATTGCATGTGTGTTCTTTTCACAAACAAGATATGGACCCACTAGATTCATTGCATGTGTGTTCTTATACTAAAACTAGAACTAGAGTCATTGCATGTGTGTTCTTTTCACAAACCACATATGGATCCACTAGTGTCATTGCATGTGTGTTCTTTCCACAAACCACACATGGATCGACCAGTGGTCATTGCATGTGTGTTATTTCCACAAACCACACATGGACCCCCCTGAGTCATTGCATGTGTGTTCTTTCCACAAACCACATATGGATCAACCAGTGTCATTGCATGTGTGTTCTTTCCAGAAACCAAATATGGATCTACCAGTGGTCATTGCATGTGTGTTCTTTTCCACAAACCACATATGTATCCACTAGAGTCATTACATGTGTGTTCTTTCCACAAACCACACATTGATCGACCAGTGGTCATTACATGTGTGTTCTTTCCACAAACCACACATGGATCCCCTGAGTCATTTCATGTGTGTTCTTTCCACAAACTACATATGGATCAACCAGTGTCATTGCATGTGTGTTTTTATACTAAAACCAGCACTAGATTTATTGCATGTGTGTTCTTATACTAAAACCAGCACTAGAGTCATCGCATGTGTGTTCTTTCCACAAACCACACATGGATCAACCAGTGTCATTGCATGTCTGTTCTTTCCACAAACCACATATGGATCAACCAGTGTCATTGCATGTGTGTTCTTTCCACAAACCACATATGGATCCACTAGAGTCATTGCATGTGTGTTCTTTTCACAAACCGCAGATGGATCCACCAGTGTCATTGCATCTGTGTTCTTTCCACAAACCACACTTTGATCGACTAGTGGTCATTGCATGTGTATTCTTTTCACAAACCACACATGGATCCCCCTGAGTCATTGCATGTGTGTTCTTTCCACAAACCACATATGGATCAACCAGTGTCATTGCATGTGTGTTCTTATACGAAAACCAGCACTAGAGTCATTGCATGTGTGTTCTTATACTAAAACTAGCACTAGAGTCATTGCATGTGTGTTCTTTCCACAAACCACACATGGATCAACCAGTGTTCAGCGCATGTGTGTTCTTTCCACAAACCACTTATTGATCAACCAGTGGCCATTGCATGTGTGTTCTTTTCCACAAACCACATATGGATCCACTAGAGTGATTGCGTGTGTGTTCTTTTCACAAACCACATATGGACCCACTAGAGTCATTGCATGTGTGTTCTTATACTAAAACCAGCACTAGAGTTATTGCATGTGTGTTCTTTCCACAAACCACACAAAGATCCACCAGTGGCATTGCATGTGTGTTCTTTCCACAAACCACGCATGGATCGACCAGTGGTCATTGTATGTGTGTTCTTTCCACAAACCACACATGGATCCCCCTGAGTCATTGCATGTGTGTTCTTTTCACAAACCACATATGGATCAACCAGTGTCATTGCATGTCTGTTCTTTCCACAAACCACATATGGATCCACTAGAGTCATTGCATGTGTGTTCTTTTCACAAACAAGATATGGACCCACTAGAGTCATTGCATGTGTGTTCTTATACTAAAACTAGAACTAGAGTCATTGCATGTGTGTTCTTTTCACAAACCACATATGGATCCACCAGTGTCATTGCATGTGTGTTCTTTCCACAAAACACACATGGATCGACCAGTGGTCATTGCATGTGTGTTCTTTCCACAAACCACACATGGACCCCCCTGAGTCATTGCATGTGTGTTCTTTCCACAAACCACATATGGATCAACCAGTGTCATTGCATGTGTGTTCTTTCCAGAAACCAAATATGGATCAACCAGTGGTCATTGCATGTGTGTTCTTTTCCACAAACCACATATGTATCCACTAGTCATTACATGTGTGTTCTTTCCACAAACCACACATTGATCGACCAGTGGTCATTACATGTGTGTTCTTTCCACAAACCACACATGGATCCCCCTGAGTCATTTCATGTGTGTTCTTTCCACAAACTACATATGGATCAACCAGTGTCATTGCATGTGTGTTCTTATACTAAAACCAGCACTACATTCATTGCATGTGTGTTCTTATACTAAAACCAGCACTAGAGTCATTGCATGTGTGTTCTTTCCACAAACCACACATGGATCAACCAGTGTCATTGCATGTGTGTTCTTTCCACAAACCACATATGGATCAACCAGTGGTCATTGCATGTGTGTTCTTTCCACAAACCACATATGGATCCACTAGAGTCATTGCATGTGTGTTCTTTTCACAAACCACATATGGACCCACTAGAGTCATTGCATGTGTGTTCTTATACTCAAACCATCACTAGAGTCATTGCATGTGTGTTCTTTTCACAAACCACATATGGATCCACCAGTGTCATTGCATGTGTTCTTTCCACAAACCACATATGGATCAACCAGTGTCATTGCATGTGTGTTCTTATACTAAACCAACACTAGAGTCATTGTATGTGTGTTCTTATACTAAAACCATCACTAGAGTCATTGCATGTGTGTTCTTTCCACAAACCACACATGGATCAACTAGTGTCATTGCATGTGTGTTCTTTCCACAAACCACGCCTGGATCCACCAGTGGCATTGCATGTGTGTACTTTTCCACAAACCACATATGGATCCACTAGAGTCATTGCATGTGTGTTCTTTCCACAAACCACACATGGATCGACCAGTGGTCATTGCATGTGTGTTCTTTCCACAAACCACACATGGACCCCCCCGAGTCATTGCATGTGTGTTCTTTCCACAAACCACATATGGATCAACCAGTGTCATTGCATGTGTGTTCTTTCCAGAAACCAAATATGGATCAACCAGTGGTCATTGCATGTGTGTTCTTTTCCACAAACCACATATGTATCCACTAGTCATTACATGTGTGTTCTTTCCACAAACCACACATTGATCGACCAGTGGTCATTACATGTGTGTTCTTTCCACAAACCACACATGGATCCCCCTGAGTCATTTCATGTGTGTTCTTTCCACAAACTACATATGGATCAACCAGTGTCATTGCATGTGTGTTCTTATACTAAAACCAGCACTAGATTCATTGCATGTGTGTTCTTATACTAAAACCAGCACTAGAGTCATTGCATGTGTGTTCTTTCCACAAACCACACATGGATCAACCAGTGTCATTGCATGTGTGTTCTTTCCACAAACCACATATGGATCAACCAGTGGTCATTGCATGTGTGTTCTTTTCCACAAACCACATATGGATCCACTAGAGTCATTGCATGTGTGTTCTTTTCACAAACCACATATGGACCCACTAGAGTCATTGCATGTGTGTTCTTATACTCAAACCATCACTAGAGTCATTGCATGTGTGTTCTTTTCACAAACCACATATGGATCCACCAGTGTCATTGCATGTGTGTTCTTTCCACAAACCACATATGGATCAACCAGTGTCATTGCATGTGTGTTCTTATACTAAACCAACACTAGAGTCATTGTATGTGTGTTCTTATACTAAAACCATCACTAGAGTCATTGCATGTGTGTTCTTTCCACAAACCACACATGGATCAACTAGTGTCATTGCATGTGTGTTCTTTCCACAAACCACGCCTGGATCCACCAGTGGCATTGCATGTGTGTACTTTTCCACAAACCACATATGGATCCACTAGAGTCATTGCATGTGTGTTCTTTCCACAAACCACACATGGATCGACCAGTGGTCATTGCATGTGTGTTCTTTCCACAAACCACGAATGGATCCCCCTAAGTCATTTCATGTGTGTTCTTTCCACAAACCACAAATGGATCAACCAGTGTCATTGCATGTGTGTTCTTATACTAAAACCAGCACTAGAGTCATTGCATGCGTGTTCTTATACTAAAACTAGCACTAGAGTCATTGCATGTGTGTTCTTTCCACAAACCACACATGGATCAACCAGTGTTCAGCGCATGTGTGTTCTTTCCACAAACCACTTATTGATCAACCAGTGGCCATTGCATGTGTGTTCTTTTCCACAAACCCCATATGGATCCACTAGAGTGATTGCGTGTGTGTTCTTTTCACAAACCACATATGGACCCACTAGTGTCATTGCATGTGTGTTCTTATACTAAAACTAGCACTAGAGTTATTGCATGTGTGTTCTTTCCACAAACCACACAAAGATCCACCAGTGGCATTGCATGTGTGTTCTTTCCACAAACCACGCATGGATCGACAAGTGGTCATTTCATGCGTGTTCTTTCCACAAACCACACATGGATCCCCCTGAGTCATTGCATGTGTGTTCTTTTCACAAACCACATATGGATCAACCAGTGTCATTGCATGTGTGTTCTTTCCACAAACCACATATGGATCCACTAGAGTCATTGCATGTGTGTTCTTTTCACAAACAATATATGGACCCACTAGATTCATTGCATGTGTGTTCTTATACTAAAACTAGAACTAGAGTCATTGCATGTGTGTTCTTTTCACAAACCACATATGGATCCACCAGTGTCATTGCATGTGTGTTCTTTCCACAAACCACGCATGGATCGACAAGTGGTCATTTCATGTGTGTTCTTTCCACAAACCACACATGGATCCCCCTGAGTCATTGCATGTGTGTTCTTTTCACAAACCACATATGGATCAACCAGTGTCATTGCATGTGTGTTCTTTCCACAAACCACATATGGATCCACTAGAGTCATTGCATGTGTGTTCTTTTCACAAACAAGATATGGACCCACTAGAGTCATTGCATGTGTGTTCTTATACTAAAACTAGAACTAGAGTCATTGCATGTGTGTTCTTTTCACAAACCACATATGGATCCACCAGTGTCATTGCATGTGTGTTCTTTCCACAAAACACACATGGATCGACCAGTGGTCATTGCATGTGTGTTCTTTCCACAAACCACACATGGACCCCCCTGAGTCATTGCATGTGTGTTCTTTCCACAAACCACATATGGATCAACCAGTGTCATTGCATGTGTGTTCTTTCCAGAAACCAAATATGGATCAACAAGTGGTCATTGCATGTGTGTTCTTTTCCACAAACCACATATGTATCCACTAGAGTCATTACATGTGTGTTCTTTCCACAAACCACACATTGATCGACCAGTGGTGATTACATGTGTGTTCTTTCCACAAACCACACATGGATCCCCGTGAGTCATTTCATGTGTGTTCTTTCCACAAACTACATATGGATCAACCAGTGTCATTGCATGTGTGTTCTTATACTAGAACCAGCACTAGATTCATTGCATGTGTGTTCTTATACTAAAACCAGCACTAGAGTCATTGCATGTGTGTTCTTTCCACAAACCACACATGGATCAACCAGTGTCATTGCATGTGTGTTCTTTCCACAAACCACATATGGATCAACCAGTGGTCATTGCATGTGTGTTCTTTTCCACAAACCACATATGGATCCACTAGAGTCATTGCATGTGTGTTCTTTTCACAAACCACATATGGACCCACTAGAGTCATTGCATGTGTGTTCTTATACGCAAACCATCACTAGAGTCATTGCATGTGTGTTCTTTTCACAAACCACATATGGATCCACCAGTGTCATTGCATGTGTGTTCTTTCCACAAACCACATATGGATCAACCAGTGTCATTGCATGTGTGTTCTTATACTAAACCAACACTAGAGTCATTGCATGTGTGTTCTTATACTAAAACCATCACTAGAGTCATTGCATGTGTGTTCTTTCCACAAACCACACATGGATCAACTAGTGTCATTGCATGTGTGTTCTTTCCACAAACCATGCCTGGATCCACCAGTGGCATTGCATGTGTGTACTTTTCCACAAACCACATATGGATCCACTAGAGTCATTGCATGTGTGTTCTTTCCACAAACCACACATGGATCGACCAGTGGTCATTGGATGTGTGTTCTTTCCACAAACCACGAATGGATCCCCCTAAGTCATTTCATGTGTGTTCTTTCCACAAACCACAAATGGATCAACCAGTGTCATTGCATGTGTGTTCTTATACTAAAACCAGCACTAGAGTCATTGCATGTGTGTTCTTATACTAAAACTAGCACTAGAGTCATTGCATGTGTGTTCTTTCCACAAACCACACATGGATCAACCAGTGTTCAGCGCATGTGTGTTCTTTCCAAAAACCACTTATTGATCAAATTGGCCATTGCATGTGTGTTCTTTTCCACAAACCACATATGGATCCACTAGAGTGATTGCGTGTGTGTTCTTTTCACAAACCACATATGGACCCACTAGAGTCATTGCATGTGTGTTCTTATACTAAAACCAGCACTAGAGTTATTGCATGTGTGTTCTTTCCACAAACCACACAAAGATCCACCAGTGGCATTGCATGTGTGTTCTTTCCACAAACCACGCATGGATCGACAAGTGGTCATTTCATGTGTGTTCTTTCCACAAACCACACATGGATCCCCCTGAGTCATTGCATGTGTGTTCTTTTCACAAACCACATATGGATCAACCAGTGTCATTGCATGTGTGTTCTTTCCACAAACCACATATGGATCCACTAGAGTCATTGCATGTGTGTTCTTTTCACAAACAAGATATGGACCCACTAGATTCATTGCATGTGTGTTCTTATACTAAAACTAGAACTAGAGTCATTGCATGTGTGTTCTTTTCACAAACCACATATGGATCCACTAGTGTCATTGCATGTGTGTTCTTTCCACAAAACACACATGGATCGACCAGTGGTCATTGCATGTGTGTTCTTTCCACAAACCACACATGGACCCCCCTGAGTCATTGCATGTGTGTTCTTTCCACAAACCACATATGGATCAACCAGTGTCATTGCATGTGTGTTCTTTCCAGAAACCAAATATGGATCAACCAGTGGTCATTGCATGTGTGTTCTTTTCCACAAACCACATATGTATCCACTAGAGTCATTACATGTGTGTTCTTTCCACAAACCACACATTGATCGACCAGTGGTCATTACATGTGTGTTCTTTCCACAAACCACACATGGATCCCCCTGAGTCATTTCATGTGTGTTCTTTCCACAAACTACATATGGATCAACCAGTGTCATTGCATGTGTGTTTTTATACTAAAACCAGCACTAGAGTCATCGCATGTGTGTTCTTTCCACAAACCACACATGGATCAACCAGTGTCATTGCATGTCTGTTCTTTCCATAAACCACATATGGATTAACCAGTGGTCATTGCATGTGTGTTCTTTTCGACAAACCACATATGGATCCACTAGAGTCATTGCATGTGTGTTCTTTTCACAAACCACATATGGACCCACTAGAGTCATTGCATGTGTGTTCTTATACTAAAACCATCACTAGAGTCATTGCATGTGTGTTCTTTTCACAAACCACATATGGATCCACCAGTGTCATTGCATGTGTGTTCTTTCCACAAACCACATATGGATCAACCAGTGTCATTGCATGTGTGTTCTTATACTAAACCAACACTAGAGTCATTGCATGTGTGTTCTTTCCACAAACCACACATGGATCAACTAGTGTCATTGCATGTGTGTTCTTTCCACAAACCACGCCTGGATCCACCAGTGGCATTGCATGTGTGTACTTTTCCACAAACCACATATGGATCCACTAGAGTCATTGCATGTGTGTTCTTTCCACAAACCACACATGGATCGACCAGTGGTCATTGCATGTGTGTTCTTTCCACAAACCACGAATGGATCCCCCTAAGTCATTTCATGTGTGTTCTTTCCACAAACCACAAATGGATCAACCAGTGTCATTGCATGTGTGTTCTTATACTAAAACCAGCACTAGAGTCATTGCATGTGTGTTCTTATACTAAAACTAGCACTAGAGTCATTGCATGTGTGTTCTTTCCACAAACCACACATGGATCAACCAGTGTTCAGCGCATGTGTGTTCTTTCCACAAACCACTTATTGATCAACCAGTGGCCATTGCATGTGTGTTCTTTTCCACAAACCACATATGGATCCACTAGAGTGATTGCGTGTTTGTTCTTTTCACAAACCACATATGGACCCACTAGAGTCATTGCATGTGTGTTCTTATACTAAAACCAGCACTAGAGTTATTGCATGTGTGTTCTTTCCACAAACCACACAAAGATCCACCAGTGGCATTGCATGTGTGTTCTTTCCACAAACCACGCATGGATCGACCAGTGGTCATTGCATGTGAGTTCTTTCCACAAACCACACATGGATCCCCCTGAGTCATTGCATGTGTGTTCTTTTCACAAACCACATATGGATCAACCAGTGTCATTGCATGTGTGTTCTTTCCACAAACCACATATGGATCCACTAGAGTCATTGCATGTGTGTTCTTTTCACAAACAAGATATGGACCCACTAGAGTCATTGCATGTGTGTTCTTATACTAAAACTAGAACTAGAGTCATTGCATGTGTGTTCTTTTCACAAACCACATATGGATCCACCAGTGTCATTGCATGTGTGTTCTTTCCACAAAACACACATGGATCGACCAGTGGTTATTGCATGTGTGTTCTTTCCACAAACCACACATGGACCCCCCTGAGTCATTGCATGTGTGTTCTTTCCACAAACCACATATGGATCAATCAGTGTCATTGCATGTGTGATCTTTCCAGAAACCAAATATGGATCAACCAGTGGTCATTGCATGTGTGTTCTTTTCCACAAACCACATATGTATCCACTAGTCATTACATGTGTGTTCTTTCCACAAACCACACATTGATTGACCAGTGGTCATTACATGTGTGTTCTTTCCACAAACCACACATGGATCCCCCTGAGTCATTTCATGTGTGTTCTTTCCACAAACTACATATGGATCAACCAGTGTCATTGCATGTGTGTTCTTATACTAAAACCAGCACTAGATTCATTGCATGTGTGTTCTTATACTAAAACCAGCACTAGAGTCATTGCATGTGTGTTCTTTCCACAAACCACACATGGATCAACCATTGTCATTGCATGTGTGTTCTTTCCACAAACCACATATGGATCAACCAGTGGTCATTGCATGTGTGTTCTTTTCCACAAACCACAGTGGATCCACTAGAGTCATTGCATGTGTGTTCTTTTCACAAACCACATATGGACCCACTAGAGTCATTGCATGTGTGTTCTTATCCTAAAACCATCACTAGAGTCATTGCATGTGTGTTCTTTTCACAAACTACATATGGATCCACCAGTGTCATTGCATGTGTGTTCTTTCCACAAACCACATATGGATCAACCAGTGTCATTGCATGTGTGTTCTTATACTAAACCAACACTAGAGTCATTGCATGTGTGTTCTTATACTAAAACCATCACTAGAGTCATTGCATGTGTGTTCTTTCCACAAACCACACATGGATCAACTAGTGTCATTGCATGTGTGTTCTTTCCACAAACCACGCCTGGATCCACCAGTGGCATTGCATGTGTGTACTTTTCCACAAACCACATATGGATCCACTAGAGTCATTGCATGTGTGTTCTTTCCACAAACCACACATGGATCGACCAGTGGTCATTGCATGTGTGTTCTTTCCACAAACCACGAATGGACCCCCCTAAGTCATTTCATGTGTGTCCTTTCCACAAACCACAAATGGATCAACCAGTGTCATTGCATGTGTGTTCTTATACTAAAACCAGCACTAGAGTCATTGCATGTGTGTTCTTATACTAAAACTAGCACTAGAGTCATTGCATGTGTGTTCTTTCCACAAACCACACATGGATCAACCAGTGTTCAGCGCATGTGTGTTCTTTCCAAAAACCACTTATTGATCAACCAGTGGCCATTGCATGTGTGTTCTTTTCCACAAACCACATATGGATCCACTAGAGTGATTGCGTGTGTGTTCTTTTCACAAACCACATATGGACCCACTAGAGTCATTGCATGTGTGTTCTTATACTAAAACCAGCACTAGAGTTATTGCATGTGTGTTCTTTCCACAAACCACACAAAGATCCACCAGTGGCATTGCATTTGTGTTCTTTCCACAAACCACGCATGGATCGACAAGTGGTCATTTCATGTGTGTTCTTTCCACAAACCACACATGGATCCCCCTGAGTCATTGCATGTGTGTTCTTTTCACAAACCACATATGGATCAACCAGTGTCATTGCATGTGTGTTCTTTCCACAAACCACATATGGATCCACTAGAGTCATTGCATGTGTGTTCTTTTCACAAACAAGATATGGACCCACTAGATTCATTGCATGTGTGTTCTTATACTAAAACTAGAACTAGAGTCATTGCATGTGTGTTATTTTCACAAACCACATATGGATCCACCAGTGTCATTGCATGTGTGTTCTTTCCACAAAACACGCATGGATCGACCAGTGGTCATTGCATGTGTGTTCTTTCCACAAACCACACATGGACCCCCCTGAGTCATTGCATGTGTGTTCTTTCCACAAACCACATATGGATCAACCAGTGTCATTGCATGTGTGTTCTTTCCAGAAACCAAATATGGATCAACCAGTGGTCATTGCATGTGTGTTCTTTTCCACAAACCACATATGTATCCACTAGAGTCATTACATGTGTGTTCTTTCCACAAACCACACATTGATCGACCAGTGGTCATTACATGTGTGTTCTTTCCACAAACCACACATGGATCCCCCTGAGTCATTTCATATGTGTTCTTTCCACAAACTACATATGGATCAACCAGTGTCATTGCATGTGTGTTCTTATACTAAAACCAGCACTAGATTCATTGCATGTGTGTTCTTATACTAAAACCAGCACTAGAGTCATCGCATGTGTGTTCTTTCCACAAACCACACATGGATCAACCAGTGTCATTGCATGTGTGTTCTTTCCACAAACCACATATGGATCAACCAGTGGTCATTGCATGTGTGTTCTTTTCCACAAACCACATATGGATCCACTAGAGTCATTGCATGTGTGTTCTTTTCACAAACCACATATGGACCCACTAGAGTCATTGCATGTGTGTTCTTATACTAAAACCATCACTAGAGTCATTGCATGTGTGTTCTTTTCACAAACCACATATGGATCCACCAGTGTCATTGCATGTGTGTTCTTTCCACAAACCACATATGGATCAACCAGTGTCATTGCATGTGTGTTCTTATACTAAACCAACACTAGAGTCATTGCATGTGTGTTCTTTCCACAAACCACACATGGATCAACTAGTGTCATTGCATGTGTGTTCTTTCCACAAACCACGCCTGGATCCACCAGTGGCATTGCATGTGTGTACTTTTCCACAAACCACATATGGATCCACTAGAGTCATTGCATGTGTGTTCTTTCCACAAACCACACATGGATCGACCAGTGGTCATTGCATGTGTGTTCTTTCCACAAACCACGAATGGATCCCCCTAAGTCATTTCATGTGTGTTCTTTCCACAAAACATAAATGGATCAACCAGTGTCATTGCATGTGTGTTCTTATACTAAAACCAGCACTAGAGTCATTGCATGTGTGTTCTAATACTAAAACCAGCACTAGAGTCATTGCATGTATGTTTTTTCCACAAACCACACATGGATCAACCAGTGTCATTGCATGTGTGTTCTTTCCACAAACCACATATGGATCAACCAGTGGTCATTGCATGTGTGTTCTTTTCCACAAACCACATATGCATCCACTAGATTCATTGCATGGGTGTTCTTTTCAGAAACCACATATGGACACACTAGAGTCATTGCATGTGTGTTCGTATACTAAAACCAGCACTAGAGTCATTGCATGTGCGTTGTTTTCAAAAACCACATATGGATCCACCAGTGTCATTGCATGTGTGTTCTTTCCACAAACCACACATGGATCTACCAGTGGTCATTGCATGTGTGCTCTTTCCACAAACCACACATGGATCCCCCTGACTCATTGCATGTGTGTTCTTTCCACAAACCACATATGGATCAACTAGTGTCATTGCATGTGTGTTCTTTCCACAAACCACATATGGATCAACCAGGGGTCATTGCATGTGTGTTCTTTTCCACAAACCACATATGGATCAACCAGTGTCATTGCATGTGGGTTCTTATACTAAAACCAGCACTAGAGTCATTTAATGTGTGTTCTTATACTAAAACCAGCACTAGAGTCATTGCATGTGTGTTCTTTCCACAAACCTCACATGGATCAACCAGTGTCATTGCATGTGTATTCTTTCCACAAACCACATATGGATCAACCAGTGGTCATTGCATGTGTGTTCTTTTCCACAAACCACATCTGGATCCACTAGAGTCATTACATGGGTGATCTTTTCACAAACCACATATGGACCCACTAGAGTCATTGCATGTGTGTTCTTATACTAAAACGAGCACTAGAGTCATTGCATATAGGTTCTTTTCACAAACCACGTATGGATCCACTAGTGTCATTGCATGTGTGTTCTTTCCACAAACCACACATGGATCGACCAGTGGTCATTGCATGTGTGTTCTTTCCACAAACCACACATGGATCTCCCATAGCCATTGCATGTGTGTTCTTTCCACAAACCACACATGGATTAACCAGTGTTCACTACATGTGAGTTCTTTCCACAAACCACTTATGGATCAACCAGTGGTCATTGCATGTGTTTTCTTTTCCACAAACCACATATGTATCCACTAGAGTCATTGCATGTGTGTTCTTATACTAAAACCAGCACTAGAGTCATTGCATGTGTGTTCTTATAATAAAACCATCACTAGAGTCATTGCATGTGTGTTGTTATACTAAAACCAGTACTAGAGTCATTGCATGTGTGTTCTTGTCACAAACCACATATGGATCAACCAATAGTCATTGCATGTTTGTTCTTTCCACAAACCACATATGGATCAACCAGTGGTCATTGCATGTGTGCTCTTTTCCACAAACCACATATGGATCCACTAGAGTCATTGCCTGTGTGTTCTTTCCACAAACCACATATGGATCCACTAGAGTCGTTGCATGTGTGTTCTTTCCACAAACCACATATGGATCCACCAGTGTCATTGCATGTGTGTTCTTATACTAAAACCAACACTAGAGTCATTGCATGTGTGTTCTTTTCACAAACCACATATGGATTCGCTAGTGTTATTGCATGTGTGTTCTTTCGACAAAACACACATGGATCAACCAGTGGTCATTGCATGTGTGTACTTTTACACAAACCACATATGGTTCCACCAGAGTCATTGCATGTGTGTTCGTTTCACAAACCACATATGGACCCACTAGAGTCATTGCATGTGTGTTCTTTGTACTAAAACCAGCATTAGAGTTATTGCATGTGTGTTCTTTCCACAAAGCACATATGGACCCACTAGAGTTATTGCATGTGTGTTCTTATACTAAAACCAGCACTAGAGTTATTGCATGTGTGTTCTTTCCACAAACCACACATAGATCCACCAGTGGCATTGCATGTCTGTTCTTTCCACATACCACACATGGATCGACCAGTGGTCATTGCATGTGTGTTCTTTCCACAAACCAAACATGGATCCCCCTGAGTTATTGTATGTGTGTTCTTTTCACAAACCACATATGGATCAACCAGTGTCATTGCATGTGTGTAATTTCCACAAACCACATATGGATCCACCAGAGTCATTGCATGTCTGTTCTTTTCACCAACAAGATATGGACCCACTAGAGTCATTGCATGTGTGTTCTTTCCACAAACCACATATGGATCAACCAGTGTCATTGCATGTGTGTTCTTATACTAAACCAACACTAGAGTCATTGCATGTGTGTTCTTTCCACAAACCACACATGGATCAACTAGTGTCATTGCATGTGTGTTCTTTCCACAAACCACGCCTGGATCCACCAGTGGCATTGCATGTGTGTACTTTTCCACAAACCACATATGGATCCACTAGAATCATTGCATGTGTGTTCTTTCCACAAACCACACATGGATCGACCAGTGGTCATTGCATGTGTGTTCTTTCCACAAACCACGAATGGATCCCCCTAAGTCATTTCATGTGTGTTCTTTCCACAAAACATAAATGGATCAACCAGTGTCATTGCATGTGTGTTCTTATACTAAAACCAGCACTAGAGTCATTGCATGTGTGTTCTAATACTAAAACCAGCACTAGAGTCATTGCATGTATGTTTTTTCCACAAACCACACATGGATCAACCAGTGTCATTGCATGTGTGTTCTTTCCACAAACCACATATGGATCAACCAGTGGTCATTGCATGTTTGTTCTTTTCCACAAACCACATATGCATCCACTAGATTCATTGCATGGGTGTTCTTTTTTGAAACCACATATGGACACACTAGAGTCATTGCATGTGTGTTCGTATACTAAAACCAGCACTAGAGTCATTGCATGTGCGTTGTTTTCAAAAACCACATATGGATCCACCAGTGTCATTGCATGTGTGTTCTTTCCACAAACCACACATGGATCTACCAGTGGTCATTGCATGTGTGCTCTTTCCACAAACCACACATGGATCCCCCTGACTCATTGCATGTGTGTTCTTTCCACAAACCACATATGGATCAACTAGTGTCATTGCATGTGTGTTCTTTCCACAAACCACATATGGATCAACCAGGGGTCATTGCATGTGTGTTCTTTTCCACAAACCACATATGGATCAACCAGTGTCATTGCATGTGGGTTCTTATACTAAAACCATCACTAGAGTCATTTAATGTGTGTTCTTATACTAAAACCAGCACTAGAGTCATTGCATGTGTGTTCTTTCCACAAACCTCACATGGATCAACCAGTGTCATTGCATGTGTATTCTTTCCACAAACCACATATGGATCAACCAGTGGTCATTGCATGTGTGTTCTTTTCCACAAACCACATCTGGATCCACTAGAGTCATTACATGGGTGTTCTTTTCACAAACCACATATGGACCCACTAGAGTTATTGCATGTGTGTTCTTTCCACAAACCACACATAGATCCACCAGTGGCATTGCATGTCTGTTCTTTCCACATACCACACATGGATCGACCAGTGGTCATTGCATGTGTGTTCTTTCCACAAACCAAACATGGATCCCCCTGAGTTATTGCATGTGTGTTCTTTTCACAAACCACATATGGATCAACCAGTGTCATTGCATGTGTGTAATTTCCACAAACCACATATGGATCCACTAGAGTCATTGCATGTCTGTTCTTTTCACAAACAAGATATGGACCCACTAGAGTCATTGCATGTGTGTTCTTATACTAAAACCAGAACTAGAGTCATTGCATGTGTGTTCTTTTCACAAACCACATATGGATCCACCAGTGTCATCGCTTGTGTGTTCTTTCCACAAATCACACATGGCTCGACCAGTGGTCATTGGATGTGTGTTCTTTCCACAAACCACATATGGATCAACTAGTGGTCATTGCATGTGTGTTCTTTTCCACAAACCACATATGGATCCACTAGAGTCATTGCATGTGTGTTCTTTCCACAAACCACATATGGATCCACAAGAGTCATTACATGTGTGTTCTTTTCACAAACAACATATGGATCCACCCGTGTCATTGCATGTGTGTTCTTTCCACAAACCACACAATTATCGACCAGTGGGCATTGCATATGTGTTCTTTCCACAAACCACACATGGATCCCCCTGAGTCATTGCATGTGTGTTCTTTCCACAAACCACACATGGATCAACCAGTGTCATTGCATGTGTGTTCTTTCCACAAACCACATATGGATCAACTAGTGGTCATTGCATGTGTGTTCTTTTCTACAAACCACATATGGATCCACTAGAGTCATTGCATGTGTGTTCGTTTCACAAACCACATATGGACCCACTAGAGTCATTGCATGTGTGTTCTTATACTAAAACCAGCACTAGAGTCATTGCATGTGTGTTCTTTCGACAAAACACACATGGATCGACTAGTGGTCATTGCATGTGTGTTCTTTCCACAAACCACGCATGGATCCCCCTGAGTCATTGCATGTGTGTTCTTTCCACAAACCACATATGGATCAACCAGTGTCATTGCATGTGTGTTCTTATACTAAAACCAACACTAGAGTCATTGCATGTGCGTTCTTTCCACAAACCACACATGGATCAACTAGTGTCATTGCATGTGTGTCCACGAACAACGCATGGATCCACCACTGGCATTGCATGTGTGTTCTTTTCCACAAACCACATATGGATCCACTAGAGTCATTGCATGTGTGTTCTTTTCACAAAGCACACATGGACCCACTAGAGTGATTGCATGTGTGTACTTTTCCACAAACCACATATGGACCCACTAGAGTCATTGCATGTGTGTTCTTTCCACAAACCACACATGGATCGACCAGTGGTCATTGCATGTGTGTTCATTCCACAAACTACACATGGGTCCCCTTGAGTCATTGCATGTGTGTTCTTTCCACAAACCACATATGGATCAACCAGTGTCATTGCATGTGTGTTCTTATACTAAAACCAGCACTAGAGTCATTGCATGTGTGTTCTTATACTACAACTAGCACTAGAGTCATTGCATGTGTGTTCTTTCCACAAACCACACATGGATCAACCAGTGTTCACCGCATGTGTGTTCTTTCCACAAACCACTTATTGATCAACCAGTGGCCATTGCATGTGTGTTCTTTTCCACAAACCACATATGGATCCACTAGAGTGATTGCGTGTGTGTTCTTTTCACAAAACAGACATTGATCGACCAGTGGTCATTACATGTGTGTTCTTTCCACAAACCACACATGGATCCCCCTGAGTCATTTCATGTGTGTTCTTTCCACAAACTACATATGGATCAACCAGTGTCATTGCATGTGTGTTCTTATACTAAAACCAGCACTAGATTCATTGCATGTGTGTTCTTATACTAAAACCAGCACTAGAGTCATTGCATGTGTGTTCTTTCCACAAACCACACATGGATCAACTAGTGTCATTGCATGTGTGTTCTTTCCACAAACCACATATGGATCAACCAGTGGTCATTACATGTGTGTTCTTTTCCACAAACCACATATGGATCCACTAGAGTCATTGCATGTGTGTTCTTTTCACAAACCACATATGGACCCACTAGAGTCATTGCATGTGTGTTCTTATACTAAAACCATCACTAGAGTCATTGCATGTGTGTTCTTTTCACAAACCACATATGGATCCACCAGTGTCATTGCATGTGTGTTCTTTCCACAAAACACACATGGATCGACCAGTGGTCATTGCATGTGTGTTCTTTCCAAAAACCACACATGGATCCCCCTGAGTCATTGCATGTGTGTTCTTTCCACAAACCACATATGGATCAACCAGTGTCATTGCATGTGTGTTCTTATAGTAAACCAGCACTAGAGTCATTGCATGTGTGTTCTTATACTAAAACCAGTACTAGAGTCATTGCATGTGTGTTCTTGTCACAAACAACATATGGATCGACCAGTGGTCATTGCATGTTTGTTCTTTCCACAAACCACATATGGATCCACCAGTGGCATTGCATGTGTGTACTTTTCCACAAACCACATATGGATCCACTAGAGTCATTGCATGTGTGTTCTTTCCACAAACCATACATGGATCGACCAGTGGTCATTGCATGTGTGTTCTTTCCACAAACCACGAATGGATCAACTAGTGGTCATTTCATGTGTGTTCTTTCCACAAACCACATATGGATCAACCAATGTCATTGCATGTGTGTTCTTATACTAAAACCAGCACTAGAGTCATTGCATGTGTGTTCTAATACTAAAACCAGCACTAGAGTCATTGCATGTGTGTTTTTTCCACAAACCACACTTGGATCAACCAGTGTCATTGCATGTGTGTTCTTTCCACAAACCACATATGGATCAACTAGTGGTCATTGCATGTGTGTTCTTTTCCACAAACCACATATGGATCCACTAGAGTCATTGCAGGGGTGTTCTTTTCAGAAACCACATATGGACACACTAGAGTTATTGCATGTGTGTTCTTATACTAAAACCAGCACTAGAGTCATTGCATGTGCGTTCTTTTCAAAAACCACATATGGATCCACCAGTGTCATTGCATGTGTGTTCTTTCCACAAACCACACATGGATCTACCAGTGGTCATTGCATGTGTGCTCTTTCCACAAACCACACATGGATCCCCCTGACTCATTGCATGTGTGTTCTTTCCACAAACCACATATGGATCAACTAGTGTCATTGCATGTGTGTTCTTTCCACAAACCACATATGGATCAACCAGGGGTCATTGCATGTGTGTTCTTTTCCACAAACCACATATGGATCAACCAGTGTCATTGCCTGTGGGTTCTTATACTAAAACCAGCACTAGAGTCATTGCATGTGTGTTCTTATACTAAAACCAGCACTAGAGTCATTGCATGTGTGTTCTTTCCACAAACCTCACATGGATCAACCAGTGTCATTGCATGTGTGTTCTTTCCACAAACCACATATGGATCAACCAGTGGTCATTGCATGTGTGTTCTTTTCCACAAACCACATATGGATCCACTAGAGTCATTGCATGGGTGTTCTTTTCACAAACCACATATGGACCCACTAGAGTCATTGCATGTGTGTTCTTATACTAAAACCAGCACTAGAGTCATTGCATGTGTGTTCTTTTCACAAACCACGTATGGATCCACTAGTGTCATTGCATGTGTGTTCTTTCCACAAACCACACATGGATCGACCAGGGGTCATTGCATGTGTGTTCTTTCCACAAACCACACATGGATCCCCCTGAGCCATTGCATGTGTGTTCTTTCCACAAACCACACATGGACCCCCCTAAGTCATTGCATGTGTGTTCTTTCCACAAACCACACATGGATGAACCAGTGTTCACTACATGTGAGTTCTTTCCACGAACCACTTATGGATCAACCAGTGGTCATTGCATGTGTTTTCTTTTCCACAAACCACATATGTATCCACTAGAGTCATTGCATGTGTGTTCTTATACTAAAACCAGCACTAGAGTCATTGCATGTGTGTTCTTATACTAAAACCAGCACTAGAGTCATTGCATGTGTGTTCTTATACTAAAACCAGTACTAGAGTCATTGCATGTGTGTTCTTGTCACAAACCACATATGGATCGACCAGTGGTCATTGCATGTTTGTTCTTTCGACAAACCACATATGGATCAACCAGTGGTCATTGCATGTGTGCTCTTTTCCACAAACCACATATGGATCCACTAGAGTCATTGCCTGTGTGTTCTTTCCACAAACCACATATGGATCCACTAGAGTCATTGCATGTGTGTTCTTTCCACAAACCACATATGGATCCACCAATGTCATTGCATGTGTGTTCTTATACTAAAACCAGCACTAGAGTCATTGCATGTGTGTTCTTTTCACAAACCTCATATGTATCCACCAGTGTCATTTCATGTGTGTTCTTTCCACAAAATACACATGGATCGACCAGTGGTCATTGCATGTGTGTTCTTTCCACAAACCACACATGGATCCCCCTGAGTCATTGCATGTGTGTTCTTTCCACAAACCACATATGGATCAACCAGTGTCATTGCATGTGTGTTCTTTTACTGAAACCAGCAATAGAGTCATTGCATGTGTGTTCTTATACTAAAACCAGCACTAGAGTCATTGCATGTGTGTTCTTTCCACAAACCACACATGGATCAACCGGTGTCATTGCATGTGTGTTCTGTCCACAAACCACGCATGGATCCACAAGTGGCATTGCTTTTGTGTTCTTTTCCACAAACCACATATGGATCCATTAGAGTCATTGCATGTGTGTTATTTTCACAAACCACATATGGATCCACTAGAGTCATTGCATATGTGTTCTTATTCTAAAACCAGCACTAGAGTCATTGCATGTGTGTTCTGTTCACAAACCACATATGGATCCACCATTGTCATTGCATGTGTGTTCTTTCCACAAACCACACATGGATCGACCAGTGGTCATTGCATGTGTGTTGTTTAAACAAACCACACATGGACCCCCCTTACTCATTACATGTGTGTTCTTTCCATAAACCAAATATGGATCAACTGTGTCATTGCATGTGTGTTCTTTCCAAAAATGACATATGGATCAACCAGTGTCATTGCATGTGTGTTCTTATACTAAAACCAGCACTAGAGTCATTGCATTTGTGTTCTTATATTAAAACCAGCATTAGAGTCATTGCATGTGTGTTCTTTCCATAAACCACACATGCATCAACCAGTGTCATTGCATGTGTGTTTTTTCCACAAACCACATATGGATCAACCAGTGGTCATTGCATGTGTGTTCTTTTCTACAAACCACATATGGATCCACTAGAGTCATTGCATGTGTGTTCATTTCACAAACCACATATGGACCCACTAGAGTCATTTCATGTGTGTTCTTATACTAAAACCAGCACAAGAGTTATTGCATGTGTGTTCTTTCCACAGACCACATATGGACCCACTAGAGTCATTGCATGTGTGTTCTTATACTAAAACCAGCACTATAGTTATTGCATGTGTGTTCTTTCCACAAACCACACATAGATTCACCAGTGCCATTGCATGTGTGTTCTTTCCACAACCACACATAGATCGACTAGTGGTCATTGCATGTGTGTTCTTTCCACAAACCACACATGGATCCCCCTGAGTCATTGCATGTGTGTTCTTTTCACAAACCACAAATGGATCAACCAGTGTCATTGCATGTGTGTTCTTTCCACAAACCACATATGGATCCACTAGAGTCATTGCATGTGTGTTCTTTTCACAAACAAGATATGGACCCACTAGAGTCATTGCATGTGTGTTCTTATACTAAAACCAGAACTAGAGTCATTGCATGTGTGTTCTTTTCACAAACCACATATGGATCCACCAGTGTCATTGCATGTGTGTTCTTTCCACAAAACACACATGGCTCGACTAGTGGTCATTGCATGTGCGTTCTTTCCACAAACCACATATGGATCAACCAGTGGTCATTGCATGTGTGTTCTTTTCCACAAACCACATATGGATCAACTAGAGTCATTGCATGGGTGTTCTTTTCACAAACCACATATGGACCCACTAGAGTCATTGCATGTGTGTTCTTATACTAAAACCAGCACTAGAGTCATTGCATGTGTGTTCTTTTCACAAACCACGTATGGATCCACTAGTGTCATTGCATGTGTGTTCTTTCCACAAACCACACATGGATCGACCAGGGGTCATTGCATGTGTGTTCTTTCCACAAACCACACATGGATCCCCCTGAGCCATTGCATGTGTGTTCTTTCCACAAACCACACATGGATCCCCCTAAGTCATTGCATGTGTGTTCTTTCCACAAACCACACATGGATTAACCAGTGTTCACTACATGTGAGTTCTTTCCACGAACCACTTATGGATCAACCAGTGGTCATTGCATGTGTTTTCTTTTCCACAAACCACATATGTATCCACTAGAGTCATTGCATGTGTGTTCTTATACTAAAACCAGCACTAGAGTCATTGCATGTGTGTTCTTATACTAAAACCAGCACTAGAGTCATTGCATGTGTGTTCTTATACTAAAACCAGTACTAGAGTCATTGCATGTGTGTTCTTGTCACAAACCACATATGGATCGACCAGTGGTCATTGCATGTTTGTTCTTTCCACAAACCACATATGGATCAACCAGTGGTCATTGCATGTGTGCTCTTTTCCACAAACCACATATGGATCCACTAGAGTCATTGCCTGTGTGTTCTTTCCACAAACCACATATGGATCCACTAGAGTTGTTGCATGTGTGTTCTTTCCACAAACCACATATGGATCCACCAATGTCATTGCATGTGTGTTCTTATACTAAAACCAGCACTAGAGTCATTGCATGTGTGTTCTTTTCACAAACCTCATATGTATCCACCAGTGTCATTTCATGTGTGTTCTTTCCACAAAATACACATGGATCGACCAGTGGTCATTGCATGTGTGTTCTTTCCACAAACCACACATGGATCCCCCTGAGTCATTGCATGTGTGTTCTTTCCACAAACCACATATGGATCAACCAGTGTCATTTCATGTGTGTTCTTATACTAAAACCAGCAATAGAGTCATTGCATGTGTGTTCTTATACTAAAACCAGCACTAGAGTCATTGCATGTGTGTTCTTTCCACAAACCACACATGGATCAACCGGTGTCATTGCATGTGTGTTCTGTCCACAAACCACGCATGGATCCACAAGTGGCATTGCTTTTGTGTTCTTTTCCACAAACCACATATGGATCCACTAGAGTCATTGCATGTGTGTTATTTTCACAAACCACATATGGATCCACTAGAGTCATTGCATATGTGTTCTTATTCTAAAACCAGCACTAGAGTCATTGCATGTGTGTTCTGTTCACAAACCACATATGGATCCACCATTGTCATTGCATGTGTGTTCTTTCCACAAACCACACATGGATCGACCAGTGGTCATTGCATGTGTGTTGTTTCCACAAACCACACATGGACCCCCCTTACTCATTGCATGTGTGTTCTTTCCATAAACCAAATATGGATCAACTGTGTCATTGCATGTGTGTTCTTTCCAAAAATGACATATGGATCAACCAGTGTCATTGCATGTGTGTTCTTATACTAAAACCAGCACTAGAGTCATTGCATTTGTGTTCTTATATTAAAACCAGCATTAGAGTCATTGCATGTGTGTTCTTTCCATAAACCACACATGCATCAACCAGTGTCATTGCATGTGTGTTCTTTCCACAAACCACATATGGATCAACCAGTGGTCATTGCATGTGTGTTCTTTTCTACAAACCACATATGGATCCACTAGAGTCATTGCATGTGTGTTCGTTTCACAAACCACATATGGACCCACTAGAGTCATTTCATGTGTGTTCTTATACTAAAACCAGCACAAGAGTTATTGCATGTGTGTTCTTTCCACAGACCACATATGGACCCACTAGAGTCATTGCATGTGTGTTCTTATACTAAAACCAGCACTATAGTTATTGCATGTGTGTTCTTTCCACAAACCACACATAGATTCACCAGTGGCATTGCATGTGTGTTCTTTCCACAACCACACATAGATCGACTAGTGGTCATTGCATGTGTGTTCTTTCCACAAACCACACATGGATCCCCCTGAGTCATTGCATGTGTGTTCTTTTCACAAACCACAAATGGATCAACCAGTGTCATTGCATGTGTGTTCTTTCCACAAACCACATATGGATCCACTAGAGTCATTGCATGTGTGTTCTTTTCACAAACAAGATATGGACCCACTAGAGTCATTGCATGTGTGTTCTTATACTAAAACCAGAACTAGAGTCATTGCATGTGTGTTCTTTCCACAAACCACATGTGGATCAACTAGTGGTCATTGCATGTGTGTTCTTTTCCACAAACCACATATGGATCAACTAGAGTCATTGCATGGGTGTTCTTTTCACAAACCACATATGGACCCACTAGAGTCATTGCATGTGTGTTCTTATACTAAAACCAGCACTAGAGTCATTGCATGTGTGTTCTTTTCACAAACCACGTATGGATCCACTAGTGTCATTGCATGTGTGTTCTTTCCACAAACCACACATGGATCGACCAGGGGTCATTGCATGTGTGTTCTTTCAACAAACCACATGGATCCCCCAGCCATTGCATGTGTGTTCTTTCCACAAACCACACATGGATCCCCCTAAGTCATTGCATGTGTGTTCTTTCCACAAACCACACATGGATTAACCAGTGTTCACTACATGTGAGTTCTTTCCACGAACCACTTATGGATCAACCAGTGGTCATTGCATGTGTTTTCTTTTCCACAAACCACATATGTATCCACTAGAGTCATTGCATGTGTGTTCTTATACTAAAACCAGCACTAGAGTCATTGCATGTGTGTTCTTATACTAAAACCAGCACTAGAGTCATTGCATGTGTGTTCTTATACTAAAACCAGTACTAGAGTCATTGCATGTGTGTTCTTGTCACAAACCACATATGGATCGACCAGTGGTCATTGCATGTTTGTTCTTTCCACAAACCACATATGGATCAACCAGTGGTCATTGTATGTGTGCTCTTTTCCACAAACCACATATGGATCCACTAGAGTCATTGCCTGTGTGTTCTTTCCACAAACCACATATGGATCCACTAGAGTCGTTGCATGTCTGTTCTTTCCACAAACCACATATGGATCCACCAATGTCATTACATGTGTGTTCTTATACTAAAACTAGCACTAGAGTCATTGCATGTGTGTTCTTTTCACAAACCTCATATGGATCCACCAGTGTCATTTCATGTGTGTTCTTTCCACAAAATACACATGGATCGACCAGTGGTCATTGCATGTGTGTTCTTTCCACAAACCACACATGGATCCCCCTGAGTCATTGCATGTGTGTTCTTTCCACAAACCACATATGGATCAACCAGTGTCATTGCATGTGTGTTCTTATACTAAAACCAGCAATAGAGTCATTGCATGTGTGTTCTTATACTAAAACCAGCACTAGAGTCATTGCATGTGTGTTCTTTCCACAAACCTCACATGGATCAACCGGTTCCATTGCATGTGTGTTCTGTCCACAAACCACGCATGGATCCACAAGTGGCATTGCTTTTGTGTTCTTTTCCACAAACCATATATGGATCCACTAGAGTCATTGCATGTGTGTTATTTTCACAAACCACATATGGATCCACTAGAGTCATTGCATATGTGTTCTTATTCTAAAACCAGCACTAGAGTCATTGCATGTGTGTTCTGTTCACAAACCACATATGGATCCACCATTGTCATTGCATGTGTGTTCTTTCCACAAACCACACATGGATCGACCAGTGGTCATTGCATGTGTGTTGTTTCCACAAACCACACATGGACCCCCCTTACTCATTACATGTGTGTTCTTTCCATAAACCACATATGGATCAACTAGTGTCATTGCATGTGTGTTCTTTCCACAAATGACATATGGATCAACCTGTGTCATTGCATGTGTCTTCTTATACTAAAACCA
Source organism: Avena insularis (assembly GCA_023614405.1). Taxonomy (NCBI): domain Eukaryota; kingdom Viridiplantae; phylum Streptophyta; class Magnoliopsida; order Poales; family Poaceae; genus Avena; species Avena insularis. The sequence continues at coordinate 139,484,129 of CM042684.1, forward strand.
GCACTAGAGTCATTGCATTTGTGTTCTTATATTAAAACCAGCATTAGAGTCATTGCATGTGTGTTCTTTCCATAAACCACACATGCATCAACCAGTGTCATTGCATGTGTGTTCTTTCCACAAACCACATATGGATCAACCAGTGGTCATTGCATGTGTGTTCTTTTCTACAAACCACATATGGATCCACTAGAGTCATTGCATGTGTGTTCGTTTCACAAACCACATATGGACCCACTAGAGTCTTTGCATGTGTGTTCTTATACTAAAACCAGCACAAGAGTTATTGCATGTGTGTTCTTTCCACAAACCACATATGGACCCACTAGAGTCATTGCATGTGTATTCTTATACTAAAACCAGCACTATAGTTATTGCATGTGTGTTCTTTCCACAAACCACACATAGATCCACCAGTGGCATTGCATGTGTGTTCTTTCCACAACCACACATAGATCGACTAGTGGTCATTGCATGTGTGTTCTTTCCACAAACCACACATGGATCCCCCTGAGTCATTGCATGTGTGTTCTTTTCACAAACCACAAATGGATCAACCAGTGTCATTGCATGTGTGTTCTTTCCACAAACCACATATGGATCCACTAGAGTCATTGCATGTGTGTTCTTTTCACAAACAAGATATGGACCCACTAGAGTCATTGCATGTGTGTTCTTATACTAAAACCAGAACTAGAGTCATTGCATGTGTGTTCTTTTCACAAACCACATATGGATCCACCAGTGTCATTGCATGTGTGTTCTTTCCACAAAACACACATGGCTCGACTAGTGGTCATTGCATGTGTGTTCTTTCCACAAACCACATATGGATCAACTAGTGGTCATTGCATGTGTGTTGTTTTCCACAAACCACATAAGGATCCACTAGAGTCATTGCATGTGTGTTCTTTCCACAAACCACATATGGATCCACTAGAGTCATTACATGTGTGTTCTTTTCACAAACATATGGATCCACCCGTGTCATTGCATGTGTGTTCTTTCCACAACCCACACAATTATCGACCAGTGGGCATTGCATATGTGTTCTTTCCACAAACCACACATGGATCCCCCTGAGTCATTACATGTGTGTTCTTTCCACAAACCACACATGGATCCCCAGAGTCATTGCATGTGTGTTCTTTCCACAAACGACATATGGATCAACCAGTGTCATTGCATGTGTGTTCTTATACTAAAACCAGCACTAGAGTCATTGCATTTGTGTTCTTATATTAAACCCAGCATTAGAGTCATTGCATGTGTGTTGTTTCCACGAACCACACATGGATCAACCAGTGTCATTGCATGTGTGTTCTTTCCACAAACCACATATGGATCAACCAGTGGTCATTGCATGTGTGTTCTTTTCTACAAACCACATATGGATCCACTAGAGTCATTGCATGTGTGTTCGTTTCACAAACCACATATGGACCCACTAGAGTCATTGCATGTGTGTTCTTATACTAAAACCAGCACTAGAGTCATTGCATGTGTGTTCTTTGCACAAACCACATATGGATCCACTAGTGTCATTTCATGTGTGTTCTTTCCACAAAACACACATGGATCGACTAGTGGTCATTGCATGTGTGTTCTTTCCACAAACCACGCATGGATCCCCCTTAGTCATTGCATGTGTGTTCTTTCCACAAACCACATATGGATCAACCAGTGTCATTGCATGTGTGTTCTTATACTAAAACCAACACTAGAGTCATTGCATGTGCATTCTTTCCACAAAGCACACATGGATCAACCAGTGTCATTGCATGTGTGTTGTTTCCACAAACCACGCATGGATCCACCAGTGGCATTGCATGTGTGTTCTCTTCCACAAACCACATATGGATCCACTAGAGTCATTGCATGTGTGTTCTTTCCACAAAGCACATATGGACCCACTAGAGTCATTGCATGTGTGTTCTTTTCACAAACCACATATGGATCCACCAGTGTCATTGCATGTGTGTTCTTTCCACAAACCACACATGGATCGACCAGTGGTCATTGCATGTGTGTTCATTCCACAAACTACACATGGGTCCCCTTGAGTCATTGCATGTGTGTTCTTTCCACAAACCACATATGGATCAACCAGTGTCATTGCATGTGTGTTCTTTCCACAAACCACATATGGATCCACTAGAGTCATTGCATGTGTGTTCTTTTCACAAACCGCAGATGGATCCACTAGTGTCATTGCATGTGTGTTCTTTCCACAAACCACACTTTGATCGACTAGTGGTCATTGCATGTGTGTTCTTTCCACAAACCACACATGGATCCCCCTGAGTCATTGCATGTGTGTTCTTTCCACAAACCACATATGGATCAACCAGTGTCATTGCATGTGTGTTCTTATACTAAAACCAGCACTAGAGTCATTGCATGTGCGTTCTTATACTAAAACTAGCACTAGAGTCATTGCATGTATGTTCTTTCCACAAACCAGACATGGATCAACCAGTGTTCACCGCATGTGTGTTCTTTCCACAAACCACTTATGGATCAACCAGTGGCCATTGCATGTGTGTTCTTTTCCACAAACCAGATATGGATCCACTAGAGTGATTGCGTGTGTGTTCTTTTCACAAACCACATATGGACCCACTAGAGTCATTGCATGTGTGTTCTTATACTAAAACCATCACTAGAGTTATTGCAGGTGTGTTCTTTCCACAAACCACACAAAGATCCACCAGTGGCATTGCATGTGTGTTCTTTCCACAAACCACGCATGGATCGACCAGTGGTCATTGCATGTGTGTTCTTTCCACAAACCACAGATGGATCCCCCTGAGTCATAGCATGTGTGTTCTTTTCACAAACCACATATGGATCAACCAGTGTCATTGCATGTGTGTTCTTTCCACAAACCACATATGGATCCACTAGAGTCATTGCATGTGTGTTCTTTTCACAAACAAGATATGGACCCACTAGAGTCATTGCATGTGTGTTCTTATACTAAAACCAGAACTAGAGTCATTGCATGTGTGTTCTTTTCACAAACCACATATGGATCCACCAGTGTCATTGCATGTGTGTTCTTTCCACAAAACACACATGGATCGACCAGTGGTCATTGCATGTGTGTTCTTTCCACAAACCACACATGGATCCCCCTGAGTCATTGCATGTGTGTTCTTTCCAGAAACCACATATGGATCAACCAGTGTCATTGCATGTGTGTTCTTTCCACAAACCACACATGGATCGGCCAGTGGTCATTGCATGTGTGTTCTTTCCACAAACCACACATGGATCAACCAGTGTCATTGCATGTGTGTTCTTTCCACAAACCACATATGGATCAACCAGTGGTCATTGCATGTGCGTTCTTTTCTACAAACCATATATGGATCCACTAGAGTCATTGCATGTGTGTTCGTTTCACAAACCACATATGGACCCACTAGAGTCATTGCATGTGTGTTCTTATACTAAAACCAGCACTAGAGTCATTGCATGTGTGTTCTTTTCACAAACCACATATGTATCCACTAGTGTCATTGCATGTGTGTTCTTTCCACAAAACACACATGGATCGACTAGTGGTCATTGCATGTGTGTTCTTTCCACAAACCACGCATGGATCCCCCTGAGTCATTGCATGTGTGTTCTTTCCACAAACCACATATGGATCAACCAGTGTCATTGCATGTGTGTTCTTATACTAAAACCAACACTAGAGTCATTGCATGTGCGTTCTTTCCACAAACCACACATGGATCAACTAGTGTCATTGCATGTGTGTTGTTTCAACGAACCACGCATGGATCCACCAGTGGCATTGCATGTGTGTTCTTTTCCACAAACCACATATGGATCCACTAGAGTCATTACATGTGTGTTCTTTTCACAAAGCACACATGGACCCACTAGAGTCATTGCATGTGTGTTCTTTTCACAAACCACATATGGATCCACCAGTGTCATTGCATGTGTGTTATTTCCACAAACCACACATGGATCGACCAGTGGTCATTGCATGTGTGTTCTTTTCACAAACCACATATGGATCCACCAGTGTCATTGCATGTGTGTTCTTTCCAAAAAACACACATGGATCGACCAGTGGTCATTGCATGTGTGTTCTTTCCACAAACCACACATGGATCCCCCTGAGTCATTGCATGTGTGTTCTTTCCACAAACCACATATGGATCAACCAGTGTCATTGCATGTGTGTTCTTATACTAAAACCAGCACTAGAGTCATTGCATGTGTGTTCTTATACTAAAACTAGCTCTAGAGTCATTGCATGTGTGTTCTTTCCACAAACCACACATGGATGAACCATTGTTCACCGCATGTGTGTTCTTTCCACAAACCACTTATGGATTAACCAGTGGCCATTGCATGTGTGTTCTTTTCCACAAACCACATATGGATCCACTAGAGTGATTGCGTGTGTGTTCTTTTCACAAACCACATATGGACCCACTAGAGTCATTGCATGTGTGTTCTTATACTAAAACCAGCACTAGAGTTATTGCATGTGTGTTCTTTCCACAAACCACACAAAGATCCACCAGTGGCATTGCATGTGTGTTCTTTCCACAAACCACGCATGGATCGACCAGTGGTCATTGCATGTGTGTTCTTTCCACAAACCACAGATGGATCCCCCTGAGTCATAGCATGTGTGTTCTTTTCACAAACCACATATGGATCAACCAGTGTCATTGCATGTGTGTTCTTTCCACAAACGACATATGGATCCACTAGAGTCATTGCATGTGTGTTCTTTTCACAAACAAGATATGGACCCACTAGAGTCATTGCATGTGTGTTCTTATACTAAAACCAGAACTAGAGTCATTGCATGTGTGTTCTTTTCACAAACCACATATGGATCCACCAGTGTCATTGCATGTGTGTTCTTTCCACAAAACACACATGGATCGACCAGTGGTCATTGCATGTGTGTTCTTTCCACAAACCACACATGGATCCCCCTGAGTCATTGCATGTGTGTTCTTTCCACAAAACACATATGGATCAACCAGTGTCATTGCATGTGTGTTCTTTCCAGAAACCACATATGGATCAACCAGTGGTCATTGCATGTGTGTTCTTTTCCACAAACCACATATGTATCCACTAGAGTCATTACATGTGTGTTCTTTCCACAAACCACACATTGATCGACCAGTGGTCATTACATGTGTGTTCTTTCCACAAACCACACATGGATCCCCCTGAGTCATTTCATGTGTGTTCTTTCCACAAACTACATATGGATCAACCAGTGTCATTGCATGTGTGTTCTTATACTAAAACCAGCACTAGATTCATTGCATGTGTGTTCTTATACTAAAACCAGCACTAGAGTCATGGCATGTGTGTTCTTTCCACAAACCACACCTGGATCAACCAGTGTCATTGCATGTGTGTTCTTTCCACAAACCACATATGGATCAACCAGTGGTCATTGCATGTGTGTTCTTTTCCACAAACCACATATGGATCCACTAGAGTCATTGCATGTGTGTTCTTTTCACAAACCACATATGGACCCACTAGAGTCATTGCGTGTGTGTTCTTATACTAAAACCATCACTAGAGTCATTGCATGTGTGTTCTTTTCACAAACCACATATGGATCCACCAGTGTCATTGCATGTGTGTTCTTTCCACAAAACACACATGGATCGACCAGTGGTCACTGCATGTGTGTTCTTTCCAAAAACCACACATGGATCCCCCTGAGTCATTGCATGTGTGTTGTTTCCACAAACCACATATGGATCAACCAGTGTCATTGCATGTGTGTTCTTATACTAAACCAGCACTAGAGTCATTGCATGTGTGTTCTTATACTCAAACCATCACTTGTGTCATTGCATGTGTGTTCTTTCCACAAACCACGCATGGATCCACCAGTGGTATTGCATGTGTGTACTTTTCCACAAATCACATATGGATCCACTAGAGTCATTGCATGTGTGTTCTTTCCACAAACCACACATGGATCGACCAGTGGTCATTGCATCTGTGTTCTTTCCACAAACCACGAATGGATCCCCCTAAGTCATTTCATGTGTGTTCTTTCCACAAACCACATATGGATCAACCAGTGTCATTGCATGTGTGTTCTTATACTAAAACCAGCACTAGAGTCATTGCATGTGTCTTCTTATACTAAAACCAGCACTGGAGTCATTGCATGTGTGTTTTTTCCACAAACCACAGATGGATCAACCAGTGTCATTGTATGTGTGTTCTTTCCACAAACCACATATGGATCAACCAGTGGTCCTTGCATGTGTGTTCTTTTCAACAAACCACATATGGATCCACTAGATTCATTGCATGGGTGTTCTTTTCAGAAAGCACATATGGACACACTAGAGTCATTGCATGTGTGTTCTTATACTAAAACCAGCACTACAGTCATTGCATGTGTGTTCTTTTCACAAACCACATATGGAGCCACCAGTGTCATTGCATGTGTGTTCTTTCCACAAACCACACTTGGATCGACCAGTGGTCATTGCATGTGTGTTCTTTCCACAAACCACACATGGATCCCCCTGACTCATTGCATGTGTGTTCTTTCCACAAACCACATATGGATCAACTAGTGTCATTGCATGTGTGTTATTTCCACAAACCACATATGGATCAACCAGGGGTCACTGCATGTGTGTTCTTTTCCACAAACCACATATGGATCAACAAGTGTCATTGCATGTGGGTTCTTATACTAAAACCAGCACTAGAGTCATTGCATGTGTGTTCTTATACTAAAACCAGCACTAGAGTTATTGCATGTGTGTTCTTTCCACAAACCTCACATGGATCAAACAGTGTCATTGCATGTGTGTTCTTTCCACAAACAACATATGGATCAACCAGTGGTCATTGCATTTGTGTTCTTTTCCACAAACCACATATGGATCCACTAGAGTCATTGCATGGGTGTTCTTTTCACAAACCACATATGGACCCACTAGAGTCATTGCATGTGTGTTCTTATACTAAAACCAGCACTAGAGTCATTGCATGTGTGTTCTTTTCACAAACCACATATGGATCCACTAGTGTCATTGCATGTGTGTTCTTTCCACAAACCACACATGGATCGACCAGTGGTCATTGCATGTGTGTTCTTTCCACAAACCACACATGGATCCCCCTGAGTCATTGCATGTGTGTTCTTTCCACAAACCACACATGGATCCCCCTGAGTCATTGCATGTGTGTTCTTTCCACAAACCACATATGGATCAACTAGTGTCATTGCATGTGTGTTATTTCCACAAACCACATATGGATCAACCAGGGGTCACTACATGTGTGTTCTTTTCCACAAACCACATATGGATCAACAAGTGTCATTGCATGTGGGTTCTTATACTAAAACCAGCACTAGAGTCATTGCATGTGTGTTCTTATACTAAAACCAGCACTAGAGTTATTGCATGTGTGTTCTTTCCACAAACCTCACATGGATCAAACAGTGTCATTGCATGTGTGTTCTTTCCACAAACAACATATGGATCAACAAGTGGTCATTGCATGTGTGTTCTTTTCCACAAACCACATATGGATCCACTAGAGTCATTGCATGGGTGTTCTTTTCAGAAACCACATATGGACCCACTAGAGTCATTGCATGTGTGTTCTTATACTAAAACCAGCACTAGAGTCATTGCATGTGTGTTCTTTTCACAAACCACATATGGATCCACTAGTGTCATTGCATATGTGTTCTTTCCACAAACCACACATGGATCGACCAGTGGTCATTGCATGTGTGTTCTTTCCACAAACCACACATGGATCCCCCTGAGTCATTGCATGTGTGTTCTTTCCACAAACCACACATGGATCCCCCTGAGTCATTGCATGTGTGTTCTTTCCACAAACCACACATGGATCCCCCTAATTCATTGCATGTGTGTCCTTTCCACAAACCACACATGGATCAAACAGTGTTCACTACATGTGAGTTCTTTCCACAAACCACTTATGGATCAATCAGTGGTCATTGCATGTGTGTTCTTTTCCACAAACCACATATGTATCCACTAGAGTCATTGCATGTGTGTTCTTTTCACAAACCACATATGGACCCACTAGAGTCATTACATGTGTGTTCTTATACTAAAACCAGCACTAGAGTCATTGCATGTGTGTTCTTATACTAAAACCAGTACTAGAGTCATTGCATGTGTGTTCTTGTCACAAACCACATATGGATCGACCAGTGGTCATTGCATGTTTGTTCTTTCCACAAACCACATATGGATCAACCTGTGGTCATTGCATGTGTGCTGTTTTCCACAAACCACATATGGATCCACTAGAGTCATTGCCTGTGTGTTCTTTTCACAAACCACATATGGATCCACTAGAGTCGTTGCATGTGTGTTCTTTCCACAAACCACATATGGATCCCCCTGAGTCATTGCATGTGTGTTCTTTCCAGAAACCACATATGGATCAACCAGTGTCATTGCATGTGTGTTCTTTCCACAAACCACACATGGATCGGCCAGTGGTCATTGCATGTGTGTTCTTTCCACAAACCACACATGGATCAACCAGTGTCATTGCATGTGTGTTCTTTCCACAAACCACATATGGATCAACCAGTGGTCATTGCATGTGCGTTCTTTTCTACAAACCACATATGGATCCACTAGAGTCATTGCATGTGTGTTCGTTTCACAAACCACATATGGACCCACTAGAGTCATTGCATGTGTGTTCTTATACTAAAACCAGCACTAGAGTCATTGCATGTGTGTTCTTTTCACAAACCACATATGTATCCACTAGTGTCATTGCATGTGTGTTCTTTCCACAAAACACACATGGATCGACTAGTGGTCATTGCATGTGTGTTCTTTCCACAAACCACGCATGGATCCCCCTGAGTCATTGCATGTGTGTTCTTTCCACAAACCACATATGGATCAACCAGTGTCATTGCATGTGTGTTCTTATACTAAAACCAACACTAGAGTCATTGCATGTGCGTTCTTTCCACAAACCACACATGGATCAACTAGTGTCATTGCATGTGTGTTGTTTCAACGAACCACGCATGGATCCACCAGTGGCATTGCATGTGTGTTCTTTTCCACAAACCACATATGGATCCACTAGAGTCATTGCATGTGTGTTCTTTTCACAAAGCACACATGGACCCACTAGAGTCATTGCATGTGTGTTCTTTTCACAAACCACATATGGATCCACCAGTGTCATTGCATGTGTGTTATTTCCACAAACCACACATGGATCGACCAGTGGTCATTGCATGTGTGTTCTTTTCACAAACCACATATGGATCCACCAGTGTCATTGCATGTGTGTTCTTTCCACAAAACACACATGGATCGACCAGTGGTCATTGCATGTGTGTTCTTTCCACAAACCACACATGGATCCACCTGAGTCATTGCATGTGTGTTCTTTCCACAAACCACATATGGATCAACCAGTGTCATTGCATGTGTGTTCTTATACTAAAACCAGCACTAGAGTCATTGCATGTGTGTTCTTATACTAAAACTAGCTCTAGAGTCATTGCATGTGTGTTCTTTCCACAAACCACACATGGATCAACTATTGTTCACCGCATGTGTGTTCTTTCCACAAACCACTTATGGATTAACCAGTGGCCATTGCATGTGTGTTCTTTTCCACAAACCACATATGGATCCACTAGAGTGATTGCGTGTGTGTTCTTTTCACAAACCACATATGGACCCACTAGAGTCATTGCATGTGTGTTCTTATACTAAAACCAGCACTAGAGTTATTGCATGTGTGTTCTTTCCACAAACCACACAAAGATCCACCAGTGGCATTGCATGTGTGTTCTTTCCACAAACCACGCATGGATCGACCAGTGGTCATTGCATGTGTGTTCTTTCCACAAACCACAGATGGATCCCCCTGAGTCATAGCATGTGTGTTCTTTTCACAAACCACATATGGATCAACCAGTGTCATTGCATGTGTGTTCTTTCCACAAACGACATATGGATCCACTAGAGTCATTGCATGTGTGTTCTTTTCACAAACAAGATATGGACCCACTAGAGTCATTGCATGTGTGTTCTTATACTAAAACCAGAACTAGAGTCATTGCATGTGTGTTCTTTTCACAAACCACATATGGATCCACCAGTGTCATTGCATGTGTGTTCTTTCCACAAAACACACATGGATCGACCAGTGGTCATTGCATGTGTGTTCTTTCCACAAACCACACATGGATCCCCCTGAGTCATTGCATGTGTGTTCTTTCCACAAAACACATATGGATGAACCAGTGTCATTGCATGTGTGTTCTTTCCAGAAACCACATATGGATCAACCAGTGGTCATTGCATGTGTGTTCTTTTCCACAAACCACATATGTATCCACTAGAGTCATTACATGTGTGTTCTTTCCACAAACCACACATTAATCGACCAGTGGTCATTACATGTGTGTTCTTTCCACAAACCACACATGGATCCCCCTGAGTCATTTCATGTGTGTTCTTTCCACAAACTACATATGGATCAACCAGTGTCATTGCATGTGTGTTCTTATACTAAAACCAGCACTATATTCATTGCATGTGTGTTCTTATACTAAAACCAGCACTAGAGTCATGGCATGTGTGTTCTTTCCACAAACCACACCTGGATCAACCAGTGTCATTGCATGTGTGTTTTTTCCACAAACCACATATGGATCAACCAGTGGTCATTGCATGTGTGTTCTTTTCCACAAACCACATATGGATCCACTAGAGTCATTGCATGTGTGTTCTTTTCACAAACCACATATGGACCCACTAGAGTCATTGCGTGTGTGTTCTTATACTAAAACCATCACTAGAGTCATTGCATGTGTGTTCTTTTCACAAACCACATATGGATCCACCAGTGTCATTGCATGTGTGTTCTTTCCACAAAACACACATGGATCGACCGATGGTCACTGCATGTGTGTTCTTTCCAAAACCACATGGATCCCCCTGAGTCATTGCATGTGTGTTGTTTCCACAAACCACATATGGATCAACCAGTGTCATTGCATGTGTGTTCTTATACTAAACCAGCACTAGAGTCATTGCATGTGTGTTCTTATACTCAAACCATCACTTGTGTCATTGCATGTGTGTTCTTTCCACAAACCACGCATGGATCCACCAGTGGTATTGCATGTGTGTACTTTTCCACAAATCACATATGGATCCACTAGAGTCATTGCATGTGTGTTCTTTCCACAAACCACACATGGATCGACCAGTGGTCATTGCATCTGTGTTCTTTCCACAAACCACGAATGGATCCCCCTAAGTCATTTCATGTGTGTTCTTTCCACAAACCACATATGGATCAACCAGTGTCATTGCATGTGTGTTCTTATACTAAAACCAGCACTAGAGTCATTGCATGTGTCTTCTTATACTAAAACCAGCACTGGAGTCATTGCATGTGTGTTTTTTCCACAAACCACAGATGGATCAACTAGTGTCATTGCATGTGTGTTCTTTCCACAAACCACATATGGATCAACCAGTGGTCCTTGCATGTGTGTTCTTTTCAACAAACCACATATGGATCCACTAGATTCATTGCATGGGTGTTCTTTTCAGAAAGCACATATGGACACACTAGAGTCATTGCATGTGTGTTCTTATACTAAAACCAGCACTACAGTCATTGCATGTGTGTTCTTTTCACAAACCACATATGGAGCCACCAGTGTCATTGCATGTGTGTTCTTTCCACAAACCACACTTGGATCGACCAGTGGTCATTGCATGCGTGTTCTTTCCACAAACCACACATGGATCCCCCTGACTCATTGCATGTGTGTTCTTTCCACAAACCACATATGGATCAACTAGTGTCATTGCATGTGTGTTATTTCCACAAACCACATATGGATCAACCAGGGGTCACTGCATGTGTGTTCTTTTCCACAAACCACATATGGATCAACAAGTGTCATTGCATGTGGGTTCTTATACTAAAACCAGCACTAGAGTCATTGCATGTGTGTTCTTATACTAAAACCAGCACTAGAGTTATTGCATGTGTGTTCTTTCCACAAACCTCACATGGATCAAACAGTGTCATTGCATGTGTGTTCTTTCCACAAACAACATATGGATCAACCAGTGGTCATTGCATTTGTGTTCTTTTCCACAAACCACATATGGATCCACTAGAGTCATTGCATGGGTGTTCTTTTCACAAACCACATATGGACCCACTAGAGTCATTGCATGTGTGTTCTTATACTAAAACCAGCACTAGAGTCATTGCATGTGTGTTCTTTTCACAAACCACATATGGATCCACTAGTGTCATTGCATGTGTGTTCTTTCCACAAACCACACATGGATCCCCCTGAGTCATTGCATGTGTGTTCTTTCCACAAAACACACATGGATCCCCCTAAATCATTGCATGTGTGTTCTTTTCCACAAACCACACATGGATCCCCCTGAGTCATTGCATGTGTGTTCTTTCCACAAACCACATATGGATCAACTAGTGTCATTGCATGTGTGTTATTTCCACAAACCACATATGGATCAACCAGGGGTCACTACATGTGTGTTCTTTTCCACAAACCACATATGGATCAACAAGTGTCATTGCATGTGGGTTCTTATACTAAAACCAGCACTAGAGTCATTGCATGTGTGTTCTTATACTAAAACCAGCACTAGAGTTATTGCATGTGTGTTCTTTCCACAAACCTCACATGGATCAAACAGTGTCATTGCATGTGTGTTCTTTCCACAAACAACATATGGATCAACAAGTGGTCATTGCATGTGTGTTCTTTTCCACAAACCACATATGGATCCACTAGAGTCATTGCATGGGTGTTCTTTTCACAAACCACATATGGACCCACTAGAGTCATTGCATGTGTGTTCTTATACTAAAACCAGCACTAGAGTCATTGCATGTGTGTTCTTTTCACAAACCACATATGGATCCACTAGTGTCATTGCATGTGTGTTCTTTCCACAAACCACACATGGATCGACAAGTGGTCATTGCATGTGTGTTCTTTCCACAAACCACACATGGATCCCCCTGAGTCATTGCATGTGTGTTCTTTCCACAAACCACACATGGATCCCCCTGAGTCATTGCATGTGTGTTCTTTCCACAAACCACACATGGATCCCCCTAATTCATTGCATGTGTGTCCTTTCCACAAACCACACATGGATCAAACAGTGTTCACTACATGTGAGTTCTTTCCACAAACCACTTATGGATCAATCAGTGGTCATTGCATGTGTGTTCTTTTCCACAAACCACATATGTATCCACTAGAGTCATTGCATGTGTGTTCTTTTCACAAACCACATATGGACCCACTAGAGTCATTACATGTGTGTTCTTATACTAAAACCAGCACTAGAGTCATTGCATGTGTGTTCTTATACTAAAACCAGTACTAGAGTCATTGCATGTGTGTTCTTGTCACAAACCACATATGGATCGACCAGTGGTCATTGCATGTTTGTTCTTTCCACAAACCACATATGGATCAACCAGTGGTCATTGCATGTGTGCTGTTTTCCACAAACCACATATGGATCCACTAGAGTCATTGCCTGTGTGTTCTTTTCACAAACCACATATGGATCCACTAGAGTCGTTGCATGTGTGTTCTTTCCACAAACCACATATGGATCCACTAGAGTCATTGCATGTGTGTTCTTTTCACAAACCACATATGGATCCACCAGTGTCATTGCATGTGTGTTCTTACACTAAAACCAGCACTAGAGTCATTGCATGTGTGTTCTTTTCACATACCACATATGGATCCACCAGTGTCATTGCATGTGTGTTCTTTCCACAAAATACACATGGATCGACCAGTGGTCATTGCATGTGTGTTCTTTCCACAAACCACACATGGATCCCCCCGAGTCATTGCATGTGTGTTCTTTCCACAAACCACATATGGATCAACCAGTATCATTGCATGTGTGTTCTTATACTCAAACCAGCACTAGAGTCATTGCATGTGTGTTCTTATACTAAAACCAGCACTAGAGTCATTGCATGTGTGTTCTTTCCACAAACCACACATGGATCAACCAGTTTCATTGCATGTGTGTTCTGTCCACAAACCACGCATGGATCCACCAGTGGCATTGCTTGTGTGTTCTTTTCCACAAACCACATATGGATCCACTAGAGTCATTGCATGTGTGTTCTTTTCACAAACCACATATGGACCCACTAGAGTCATTGCATTTGTGTTCTTATTCTAAAACCAGCACTAGAGTCATTGCATGTGTGTTCTTTTCACAAACCACATATGGATCCACCAGTGTCATTGCATGTGTGTTCTTTCCACAAACCACACATGGATCGACCAGTGGTCATTGCATGTGTGTTCTTTCCACAAACCACACATGGACCCCCCTTACTCATTGCATGTGTGTTCTTTCCATAAACCACATAGGGATCAACTAGTGTCATTGCATGTGTGTTCTTTCCACAAACAACATATGGATCAACCAGTGGTCATTACATGTGTGTTATTTTCCACAAACCACATATGTACCCACTAGAGTGTCGTCGGATTGATGACAAGTATGCCATGAGGTGGTCCTCGAGGCGTGCGGAAGAGAGGGGTGTGAGACGTACGGTATTCCGGGACGGTGAGCACACAAGTTTACCCAGGTTCGAGTCCCACTTTGACGATCCTACTCCTGCTAGCAATCGATGTCTGACAAAGCCGGAATATGGGTTACAAGGGTTTTGCCTGTGAGAGTTGAGGGTCTAAAGTATTGGGTGTTGCCCTAAAGGCTCTCCCTAGGACGGCTTATATAGATATCTGGCCTAGGGTTTATAGGAGAGATCTATCCGTCTACATTTAAGAGTAGGTTACAGAGTACATCTTGAACTACAAGTAACATTATGGGCCTAAGTCGGTAAGTCTTCTGGGCCTTCCCATAGCTGGATTGGACTCCGTCTTTCTCCCCGATGGGCAGGTGAAGCAAAGCTCTAACCCGAAGTGGGCCACCCTAGTCAGTGAGGAACTGTGAGGATACCCGGAAAGTATATCCCCAACAGCAGCCCCCGGAGGCCTCCAAGATCCAAAGTCGGATTTATCATCGTCTTAGCTTGATCTTCGGCTTGCAGAATCGTGAAGGGTTCCTGAAACTTCACAACAAAAGATACGATCCAGGTCTTAAAAATAAGTCGGACCTATCAGTAGGTTACTCGGATTTTCCAGCTCGATTTCAAACTAAGCCGGAACTTGGTCTCTAACGCCACCTAACACAAACATGGTCAAGTCATGTCATCTGACAGACATTCCGTCAGCACGACCGTTGGTGGGTCCGTGGTCCGCAGAACCGAGGCGCCGTTTCAATGCGTGCGTGGAGATCGAGGCGACGCAATCATCATGCGGGTCCTTCCCAGTTCTTTCCACGACGCGTGGCGGTTGCACTTTAGCGTTTGCACGAATCTTGGTGCAGGTAGGTGGATATAAGGGGTTCAGATTTCTTCTCCTTTCCACCAGTCCTTTGTCGTTTCCTTCCTTCCCAATCTTCCTGCGCGCACAGAGCCTCCTCGTCCTCCCCCACAGAGCTCCCAGCACCGCCCCTTTAAGGTTACCCTCTCACCAGAGAAAATGGCTTCATCATCTTCTTCCTCCGGTTTGGCGTAGCGGCGGCGGCGAAGGCGGAAGCTGCAGCAGAGAAAGAAAGCTATAGGGGAATCTGGATCCCCTGCACCCTTGATGAAGCAGGCCTCAAGAACGTGGAGAAGGAGGGGCTTCTCGTCACCGGCGACTGGCGGAGCAGCTCCGGTGAAACCGTCCCCAACCCGCAAGAGGGCGAGCGAGTCCACTTCGGCAGCCATCTGGACCGAGGTCTGTCTTTTCCTCCCTCGGAGTTCTTCTCCGAGGTGATAAATCACTATGGAGTTCAACTCCACAATCTTCCTCCCAATTCACTTCTAGAAATGAGCGCATATGCTGCGCTTTGTGAGGGCTTTCTCGGCATTAGGCCGAGTTTCCTTCTCTTCCGGTTTTATTTCCATGTCCGGAGGAATTCCATTACTGACGGTGTTCCTTACATCACCGGTACCATTAGTTTTTCTCTTAGACGAGACCGGGCATATCCCAAAATTTTTGCCAGTGACTCGGTCAAACAATGGCCAGCCACTTTTTCTACCATAGGGATATTCCAGCTCCTGGCAAAGCTACTGCTTTGCCGGCTTTTGTCGACGGAGCCGCCACGGCTTAGCCTTCCTAGGACGAGGCTTCTCCGGCTCTCACTGATGATCTGATCCTTGCTAAGAGGCGGATCGAATATCTGATCAAGCACAGTGGTCTGAAGGGATCCGACTTGGTCCAGTGCTGGGTCTCAGTCGGATCCAGTCACTTCAGTACCACGGGGATAGACTGATGCACTCCATCACGTCTTCTCCAACCGACTCCCTCCGCGTCAGCCCCAAAGCCTACACCACTCAAGGCTACATAAGACAAATCAAATGGCTGATCAAGGAGTTGATCGAAAGGCGGATTCCAGAGGTTTCTCTGGACATGCACACGGCGGAAAACCCCGTGGTGCCGGTAAGCTTTCATCATCACATCTTTTATGTGTTTCTATCTTCGAGTTATATTGTAATACTGATATGTTTTCTTGTTTTCAGCTTGCTGACATCTCCGAGTCGGAACTTGCTCCGCTCGAAGGATACCCTCCGGAGTTCTCTCAGGATGTGGAAGTAGTTCCACTGCCGGATCTTGCGCTCAAGAAGCGCAAAGCTCCGACAGTAGCGGTTGGCACAAAGGAGGTGCCTGTCGTGAAGAGGTATCCTTTCAGTCACAACTTTTCCGTCTTTGTACTTTACTCAAATTTCTTTCCGAGATGTAACATTTCCGACTTTGTTACCTTCTCAGAGAAAAATCGATCATCAAGGGCAAGGGGAAAGGGATTTCTTCGAAGCCCTTACGCCAGGCGAAGCTTACCATAGCTTCGCCTGCCGTGGCTCCTCCGACTCCGGCCCCTCAACCTTCTGCAACTCCGGTTATCTCGTCGGATGCTGCAGAAGATCTGGCTCTTCAAATGGAGCCTGTGATCCTTGGGTCTCAAACTGACGTCACCGTGAGTGCGTCAGCTCAAGATAAGGGTGAACCCTCTTCAGGTAATGATCCCTCGGATGAAGTCTTCACCGAAAACCTCCTCAACAATTCGGGTCTTACCAAGTTTGTCCTGACCCGGAAATCTGCAGAGGAGATCCAGCGGCTAGCCAGGCAAGTCCTGGATAAAAGCCATTTATCCCCCGAGGAGGAAGCGCAAGAAGTAGAGGACGTCAAGTTATCTGACCTTCTCACTCAAGTCCGCCTTCACGACGAGAGGATTAGGACTGGCGAGCTTCCAATAGCCCCAGTGATCCCTCTTACTCTTGCTGAAAAGGTGGCCGCTGAAGTGAACGCGGGTTTAGATAAACTCACCCGCGAGCAATATGTAAGTCGAAATTCCAACTCATATTTTTTCTATTATGTTATATCATATCCTTTAGCCCCCAAGCATGAAGTAGGATATAGAATCCAAGTTTATGCTTCATTAGGATGCGAAAGAACGAACTAGTGTAGCCCCCAAGGCTCGTGCTGATATTTAGCAAAAATATTAGCCCGAGTCTTAAGTAGCTTTATGACTTTGGGTATTCTGACTTACAAAAAGTATGTTCCTATAACCAGGAATTATTGACCAATGTCTGTGATAAGCGGAGAGAGATCAAAGCTCTCCGGCTTAAAGATGCTGAGGTCAAAGTAGCCAAGGATGAAGCCGAAGGTAAATATTCCGAGATTCAAACCTTGTCTTTGCTTTTTTCAATGTCAAATTTTTCTGAACTTGTTGTTCTTTTTTGTCTTATAGCGCTGGTGAAACAATCCATCGCTATGATTGAAGAGGCCGAGAACCTCAATACCCTGGTGGTGGAGAACAAGGGACTTCGCCAAGAGCTGGATAAGCTCAAGGCAGATCATGAAAAGAGCATAGCTCAAGTCCTTGAATCCTCCTCCATGGCCACTGATGAGCGTGATCGCAAGATTTCCGCTCAGGATAAAATAATCTCGGACCTCAAGAATGAGCTTAGCAGAGAGAAGGACATATCCCAGGCGCTCCAGGCTGAACTCTAGAGTCTCCGGGAGGAGAAGACCAAGATTGACGACGTCATTTTTGGTACGTTCCACCTCTTTGACTTATCTTTTCCTTCGACTTCTATCAATGTCGGTTTTTTCTTAACTTTATTTTGATGTATAGGTCCTCTGAACTTGACAGACTCTTCCTCGTCCGAGCCTCGTACCCACCGGCTTACCCAAGTCGGTGATCTTCTTCATGACTACTGTCAGTCCCTTGAGGACATTGGCGAGTCTCTCAGGATTCCGGACATGCCAAGCATGTCGGATTTTGAGGTGCGGGACAGGGCCAAGGGGATGCCGCATCTTGTTCGGGACTGGAACATGTCCTACGCGCGGACTGCTGCGCAGAACACTCTCACCATGGTCATGAGCCACCATGGAAACATGGAGATATGGCAAGTGACTAGAGGGTACTGCAAGGTAGACGAAGACGGCCAGGAGCAAGACCTTCAAGCCATCATGCACTCCTGCACCGGATACGGGTGCCACGTAGCTGATCTGACCAGCTACAAGATCCCCTTCTTCACCCGCGTGGATACTCCGCCTCCTCCTGCAGAAGAAGCCGAAGAAGTTTCCCACGATGAACGCACCAACTCGGATGCGGACATCTCGGAACGATATCAAGGCGGAGTGACCAGCGAGCTGGCAGATCCTTCCTCTCCTCCTGCATCATAGACCAGAAATTTATGTATTATTCCGGAAAAACCTGATGCGATTGTAAATATTAAGTACTATTTATCTTTGCAAGTGCTAAGCTTTTGATCTATTCAGCACTTTCGACTTTTGAAATTTTTGCGTGCCTGAAATGTTTACCCAAGCACTTATATTTTTTCGTCTCTACTTATCGTTTATCTGGCTTTCTGCCTCGTCCCTTTCATGAGCCGGCTAAACCTTCAGCCGGAAACTTTGCCAAGCAACGGAGATTAATTGCTAAACCAGTTTAAACTCGAAAACAAAGCCGGCTTCCAGTACCAACAATTCACTACTCGGAAAATGCCCGCATCCAGCAATCAGACAAATAACCAAAGTAAAGACTAGAAATTTTAGAGTTATACCCGAAGGTAGCAGTTTTAGAATCGGAAATCTAGACCAGAACGAACATGAGCATAAAGTACTTTCAAGCATTCTGGGATTTTCGACTATGACATGATCATTCGGAAATAAGATGGTTTTAAGAACTTCAGAAAAAAATTGAGGCAACCAAAACTTTTATTTCTCACAGAACATGTACATATGTATGATTACAAAGAAGGATAAACTAAGAATAAAAGGGACGTAGCTGAGCAATATTCCACGGTCTGTCTAACTCATCCGGATTTGTCGCCTCCGCCTTTCTCTTCTTAGTAGCAGGTCTTTCTTTGACTGGCCTCATGTCAGTTAAGTAGTACGATCCATTGTGCAATACTCGACTAACTAAAAAGGGGCCTTCCAATACTGGGGAAATTTGTGCTTTCTTTGTTGCACAAGCTGGCGAACCAAATCACCTTTATTGAAGGATCTATTTCGGACTCTCTGGCTATGATACTTGCGTAACTTTTTCTGATAGGCTGTAGATCTCATTTCAGCAATAGCGCGAACTTCTTCGACTAAGTCAAGATCATTTTCTCGAGAAATCTCGGCATCCTCTTCGATATACGCGGCCACTCCAGGAGAAGTATGAATTAAATCACTAGGAAGAACTGCTTCTGCGCCATAGACGAAGAAGAAAGGTGTGTATCCTGTTGACCTGTTCGGAGTTGTTCGTAAAGTCCAACTTACAGAGGGTAGTTCCTCTTCCCAAGCCCCCGCAGCACGTCATAGTGGTGCTTCGAGTCTTGGTTTCAGGCCTTGTAGAATTAAACCATTTGCTCTTTCGACTTGTCCGTTAGCCTGTGGATGTGCGACTGACACAATGTCAAGCCGGATATTTTGCTCATCGCAGAATTCGGCCAGTTCTCCCATAGAAAAATTACTCCCGTTGTTCGGGATAATGCTATGCAGATAACCATACCGGATTATAACATCCTCGACAAATCTTTTGGCTGTTTCTCCATCACAACTAGTGACAGGTCTAGCCTCGATCCACTTGGTGAATTTATCCACCATCACTAAGAGGTGAGTAAATCCACTTGGAGCTCGTTTAAAAGGTCCTACCATATCAAGCTCCCAGACCGCAAAAGGCCATGTTATAGGTATTATTCGCAGCTGATCAGCCGGAACATGAGCTTGATTGGCGTACTTTTGGCAGCCTTTGCATGTCTTGACTAATCGTTCGGCATCTGCCTGAGCTGTAAGCCAGAAAAATCCATGTCGAAAAGATTTTGCCACTAAAGATTTGGCTGCAGCGTGGTGACCACACTTGCCTTCGTGGATTTCCCTTAAGATTTCCACTCCTTCTTCCGGAGATACACAGCACTAGAAAACCCTAGAAACACTCCGTTTATGGAGCTCACCCTTAATAATAGTATAGGCTTTTGCTCCTCGGATAATCTGCCGGCTCACCACCTCGTCTTCGGGTAATTTGCCATCTACCAAATAATCGAGGTAGGGTTGAGTCCAGCTGGGAATTACAGCCAGAACTGCTATTAAAGGTGAGTCGGATTTGGTCGGATATTCCTCATCTACTCCCTTTATCGAGGGAACTTTGAGGTGTTCTCAAAATGCACCATCCAGGACCTCTTTCCGCGCAGAGCCTTGAAACGGTACAACCCGCAAGGTTTGCACCTCTAGGTATCACGCCAATCCCTAGATCGGTTCATTGGCATACATAGTATCGATAGACATGAAAGAATTAACAGTGCATCATTATTACACCGGTATGATCCAGAATATTGCATTTATTACAAAGTTTGCAAAGCATAACACTTGCACAAATAAACAAGTAGCGAATAGATAGCATAAATAAAGTAGCTCCAGTCTCCATTAGACGCCACATGCAAACAAAATGTTGAGTGGAGGGTCGCAACCAACACTACTACTCAGAGTAACCGGAAGAGTAACCTGCAACATGAAACGTAACAGCCCTGAAGGGTCAGCACTTGGAATGCACTGGCAAGTGGAACAATGAGAGAAACAACGAGACTAATAGCTATATGCATATCTGGCTTGTGGGGTTCAGGCTTAGTTGCAGCAGCAAAATACTTTATCCTAACATTTGTAAATCATTTGTAAAGCATTTAATCTTCAACAAACAACCCAATTAAGTTTTAACCACAAGTTTTAGCAAATACAAGTTAGAATGAATGAGAACATGTCATAGCACCCACAATTCAGCAATTCAAACGTCCATTACCGGGGACACGGCTAAGCACTTAGTTTTACACCCTGCAGGGGTTGCACACTTTACCCATATGACTTGGTCGACCCGCTCGTACCATGACACGCATATTGAGTCATGATAGGGAGAAGTCCAAGAAGAGACAATTCGGGAAGTAGCTCCCCAAGCCCATCCACGCACCGTACCAACCTATCACATTCACTACACCTCTGAATACGAAGAGCTCGGGTCGCCACAACCTACTAAGTCCATCTAGCCACCCATAACTCACTGCCATATGGTTGCACACGGAAGCTACCAAATCAAGACACTAATCATTTCTCAGAAACCTGGGTGGCCATCCACAAGTGAGCTACTCGGGTAAACCATAGACATGGGCCCGACATTCACGAACCATGCAATTACCAATCCACCCAGATAGTTCATTAATTAAGTTGTTTTCACTTTCCAAACATGTTCCTTTAAAACAAACTTTGCCATGGTGTATCCCACCCTCGTCTACATAATCACAACTAAGCACGACTACTTATGAAGGCTCGCTTAACAAGATAGACTACGGCATAATAGGATATAGCATAGCAATAGATAGAACTTGTAAAACAAAACAAGCTACAATGCATATAGAAAGTAAATAGGACATTCATGAAGCTCCACTTGCCTTGGTAGTTGCCGGAGTCAAAAGCACAGTCCGGACAGTCACACGGGTTACAATCCTCACAATCTACACGAAGCAAAACAAACAATAAACAAACCACACATAGGGAAACAAATAAATGCAACACAATGCATGCATGGTACTTTAACAAAGCTTCAGTAGCATGGTTAAGTACTCTGATCAATTCTACTACTGGATGATGCATGAGAAAACCTTTAATGCAAAGAAAACAATTTATGCATAAAGGAAACTAGTTAATAGGTCTTTAGTCAAAACATTGCACCAAAGCTATAAACAGAGTAGTACAAGTTTGACAAAAATACTACTGGATAGATAGCTCCAAATAGAGCCTGGACCAAAAGGAATTACGTCAAAAAGATTTACAGATCTTTTTCTACGAATTAAATACTACTTTAAGCCTTTTTATAAACTCAGGATAATACATACAGTAAACCTGGGATATTATTACGGAATAAACTTCTAAACAATTTTGTGAATCCAACGATACCTTGTTTGCAATTTTTGGCCAAGCAGATCTTTTCCTATGAATTTTTGAAGTTAAACAAAGTTTCTGCCCTTTTAATAAAAACTGCTAAAGCCGGGGGAATATTCCCCGCTGACAGGCGGGTTGTAGCATCCCAATTGTCTAACAATTGCAATGCTACTAGCCTAGTCTATATATGCTACCTTCCTATATATAATTGTTGCATCATCATTATCTCATGCTCATGTCATCATGCCTCCTTGCATTTGAGCATCATATAAAACCCTTTTTGTTTTGGATCTTCTCTTATATGCATTATTAATTGTATTTGCCTCTTGATATTGTATTTGGTTATTGATATATTGTTTAATGCCCAAGTTGAGTTGGGGGCATATCTTTTATTCAACTCCATCACCTTTCCTTGTCACCACCTTATAATTCCACCATCCAACTAAATATGAGCTTGGTACTTTATTTGGTTTTACCTCTAGCTCATGTGGGTTGGGATGGATCCAACTCTATCTTCACATGCTCTCATATATGCACAATATTGTTTTCACATTATTGGTTTATAAGAGCCACATGGACACCTTTGCATGCCTTGTGAGTGGAACCTTTTCCTAGCTTCCATATGGGTTGTTTTGGGGTTATTATCATGTTGGGATATTTTTGGGACTATTAAACATCTAGTGGAATATACACACTAGCAAGTCCCAATTATAATCAAATGTGATCATCTCCATCTACTCCATCTGGAACTTTCCTTTAAATTCTTTTGCTTGGCTTAATTCCATATTTTTGGGAATGCATAATAATAATGCCATGTTAATATTATTGTTTTCACAAGGATAAACATAACACTAATGTTTTTGCATGGGCCATGCAACCATCTCCATCTTTTGTCCTCCTTTGTTTTTATTTGATTTTTAGTGAATCACCTCTATCCTTCTCTACCATTCCTTTTTGTTTGATTTTTGTTTGAGTTTGCTAAAACCCTACACCTCTACCACCATCTTACACCTAAGCTAAACCCAAAACCTACCTCACCCTCTCCTCTTCATCTATGTCGAGTCTCACCCTGCAGGACCCACATGGCCATCCTCTCTCCCTGGCCACACCCCAGCTACCTACCCCTCCCCAACCCTAGTACCAAACCCTAACCGAGGCTCCCCAACCTAGCCGAGCCTCCCCTCTCTCTCTCTAGCTCTCTCTCTCTGCCGAGCCTGCCTTACCAGCCCGAGCCTCCCCCTGCCTACCTGGCCGCGCCCTGACCCCACCTGCAGCCCCATGCGCCTGCCCTGCTCCTGCCCCGACCCGAGCACGTGAAGGAGGAGGAGGAAAAGTGGCCGAAGCCACCTTTCTCTGCCCCACTCCCCCACGGCACCCCCTCTCCCCGTCCCTTCCCCCCTCTCTCTTGCCTCCCCAGATCCACCCAGTCCCCCTCTCCCCTCCTTTCCTCCATCGCCACCGCCACACCATCGCCACCGTCGGCCTCCACCTCCTCCTCTTACCAGCCGGTGGCGTGGCGCCTGGTGCCATGGAAGACCAAGGGCCCTCCTGCATCGTCTTATGCGTACCGCGAGGAGGAGGACCCGAGCCACCAGCCGACGCCGCTCGACGCAAAACCCTAGCTGGGCGGTCTACCATCGTCATCGTTCCGTTACCTCCCACGTGAACCACCACCTCCAACAACCTCTCGGTGAGCACCCGACCCTCCTAGACATCCGCGTTGTCGTCATCGTCCCCTATATGCGTTGATCTTTCCATCGTACACCCTCGATGCAGCGACGAGCGCGCGCGTCAGCTCGCTCCCACGTCGCGCAAAATCCTATCTAGGCCCCGTCCGCCCTCCTGACACCGACCTCTCCCTAGCCCAACGGTAGCCGCCTCCACGCGCGAGCCCCAGGTCCAGGGATCGATCCCCCGCGCCAAGACCGTCGTCGGCCGGCAGAGAGAAAAGCACGATGCGTCGCCGTTTTTGCATAAAACCCCCCTAGTTTTTATGCTTAATCCGCGGTACACAGAGCCCACCCGTCAGCCTCTCTGTACATTTTGCAGGACACCCCCTAGACTTTTTAATCTTAACCCGCGCTCCCACGGATGCCCCACGTGTCGCGTCCCCGCTGGCGCGCGCCCATGATGTGCGTCCAAACCCCACACACTTCTTTGTGGCTAGATCAAGTCAGCTATGTGAGAAAACATTTTTCATGCCAGGGTGACGCTCAGTCCAGATGGCCCCCACTGCTGGTGCTGTGTGTCTAGGTTTGTCCTGAGGAGAAAAAAAGTTGTTCTTAACTGTTTAAATTTAAACCTTTTTTTTCAAATTAATTCAAATTCAAATTTTAATTCTATTTTTAAATAACTTTTAAAACACAAATCCAAATAATACAAATAATATATGTTTTCAAATCAGAAAAATATGAGGAATTCAAATATTCCCTTCAAAATATATTTTAAACATTTAAAATTTTGAGTTGATTAAAATTACAATAAAATGCCCTTTTCTTAATTAATTAATAACTTTTGATTTATAACTCCAAATTTAACAAATGATATGTCTAAAATGATTAGCTCGACGAGACCTTTCTGTTTAAGCATTCCTTGTTCTGTTTTGCAGCATGCATCATATAAAAATAAAGATTACAGCAACTTATTTGAGTATAAAATATGACCAAAACTCAATGAAAGGCTTAATTCTTGTATTTCACACCTCACCCATGCCATGCTACATTATTGCCATGCAAATTGTGCATCATTCATCATGGCATGATTGTTTGCTTGATGCATTTAATTCATATGCTTGTGCACTTTATTTATGTTGGCCTTGTTTGTTTGGTTCTTCTTCGAATAGACGCCGAGCAGGGGATATATCAAGACACCCAGGAGCACTACCCAGATCCTTCTCTCGCTTCCACTGAGCTGCCAGGCAAGCACTACCACATGCTTGCATACATATAGTACCTATTGCCTCTATCTTATTCTTGCATCATTGAGTCGCGATTGCATTAAACTGAATCCCAAGTACTGCATAGCCTTTACTTTTAAACCCCACCGAAGCTTGTTCCTCCATCCCATGAGCCATTACTACAGGAGTTGTTTGAGCCAGGCGAGTCGTAGAACAGCATGTGTAGGGTATGTGAGTGTCTGATGGATAACGAGGTACCTATACAACTTAATCTGAGTAGTAATGGGATAACTAATGAAAGTGGCATCGGTGAGCCATATTTGCTATTTGGTTTTTCAGGCTCACTTGTGTCCCGTAGGACCCCGAGTACTTGATTCTTGTTCCTTGAATATTCGTTCTATCCACATCCGGGAGGCTTATGAACCCCCCTGAGCCAGAGCTTGATTCATTCTTATTTCTTGGGGCCACAAACTAGTTTGAGGTTTTATTTACTATCCTGTACTTATGCCATGCTTTACTGCTTTATTTAAAATTGTGCGAGGTAATGCACCTGTACTGTTTAGGGCCGTGACACGTTTTCGCTGTATCGACAAGACCAGTCACACTTTTGGGTTCCCAGTCGTTTACAGCCGTCCACACAAACCTTGAGTCCGTCTCGTGGCAGCCTGCGTTCTTGGGTAGCTTAATGGGGTGGCCCCAAATATTTCTGAATCCTGTAATTGCTTTGTCGTGACTCGTTGGGTTTTGATTTGGTTTTCGAGGTTGATCGAGTGTGTGTTGCTATTTGTGCACCCTATGAGGTAAAACTTTCTGAAAGCCGTGTCCGCGGTTATGGACGACTTGGAGCATAGTTTCTCGATCATAGACAAGTATAACTAAAGTACCGTTTTTAATTTGACTAAGTACCTGACTAGTAAATAGTGCAACACTCATGGAATGGATAATAAAACTGCCAACGGATGGGGGGTTGTTCGTCCGCTTCCTCGTCGGTAAGCGAGGAGGAGGATGGATCTGTTAATATTACCATTATAACTGTTGATGTTAATTCACGGACATCCGTCTATCTCTGGTTAGGCGGATGGTTGGCGAGTATCTATAGAATTGTTAGGGTTTATCTTTTGCTGCAATTGCGTCACCCCAGGTTGTGCCCACTTTAGAGGCATAAAGACTTGCTGAGTACCCCTAGGGTCTCACATGATAAATTGTTTGATTCAGATGAACAGGTAAACCCGCAAGATGGATACTGGGTGGAGGAGACAGACAATGTGGGCAACGATCATTCGGTGTAGAGATTCCGGGAACGGGGATCCGTGAGATCTGTGGGCGGGATGTGTTTATTTATGGGGCATCTTATGCCGATTTGCTTCTTATCCGTACTCGGATCTTGTTTTCCGCTTCCGCTTGATACTCTGATGTTTGATGTATGAGGAGATATCCTAAACTATTATATCTATCTAGGATATTTGGATCTTGCCGTATGGCGATGCTATATTTCCTTTCTTTTTAGATGGAATGACTCTGAGAACCATTGTATGGTGGCTTGCATACATACTCATTTGTGTATGTAGTTGATCCCTTCGCCGATTACACGCCTGCTCTTGTCCCGATGTTTGGAAATGGTTAGGACGGCCGAAAGGTCTACCTGTGAGTGGCATTTGGGCCCCACTGTACTATTTTAACCATTTCCGCTCATCCAGGCTTGTAACTAGGAGCGTAATTCACCGAGGTAGTTACAATTGGTATCAGAGCCATCCCGACCTTCAGGGTCTCAGCCAAATGGTCGTTGTCAGTGTAGCAAATATTTTTGGTAGCTATGTATACTAGGGAAAAACAAAACGTGAGAGTAGGACTGCTTCCACTTTTCTTCTTACCCAACCACCCACCCTTTTCTAGTAAGGGAGTGTAACGTTTTCAATCCTCTTCTTAAAATTCAAACTAGGATTCACGTGTTCTGGGTTTCCGTAGTACCATAGAAAGTGTGTGTGTGTGTGTGTGTAATTCCTTGTCTATCTGTTGCATCCGTTTTGTTATCGTAATCTGCCTTTGGTTATCAACTGTTGGTACATTCCATAATGTCAGGCTTTTGAAAACTGGCGCAATCTACCTGACTCCTTGTTAACCGGTGCCATCTTCTTAAGGGTGTCCTTCCTTCTAGCAACTCCACATTCTGTGAAACCATCAGTTGCTAATCTCTACCTGATAAGTGTTTTTGCGCATCTATTGGTAGTTTAATGCCGAAAAATGCGGAAAAATTTTCTTTGATACATCTGTGTTTCCACACTCCTTTCCAGTCGTGTGTGAAACATTATCTATCTCCCTTTTATCAGCATGTCCATGCTAACTCATTCTTTTGTCACCGGTGCTTAATCCTGGAGTTTTATTTCATCTCCAATTCCCTTGGGCTAATTACATAACATGTATCGATCTGATGCTGGTGATTGTAATTTGGTTCTCGGCATAGCTATATGACACTTATCATGAGTGAAATATGGAAAATGCTATCAACTCTATCCTCCAAATGGTGACGGTTATCTCCTGTGATTTTGAGTACACCGTGATCATATCTATGCATATTCAAGCATCTCTGGCAAGCCGGAGTTTCTCAAAGCACTACGGATCTATCATCATTCCATCATCTTTGCACACCTTTTCAACACCATATCTGCAAATTCTCCTTGAGACGAGGGAATTGCATCTTTTCGCTTCTGATAGCTTTGCTTAAGGTATGAGCTATCATCGGTTCTTAACCAAGATCTCTTTATCTTTGTAACCGGTGATCCAATCGACAATGTGAACCAGGTGACATCTCTTTTTCTTCCGAAGGACCAGATAATCTATTCTTCCAGTGCATCTTCTTCAACACGAACCCGTGCTCTTAATATTGATCTTTCTAAGAGCGTTGAGCTTAGGAAGTGTTCGAGCAGGTGTTCGTTTCTCTCGCCTTTTGAACTTGGTATTCTGGGAATATCCTGTTAATCCATGGTGGTATATGTTGATAATATGCTTGCCTATTCGATATCAATGGAAGGACATGGAAGATCATCTGTGTCTCTTTCTCTCAAGCTTCGTGAGCACTGCCTGTGTGCAAAGTCTCAAAGCGTGAATTCTGGCTTCTTGAAGTCACCTATCTCGACCACGTCCTTCTGCTAAATACACTGCTTCAATTCTGGAATTAGCAAGTCCATTGTTATTCTATCTTCCATCTTCAATCAACCCGGAGTTTTTCCTTGTTGGCAAGTTATCATCAACATTCCGCTAAAGATTTTCCTCAAAACTGCTAAATCTCTCTCAATCATTTCACAAAGAACATGGAGTTCTTTCACTCGTCAAGTAATCTCTTGAAACCCTCTCGTTCTATCGTCTATGCTCAATCCACCGGAGGCCATGAAGATTTTTCAGATCCTTTGTAATCCTTCTGTTCAAGTTGGTGTTATCTTTTTCTTTATCTGTGGAATCTTGCAGTTGTCTCCGTGATCTTCCTTCATATCTTTTCGGTGGCTGGTTAATTATGACATGACGATAACATCATCATCTTTATCTATCTATGAATCCGCCGAATCGTTTGCATCTATCCTTGTTTTCTAACGAAGTTCCATGAGTTTTGTCAATACCTTCAGTCTGTTTCGGTAGTTGGGTTGCATGGTTTTCTTATTCATGTGCGGAGTAATGCTTTGAGTGCGGGATGGAGTAGCTACCATACCACTACTCTTATCATTCGCTCTTGTACATTGAATTGGTGAATTAATGTGATTTCACTCATTCCACGGAAGTTAGAAGTGGCCATTATCCCTTGATACTTTTACTTCCGTCTTTGTTTTCCGGAGTGCTCTCTCGAAGAAAGTAATCAATAATCTCTTGTTGGTGGTCTGTCTATTCTAGTTGGAGCAAAATCATCAATTATCTGGTGGAAACAAACGCAAACTCTTTTCTGTCCTCGTCATTCTACCGATGCTCGGCATCCCCAAACAAGATGAAAGGAAACTCTCTCTCTTTGTTTCATCAATTCTTTTTCTATGGTAAAGCCAATTATGGGTGATGCCATCAGCCGCAAATCTATTGCGTTAGCATCAAGGCTAAAGAAAGCAATAAGTATCTCTACAATAAACTCCAGATCCTCCATATTCTTTGCTTCTCGGGATTCCACCATGATCTGGCTTCACATCCGTCTCTGGAAGTTATATCCGCGCACCTCAATTGCGTGATCCTTGGTTCTTACCGTTGCAACAAGAATCTAATCCGACGATGTCTAACTAAATCTTTCTGTTCATATCAAGGGACTCTATTGTTTGAAGGCAATATTGTTTCCGTACTTCATTTCTCAAATCCGAGAGAAGATACGATGCTATTGTCATAGCGGTTCAAACCTCTCCAACCTAGCTCTTTTCTTCCGGCGAGACAATGATTCATCCTCTCTCGTATCAGTAAATCTTTAATCTTAACGGTGTGCCTTTCTGTATCCATGATACATCATCTTGTCTTTTTCTGTCACAAGTGGTTCAGTTTCTCTTATCATGTTTCTTGAGAAATCCGGAGCTATGTTCGTCCTATCCTTCTTGTCTCACGATAATCCTTCAACTCTTCTAACCCGTTGTTTCTCAAGCAAAATGCAAGACTCCCAACAAGTCTAGCAAGTTTTGCAAGGTGTAGTGGTCGGATCATTCCATGGTTCATCAACTTGGGAACGTGAGGGTCACCTTCGTTCGAACACCCGCCTCTCCTTGTGTTGTTTTCTTTTCCTAGGAATCTCGGGGCGAGATTCTTGTTTAGTGGGGGAGAGTTGTAGCATCCCAATTGTCTAACAATTGCAATGCTACTAGCCTAGTCTATATATGCTACCTTCCTATATATAATTGTTGCATCATCATTATCTCATGCTCATGTCATCATGCCTCCTTGCATTTGAGCATCATATAAAACCCTTTTTGTTTTGGATCTTCTCTCATATGCATTATTAATTGTATTTGCCTCTTGATATTGTATTTTGTTATTGATATATTGTTTAATGCCCAAGTTGAGTTGGGGGCATATCTTTTATTCAACTCCATCACCTTTCCTTGTCACCACCTTATAATTCCACCATCCAACTAAATATGAGCTTGGTACTTTATTTGGTTTTACCTCTAGCTCATGTGGGTTGGGATGGATCCAACTCTATCTTCACATGCTCTCATATATGCACAATATTGTTTTCACATTATTGGTTTATAAGAGCCACATGGCCAGCTTTGCATGCCTTGTGAGTGGAACCTTTTCCTAGCTTCCATATGGGTTGTTTTGGGGTTATTATCATGTTGGGATATTTTTGGGACTATTAAACATCTAGTGGAATATACACACTAGCAAGTCCCAATTATAATCAAATGTGATCATCTCCATCTACTCCATCTGGAACTTTCCTTTAAATTCTTTTGCTTGGCTTAATTCCATATTTTTGGGAATGCATAATAATAATGACATGTTAATATTATTGTTTTCACAAGAATAAACATGGCACTAATGTTTTTGCATGGGCCATGCAACCATCTCCATCTTTTGTCCTCCTTTGTTTTTATTTGATTTTTAGTGAATCACCTCTATCCTTCTCTACCATTCCTTTTTGTTTGATTTTTGTTTGAGTTTGCTAAAACCCTACACCTCTACCACCATCTTACACCTAAGCTAAACCCAAAACCTACCTCACCCTCTCCTCTTCATCTATGCCGAGTCTCACCCTGCAGGACCCACCTGGCCATCCTCTCTCCCTGGCCACACCCCAGCTACCTACCCCTCCCCAACCCTAGTACCAAACCCTAACCGAGGCTCCCCAACCTAGCCGAGCCTCCCCTCTCTCTCTCTAGCTCTCTCTCTCTGCCGAGCCTGCCTTACCAGCCCGAGCCTCCCCCTGCCTACATGGCTGCACTGCCCCCACACCCCCTGCGCCCGCCTGCCTGCCTCACCCGAGCAGCACGTGAAGGAGGAGGAGGAAAAGTGGCCAAGCCACCTTTCTCTGCCCACTCCCCATGGCACCCCTCTCCTCTCCCGTCCCTCTACCCCTCTCTGCCTTTGCCTCCCCAGATCCACCCCAGGTCCCTGCCTCTCCCCCTCCTGTCCTCCACCGCCACTGTCTACACCATCGCCGCCCACCGTCGGCCTCCACCTTCCCTCCTCTTACTCGCCGGTGGCGTGGCGCTCTGGGTGCCGCGGAAGACCAAGGTCCCTCCCCTGCATCGTCTGCGTGCAGCGAGGAGGAGGAGGACCAGAGCCACCAGGTACGCGCCTGGCCAAGAAACCCTAGCTGCCGGTCTCGCCTCGTCGTCGATCCGTTACCTCCGGCCAACCACCACCTCCAACAACCTCTCGGTGAGCACCGACCCTCCTAGACATCCGCGTTGTCGTCGCCATCGCCCCTATATCGTTGATCTTTCCGTCAGACACACCTCGGTGCAATGAACCAGCTTGCACGTCGCCTCCCACGTCGCCGCGAGAATCCTATCTAGGCCCGTCGCCCTCCCGACACGACCTCTCCCTAGCCCAATGGCCGCCTCCATGGCGAGCCCAGGTCCAGGATCGATCGATCCCGCCCAGCCACAGACCGACCGTCGTCTGGCGAAAGGAGAAGAATCACAAGATGCTGCGTCGCTTTTTGCATAAACCCCCTAGTTTTTATGCTTAATCCATGCTGTGAGCCCACCCACACCTCTCTCAGACGTTTTGCAGGACACCCCTAGACTTTTCAATCTTAACCAAGGCCTCCCACGGATGCCCCCCCGTTCGCGTCCCGGCCGGGCGCGCCCATGAGTGGGTCGCGTGCTCAAACCCACATCACTTGTGGCTAGATCTGTCATGTGAGAAAACATTTTTCATGGCGGTGGCCTTGATCAAGCATGGCCCCACTCTGTCTGTGGCTGTGGCTAGGTTTGTGCGAGTGAGAAAAGTATTTATTGTCCGTCTGCATTTAATTTAAACCTTTTTTTCAAATTAATTCAAATTCAAATTTTAATTCTGTTTTTAAATAACTTTTAAAACACAAATCCAAATAATACAAATAATATATGTTTTCAAATCAGAAAAATATGAGGAATTCAAATATGCCCTTCAAAATATATTTTAAACATTTAAAATTTCGAGTTGATTAAAATTACAATAAAATGCCCTTTTTCTTAATTAATTAATAACTTTTGATTTATAACTCCAAATTTAACAAATGATATGTCTAAAATGATTAGCTCGACGAGACCTTTCTGTTTAAGCATTCCTTGTTCTGTTTTGCAGCATGCATAATATAAAAATAAAGATTACAGCAACTTATTTGAGTATAAAATATGACCAAAACTCAATGAAAGGCTTAATTCTTGTATTTCACACCTCACCCATGCCATGCTACATTATTGCCATGCAAATTGTGCATCATTCATCATGGCATGATTGTTTGCTTGATGCATTTAATTCATATGCTTGTGCACTTTATTTATGTTGGCCTTGTTTGTTTGGTTCTTCTTCGAATAGGCCTTGGCGGGGATATATCAAGACACCCAGGAGCACTACCCAGATCCTTCTCTCGCTTCCACTGAGCTGCCAGGCAAGCACTACCACATGCTTGCATACATATAGTACCTATTTCCTCTATCTTATTCTTGCATCATTGAGTCGCGATTTCATTAAACTGAATCCCAAGTACTGCATAGCCTTTACTTTTAAACCCCACCGAAGCTTGTTCCTCCATCCCATGAGCCATTACTACAGGAGTTGTTTGAGCTAGGCGAGTCGTAGAACAGCATGTGTAGGGTATGTGAGTGTCTGATGGATAACGAGGTACCTATACAACTTAATCTGAGTAGTAATGGGATAACTAATGAAAGTGGCATCGGTGAGCCATATCTGCTATTTGGTTTTTCAGGCTCACTTGTGTCCGTGGGACCCAGTACTTGATTCTTGTTCCTTGAATATTCGTTCTATCCACATCCGGAGGCTTATGAACCCCCGAGCGAGCTTGATTCATTCTTATTTCTTGGGGCCACAAACTAGTTTGAGGTTTTATTTACTATCTGTACTTATGCCATGCTTTCTTGCTTTATTTAAATTGTGCGAGGTAATGCACTGTCTTTGTTAGGGCCGTGACACGTTTTATTTACAAGCCCAGTCACACTTTCGGGTTCCTAGTCGTTTACAGCCGTCCACACAAACCTTGAGTCCGTCTCGTAGCCGGCCAGCTTCGTTGCAGGTAGCTTAATGGGGTGGCCCCCTGAAATATTTCTGAATCCTGTAATTGCTTTGTCGTGACTGCCTCGTTGGGTTTTGATTTGGTTTTTTCCGAGGTTGATCGAGTGTGTGTTGCTATTTGTGCACCTGCGGTATAAAACTTCTGAAAGCCGTGTCATGGTTATGGACGACTTAGACAGTTTCTCGATCATAGACAAGTATAACTAAAGTACCGTTTTTAATTTGACTAAGTACGACTAGTAAATAGTGCAACACTCATGGAATGGATAATAAAACTGCCAACGGATGGGGGTTGTTAAATCCGCTTCCTCGTCGATGGCGAGGAGGATGGATCTGTTAATATTACCGTTATAATTGTTGATGTTAATTCACGGACATCCGTCTATCTCTGGTTAGGCGGATGGTTGGCGAGTATCTATAGAATTGTTAGGGTTTATCTTTTGCTGCAATTGCGTCACCCAGTTGTGCCCTTTAGAGGCATAAAGACTTCTTGAGTACCCTAGGGTCTCACCACGATAAATTGTTTGATTCGGATGAACAGTAAACCCGCAAGATGGATACTGGGTGGAGGAGACGGACAATGTGGGCAACGATCATTCGGTGTAGAGATTCCGGGAACGGGGATCCGTGAGATCTGTGGGCGGGATGTGTTTATTTATGGGGCATCTTATGCCGATTTGCTTCTTATCCGTACTCGGATCTTGTTTTCCGCTTCCGCTTGATACTCTGATGTTTGATGTATGAGGAGATATCCTAAACTATTATATCTATCTAGGATATTTGGATCTTGCCGTATGGCGATGCTATATTTCCTTTCTTTTTAGATGGAATGACTCTGAGAACCATTGTATGGTGGCTTGCATACATACTCATTTGTGTATGTAGTTGATCCTCCTTTGCCGATTCGCCGCCCGTTCTTGTCCCGATGTTTGGAAATGGTTAGGGCGAAAAGGTCTAACTGTGAGTGGCATTTGGGCCCCGTACTATTTTAACCATTTCGCTTATCCGGTCTTGTAACTAGGGCGTAATTCACCGAGGTAGTTACAATTGGTATCGAGCCATCCCGCCCTTGAGGTCTCAGCCAAATGGTCGTTGTCAGTCTAGCAAATATTTTTGGTAGCTATGTATACTAGGGAAAAACAAAACGTGAGAGTAGGACTGCTTCCACTTTTCTTCTTACCCAACCACCCACCCTTTTCTGGTATGGAAGTGTAACGTTTTCAATCCTCTTCTTAAAATTCAAACTAGGATTCACGTGTTCTGGGTTTCCGTAGTACCATAGAAAGTGTGTGTGTGTGTGTGTGTGTGTAATTCCTTGTCTATCTGTTGCATCCGTTTTGTTATCGTAATCTGCCTTTGGTTATCAACTGTTGGTACATTCCATACTGTCAGGCTTTTGAAAACTGGCGCAATCTACCTGACTCCTTGTTAACCGGTGCCATCTTCTTAAGGGTGTCCTTCCTTCTAGCAACTCCACATTCTGTGAAACCATCAGTTGCTAATCTCTACCTGATAAGTGTTTTTGCGCATCTATTGGTAGTTTAATGCCGAAAAATGCGGAAGAATTTTCTTTGATACATCTGTGTTTCCACACTCCTTTCCAGTCGTGTGTGAAACATTATCTATCTCCCTTTTATCAGCATGTCCATGCTAACTCATTCTTTTGTCACCGACACTTAATCCTGGAGTTTTATTTCATCTCCAATTCCCTTGGGCTAATTACATAACATGTATCGATCCGATGCTGGTGATTGTAATTTGGTTCTCGGCATAGCTATATGACAGTTATCATGAGTGAAATATGGAAAATGCTATTAACTCTATCCTCCAAATGGTGACGGTTATCTCCTGTGATTTTGAGTACACCGTGATCATATCTATGCATATTCAAGCATCTCTGGCAAGCCGGAGTTTCTCAAAGCACTACGGCGGTCTATCATCTGTCCATCATGCTGCACACCTTTTTAACCCCATATCTGCAAATTCTCCTTGAGACGAGGGAATTGCATCTTTTCGCTTCTGATAGCTTTGCTTAAGGTATGAGCTATCATCGGTTCTTAACCAAGATCTCTTTATCTTTGTAACCGGTGATCCAATCGACAATGTGAACCAGGTGACATCTCTTTTTCTTCCGGAGGACCAGATAATCTATTCTTCCAGTGCATCTTCTTCAACACGAACCCGTGCTCTTAATATTGATCTTTCTAAGAGCGTTGAGCTCAGGAAGTGTTTGAGCATGTGTTCGTTTCTCTCGCCTTTTGAACTTGGTATTCTGGGAATATCCTGTTAATCCATGGTGGTATATGTTGATAATATGCTTGCCTATTCGATATCAATGGAAGGACATGGAAGATCATCTGTGTCTCTTTCTCTCAAGCTTCGTGAGCACTGCCTGTGTGCAAAGTCTCAAAGCGTGAATTCTGGCTTCTTGAAGTCACCTATCTCGACCACGTCCTTCTGCTAAATATACTGCTTCAATTCTGGAATTAGCAAGTCCATTGTTATTCCATCTTCCATCTTCAATCAAACCCGGAGTTTTTCCTTGTTGGCAAGTTATCATCGACGTTCCGCTAAAGATTTTCCTCAAAACTGCTAAATCTCTCTCAATCATTTCACGAAGAACATGGAGTTCTTTCACCTCAGTCTCGTCAAGTAATCTCTTGAAACCCTCTCGTTCTATCGTCTATGCTCAATCCACCGGAGGCCATGAAGATTTTTCAGATCCTTTGTAATCCTTCTGTTCAAGTTGGTGTTATCTTTTTCTTTATCTGTGGAATCTTGCAGTTGTCTCCGTGATCTTCCTTCATATCTTTCCGGTGGCTGGTTACTTATGACATGACGACAACATCATCATCTTTATCTATCTATGAATCCGGCGAATCGTTTGCATCTATCCTTGTTTTCTAACGAAGTTCCATGAGTTTTGTCAATACCTTCAGTCTGTTTCGGTAGTTGGGTTGCATGGTTTTCTTATTCATGTGCGGAGTAATGCTTTGAGTGAGGGATGGAGTAGCTACCATACCACTACTCTTATCATTCGCTCTTGTACATTGAATTTGTGAATTAATGTGATTTCACTCATTCCACGGAAGTTAGAAGTGGCCATTATCCCTTGATACTTTTACTTCCGTCTTTGTTTTCCGGAGTGCTCTCTCGAAGAAAGTAATCAATAATCTCTTGTTGGTGGTCTGTCTATTCTAGTTGGAGCAAAATCATCAATTATCTGGTGGAAACAAATGCAAACTCTTTTCTGTCCTCGTCATTCTACCGATGCTCGGCATCCCCAAACAAGATGAAAGGAAACTCTCTCTCTTTGTTTCATCAATTCTTTTTCTGTGGTAAAGCCAATTATGGGTGATGCCATTAGCCGCAAATCTATTGCGTTAGCATCAAGGCTAAAGAAAGCAATAAGTATCTCTACAATAAACTCCAGATCCTCCATATTCTTTGCTTCTCGGGATTCCACCATGATCTGGCTTCACATCCGTCTCTGGAAGTTATATCCGCGCACCTCAATTGCGTGATCCTTGGTTCTTACCGTTGCAACAAGAATCTAATCCGACGATGTCTAACTAAATCTTTCTGTTCATATCAAGGGACTCTATTGTTTGAAGGCAATATTGTTTCCGTACTTCATTTCTCAAATCCGAGAGAAGATACGATGCTATTGTCATAGCGGTTCAAACCTCTCCAACCTAGCTCTTTTCTTCCGGCGAGACAAAGATTCATCCTCTCTCGTATCAGTAAATCTTTAATCTTAACGGTGTGCCTTTCTGTATCCATGATACATCATCTTGTCTTTTTCTGTCACAAGTGGTTCAGTTTCTCTTATCATGTTTCTTGAGAAAACCGGAGCTATGTTCGTCCTATCCTTCTTGTCTCACGATAATCCTTCAACTCTTCTAACCCGTTGTTTCTCAAGGAAAATGCAAGACTCGCAACAAGTCTAGCAAGTTTTGCAAGGTGTAGTGGTCGCATCATTCCATGGTTCATCAACTTGGGAACGTGAAGGTCACCTTCGTTCGAACACCCGCCTCTCCTTGTGTTGTTTTCTTTTCCTAGGAATCTCGGGGCGAGATTCTTGTTTAGTGGGGGAGAGTTGTAGCATCCCAATTGTCTAACAATTGCAATGCTACTAGCCTAGTCTATATATGCTACTTTCCTATATATAATTGTTGCATCATCATTATCTCATGCTCATGTCATCATGCCTCCTTGCATTTGAGCATCATATAAAACCCTTTTTGTTTTGGATCTTCTCTCATATGCATTATTCATTGTATTTGCCTCTTGATATTGTATTTGGTTATTGATATATTGTTTAATGCCCAAGTTGAGTTGGGGCATATCTTTTATTCAACTCCATCACCTTTCCTTGTCACCACCTTATAATTCCACCATCCAACTAAATATGAGCTTGGTACTTTATTTGGTTTTACCTCTAGCTCATGTGGGTTGGGATGGATCCAACTCTATCTTCACATGCTCTCATATATGCACAATATTGTTTTCACATTATTGGTTTATAAGAGCCACATGGCCACCTTTGCATGCCTTGTGAGTGGAACCTTTTCCTAGCTTCCATATGGGTTGTTTTGGGGTTATTATCATGTTGGGATATTTTTGGGACTATTAAACATCTAGTGGAATATACACACTAGAAAGTCCCAATTATAATCAAATGTGATCATCTCCATCTACTCCATCTGGAACTTTCCTTTAAATTCTTTTGCTTGGCTTAATTCCATATTTTTGGGAATGCATAATAATAATGCCATGTTAATATTATTGTTTTCACAAGAATAAACATGGCACTAATGTTTTTGCATGGGCCATGCAACCATCTCCATCTTTTGTCCTCCTTTGTTTTTATTTGATTTTTAGTGAATCACCTCTATCCTTCTCTACCATTCCTTTTTGTTTGATTTTTGTTTGAGTTTGCTAAAACCCTACACCTCTACCACCATCTTACACCTAAGCTAAACCAAAAACCTACCTCACCCTCTCCTCTTCATCTATGCCGAGTCTCACCCACCTGGCCATCCTCTCTCCCTGGCCACACCCCAGCTACCTACCCCTCCCCAACCCTAGTACCAAACCCTAACCGAGGCTCCCCAACCTAGCCGAGCCTCCCCTCTCTCTCTCTAGCTCTCTCTCTCTGCCGAGCCTGCCTTACCAGCCCGAGCCTCCCCCTGCCTACCTGGCCGCGCCCTGACCCCACCTGCAGCCCCATGCGCCTGCCCTGCTCCTGCCCCGACCCGAGCACGTGAAGGAGGAGGAGGAAAAGTGGCCGAAGCCACCTTTCTCTGCCCCACTCCCCCACGGCACCCCCTCTCCTCTCCCGTCCCTTTCTACCCCCTCTCTCGCCTGCTGCCTCCCCCAGATCCACCCCAGGTCCCTGCCTCTCCCCCTCCTTTCCTCCACCGCCACCGTCTACA
The DNA here is from genome assembly GCA_023614405.1 of Avena insularis. Lineage (NCBI taxonomy): Eukaryota > Viridiplantae > Streptophyta > Magnoliopsida > Poales > Poaceae > Avena > Avena insularis. The sequence goes on from CM042684.1 coordinate 139,523,244, forward strand.
CCATCGCCGCCCACCGTCGGCCTCCACCTTCCCTCCTCTTACCAGCCGGTGGCGTGGCGCTCTGGGTGCCTGGAAGACCAAGGGCCCTCCCTGCATCGTCTGTCACGTGCAGCGAGGAGGAGGAGGACCAGAGCCACCAGGCCGACGCCGCTCCGACGCAAAACCCTAGCTTCGCCGGTCTCTGCCTCGTCGTCGATCCGTTACCCCTCCGGCCGAACCACCACCTCCAACAACCTCTCGGTGAGCACCCGACCCTCCTAGACATCCGCGTTGTCGTCATCGTCCCCTATATGCGTTGATCTTTCCATCGTACACCCTCGATGCAGCGACGAGCGGCCTTACCGCCTCCCACGTCGCAGAATCCTATCTAGGCCCCGTCGCCCTCCGACACCGACCTCTCCTAGCCCAGCGGTAGCCGCCTCACATGAGCCCCAGGTCCAGGATCGATCCCACTTGGCGCCACATCTTGACCCGTCGTCGCGAGAGAAGAAGAAGCGTGCTGTGCGTTTTTGCATAAAACCCCCCTAGTTTTTATGCTTAATCCGCGGTACGCAGAGCCCACCCGTCAGCCTCTCTGTATGTTTTGCAGGACACCCCCTAGACTTTTTCAATCTTAACCCGCGCTCCCACGGATGCCCCATGTGTCGCGTCCCACGGCGCTACCATGAGTGGGTCGCGTGTCTGACCCACATCACTTCGTGGCTAGATCAAGTGCGGTGAGAAAACATTTTTCTGCTGCAGTGACGCCTTCAAGATGGCCCCACTCTGCCCTGGCTGTGGCTAGGTTTGTCTGAGTGAGAAAAGTATTTATGTCCGTCTGTTTAAATTTAAACCTTTTTTTTTCAAATTAATTCAAATTCAAATTTTAATTCTGTTTTTAAATAACTTTTAAAACACAAATCCAAATAATACAAATAATATATGTTTTCAAATCAGAAAAATATGAGGAATTCAAATATGCCCTTCAAAATATATTTTAAACATTTAAAATTTCGAGTTGATTAAAATTACAATAAAATGCCCTTTTTCTTAATTAATTAATAACTTTTGATTTATAACTCCAAATTTAACAAATGATATGTCTAAAATGATTAGCTCGACGAGACCTTTCTGTTTAAGCATTCCTTGTTCTGTTTTGCAGCATGAATCATATAAAAATAAAGATTACAGCAACTTATTTGAGTATAAAATATGACCAAAACTCAATGAAAGGCTTAATTCTTGTATTTCACACCTCACCCATGCCATGCTACATTATTGCCATGCAAATTGTGCATCATTCATCATGGCATGATTGTTTGCTTGATGCATTTAATTCATATGCTTGTGCACTTTATTTATGTTGGCCTTGTTTGTTTGGTTCTTCTTGAATAGGCAGCAGGGAATATATCAAGACACCCAGGAGCACTACCCAGATCCTTCTCTCGCTTCCACTGAGCTGCCAGGCAAGCACTACCACATGCTTGCATACATATAGTACCTATTGCCTCTATCTTATTCTTGCATCATTGAGTCGCGATTGCATTAAACTGAATCCCAAGTACTACATAGCCTTTACTTTTAAACCCCACCGAAGCTTGTTCCTCCATCCCATGAGCCATTACTACAGGAGTTGTTTGAGCTAGGCGAGTCGTAGAACAGCATGTGTAGGGTATGTGAGTGTCTGATGGATAACGAGGTACCTATACAACTTAATCTGAGTAGTAATGGGATAACTAATGAAAGTGGCATCGGTGAGCCATATTTGCTATTTGGTTTTTCAGGCTCACTTGTGTCCCGTAGGACCTCGAGTACTTGATTCCTGTTCCTTGAATATTCGCGCTATCCACATCCGGGAGGCTTATGACCCCCCCTGAGCCAGAGCTTGATTCATTCTTATTTCTTGGGGCCACAAACTAGTTTGAGGTTTTATTTACTATCCTGTACTTATGCCATGCTTTACTGCTTTATTTAAAATTGTGCGAGGTAATGCACCTGTACTGTTAGGCCGTGACACGTTTTGTATGTCGACAAGCCAGTCACACTTTCGGTTCCCAATCGTTTACCGTCCACACAAACCTTGAGTCATCTGGCCAAAGCTTCGCTATGGGTAGCTTAATGGGGTGGCCCCCTGAAATATTTCTGAATCCTGTAATTGCTTTGTCGTGACTGCCTCGTTGGGTTTTGATTTGGTTTTTTCCGAGGTTGATCGAGTGTGTGTTGCTATTTGTGCACCCCTGCAGGGTAAAACTTTCTGAAAGCCGTGGCCGCGGTTATGGACGACTTGTAGCACAGTTTCTCGATCATAGACAAGTATAACTAAAGTACCGTTTTTAATTTGACTAAGTACCTGACTAGTAAATAGTGCAACACTCATGGAATGGATAATAAAACTGCCAACGGATGGGGGGTTGTTCGTCCGCTTCCTCGTCGGTAAGCGAGGAGGAGGATGGATCTGTTAATATTACCGTTATAACTGTTGATGTTAATTCATGGACATCCGTCTATCTCTGGTTAGGCGGATGGTTGGCGAGTATCTATAAAATTGTTAGGGTTTATCTTTTGCTGGAATTGCGTCACCCCAGGTTGTGTCCCCTTTAGAGGCATAAAGACTTGCTGAGTACCCCTAGGGTCTCACACGATAAATTGTTTGATTCAGATGAACAGGTAAACCCGCAAGATGGATACTGGGTGGAGGAGACGGACGATGTGGGCAACGATCATTCGGTGTAGAGATTCCGGGAACGGGGATCCGTGAGATCTGTGGGCGGGATGTGTTTATTTATGGGGCATCTTATGCCGATTTGCTTCTTATCCGTACTCGGATCTTGTTTTCCGCTTCCGCTTGATACTCTGATGTTTGATGTATGAGGAGATATCCTAAATTATTATATCTATCTAGGATATTTGGATCTTGCCGTATGGCGATGCTATATTTCCTTTATTTTTAGATGGAATGACTATGAGAACCATTGTATGGTGGCTTGCATACATACTCATTTGTGTATGTAGTTGATCCCTTCGCCTGCCGATTACGCCGCCCGTTCTTGTCCCGATGTTTGGAAATGGTTAGGACGACCGAAAGGTCTACCTGTGAGTGGCATTTGGGCCCCACCGTACTATTTTAACCATTTCCGCTCATCGAACTTGTAACTAGGGCGTAATTCACCGAGGTAGTTACACGGTCCCGGATCGACGGTTGACCATCGATGGTCGCCCATGTCAAAGGAGTAATATGGGCCGTTCGCGGCCAGATGACGGCCGGGAGCAATCTGGGCGGCAGCTTACCTGGCGGCAGCGATGGTGGCGGCGCTCAATTGGGCCGGCGAATGGCGGGCGAGGGGCGGCGAGGGTGGGGCCAGGACTTCGGTGAGAAATCGGCGTGAGGTGGCGGCGCGATAGGAGGCGGTTTTAGGGGGGTTTCGAAGGGGCAGCCAAGGGATTTAAGAGGGTGGCGGAGAGGAGTCGCGGGCGGAACGAATCGCGTGAAAAACGGGACTCTGGCGGCGGCGGTTGGAGTTCATGTTGAACCGGCCGTGGCGGCGCGGCCGACAGGTGGGGCCCACTGTCAGCTGACCTTCTGTGAAGGCGGGTAACTACTGGCGCGTGGCGGGTGGGTGGAGCGGCGCTGAGGGGCCCAGTCGGCGGGCAAGCTGGCGGCCCGGCGGCTGCCAACGCCACAAAAACATTTTTTTTATGCGTCATTCTGAACCTGAATTCAGCAAAGACTAAAATCGACCTAACTTTTGATCCGCAGCTCCGAATTGAGTGAACCAAATTTCTACGGGTTCATAGAGACGAGCTCTACGCATCCATGCATCTGAAATTACCAAAAGGGATCATTCTTAACGATGCAAGGCAAAAGCCGTAGTAGGCTTGCAAATGGAATGAACTAGCAAAAAGGAGGTATTTTGGCAAAAACTTTAAAACTGAAACTTTTTGCAAAGATGCTCATGATACAATGAAATGTATGTATGCAGTGCCAAATCTAAAATTTGGGATGTGACAAGACTAACCCCCTTAAGATGAATCTCGTCCTCGAGATTCGACGTGGCTAGCAAATAGGTGCGGGTGGTCCTCTCGGAGGTCATCCTCTCGCTCCCAGGTGGCTTCCTCTTCGGTGTGATGGCTCCATTGCACCTTGCAAAACCTGATCGTCTTGCTGCGTGTAAACCTCTCCGCTGTTTCCAAGATCTTGACCGGTTTCTCCTCATAGGTCAGGTCGCTCTCTAGCTGAACCTCATCTAATGGCACGGTATCCCTCAATGGTGTATCTACCATCTCCAGGTGACATTTCTTCAGCTGAGACACATGGAACACGTCGTGAATAGCGGATAGAACCTCTGGCATCTCCAGCTGGTATGCAACCTCTCCTTTGCGTGCTAGGATCTTGTAGGGCCCTATAAACCGAGGTGCCAGCTTTCCCTTAATTCCAAACCTCTTAATTCCACGTAGTGGCGAAACTCTGAGATATGCTCGATCTCCAACCTCATACGCCACTCCTTGCGCTTAGAATCAGCATAGCTCTTCTGTCTCGATTGTGTCACCTTCAGCCTGTCCCGAACCAAACTAACCTTCTCTTCAGCATCCTTGATCAAATCCGGTCCAAACAGTTGACGTTCACCTACACCATCCCATAACAATGGTGTTCTGCACCTCTTACCATATAGTACATCAAATGGTGACGTCTTGATGCTGGATTGGTAGCTATTGTTGTAGGAGAACTCAGCATAAGGTAAATTTTCATCCCAACTAGCGCCATGAGCCAAGGCACAGGCTCTCAACATATCCTCCAAAATCTGATTCACCCTCTTGGTCTGACCATCCCTCTGGGGGTGGAAAGCCGTGCTAAACTCCAACCTCGTTCCCAACGACTCATGTAGCTGGCACCAAAAGTGAGAAGTAAATTGGGTGCCTCTATCCAACACAATGCTCTTAGGAACTCTATCCAGGCACACAACTCTGTTCATGTAGATCTTGGCTAACTTAGCACTAGTATAAGTGGTCTTCACGGGTATAAAGTGAGCTACCTTGGTTAAATGATCTACCACTACCCAAATAGAATCATACCCTGACTTGGTCCTGGGTAATCCTGTGATGAAGTCCATTCCAACTCTATCCCACTTCCATTTAGGTATCGGTAATGGCTGTAGTAACCCTGCTGGCTTTTGGTGCTCGGCCTTCACTCTACTACAGACATCACATTGGGCAATATATTCTGCAATCTCTCGCTTCATGTTAACCCACCAAAACCTTTCCTTCAAATCCATGTACATCTTCGTGTTACCTGGATGTATAGAGTATGGCGAGTTATGAGCTTCCTGAAATATCAACTTCCTAATCTCCGGATCATTGGGAACACATAAACGATCCTTATACCATAGTGTCCCTTGATCATCCTCGCGAAAACCTTCAGCCTTGCCTTTGGGTATGTTTCCTCTTATCTCCTCCAGGTCACTATCCTTCTTTTGAGCTTCTCTAATCTCGTCCAGGAGCGTTGTCTTAACCTCCATTGTTGCCAAAAATCCCTCGGATACTACTTCCAACATGAGGTCCTTGAGTTGTTCACACAAATCCTTGGGTAACTCTCCCACTGTCAGGCCATTAGCATAAACCATGCGACTCAGCGCATCCACTACAACATTGGCCTTTCATGGGTGATATTGCAAACTCACGTCATAATCCTTTATGAGCTCCAGCCATCTCCTCTGCCTCATATTTTAGATCCTTCTGAGTGAATATGTATTTCAGACTCTTGTGATCTATAAACACACCACAATGCTTACCCATCAGGTAGTGCCTCCATACCTTGAGCGCGTGCACAACTGACGCTAATTCCAATCATGAGTGGGGTAATTCCTCTCGTGATGTTTGAGTTGGCGCGAGGAATAGGATACCACTCTTCCATCCTGCATCAGTACACTACCCAATCCTTGACGAGAGGCATCGCAATACACTTGGAAATCCTTCTGAATATCTGGCAAACACAGGATAGGTGCGGTCACTAGGCGTTGCTTCAGTTCCTGGAAACTAGCTTCACACTCCTTGGTCCATTCAAACTTCTTCTCCTTCTTCAGTAGTTCAGTCATTGGCTTTGCAATCTTGGAGAAGTTCTCTATAAACCTCCTGTAATATCCAGCAAGTCCCAAGAAGCTCCTAATATCACCCACATTCTTGGGTGACTCCCATTCTGTAACTGACACCACCTTGCTTGGATCAACTGCGACTCCTTCACCTGACACCACGTGTCCAAGAAATCCAACAGTGTTCAACCAGAATTCACACTTGCTAAACTTGGCATACAATTTATGCTCCCTCAGCTTTTCCATAATTAGTCGCGGGTGTTTCTCATGTTCAACATCATCCTTGGAGTATATCAATATGTCATCAATGAATACCACCACGAATTTATCCAAATACTCCATGAATTTATCCAATATCATGGTCATAAAATATGCCGGGGCATTTGTTAGTCCAAAAGACATAACTGTATACTCATATAACCCATACCTAGTGGTGAAGGCGGTCTTGGGTACGTCTTCCTCTTGGATCTTCAATTGGAAATACCCCGACCTTAAATCAATCTTGGAAAACACCTTTGCTCCTTCCAACTGATCAAACAAATCATTTATATTGGGCAATGGGTATTTATTCTTGATAGTTACTTCATTAAGTGAGCGGTAGTCAACCACCAATCTCTTACTACTGTCCTTCTTCTCCATGAATAGAATAGGCGCGCCCCAAGATGATGAACTGGGCTGAATAAATCCCTTGTCCAATTGCTCCCTAAGCTGCTTCTTTAACTCCTTCAGTTCCTCCACATCCATCTTATACGGCCTCTTGGCTATCGGTCCTGTTCCCGGCATCAGGTCAATAAGAAACTCCATGTCCCTGTTAGGTGGCATCCCTGGCAGCTCATCTAGAAACACAACGGGATACTCCTTTACTACGGCCACATCCTCTAGGCTAACCCCCTTAAGAGAATTCAACTCGGCCATTCCAATACAGACAGGCGACTTATATTTGATCCTTACTCCCTTTGGTGTGGTGAGTGATATTGCTCTTTGAGCACAATCTATCTGACCCTGATGTTCTGACATCCAATCCATGCCCAATATGACATCTAGACCCTAGGATTCTAGTATAACCGGGTGTGCAGGAAATGCATAAGCACCAATTTCTAGTGTCAATCCTCGACATGTTGCACTAGCTATCATCTCTTCCCTAGGGGAACTTACTCTAATAGATCCTCTAAGAGCCTCGGTAGGTAGCTTATACTTATCCACAAATGCCCTTGATATGAATGTATGCGATGCACCAGTATCGAAAAGAACGAATGCGATGTGGGTATTGATTGGAAACTTACCAACCACTAGCTCTGGTTCATTCTGAATCTCCTCGATGTTCACATGGTTGACCATCGCCTTCAGGTTTGCATTGGGCTTGCTTCCTGCTTCAATCCTCTTCTCTGGACAGTTATCAGCATAGTGCCCCATCTTCTTGCACTTGAAGCATTCCACTTCACTGAGATCCCTCCTGCCAGAGCGGTTGTGTCCATTGTTCCTTACAGAGTTGCTGCTGTAGCTCTTGTGGCCATTGTGGTGGTGGCCATTATGGTGGTGACCATTTCCTCCACGGTGGCGGTTGTCACTCCTGTGACCATCGTGGCAATGTCCACTACTTCCACGGTGGTTACGATCATCTCCTCCATGCTTAGAGTATCCAGAGTGTCCATCATAAGAGGTGCGAGCATGGTGGTGTGATCCTGAGGAGTGATGGCTGCTCTTCCTCTTACGCCTTTCCACCTGCTGTTGTTTCCCTTCCAAAATTCTAGCCTTGTCCATCAGTTCCTGAAATGTCGGACAGTAAACCACAGATAGCTGAAGTGAGAGCTCATCACTGAGACCATCCAGGAACCTCTCCCTCCTCTTGGCATCAGTGTCCACATCCTTAGGGGCCTAGCGAGAGAGATTGTTGAATTCCTCTATGTAATCCGCCACAGTGCGGTTGGTCTGGCGCAGGTTGTGGAACTCCTTCCTCTTCAGGCTCATGGTCCCGGCAGATACATGGTTCGTCCTGAACCCTTCCTCAAAAATAGTCCAGGTAACTATGTCCAGCGGTTGGGTAATCTGGAAAGCATCCCACCATGAGGCAGCTGATCCCTCCAGCAAGTGAGAAGCAAACCTCACCTTCTCAGCATCAGTGCAACCAACGGTCACTAGGTCCTTGTTCACAGAACGAAGCCAGTCGAGAGAAATCATGGGCTCAGGTGCAGAGGAGAACTTAGCTGGCCTCAGCCTCAAGAACCTAGTGAGTGCATCCCCCTGCGGTTGATTGTTCCCGTTGTTGTTGTTGTTATTGTTGTTGTTGTTGTTCTGAGTTGCCATGAACTGCGTCATCACTTGGGTCAGCTGTGCTTGAGCGGCCATGAGCTGAGCCATCTCATCTGGTCGGCGGCGTGACATCTGCGGTTCAGCACAGGTAAGATTAGAAAGAAACAACTACAGATAAGCAATAGCCCTCTACCCATGCAACAAGCTCAATCCACAACAATCATAAGCAATCACCACATGATCAAAAACACACACAAACATCGTTCCAGGTTTTCCTTAACAGTATATAGCTACAAAATAGTTTAGAAACCCTGGTAACAGTGTTTAGCAAAGCAAAACAGCAAAATAAGCAAAACCAGAAAATCTGGCAGAACAGTTCTGTCCTGTTCACGAATTTTTTTGGGCACCTTAAACTCATCAGGAATTTTAGCCAGTTTATGTGCAGATGCTACAGGTAATTACACTCCAGATCCTAAAATATGAGCGCAATCCGAGTTACCAGTAAGGAATTAAAAATCACGCGGTAAAACTGGTCAGGCAGAGAACTACAGCAGTAAAAACACGAAAATTACCCAAACTTGTTCAAAAATCATTTAATAAATCTCACGAAAAATCCTGGAACTTCAAGGTACTTAACTGAGCAATCTAAACACAATAAGCTAATAGTGCAGAAGTTTACATTGATCGATGTCTAAGTCTAACGAATATCCCTAACGATGACTAGTTTTGGAGAACCATCTCTAGCTATTTGATGAATAGGTTGCACTAGGTTCTGGAGTCCATGCGCTGATGCTTCGATCCTCGGGCATGCCACAGTGGTGGTGTGTACACCTCTCCCGAGTCTTCTTCCCTTGAGTCCTCGAATTCCACCTCTTCGGGGTCCTCTTCATCACTTCCTTCAACAAAAGCGCCCGCTGTATCTCCTCCATCGTCGTCATCGCTTCCTCCATCATCACTGCCTCCATCATCATCATTGTTACCTCCTCCACCATTATTACCTCCATCACCATTATCCGCATCATCATCATCACTATCATCATCATCATCGTTCCCATCATCACCGTTACCATTGTTTGGTGGAGGATTGTGTTGTGCTTGAAGGGCAACAATCTAGGCAGCCATGTCCACAATGGTTTGATCACGATCAGCCACAACTTGATTCCTTTGCATGATGGTTTGATTCAACGCTGCGATCGTGGCATCTCTCCCAATGAGGGCTTGCTCCATTGTATTCACGGCAGTGTGCAAGGTTTCCATCTCATACCCTTGCAAGTGCACCGTGCCCTGAAAATAATCCAGCTGCTCCTTTTGCTGCATCAACTTCTCTTCCCTCTCCCAAGCTTTGATCTCCATGTCTTCTAACTGCTTCACTTGGAGTGGCATGTTGTTCCGATCACCTGTGGTAACCATCAAAAGCCCTTTCTCATTCCGACCTCCAAATGCAAGGAAGGGTGAACCTGCTGGTAGTCGGTGTCGGTGGAGATAAGACAGCGTGATGTGGTCGTGCATAGCCGACTCCACTCCTTGCTCCCAGGTAAGGTACTTCTTGGTGAGGTTCAGGTTCTCAATACCAGGCACGGTGGGGTCTGCAAGAACAATCGCGGTGATTTCCCACACGCGATCTCCAGGCACATAGGTGTTCATCCTTCTCCCTTTGAACATCGGCATTAGTATGCCTAGTGTTTGGCAAAGCTCTGCCAACTATCTTGCGAAGGGTCTTGGTGATTGGAGCCCAAAATACTCAACTCTGGTGGCATCTCCCATCTATCAGTTGCAAAGAGGAACGAGTGAGAACAGCAAAGGTAAAGAATTTACTAGAGTGAATGGCATAAGAATAAAGACAAAAGTTAAAATAGGCTTAAGTAAACATAAGGCTTCCTATTCCAATCCTAGGTCACGATCCTACAGTCAACACACTGCTCTGATACCATCTGAAACGGTACAACCCGCAAGGATTGCACCTCTATGTATCACGCAAATCTCTGGATCGGTTCATTGGCATACATAGTATCAATAGACATCAAAGAATTAACAGTGCATCATTATTACAGCGGTATGATCTAGAATATTGCATTTATTACAAAGTTTGCAAAGCATAATGCTTGCACGAATAAATAAGTAGCGAATAGATAGCATAAATAAAGTAGCTCCAGTCTCCATTAGACGCCACAAGCGAACAAAATGTTGAGTGGAGGGTCGCAACCAACACTACTACTCAGAGTATCCGGAAGAGTAACCTGCAACATGAAACGTAACAGCCCCGAAGGCTCAGCACTTGGAATGCACTAGCAAGTGGAACAATGAGAGAAACAACAAGACTAATAGCTATATGCATATCTGGCTTGTGGGGTTCAGGCTTAGTTGCAGCAGCAAAATATTTTATTCTAACATTTGTAAATCATTTGTAAAGCATTTAATCTTCAACAAACAACCCAATTAAGTTTCAACTACAAGTTTTAGCAAATACAAGTTAGAATGAATGAGAACATGTCATAGCACCCACAATTCAGCAAGTCAAACGTCCATTACTGGGGACACGGCTGAGCACTTAGTTTTACACCCTGCAGGGGTTGCACACTTTACCCATATGACTTGGTCGACCCGCTCGTACCATGACACGCATATTGAGTCATGATAGGGAGAAGTCCAAGAAGAGACAATTCGGGAAGTAGCTCCCCAAGCCCATCCATGCACCGTACCAACCTATCACATTCACTACATCTCTGGATACGAAGAGCTCTGGTCGCCACAACCTACTAAGTCCATCCAGCCACCCATAACTCACTGGCATATGGTTGCACACGGAAGCTACCAAATCAAGACTAATCATTTCTCAGAAACCTGGTGGCCATCCACAAGTGAGCTACTCGGGTAAACCATAGACATGGGCCCGGCATTCACGAACCATGCAATTACCAATCCACCCAGATAGTTCATTTATTAAGTTGTTTTCACTTTCCAAACACGTTCCTTCAAAACAAACTTTGCCATGGTGTATCCCACCCTCGTCTACATAAGCACAGCTAAGCACGGCTACTTACGACGGCTCGCTTAACAAGATAGACTACGACATAATAAGATATAGCATAGCAATAGATAGAACTTGTAAAACAAAACAAGCTACAATGCATATAGAAAGTAAATAGGACATTTATGAAGCTCCACTTTCCTTGGTAGTTGCTGGAGTCAAAAGCACAGTCCGGACAGTCACACGGGTTAAAATCCTCACAATCTACACGAAGCAAAACAAACAATAAACAAACCACACATAGGGAAACAAATAAATGCAACACAATGCATGCATGGTACTTTAATAAAGCTTCAGTAGCATGGTCAAGTACTCTGATCAATTCTACTACTGGATGATGCATGAGAAAACCTTTAATGCAAAGAAAACAATTTATGCATAAAGGAAACTACTTAATAGGTCTTTAGTCAAAACATTGCAGCAAAGCTGTAAATAGTGCAGTACAAGTTTGAAAAAAATACTACTGGATAGATAGCTCCAAATAGAGCCTGGACCAAAAGGAATTACGTCAAAAAGATTTGCAGGTCTTTTTCTACGAATTAAATACTACTTTAAGCCTTTTTACAAACTCAGGATAATACATACAGTAAACCTAGGATATTATTGCAGAATAAAATTCTACACAATTTTGCGAAGCCAACGATACCTTGTTTGCAAGTTTTGGCCAAGCAGATCTTTTCCTATGAATTTTTGAAGTTAAACAAAGTTTCTGCCCTTTTAAATAAAACTGCTAAATCTAGATCTTTTCCTATGAATTTTTGAAGTTAAACAAAGTCCCAGTCGACCGGCGGTTGACCGGTCAGCGGTCAGCCCACGGTCAAAGGTGTAATCTGGGTTGCGGCGGATCGGCGAGAACAATGGCGACAGCTTACTGGCGGCGGCGGTCGGCGACGGACGGCGGTGGTGCGGTGGCGGTCGGCGGCGAGGGGGTGGTGGGGGTGCAGCCGGGGGTGGCGGTTGCGGGAGCGGGGTCGGCGCGACCGGCGGCGAGCTCCGGCGGCGGCGGACGGAGCGGCGGCGGTGGACGAACTCCGGCGAGAAATCGGCGTGAGGTGGCGGCGCGATAGGAGGCGATTTTAGGAGGGTTTCGAAGGGGAAGCCGAGGGATTTAAGAGGATGGCGGAGAGGAGTCGTGGGCGGAACGAATCCCGCAAAAAACGGGACTCCGGCGGCGGCGGTTGGAGTCCGTGTCGGACCCGGCCGGTGGGGCGGCGGCCAGTGGGGCCCACTGCCGGTAACCTTCGAGGTGGCGACGGTAACTACTGGCGCTGGCGGCGTCTTGGTGGGCGGCGGCACTGCTAGGCCTGGCGGTAAAATCGATCAGACTGCTGTTTTAACGAATGTAAAATTCAGCAAAGACTAAAATTGACCTAACTTTTGATCCGCAGCAACGAATTGAGTGAAACAAATTTCTACGGGTTCGTAGAGACGAGCTCTACGCATCCATGCATCTGGAATACCCAAAAGGGATCATTCTTAAAGATGCAAGGCAAAAGCCGTAGTAGGCTTGCAAATGGAATTAACTAGCAAAAAGGAGGTGTTTTGGCAAAAACGTTAAAACTGAAACTTTTTGCAAAGATGCTGATGATGCAATAACATGTATGTATGCAGTGCCAAATCTAAAATTTGGGATGTGACAAGCCTATTCGAGATAGTGCATCTGCTTCCTCATTTTCTGCTCGAGGGATGTGTTGAACTTCAAACCCTTCGAACGATTTAGATAGATCATCCACGACAGCTTTATATGCTGCCATGTGCTTATTGGAATTACAAATATCTGAGACTTGCTTAGCAACAAGATCCGAATCTCCGTAACACATCAAACGTCGGATGCCAATATCCTTGGAAATCCGGATTCCATGCAACACTGCTTCATACTCGGCAATATTGTTTGTCACTGTGAAGTGGATCTGCAACACGTATAATAGTTTATCTCCTTGGGGTGATTTGAGCACCACGCCATCCCCCGAGCCCCCTCGAGCCTTAGACCCATCGAAAAAGAGGGTCCAGTATTCCGACTCAGGGAGGACCATGTTCTCCTTCGTCTCTATCCAATCAGCGACAAAGTCAGCAAGGATCTGGGATTTGATTATTGTCCGAGGTTTATACTCAACAATGAAAGCTGAAAGCTCTATGCCCCATTTGGCGACACATCCTGTGGCGTCGCTGTTGTTGATTATATCTCTCATGGGATCTTTGCTCACCACGATAATTGGATGCTCCTGAATGTAGTGTCGTAACTTACGAGATGCTAGGAAAACACCATAAGCCAACTTTTGATAGTGTAGATATCGCTGTTTTGATTCTGTCAAGACCTCGCTGACAAAGTAAGTCGGACGCTGCACCAAGTGTTCCTGATTTTCCTCTGGTCTCTCCACCATCATAACGATACTAACGACCTTATTTGTCACAGCAATATAAAGCAACATCGGTTCCTGAGGTTCCGGTGCTACGAGGATAGGAATAGATGAGAGTACTTTCTTCAGGTCTTGTAGTGCAGCTTCAGCTTCGTCAATCCAGAAAAAATCTTTGGTGTTCTTCAGGAGTTTGTATAATGGTGCGGCTCGTTCACCAAGCCAGCTTACAAATCGACTGACCGCAGTAATGCAACCAGTTAATCTTTGTACGTCCTTCAGGCGAGTTGGCCTGGAAATATTGAGTATAGCCTTGACTTTGTCGTGGTTCACGTCTATGCCTCTTTGAGACACAATGAAACCTAACAATTTTCCGGCTCGTATTCCAAAGAAGCATTTCTTCGGGTTAAGCATGATGTTGTATTTTCGTAGATTGCCGAACGTTTCCTCCAAGTCAGAAATGAGTGTTTCCTTATTTTTGGACATCACCACGATATCATCCACGTATGCATGTACATTGCGTCTGAGTTGGTCGTGGAGGCAACGCTGCATCGTAGCTGCTCAAGCGTTCTTCAGCCCAAAGGGCATCGTAACAAAATGAAGGTTCGAAGGGGTTATGAATGAAGTTTTGACTTTGTCGATTCCTTCATCCGGATTTGGTGATAACCGAATATGCGTCGAGAAAAGAGAGAGTTGAGTTCGCCAGAGAATCGATAACTTGATCAATTCTAGGCGTGAGAACGGATCTTTTGGACAAGCCTTGTTCAAGGCAGTATAATCAACACACATCCTTAAATCAGTGGTGTCCTTTTTAGGGACCATTACAGGATTGGTCGACCACTCAGTGTGGATGACCTCTTCTATGAATCCGGCTAACTCGAGCCGTGCTAGTTCCTTAGCTATTGCCTTACGCTTTTCGTCACCAAACCGTCGTAAGGACTGTTTGATGGGTTTAGCGTTCGGGTTTACATTTATAGAGTGCTCGGCAAGTTCCCTAGGTACTCCGGCCATGTTAGATGGTTGCCATGCGAAGATATCTTAATTTGCTTGGAGGAACTTGACGAGCGCGCTTTCCTATGCGCTATCTAGGCCTACGCCTATCTGGGTCACCTTGGAGGGGTCATCATCCTTCAACGGCGCTTTCTTCGTCTCTTATGATGCCTTGAACTCCGGATTTGGCTTGGTAACCTCCTTCTTCGTTGCGGGCATCTCGAACGGATCTATGCTCTTCTTGATCTCCTGGTACTCCTGGGCATGCAGCACGGCTTCGGTAAAGGCGGCATTTCCATCCTCGCACTCTCACGCTTTCTTCGGGTCTCCCCTGATGGTGATCACGCCGTTGGGACCTGGAATTTTCATCATATTGTAAATGTAACACGGAGGAGCCATGAAAGCCCAGTAAGCCGGACGTCCGAATATAGCGTGGTATACGCTCTTGAACGGGACCACTTCAAAGGAAAGTGCCTCCGTCCGATAGTTCTTTGGAGTTCCAAAGGTAACATCCAAAGTGATCTCTCCCAGGGAATTAGCTTGCCTTCCTGGGACAACTCCGTGAAAAATCACAGAGCTATGGTTCAGCTGGGTCTCCGAGATCTTCATCCGGCGTAGCATTTCGACATAGAGAATATTTATGCTGCTACCACCATCCATGAGGGTCTTGGAGAAACCATAACTGTCAATAAGTGGGTTGACGATTAAGGCGTACTTTCCTCGCCTGTGTAACTTAGGCGGATGATCATCACGGTCAAACGTGATTGCCACTTCCGACCAATCCAGATACTGGGGGACAGCCGGAACTGTTGCATTGAGCTCGTGTAGAACTGCTTTCTTGACCTTTGCTGGTTGAGATCCGAGGAAGGTGGCACAAGTGTCCTTCTTGGTAGGAAAAGTTTTCTTCCCTTCCGACTTGGGATTTGAAGCATCAGCTTCCTCCATGTCGGAATCTTCCTTGGTCTCCTTGTCTTTTTCGGGATTTTTCTTTCCCTTCTTCCGCTTAGCTTTGTAGCCTGCGATATCATCTCTCTTGATGTCGTCATTAAAACAACATTCAGCGTTGGTGTGTGACGAGCCCCCATTGGCGTCTAAGTGATGCACACATGGGTTATTGGCAATGTCGGCCCAAGAGTAGGTTTTGCCTGGTTGTTGCTCTCCTCTACCTTGGACCCTTGATGTCCCACGGCCACGCCCGCGGCCTCCGCCACGTCCTCCTCCTCCTCCAGACCCAGAAACAGTAGTAACTACCACCGTTTCCGCGTTGGGTTTTTCTTCCGAGGTATTTTTGCGCTTATGAGCTTGTTGCTTTGGTTGTTTTGCCGACTGAGGCACATCTAGGGCATTGATTAGTCCTTCTGCATCATCGTCAGCATCTGCATACTTGCTCGTTGTTTCTATCATCTCTCCCAAATCGGTGACCTTGTCACACTTCAAGCGATGGCGCAGTAAACCAATAGGGAGACCTGCAATGAAAGCTTCAATCGCAGTTTGATCATTTACTCCTTCGCATGAGTTCTTGGTGTCGATCCATCGTCCGAGGTAATCCCGGCAAGTTTCTCCGGCTTTCTGGGTGCAACGCTGTAGGTCTCCAACCGTACAGGGCCTCCGATATGTGGCTTCGAAATTCCGAAAGAACGCGCTTTGCAAATCATACCAGTTATGGATGGTGTTTGCCGTAAGTTCATTGAGCCATGATCGTGCCGTCTTCCGCAACATAAGTGGGAGATATCGGGTTGCGACCAGGCTATTTACGCCTTTGGCAATGCAGCAAGCTTGGAAGAAATCCTGTAACTAGGTGTCTGGCCGAGCAATGCCGTCATAGGCTTGGATATGTCTTGTGATAGCAAATCCTTCTGGGAATTTTATAGCTCTGATGCGTGGTTCGAAGCACTTTGGGCCCACGTAGACGACATCGTTTTCATAGCGTTGAGCCTCTATGTTGGAGTTGATCTTGTGGCTTGCGTCGTTCGGGGATAGAGATTGTCCCGAATGCCGGTTGTGGCTGCGGTGCCGTGGAGCCGGACTTTGGCTTCTGCCACCACCTCCCCGCCATGTCATCCTTCTTGCCCTCCATGGGAGCCATTGTGATGACTGTGTGGTGGGGAGGGTGGAGCAGCTTGACTAGGACGAGCCCCCTACCGGCTTGTACCGGCACGGTTTCTGTCGTTTCTTCATCCATCATTCCCACCATGGTGAGGCTCAGCCGGACGGTTCTCATGTCTAGGAGGTGGCATTCTCTGACGATCCTCCTCCCGATGTTTCTCTTTATCTTCTCCCCTTCGATCCTTAGATTCTCGTCGGGGAGGGTTCGTCGGATTCAGGGCAGCGATGGCACCTTTCTCGGCCGCTGGGGCGACGTTGCTCCAGTTACGCGAAGTTTTGTGATGCTGTCCTGAAGATCTGGTTCTTGAATAATTGTCTTCCCTGCGTTCGGGGTGATGGTACTGTGCCCGAACATAGTGGGATCTTACGCTAGCCCATGCCGGATCTGTGCGACACTGGTCAGAATCGGAGACCAGTTTTTGACTTCCGGACAGGGCTACCTTTTGCTGCTCCAGTCCCTTGTTGAGTAGCTTGATACCCAAACGAATCTCCTCTGGTCCTGGATTAGCCGATAGAATTTCTCGGGCTGGCACGGTATTTTGTACTGGGGTTGGGTATACCCAATCTCCGTTTCTATCTTTCCGTGGCTTCCCCATCTCATCTCCAAAAAGGACGGCACGGACACATGGGAATTGGTTGTCATCTATGTGACGCTTCCATGTCTTCTGATGTAGACGAGACATGTATTCCTTGTTTGACATGCGTTTCTTCTCCACCTCGATGTTTTTGGCTTCATCGAGGAGTTGTTGATGACGCGCTTCTAGGGCTTGCGCCCTTTCGTCCAGCTCATCTGCAGTAAGTTCTGCAGCTGTAGGGATAGGTGTGGTTAATGCGGCATCGATGAGTTTAGCGCACCTTCAGTGATCACGTTTCCATCCACCGATGCTTCTTTTTTCAGCTTGTCTGGGATAAGTGCTCCATCCGAGTCTTCCTCGTATTCCTCGGCAATCACCTCCTCTGTTAGAGGGTCTTTTGCCGGGGTCTTGTTTTTCTTGTTCTTCTTCTTTGCCTTCTTGGCAGCGCCAATAGCAAAGACGGCTTTGGGTCCGTTTCCCGGAGTCAAGCTCTGATCGGTACTTTCGGACATTTGGACTTCGGGATTATCTCCGACGTCCATGTCATCCTGCGCTTTGGGAGAGTGTTCCCCGGATCCTTCATCCATGGCTTCTGCATCTTCTGCAGCTTTGGAGTTATACTCCTCTTCATATTCCATGGAGAACTTTCGGAAATCTACTGACGTCATTGACTCATCCGAGGATGCGGGTACGTCGGCGTTTGTTCCAATCGCCTCCAGCACCGAGTCGGTGTTTTCTCCAGCATCGGTAGAGCCGGATCCGGATCCCACGTATCCGACGAAGTGCGACATGTGCTTCTTGAGGTACCTGCGGCTTTCGCGATCAGCCATATCAAAACTATTGATGGTCTCGAGGATTGCATCTGCGCTTTCGCCTTGCAGTATCATGCGTTTTAGTGTGTACCTTAGGAAAGGCCTGTCTGTCCCGATATCATCAGAGCCGGAATCAGTGTCGTTGATATGCTCCTCCTAGATTTCGATTCCATGGGTGGGTCGATCTGGGATCCGGATCCTCCTGGGAGATCCACTCCAGATTCGACTTGGTCCGCTAGGTCTTCCTCAGGCTCGGGTTTCTCCACTATCTTCGCAACTGGTGCGGGCTGGGTGGGATTATTGTTTTCTGAGATCCGGAACTCTGCCGCCTCCATGGACAAAGGGGACCCAGAAAATTCTTCTGCCTCTATCATCACCGCTGGGGTGGGTTGGGCAGGTTCAGCAAAACCGATGTAAACATCAATCTCACCAAAAGACATGATTGTGTAGGCAGTCACGGCCTCCCTTCCCGGAATCCAAGTCTCGTCGAGAACGATGAGAGGGACATTGCTGGTGTAGAGGATGCGACCGACGGTGATAGTCTCGCTGATTCCAATTTTTGCAGATTCCGCTCGGAACACAGATCCGTAGCTCACTTGCCCCACGGTGGGCGCCAACTGTCATCGGATTGATGACAAGTATGCCATGAGGGGGTCCTCGAGGCGTGCAGAATATAGGGGTGTGAGACGTACGGTATTCCGGGACGGTGAGCACACAAGTTTACCCAGGTTCGAATCCGCCGGCTTTGGACGGATCCTACTCCTGCTAGCAATCCAGTAATACAGCAGAGCCGAAATATGGGTTACAAGGGTTTCGCCTATGAGAGTTGAGGGTCTAAAGTATTGGGTGTTGCCCTAAAGGCTCTCCCTAGGACGACTTATATTGATATCTGGCCTAGGGTTTACAAGAGAGATCTATCCGGCTACGTTTAAGAGTCGGTTACAGAGTACATCTTGAACTACAAGTAACATTATGGGCCTAAGTCGGTAAGTCTTCTGGGCCTTCCCGTAGACGGATTGGACTCCGTCTTTCTCCCTGACTGGGCCGCCCGTGAAGCAAAGCTCTAACCCGAAGTGGGCCACCCTGGTCAGTGAGGAACTGTGAGGATACCTGGAAAGTATATCCCCAACATAGAGTCATTGCATGTGTGTTCTTTCCACAAACCACACATTGATCGACTAGTGGTCATTGCATGTGTGTTCTTTCCACAAACCACACATGGATCCCCCTGAGCCTTTGCATGTGTGTTCTTTCCACAAACCACATATGGATCAACCAGTGTCATTGCATGTGTGTTCTTATACTAAAACCAGCAGTAGAGTCATTGCATGTGTGTTCTTATACTAAAACCAGCACTAGAGTCATTGCATGTGTGTTCTTTGCACAAACCACACATGGATCAACCAGTGTCATTGCACGTGTGTTCTTTCCACAAACCACATATGGATCAACCGGTGGTCATTGCATGTGTGTTCTTTTCGACAAACCACATATGGATCCACTAGAGTCATTGCATGTGTGTTCTTTTCACAAACCACATATGGACCCACTAGAGTCATTGCATGTGTGTTGTTATACTAAAACCAGCACTAGAGTCATTGCATGTGTGTTCTTTTCACAAACCACATATGGATCCACCAGTGTCATTGCATGTGTGTTCTTTCCACAAAACACACATGGATCGACCAGTGGTCATTGCATGTGTGTTCTTATACTGAAACCAGCACAAGATTCATTGCATGTGTGTTCTTATACTAACACCAGCACTAGAGTCATTGCATGTGTGTTCTTTCCACAAACCACACATGGATCAACTAGTGTCATTGCATGTGTGTTCTTTCTGCAAACTACTCATGGATCCACCAGTGGCATTGCATGTGTGTTCTTTTCCACAAACCGCATACGGATCCACTAGAGTCATTGCATGTCTGTTCTTTTCACAAACCACATATGGACCCACTAGAGTCATTGCATGTGTGTTCTTATACTAAAACCAGCACTAGAGTCATTGCATGTGTGTTCTTATACTAAAACAAGTACTAGAGTTATTGCATGTGTCTTCTTTTCACAAACCACATATGGATCAACTAGTGTTCACTGCATGTGTGTTCTTTCCACAAACCACTTATGGATCAACCAGTGGTCATTGCATTTGTGTTCTTTTCCACAAACCACATATGGATCCACTAGAGTCATTGCATGTGTGTTCTTTTCATAAACCACATATGGACCCACTAGAGTCATTGCATGTGTGTTCTTATACTAAAACCAGCACTAGAGTCATTGCATGTGTGTTCTTATACTAAAACCAGTACTAGAGTTATTGCATGTGTCTTCTTTTCACAAACCACATATGGATCGACCAGTGGTCATTGCATGTTTGTTCTTTCCACAAACCACATATGGATCAACCAGTGGTCATTGCATGTGTGTTCTTTTCCACAAACCACATATGGATCCACTAGAGTCATTGCCTGTGTGTTCTTTCTACAAACCACATATGGATCCACTAGAGTCATTGCATGTGTGTTCTTTCCACAAACCACATATGGATCCACGAGTGTCATTGCACGTGTGTTCTTTTTCACAAACCACATATGGATCCACTAGTTTCATTCCATGTGTGTTCTTATACTAAAACCAACACTAGAGTCATTGCATGTGTGTTCTTTTCACAAACCACATATGGATCCACCAGTATCATTGCATGTGTATTCTTTCCACAAAATACACATGGATCAACCGGTGGTCATTGCATGTGTGGTCTTTCCACAAACCACACATGGATCCCCCTGAGTCATTGCATGTGTGTTCTTTCCACAAACCACATATGGATCAACCAGTGTCATTGCATGTGTGTTCTTATACTAAAACCAGCACTAGAGTCATTGCATGTGTGTTCTTTCCACAAACCACACATGAATCAACTAGTGTTATTGCATTTGTGTTTTGTCCACAAACCACGCATGGATCCACTAGTGGCATTGCATGTGTGTTCTTTTCCACAAACCACATATGGATCCACTAGAGTCATTGCATGCGCGTTCTTTTCACAAACCACATATGGACCCACTAGAGTCATTGCATGTGTGTTCTTATTCTAAAACCAGCAGTAGAGTCATTGCATGTATGTTCTTTTCACAAACCACATATGGATCCACCAGTGTCATTGCACGTGTGTTCTTTCCACGAACCACACATGGATCGACCAGTGGTCATTGCATGTGTGTTCTTTCCACAAACCACACATGGATCCCCATGACTCATTGCTTGTGTGTTCTTTTCACAAACCACATATGGATCAACTTGTTTCATTGCATGTGTGTTCTTTCCACAAACCACATATGGATCAACCAGTGGTCATTGCATGTGTGTTCTTTTCCACAAACCACATATGTATCCACTAGAGTCATTGCATGTGTGTTCTTTCCACAAATCAAACATTGATCGACCAGTGGTCATTGCATGTGTGTTCTTTCCACAAACCACACATGGATCCCCCTGAGTTATTGCATGTGTGTTCTTTCCACAAACCACACATGGATCAACTAGTGTCATTGCATGTGTGTTCTTTCCGCAAACCACTCATGGATCCACCAGTGGCATAGCATGTGTGTTCTTTTCCACAAACCACATACGGATCCACTAGAGTCATTGCTTGTCTGTTCTTTTCACAAACCACATATGGACCCACTAGAGTCATTGCATGTGTGTTCTTATACTAAAACAAGCACTAGAGTCATTGCATGTGTGTTCTTTTCACAAACCACATATGGATCCACTAGAGTCATTGCATGTGTGTTCTTTCCACAAACCACACATGGACCAACCAGTGGTCATTGCTTGTGTGTTCTTTCCACAAACCACACATGGATCCCCTTGAGTCATTGCATGTGTGTTCTTTCCACAAACCACCTATGGATCAACCAGTGTCATTGCATGTGCTTTCTTTCCACAAACCACATATGGATCCACTAGAGTCATTGCATGTGTGTTCTTTTCACAAACCACATATGGATCCACCAGTGCCATTGCATGTGTGTTCTTTTCCAAAAACCACACATTGATCGACCAGTGGTTATTGCATGCGTGTTCTTTCCACAAAACACACATGGATCTCCCTAAGTCATTGCATGTGTGTTCTTTCCACAAACCACATATGGATCAACCAATGTCATTGCATGTGTGTTCTTATACTAAAACCAGCACTAGAGTCATTGATGTGTGTTCTTATACTAAAACTACCACTAGAGTCATTGCATATGTGTTCTTTCCACAAACCACACATGGATCAACTAGTGTTCACTGCATGTGTGTTATTTCCACAAACCACATATGGATCCACTAGAGTCATTGCATGTGTGTTCTTTTCATAAACCACATATGGACCCACTAGAGTCATTGCATGTGTGTTCTTATACTAAAACCAGCACTAGAGTCATTGCATGTGTGTTCTTATACTAAAACCAGTACTAGAGTTATTGCATGTGTCTTATTTTCACAAACCACATATGGATCGACCAGTGGTCATTGCATGTTTGTTCTTTCCACAAACCACATATGTATCAACCAGTGGTCATTGCATGTGTGTTCTTTTCCACAAACCACATATGGATCCACTAGAGTCATTGCCTGTGTGTTCTTTCCACAAACCACATATGGATCCACTAGAGTCATTGCATGTGTGTTCTTTCCACAAACCACATATGGATCCACCAGTGTCATTGCATGTGTGTTCTTTTTCACAAACCACATATGGATCCACTAGTGTCATTGCATGTGTGTTCTTATACTAAAACCAACACAAGAGTCATTGCATGTGTGTTCTTTTCACAAACCACATATGGATCCACCAGTATCATTGCATGTGTATTCTTTCCACAAAATACACATGGATCGACCGGTGGTTATTGCATGTGTGTTCTTTCCACAAACCACACATGGATCCCCCTGAGTGATTGCATGTGTGTTCTTTCCACAAACCACATATGGATCAACCAGTGTCATTGCATGTGTGTTCTTATACTAAAACCACACATGAATCAACTAGTGTTATTGCATTTGTGTTCTGTCCACAAACCACGCATGGATCCACTAGTGGCATTGCATGTGTGTTCTTTTCCACAAACCACATATGGATCCACTAGAGTCATTGCATGCGCGTTCTTTTCAAAACCACATATGGACCCACTAGAGTCATTGCATGTGTGTTCTTATTCTAAAACCAGCAGTAGAGTCATTGCATGTATGTTCTTTTCACAAACCACATATGGATCCACCAGTGTCATTGCACGTGTGTTCTTTGCACGAACCACACATGGATCGACCAGTGGTCATTGCACGTGTGTTCTTTCCACAAACCACACATGGATACCCCTGACTCATTGCTTGTGTGTTCTTTTCAAAAACCACATATGGATCAACTCGTGTAATTGCATGTGTGTTCTTTCCACAAACCACATATGGATCAACCAATGTCATTGCATGTGTGTTCTTATACTAAAACCAGCACTAGAGTCATTGCATGTGTGTTCTTATACTAAAACTACCACTAGAGTCATTGCATGTGTGTTCTTTCCACAAACCACACATGGATCAACTAGTGTTCACTGCATGTGTGTTCTTTCCACAAACCACTTATGGATCAACCAGTGTTCATTGCATTTGTGTTCTTTTCCACAAACCACATATGGATCCACTAGAGTGATTGCATGTGTGTTCTTTTCATAAACCACATATGGACCCACTAGAGTCATTGCATGTGTGTTCTTATACTAAAACCAGCACTAGAGTCATTGCATGTGTGTTCTTATACTAAAACCAGTACTAGAGTTATTGCATGTGTCTTCTTTTCACAAACCACATATGGATCGACCAGTGGTCATTGCATGTTTGTTCTTTCCACAAACCACATATGTATCAACCAGTGGTCATTGCATGTGTGTTCTTTTCCACAAACCACATATGGATCCACTAGAGTCATTGCCTGTGTGTTCTTTCCACAAACCATATATGGATCCACTAGAGTCATTGCATGTGTGTTCTTTCCACAAACCACATATGGATCCACCAGTGTCATTGCATGTGTGTTCTTTTTCACAAACCACATATGGATCCACTAGTGTCATTGCATGTGTGTTCTTATACTAAAACCAACACTAGAGTCATTGCATGTGTGTTCTTTTCACAAACCACATATGGATCCACCAGTATCATTGCATGTGTATTCTTTCCACAAAATACACATGGATCGACCGGTGGTTATTGCATGTGTGTTCTTTCCACAAACCACACATGGATCCCTCTGAGTCATTGCATGTGTGTTCTTTCCACAAACCACATATGGATCAACCAGTGTCATTGCATGTGTGTTCTTATACTAAAACCAACACTAGAGTCATTGCATGTGTGTTCTTATACTAAAACCAGCACTAGAGTCATTGCATGTGTGTTCTTTCCACAAACCACACATGAATCAACTAGTGTTATTGCATTTGTGTTCTGTCCACAAACCACGCATGGATCCACTAGTGGCATTGCATGTGTGTTCTTTTCCACAAACCACATATGGATCCACTAGAGTCATTGCATGCGCGTTCTTTTCACAAACCACATATGGACCCACTAGAGTCATTGCATGTGTGTTCTTATACTAAAACCAGCACTAGAGTCATTGCATGTGTGTTCTTATACTAAAACAAGTACTAGAGTTATTGCATGTGTCTTCTTTTCACAAACCACATATGGATCAACTACTGTTCACTGCATGTGTGTTCTTTCCACAAACCACTTATGGATCAACCAGTGGTCATTGCATTTGTGTTCTTTTCCACAAACCACATATGGATCCACTAGAGTCATTGCATGTGTGTTCTTTTCATAAACCACATATGGACCCACTAGAGTCATTGCATGTGTGTTCTTATACTAAAACCAGCACTAGAGTCATTGCATGTGTGTTCTTATACTAAAACCAGTACTAGAGTTATTGCATGTGTCTTCTTTTCACAAACCACATATGGATCGACCAGTGGTCATTGCATGTTTGTTCTTTCCACAAACCACATATGTATCAACCAGTGGTCATTGCATGTGTGTTCTTTTCCACAAACCACATATGGATCCACTAGAGTCATTGCCTGTGTGTTCTTTCCACAAACCATATATGGATCCACTAGAGTCATTGCATGTGTGTTCTTTCCACAAACCACATATGGATCCACCAGTGTCATTGCATGTGTGTTCTTTTTCACAAACCACATATGGATCCACTAGTGTCATTGCATGTGTGTTCTTATACTAAAACCAACACTAGAGTCATTGCATGTGTGTTCTTTTCACAAACCACATATGGATCCACCAGTATCATTGCATGTGTATTCTTTCCACAAAATACACATGGATCGACCGGTGGTTATTGCATGTGTGTTCTTTCCACAAACCACACATGGATCCCCCTGAGTCATTGCATGTGTGTTCTTTCCACAAACCACATATGGATCAACCAGTGTCATTGCATGTGTGTTCTTATACTAAAACCAACACTAGAGTCATTGCATGTGTGTTCTTATACTAAAACCAGCACTAGAGTCATTGCATGTGTGTTCTTTCCACAAACCACACATGAATCAACTAGTGTTATTGCATTTGTGTTCTGTCCACAAACCACGCATGGATCCACTAGTGGCATTGCATGTGTGTTCTTTTCCACAAACCACATATGGATCCACTAGAGTCATTGCATGCGCGTTCTTTTCACAAACCACATATGGACCCACTAGAGTCATTGCATGTGTGTTCTTATTCTAAAACTAGCAGTAGAGTCATTGCATGTATGTTCTTTTCACAAACCACATATGGATCCACCAGTGTCATTGCACGTGTGTTCTTTGCACGAAACACACATGGATCGACCAGTGGTCATTGCATGTGTGTTCTTTCCACAAACCACACATGGATACCCCTGACTCATTGCTTGTGTGTTCTTTTCACAAACCACATATGGATCAACTCGTGTAATTGCATGTGTGTTCTTTCCACAAACCACATATGGATCAACCAATGTCATTGCATGTGTGTTCTTATACTAAAACCAGCACTAGAGTCATTGCATGTGTGTTCTTATACTAAAACTACCACTAGAGTCATTGCATGTGTGTTCTTTCCACAAACCACACATGGATCAACTAGTGTTCACTGCATGTGTGTTCTTTCCACAAACCACTTATGGATCCACCAGTATCATTGCATGTGTATTCTTTCCACAAAATACACATGGATCGACCGGTGGTCATTGCATGTGTGTTCTTTCCACAAACCACACATGGATCCCCCTGAGTCATTGCATGTGTGTTCTTTCCACAAACCACATATGGATCAACCAGTGTCATTGCATGTGTGTTCTTATACTAAAACCAACACTAGAGTCATTGCATGTGTGTTCTTATACTAAAACCAGCACTAGAGTCATTGCATGTGTGTTCTTTCCACAAACCACACATGAATCAACTAGTGTTATTGCATTTGTGTTCTGTCCACAAACCACCCATGGATCCACTAGTGGCATTGCATGTGTGTTCTTTTCCATAAACCACATATGGATCCACTAGTCATTGCATGCGCGTTCTTTTCACAAACCACATATGGACCCACTAGAGTCATTGCATGTGTGTTCTTATTCTAAAACCAGCAGTAGAGTCATTGCATGTATGTTCTTTTCACAAACCACATATGGATCCACCAGTGTCATTGCACGTGTGTTCTTTGCACGAACCACACATGGATCGACCAGTGGTCATTGCATGTGTGTTCTTTCCACAAACCACACATGGATCCCCCTGACTCATTGCTTGTGTGTTCTTTTCACAAACCACATATGGATCAACTCGTGTCATTGCATGTGTGTTCTTTCCACAAAACACATATGGATCAACCAGTGGTCATTGCATGTGTGTTCTTTTCCACAAACCACATATGGATCCACTAGAGTCATTGCATGCGCGTTATTTTCACAAACCACATATGGACCCACTAGAGTCATTGCATGTGTGTTCTTATTCTAAAACCAGCAGTAGAGTCATTGCATGTATGTTCTTTTCACAAACCACATATGGATCCACCAGTGTCATTGCACGTGTGTTCTTTCCACGAACCACACATGGATCGACCAGTGGTCATTGCATGTGTGTTCTTTCCACAAACCACACATGGATCCCCATGACTCATTGCTTGTGTGTTCTTTTCACAAACCACATATGGATCAACTTGTTTCATTGCATGTGTGTTCTTTCCACAAACCACATATGGATCAACCAGTGGTCATTGCATGTGTGTTCTTTTCCACAAACCACATATGTATCCACTAGAGTCATTGCATGTGTGTTCTTTCCACAAATCAAACATTGATCGACCAGTGGTCATTGCATGTGTGTTCTTTCCACAAACCACACATGGATCCCCCTGAGTTATTGCATGTGTGTTCTTTCCACAAACCACACATGGATCAACTAGTGTCATTGCATGTGTGTTCTTTCCGCAAACCACTCATGGATCCACCAGTGGCATAGCATGTGTGTTCTTTTCCACAAACCACATACGGATCCACTAGAGTCATTGCTTGTCTGTTCTTTTCACAAACCACATATGGACCCACTAGAGTCATTGCATGTGTGTTCTTATACTAAAACAAGCACTAGAGTCATTGCATGTGTGTTCTTTTCACAAACCACATATGGATCCACTAGAGTCATTGCATGTGTGTTCTTTCCACAAACCACACATGGACCAACCAGTGGTCATTGCTTGTGTGTTCTTTCCACAAACCACACATGGATCCCCTTGAGTCATTGCATGTGTGTTCTTTCCACAAACCACCTATGGATCAACCAGTGTCATTGCATGTGCTTTCTTTCCACAAACCACATATGGATCCACTAGAGTCATTGCATGTGTGTTCTTTTCACAAACCACATATGGATCCACCAGTGCCATTGCATGTGTGTTCTTTTCCAAAAACCACACATTGATCGACCAGTGGTTATTGCATGCGTGTTCTTTCCACAAAACACACATGGATCTCCCTAAGTCATTGCATGTGTGTTCTTTCCACAAACCACATATGGATCAACCAATGTCATTGCATGTGTGTTCTTATACTAAAACCAGCACTAGAGTCATTGATGTGTGTTCTTATACTAAAACTACCACTAGAGTCATTGCATATGTGTTCTTTCCACAAACCACACATGGATCAACTAGTGTTCACTGCATGTGTGTTATTTCCACAAACCACTTATGGATCAACCAGTGTTCATTGCATTTGTGTTCTTTTCCACAAACCACATATGGATCCACTAGAGTCATTGCATGTGTGTTCTTTTCATAAACCACATATGGACCCACTAGAGTCATTGCATGTGTGTTCTTATACTAAAACCAGCACTAGAGCCATTGCATGTGTGTTCTTATACTAAAACCAGTACTAGAGTTATTGCATGTGTCTTCTTTTCACAAACCACATATGGATCGACCAGTGGTCATTGCATGTTTGTTCTTTCCACAAACCACATATGTATCAACCAGTGGTCATTGCATGTGTGTTCTTTTCCACAAACCACATATGGATCCACTAGAGTCATTGCCTGTGTGTTCTTTCCACAAACCACATATGGATCCACTAGAGTCATTGCATGTGTGTTCTTTCCACAAACCACATATGGATCCACCAGTGTCATTGCATGTGTGTTCTTTTTCACAAACCACATATGGATCCACTAGTGTCATTGCATGTGTGTTCTTATACTAAAACCAACACAAGAGTCATTGCATGTGTGTTCTTTTCACAAACCACATATGGATCCACCAGTATCATTGCATGTGTATTCTTTCCACAAAATACACATGGATCGACCGGTGGTTATTGCATGTGTGTTCTTTCCACAAACCACACATGGATCCCCCTGAGTGATTGCATGTGTGTTCTTTCCACAAACCACATATGGATCAACCAGTGTCATTGCATGTGTGTTCTTATACTAAAACCACACATGAATCAACTAGTGTTATTGCATTTGTGTTCTGTCCACAAACCACGCATGGATCCACTAGTGGCATTGCATGTGTGTTCTTTTCCACAAACCACATATGGATCCACTAGAGTCATTGCATGCGCGTTCTTTTCAAAACCACATATGGACCCACTAGAGTCATTGCATGTGTGTTCTTATTCTAAAACCAGCAGTAGAGTCATTGCATGTATGTTCTTTTCACAAACCACATATGGATCCACCAGTGTCATTGCACGTGTGTTCTTTGCACGAACCACACATGGATCGACCAGTGGTCATTGCATGTGTGTTCTTTCCACAAACCACACATGGATACCCCTGACTCATTGCTTGTGTGTTCTTTTCAAAAACCACATATGGATCAACTCGTGTAATTGCATGTGTGTTCTTTCCACAAACCACATATGGATCAACCAATGTCATTGCATGTGTGTTCTTATACTAAAACCAGCACTAGAGTCATTGCATGTGTGTTCTTATACTAAAACTACCACTAGAGTCATTGCATGTGTGTTCTTTCCACAAACCACACATGGATCAACTAGTGTTCACTGCATGTGTGTTCTTTCCACAAACCACTTATGGATCAACCAGTGTTCATTGCATTTGTGTTCTTTTCCACAAACCGCATATTTATCCACTAGAGTGATTGCAGGTGTGTTCTTTGCACTAACCACATATGGATCAACTAGTGTCATTGCATGTGTGTTCTTATACTAAAACCAACACTAGAGTCATTGCATGTGTGTTCTTATACTAAAACCAGCACTAGAGTCATTGCATGTGTGTTCTTTCCACAAACCACACATGAATCAACTAGTGTTATTGCATTTGTGTTCTGTCCACAAACCACCCATGGATCCACTAGTGGCATTGCATGTGTGTTCTTTTCCATAAACCACATATGGATCCACTAGAGTCATTGCATGCGCGTTCTTTTCACAAACCACATATGGACCCACTAGAGTCATTGCATGTGTGTTCTTATTCTAAAACCAGCAGTAGAGTCATTGCATGTATGGTCTTTTCACAAACCACATATGGATCCACTAGTGTCATTGCACGTGTGTTCTTTGCACGAACCACACATGGATCGACCAGTGGTCATTGCATGTGTGTTCTTTCCACAAACCACACATGGATCCCCCTGACTCATTGCTTGTGTGTTCTTTTCACAAACCACATATGGATCAACTCGTGTCATTGCATGTGTGTTCTTTCCACAAAACACATATGGATCAACCAGTGGTCATTGCATGTGTGTTCTTTTCCACAAACCACATATGTATCCACTAGAGTCATTGCCTGTGTGTTCTTTCCACAAACCACATATGGATCCACTACAGTCATTGGATGTGTGTTCTTTGCACAAACCACATATGGATCCACCAGTGTCATTGCATGTGTGTTCTTTTTCACAAACCACATATGGATCCACTAGTGTCATTGCATGTGTGTTCTTATACTAAAACCAACACTAGAGTCATTGCATGTGTGTTCTTTTCACAAACCACATATGGATCTACCAGTATCATTGCATGTGTATTCTTTCCACAAAATACACATGGATCGACCGGTGGTCATTGCATGTGTGTTCTTTTCACAAACCACAGATGGATCCCGCAGTGTCATTGCATGTGTGTTCTTATACTAAAACCAACACTAGAGTCATTGCATGTGTGTTCTTATACTAAAACCAACACTAGAGTCATTGCATGTGTGTTCTTTCCACAAACCACACATGAATCAACTAGTGTTATTGCATTTGTGTTCTGTCCACAAACCACGCATGGATCCACTAGTGGCATTGCATGTATGTTCTTTTCCACAAACCACATATGGATCCACTAGAGTCATTGCATGCGCGTTCTTTTCACAAACCACATATGGACCCACTAGAGTCATTGCATGTGTGTTCTTATTCTAAAACCAGCAGTAGAGTCTTTGCATGTATGTTCTTTTCACAAACCACATATGGATCCACCAGTGTCATTGCACGTGTGTTCTTTGCACGAACCACACATGGATCGACCAGTGGTCATTGCATGTGTGTTCTTTCCACAAACCACACATGGATACCCCTGACTCATTGCTTGTGTGTTCTTTTCACAAACCACATATGGATCAACTCGTTTTTTTAGCATGTGTGTTCTTTCCACAAACCACATATGGATCAACCAATGTCATTGCATGTGTGTTCTTTTCCACAAACCACATATGGATCCACTAGAGTCATTGCCTGTGTGTTCTTTCCACAAACCACATATGGATCCACTACAGTCATTGCATGTGTGTTCTTTCCACAAACCACATATGGATCCAACAGTGTCATTGCATGTGTGTTCTTTTTCACAAACCACAGATGGATCCACTAGTGTCATTGCATGTGTGTTCTTATACTAAAACCAACACTAGAGTCATTGCATGTGTGTTCTTTTCACAAACCACATATGGATCCACCAGTATCATTGCATGTGTATTCTTTCCACAAAATACACATGGATCGACCGGTGGTCATTGCAAGTGTGTTCTTTCCACAAACCACACATGGATCCCCCTGAGTCATTGCATGGGTGTTCTTTCCACAAACCACATATCGATCAACCAGTGTCATTGCATGTGTGTTCTTATACTAAAACCAACACTAGAGTCATGGCATGTGTGTTCTTATACTAAAACCAACACATGGATCCCCGTGAGTCATTGCACGTGTGTTCTTTCCACAAACCACATATGGATCAACTAGTGTCATTGCATGTGTGTTCTTTCCACAAACCACATATGGATCAACCAGTGGTCATTGCATGTGTGTTCTTTTCCACAAACCACATATGTATCCAGAGGCATTGCATGTGTGTTATTTCCACAAACCAAACATTGATCAACTAGTGGTCATTGCATGTGTGTTCTTTCCATAAATCACACATGGATCCCCCTGAGTCATTACATGTGTGTTCTTTCCACAAACCACATATGGATCGACCAGTGTCATTGCATGTGTGTTCTTATACTAAAACCAACACTAGAGTCATTGCATGTGTGTTCTTATACTAAAACCAGCACTAGAGTCATTGCATGTGTGTTCTTTCCACAAACCACACATGAATCAACTAGTGTTATTGCATTTGTGTTCTGTCCACAAACCACGCATGGATCCACTAGTGGCATTGCATGTGTGTTCTTTTCCACAAACCACATATGGATCCACTAGAGTCATTGCATGCGCGTTCTTTTCACAAACCACATATGGACCCACTAGAGTCATTGCATGTGTGTTCTTATTCTAAAACCAGCAGTAGAGTCATTGCATGTATGTTCTTTTGACAAACCACATATGGATCCACCAGTGTCATTGCACGTGTGTTCTTTCCACGAACCACACATGGATCGACCAGTGGTCATTGCATGTGTGTTCTTTCCACAAACCACACATGGATCCCCCTGACTCATTGCTTGTGTGTTCTTTTCACAAACCACATATGGATCAACTCGTGTCATTGCATGTGTGTTCTTTCCACAAACCACATATGGATCAGCCAGTGGTCATTGCATGTGTGTTCTTTTCCACAAACCACATATGTATCCAATAGAGTCATTGCATGTGTGTTCTTTCCACAAACGACACATTGATCGACCAGTGGTCATTGCATGTGTGTTCTTTCCACAAACCACACATGGATCCCCCTGAGTCATTGCATGTGTGTTCTTTCCACAAACCACATATGGATTAACCAGTGTCATTGCATGTATGTTCTTATACTAAAACCAGCAGTAGAGTCATTGCATGTGTGTTCTTATACTAAAACCAGCACTAGCGTCATTGCATGTGTGTTCTTTCCACAAACCACACATGGATCAACCAGTGTCATTGCATGTGTGTTCTTTCCACAAACCACATATGGAACAACCAATGGTTATTGCATGTGTGTTCTTTTCCACAAACCACATATGGATCCACTAGAGTCATTGCATGTGTGTTCTTTTCAAAAACCACATATGTACCCACTAGAGTCATTGCATGTGTGTTCTTATACTAAAACCAGCACTAGAGTCATTGCATGTGTGTTCTTATACTAAAACCAGTACTAGAGTTATTGCATATGTGTTCTTTTCACAAACCACATATGGATCGACCAGTGGTCATTGCATGTTTGTTCTTTCCACAAACCACATATGGATCAACAAGTGGTCATTGCATGTGTGTTCTTTTCCACAAACCACATATGGATCCACTAGAGTCATTGCCTGTGTGTTCTTTCCACAAACCACATATGGATCCACTAGAGTCATTGCATGTATGTTCTTTCCACAAACACATATGGATCCACCAGTGTCATTGCATGTGTGCTCTTTTCACAAACCACATATGGATCCACTAGTGTCATTGCATGTGTGTTCTTATACTAAAACCAACACTAGAGTCATTGCATGTGTGTTCTTTTCACAAACCACATTTGGATCCACCAGTGTCATTGCATGTGTATTCTTTCCACAAAATACACATGGATCGACCAGTGATCATTGCATGTATGTTCTTTCCACAAACCACACATGGATACCCCTGAGTCATTGCATGTGTCTTCTTTCCACAAACCACATATGGAAGAATCAGTGTCATTGCAGGTGTGTTCTTATACTAAAACCAACACTAGAGTCATTGCATGTGTGTTCTTATACTAAAACCAGCACTAGAGTCATTGCATGTTTGTTCTTTCCACAAACCACACATGGATCAACTAGTGTCATTGCATGTGTGTTCTGTCCATAAACCACGCATGGATCCACCAGTGGCATTGCATGTGTGTTCTTTTCCACAAACCACATATGGATCCACTAGAGTCATTGCATGTGTGTTCTTTTCACAAACCACATATGGACCCACTAGAGTCATTGCATGTGTGTTCTTATTCTAAAACCAGCAGTAGAGTCATTGCATGAATGTTCTTTTCACAAATCACATATGGATCCACCAGTGTCATTGCACATGTGTTCTTTCCACAAACCACACGTGGATCGACCAGTGGTCATTACATGTGTGTTCTTTCCACAAACCACACATGGATCCCCCTGACACATTGCATGTGTGTTCTTTTCACAAACGACATATGGATCAACTAGTGTCATTGCACATGTGTTCTTTCCACAAACCACATATGGATCAACCTGTGGTCATTTGATGTGTGTTCTTTTCCACAAACCACATATGTATCCACTAGAGTCATTGCATGTGTGTTCTTTCCACAAACCACACATTGATCGACCAGTGGTCATTGCATGTGTGTTCTTTCCACAAACCACACATGGATCCCCCTGAGTCATTGCACGTGTGTTCTTTCCACAAACCACATATGGATCAACCAGTGTCATTGCATGTATGTTCTTATACTAAAACCAGCAGTAGAGTCATTGCATGTGTGTTCTTATACTAAAACCAGCACTAGCGTCATTGCATGTGTGTTCATTCCACAAACCACACATGGATCAACCAGTGTCATTGCATGTGTGTTCTTTCCACAAACCACACAGTGGTTATTGCATGTGTGTTCTTTTCCACAAAACACATATGGATGCACTACAGTCATTGCATGTGTGTTCTTTTCACAAACCACGTATGGACCCACTAGAGTCATTGCATGTGTGTTCTTATACTAACACCAGCACTAGAGGCATTGCATGTGTGGTCTTATACTAAAACCAGTACTAGAGTTATTGCATGTGTGTTCTTTCCACAAACCACATATGGATCAACCAGTGGTCATTGCATGTATGTTCTTTTCCACAAACCACATATGGATCCATTAGAGTCATCGCCTGTGTGTTCTTTTCACAAACGACATATGGACACACTAGAGTGATTGCATGTGTGTTCTTTCCACAAACCACATATGGATCCACTAGAGTCATTGCATGTGTGTTCTTCCCACAAACCACATATGGATCCACCAATGTCATTGCATGTGTGTTCTTTTCACAAACCACATTTGGATCCACCAGTGTCATTGCATGTGTGTTCTTATACTAAAACCAGCACTTGAGTCATTGCATGTGTGTTCTTTTTACAAACCACATATGGATCCACCAGTGTCATTGTATGTGTATTCTTTCCACAAAATACACATGGATCGAATAGTGGTTGTTGCATGTGTGTTCTTTCCACAAACCACACATGGATCCCCCTAAGTCATGGCATGGGTGTTCTTTCCACAAACCACATATGGATCAACCAGTGTCATTGCATGTGTGTTCTTATACTAAAACCAACACTAGAGTAATTGCATGTGTGTTCTTATACTAAAACCAGCACTAGAGTAATTGCATGTGTGTTCTTTCCACAAACCACACATGGATCAACTAGTGTCATTGCGTGTGTGTTCTGTCCACAAACCACGCATGGATCCACCAGTGGCATTGCATGTGTGTTCTTTTCCACAAACCACATATGGATCCACTAGTGTCATTGCATGTGTGGTCTTTTCACAAACCACATATGAACCCACTAGATTCATTGCATGTGTGTTCTTATACTAACACCAGCACTAGAGTCATTGCATGTGTGTTCTTATACTAAAACCACTACTAGAGTTATTGCATGTGTGTTCTTTCCACAAACCACATATGGATCAACCAGTGGTCTTTGCATGTGTGTTCTTTTCCACAAACCACATATGGATCCATTAGAGTCATTGCATGTGTGTTCTTTTCACAAACCACATATGGACACACTAGAGTCATTGCATGTGTGTTCATATACTAAAACCAGCACTAGAGTCATTGCATGTGTGTTCTTATACTAAAACGAGTACTAGAGTTATTGCATGTGTGTTCTTTCCACAAACCACATATGGATCGACCAGTGGTCATTGCATGTTTGTTCTTTCCACAAACCACATATGGATCAACCAGTGGTCATTGCATGTGTGTTCTTTTCCATAAACCACATATGGATCCACTAGAGTCATTGCCTGTGTGTTCTTTCCACAAACCACATATGGATCCACTAGAGTCATTGCATGTGTGTTCTTCCCACAAACCACATATGGATCCACCAGTGTCATTGCATGTGTGTTCTTTTCACAAACCACATTTGGATCCACCAGTGTCATTGCATGTGTGTTCTTATACTAAAACCAGCACTAGAGTCATTGCATGTGTGTTCTTTTGACAAACCACATATGGATCCACCAGTGTCATTGCATGTGTATTCTTTCCACAAAATACACATGGATCTACCAATGGTTATTGCATGTGTGTTCTTTCCACAAACCACACATGGATCCCCCTGAGTCATTGCATGGGTGTTCTTTCCAGAAACCACATATCGATCAACCAGTGTCATTGCATGTGTGTTCTTATACTAAAACCAACACTAGAGTCATTGCATGTGTGTTCTTATACTAAAACCAGCACTAGAGTCATTGCATGTGTGTTCTTTCCACAAACCACACATGGATCAACTAGTTTTATTGGATGTGTGTTCTGTCCACAAACCACGCATGGATCCACCAGTGGCATTTCATGTGTGTTTTTTTCCACAAACCACATATGGATCCACTAGAGTCATTGCATGCGCGTTCTTTTCACAAACCACATATGGACCCACTAGAGTCATTCCATGTGTGTTCTTATTCTAAAACCAGCAGTAGAGTTATTGCATGTATGTTCTTTTCACAAACCACATATGGATCCACCAGTGTCATTGCACGTGTGTTCTTTCCACGAACCACACATGGATCAACCAGTGGTCATTGCATGTG
The DNA here is from genome assembly GCA_023614405.1 of Avena insularis. Lineage (NCBI taxonomy): Eukaryota > Viridiplantae > Streptophyta > Magnoliopsida > Poales > Poaceae > Avena > Avena insularis. Next base: position 139,560,241 of record CM042684.1, read on the forward strand.
TGTTCTTTCCACAAACCACACATGGATCCCCCTGACTCATTGCTTGTGTGTTCTTTTCCCAAACCACATATGGATCAACTCGTGTCATTGCATGTGTGTTCTTTCCACAAACCACATATGGATCAACCAGTGGTCATTGCATGTGTGTTCTTTTCCACAAACCACATATGTATCCACTAGAGTCATTGCATGTGTGTTCTTTCCACAAACCACACATTGATCGACCAGTGGTCATTGCATGTGTGTTCTTTCCACAAACCACACATGGATCCCCCTCAGTCATTGCATGTGTGTTCTTTCCACAAACCACCCATGGATCAACCAGTGTCATTGCATGTATGTTCTTATACTAAAACCAGCAGTAGAGTCATTGCATGTGTGTTCTTGTACTAAAACCAGCACTAGCGTCATTGCATGTGTGTTCTTTCCACAAACCACACATGGATCAACCAGTGTCATTGCATGTGTGTTCTTTCCACAAACAACATATGGAACAACCAGTGGTTATTGCATGTGTGTTCTTTTCCACAAACCACATATGGATCCACTAGAGTCATTGCATGTGTGTTCTTTTCACAAACCACGTATGGACCCACTAGAGTCATTGCATGTGTGTTCTTATACTAAAACCAGCACTAGAGCCATTGCATGTGTGTTCTTATAATAAAACCAGTACTAGAGTTATTGCATGTGTTCTTTTCACAAACCACATATGGATCGACCAGTGGTCATTGCATGTTTGTTCTTTCCACAAACCACACATGGATCAACAAGTGGTCATTGCATGTGTGTTATTTTCCACAAACCACATATAGATCCACTAGAGTCATTGCCTCTGTGTTCTTTCCACAAACCACATATGGATCCACTAGAGTCATTGCATGTATTTTCTTTCCACAAACCACGTATGGATCCACCAGTGTCATTGCATGTGTGTTCTTTTCGCAAACCACATATGGATCCACTAGTGTCATTGCATGTGTGTTCTTATACTAAAACCAACACTAGAGTCATTGCATGTGTGTTCTTTTCACAAACCACATATGGATCCACCAGTGTCATTGAATGTGTATTCTTTCCACAAAATACACATGGATCGACCAGTGGTCATTGCATGTGTGTTCTTTCCACAAACCACACATGGATACCCCTGAGTCATTGCATGTGTGTTCTTTCCAGAAACCACATATGGATCAACCAGTGTCATTGCATGTGTGTTCTTATACTAAAACCAACACTAGAGTCTTTGCATGTGTGTTCTTATACTAAAACCAGCACTAGAGTCATTGCCTGTGTGTTCTTTCCACAAACCACATATGGATCCACTAGAGTCATTGCATGTGTGTTCTTCCCACAAACCACATATGGATCCACCAGTGTCATTGCATGTGTGTTCTTTTCACAAACCACATTTGGATCCACCAGTGTCATTGCATGTGTGTTCTTATACTAAAACCAGCACTAGAGTCATTGCATGTGTGTTCTTTTGATAAACCACATATGGATCCACCAGTGTCATTGCATGTGTATTCTCTCCACAAAATACACATGGATCGACCAGTGGTTATTGCATGTGTGTTCTTTCCACAAACCACACATGGATCCCCCTGAGTCATTGCATGGGTGTTCTTTCCACAAACCACATATGGATCAACCAGTGTCATTGCATGTGTGTTCTTATACTAAAACCAACACTAGAGTCATTGCATGTATGTTCTTATACTAAAACCAGCACTAGAGTCATTGCATGTGTGTTCTTTCCACAAACCACACATGGATCAACTAGTGTCTTTGCATGTGTGTTCTGTCCACAAACCACGCATGGATCCACCAGTGGCATTGCATGTGTGTTCTTTTCCACAAACCACATATGGATCCACTAGAGTCATTGCATGTGTGTTCTTTTCACAAACCACATATGGACCGACTAGAGTCATTGCATGTGTGTTGTTATTCTAAAACCAGCAGTAGAGTCATTGCATGTATGTTCTTTTCACAAACCACATATGGATCCACCAGTTTCATTGCACGTGTGTTCTTTCCACAAATCACACATGGATCGACAAGTGGTCATTGCATGTGTGTTCTTTCCACAAACCACACATGGATCCCCCTGACTCATTGCATGTGTGTTCTTTTCACAAACCACATATGGATCATCTAGTGTCATTGCATGTGTGTTCTTTCCACAAACCATATATGGATCAACCAGTGGTCATTGCATGTGTGTTCTTTTCCACAAACCACATATGCATCCACTAGAGTCATTGCATGTGTGTTCTTTCCACAAACCACACATTGATCGACCAGTGGTCATTGCATGTGTGTTCTTTCCACAAACCACACATGGATACCCCTGAGTCATTGCATGTGTGTTCTTTCCACAAACCACATATGGATCAACCTGTGTCATTGCAGGTGTTTTCTTATACTAAAACCAACACTAGAGTCATTGCATGTGTGTTCTTATACTAAAACCAGCACTAGAGTCATTGCATGTGTGTTCTTTCCACAAACCACACATGGATCAACTAGTGTCATTGCATGTGTGTTCTGTCCATAAACCACGCATGGATCCACCAGTGGCATTGCATCTGTGTTCTTTTCCACAAACCACATATGGATCCACTAGAGTCATTGCATGTGTTTTTTTTCACAAACCACATATGGACCCACTAGAGTCATTGCATGTGTGTTCTTATTCTAAAACCAGCAGTAGAGTCATTGCATGAATGTTCTTTTCACAAACCACATATGGATCCACCAGTGTCATTGCACATGTGTTCTTTCCACAAACCACACATGGATCGACCAGTGGTCATTACATGTGTGTTCTTTCCACAAACCACACATGGATCCCCCTGACTCATTGCATGTGTGTTCTTTTCACAAACCACATATGGATCAACTAGTGTCATTGCACATGTGTTCTTTCCACAAACCACATATCGATCAACCAGTGGTCATTGCATGTGTGTTCTTTTCCACAAACCACATATGGATCCACTAGAGTCATTGCATGTGTGTTCTTCCCACAAACCACATATGGATCCACCAGTGTCATTGCATGTGTGTTCTTTTCACAAACCACATTTGGATCCACCAGTGTCATTGCATGTGTGTTCTTATACTAAAACCAGCACTAGAGTCATTGCATGTGTGTTCTTTTGACAAACCACATATGGATCCACCAGTGTCATTGCATGTGTATTCTTTCCACAAAATACACATGGATCTACCAATGGTTATTGCATGTGTGTTCTTTCCACAAACCACACATGGATCCCCCTGAGTCATTGCATGGGTGTTCTTTCCACAAACCACATATCGATCAACCAGTGTCATTGCATGTGTGTTCTTATACTAAAACCAACACTAGAGTCATTGCATGTGTGTTCTTATACTAAAACCAGCACTAGAGTCATTGCATGTGTGTTCTTTCCACAAACCACACATGGATCAACTAGTTTTATTGGATGTGTGTTCTGTCCACAAACCACGCATGGATCCACCAGTGGAATTTCATGTGTGTTCTTTTCCACAAACCACATATGGATCCACTAGAGTCATTGCATGCGCGTTCTTTTCACAAACCACATATGGACCCACTAGAGTCATTCCATGTGTGTTCTTATTCTAAAACCAGCAGTAGAGTCATTGCATGTATGTTCTTTTCACAAACCACATATGGATCCACCAGTGTCATTGCACGTGTGTTCTTTCCACGAACCACACATGGATCAACCAGTGGTCATTGCATGTGTGTTCTTTCCACAAACCACACATGGATCCCCCTGACTCATTGCTTGTGTGTTCTTTTCCCAAACCACATATGGATCAACTCGTGTCATTGCATGTGTGTTCTTTCCACAAACCACATATGGATCAACCAGTGGTCATTGCATGTGTGTTCTTTTCCACAAACCACATATGTATCCACTAGAGTCATTGCATGTGTGTTCTTTCCACAAACCACACATTGATCGACCAGTGGTCATTGCATGTGTGTTCTTTCCACAAACCACACATGGATCCCCCTCAGTCATTGCATGTGTGTTCTTTCCACAAACCACCTATGGATCAACCAGTGTCATTGCATGTATGTTCTTATACTAAAACCAGCAGTAGTGGTTATTGCATGTGTGTTCTTGTACTAAAACCAGCACTAGCGTCATTGCATGTGTGTTCTTTCCACAAACCACACATGGATCAACCAGTGTCATTGCATGTGTGTTCTTTCCACAAACCACATATGGAACAACCAGTGGTTATTGCATGTGTGTTCTTTTCCACAAACCACATATGGATCCACTAGAGTCATTGCATGTGTGTTCTTTTCACAAACCAAGTATGGACCCACTAGGGTCATTGCATGTGTGTTCTTATACTAAAACCAGCACTAGAGTCATTGCATGTGTGTTCTTATACTAAAACCAGTACTAGAGTTATTGCATGTGTTCTTTTCACAAACCACATATGGATCGACCAGTGGTCATTGCATGTTTGTTCTTTCCACAAACCACACATGGATCAACAAGTGGTCATTGCATGTGTGTTATTTTCCACAAACCACATATAGATCCACTAGAGTCATTGCCTCTGTGTTCTTTCCACAAACCACATATGGATCCACTAGAGTCATTGCATGTATTTTCTTTCCACAAACCACGTATGGATCCACTAGTGTCATTGCATGTGTGTTCTTTTCGCAAACCACATATGGATCCACTAGTGTCATTGCATGTGTGTTCTTATACTAAAACCAACACTAGAGTCATTGCATGTGTGTTCTTTTCACAAACCACATATGGATCCACCAGTGTCATTGAATGTGTATTCTTTCCACAAAATACACATGGATCGACCAGTGGTCATTGCATGTGTGTTCTTTCCACAAACCACACATGGATACCCCTGAGTCATTGCATGTGTGTTCTTTCCAGAAACCACATATGGATCAACCAGTGTCATTGCATGTGTGTTCTTATACTAAAACCAGCACTAGAGTCATTGCCTGTGTGTTCTTTCCACAAACCACATATGGATCCACTAGAGTCATTGCATGTGTGTTCTTCCCACAAACCACATATGGATCCACCAGTGTCATTGCATGTGTGTTCTTTTCACAAACCACATTTGGATCCACCAGTGTCATTGCATGTGTGTTCTTATACTAAAACCAGCACTAGAGTCATTGCATGTGTGTTCTTTTGATAAACCACATATGGATCCACCAGTGTCATTGCATGTGTATTCTTTCCACAAAATACACATGGATCGACCAGTGGTTATTGCATGTGTGTTCTTTCCACAAACCACACATGGATCCCCCTGAGTCATTGCATGGGTGTTCTTTCCACAAACCACATATGGATCAACCAGTGTCATTGCATGTGTGTTCTTATACTAAAACCAACACTAGAGTCATTGCATGTGTGTTCTTATACTAAAACCAGCACTAGAGTCATTGCATGTGTGTTCTTTCCACAAACCACACATGGATCAACTAGTGTCTTTGCATGTGTGTTCTGTCCACAAACCACGCATGGATCCACCAGTGGCATTGCATGTGTGTTCTTTTCCACAAACCACATATGGATCCACTAGAGTCATTGCATGTGTGTTCTTTTCACAAACCACATATGGACCCACTAGAGTCATTGCATGTGTGTTCTTATTCTAAAACCAGCAGTAGAGTCATTGCATGTATGTTCTTTTCACAAACCACATATGGATCCACCAGTTTCATTGCACGTGTGTTCTTTCCACAAATCACACATGGATCGACAAGTGGTCATTGCATGTGTGTTCTTTCCACAAACCACACATGGATCCCCCTGACTCATTGCATGTGTGTTCTTTTCACAAACCACATATGGATCATCTAGTGTCATTGCATGTGTGTTCTTTCCACAAACCATATATGGATCAACCAGTGGTCATTGCATGTGTGTTCTTTTCCACAAACCACATATGCATCCACTAGAGTCATTGCATGTGTGTTCTTTCCACAAACCACACATTGATCGACCAGTGGTCATTGCATGTGTGTTCTTTCCACAAACCACACATGGATACCCCTGAGTCATTGCATGTGTGTTCTTTCCACAAACCACATATGGATCAACCTGTGTCATTGCAGGTGTTTTCTTATACTAAAACCAACACTAGAGTCATTGCATGTGTGTTCTTATACTAAAACCAGCACTAGAGTCATTGCATGTGTGTTCTTTCCACAAACCACACATGGATCAACTACTGTCATTGCATGTGTGTTCTGTCCATAAACCACGCATGGATCCACCAGTGGCATTGCATCTGTGTTCTTTTCCACAAACCACATATGGATCCACTAGAGTCATTGCATGTGTTTTTTTTTCACAAACCACATATGGACCCACTAGAGTCATTGCATGTGTGTTCTTATTCTAAAACCAGCAGTAGAGTCATTGCATGAATGTTCTTTTCACAAACCACATATGGATCCACCAGTGTCATTGCAAATGTGTTCTTTCCACAAACCACACATGGATCGACCAGTGGTCATTACATGTGTGTTCTTTCCACAAACCACACATGGATCCCCCTGACTCATTGCATGTGTGTTCTTTTCACAAACCACATATGGATCAACTAGTGTCATTGCACATGTGTTCTTTCCACAAACCACATATCGATCAACCAGTGGTCATTGCATGTGTGTTCTTTTCCACAAACCACATATGTATCCACTAGAGTCATTGCATGTGTGTTCTTTCCACAAACCACACATTGATCGACCAGTGGTCTTTGCATGTGTGTTCTTTCCACAAACCACACATGGATCCCCCTGAGTCATTGCACGTGTGTTCTTTCCACAAACCACATATGGATCAACCAGTGTCATTGCATGTATGTTCTTATACTAAAACCAGCAGTAGAGTCATTGCATGTGTGTTCTTATACTAAAACCAGCACTAGCGTCATTGCATGTGTGTTCTTTCCACAAACCACACATGGATCAACCAGTGTCATTGCATGTGTGTTCTTTCCACAAACCACGTAGTGGTTATTGCATGTGTGTTCTTTTCCACAAAACACATATGGATCCACTAGAGTCATTGCATGTGTGTTCTTTTCACAAACCACGTATGGAACCAGTAGAGTCATTGCATGTGTGTTCTTATACTAACACCAACACTAGAGTCATTGCATGTGTGTTCTTATACTAAAACCATTACTAGAGTTATTGCATGTGTGTTCTTTCCACAAACCACATATGGATCAACCAGTGGTCATTGCATGTGTGTTCTTTTCCACAAACCACATATGGATCCATTAGAGTCATCGCATGTGTGTTCTTTTCACAAACCACATATGGACACACTAGAGTCATTGCCTGTGTGTTCTTTCCACAAACCACATATGGATCCACTAGAGTCATTGCATGTGTGTTCTTCCCACAAACCACATATGGATCCACTAGTGTCATTGCATGTGTGTTCTTTTCACAAACCACATTTGGATCCACCAGTGTCATTGCATGTGTGTTCTTATACTAAAACCAGCACTAGAGTCATTGCATGTGTGTTCTTTTGACAAACCACATATGGATCCACCAGTGTCATTGCATGTGTATTCTTTCCACAAAATACACATGGATCGACCAGTGGTTATTGCATGTGTGTTCTTTCCACAAACCACACATGGATCCCCCTAAGTCATTGCATGGGTGTTCTTTCCACAAACCACATATGGATCAACCAGTGTCATTGCATGTGTGTTCTTATACTAAAACCAACACTAGAGTAATTGCATGTGTGTTCTTATACTAAAACCAGCACTAGAGTCATTGCATGTGTGTTCTTTCCACAAACCACACATGGATCAACTAGTGTCATTGCGTGTGTGTTCTGTCCACAAACCACGCATGGATCCACTAGTGGCATTGCATGTGTGTTCTTTTCCACAAACCACATATGGATCCACTAGAGTCATTGCATGTGTGTTCTTTTCACAAACCACATATGGACCCACTAGAGTCATTGCATGTGTGTTCTTATACTAACACCAGCACTAGAGTCATTGCATGTGTGTTCTTATACTAAAACCACTACTAGAGTTATTGCATGTGTGTTCTTTCCACAAACCACATATGGATCCATTAGAGTCATTGCATGTGTGTTCTTTTCACAAACCACATATCGACACACTAGAGTCATTGCATGTGTGTTCTTCTACTAAAACCAGCACTAGAGTCATTGCATGTGTGTTCTTATACTAAAACCAGTACTAGAGTTATTGCATGTGTGTTCTTTTCACAAACCACATATGGATCGACCAGTGGTCATTGCATGTTTGTTCTTTCCACAAACCACATATGGATCAACAAGTGGTCATTGCATGTGTGTTCTTTTCCACAAACCACATATGGATCCACTAGAGTCATTGCCTGTGTGTTCTTTCCACAAACCACATATGGATCCACTAGAGTCATTGCATGTGTGTTCTTCCCACAAACCAGACATATGGATCCACCAGTGTCATTGCATGTGTGTTCTTTTCACAAACCACATTTGGATCCACCTGTGTCATTGCATGTGTGTTCTTATACTAAAACCAGCACTAGAGTCATTGCATGTGTGTTCTTTTGACGAACCACATATGGATCCACCAGTGTCATTGCATGTGTATTCTTTCCACAAAATACACTTGGATCGACCAGTGGTTATTGCATGTGGGTTCTTTCCACAAACCACACATGGATCCCCCTGAGTCATTGCATGGGTGTTCTTTCCACAAACCACATATGGATCAACCAGTGTCATTGCATGTGTGTTCTTATACTAAAACCAAAACTAGAGTCATTGCATGTGTGTTCTTATACTAAAACCAGCACTAGAGTCATTGCATGTTTGTTCTTTCCACAAACCACACATGGATCAACTAGTGTCGTTGCATGTGTGTTCTGTTGGGGAGGTAACCCCGGATAGGGTAAAGACGGGGAAAGATGAAAGGGTGTTCCCCGTCTAGTTTCCGAGTTACACTCTGAGTCGGCCGAATCCTGTAGAGGTCGGCCGATATAGGAAAGGACAGGACCCTTGTAGTAAGGGCAAGGCATTACCCGGCCGAGATACAGCGTAAGTCGGCCGGGTTAGCCCAAGTAATCTTGATGCAGGTGAAGGACAAGCTGAAGTTACGCGAGGCAGGGCCGAATGATACGAAGCTTGCAGGAGAAGGAGAATCCTAAAGTCAAACTCTAATAGCAGGCTAGGGAGAATCTGAGCGAAGCCAAGCACTAGGGACAAAGGTGCAGAGCGACAGAGAGACAGAAGGAGGTCACGGAGGTGACAGTCCTGAAGCTTGAGGCACACAGGAGGGCCCCTCTGGAACTTTGTCGTCATTAGGGGAGCGACAGGGAAAGGGGGGCGCCGAACTACTATATTGGGACAAGCATATTCCTCGAATATGCTTGCCACAGCAGCCCTAAAGGAACCCAAGGCTCTCCTTTATAAGGGCAGGCTTGGACCCTGAGGAGGGGATCGACTGATTCTTGGTACCGTTAGGCTGGTAAAGTTCTCTCTTTCTCCTTGTATACAGCTCAAGGAGCACTTGTAACTCAAGGAAGGAGAAATACAGATCTTTGCGTTAGCTTTCTGTGTGTAGAATCCACTACATCTTCCCTCCCCAGATCCCGCTAGCATCCATTGGCCCCTAACTTTAGCCTACCCATGGCATCTGCCGTGCCACCACCACGACAGTTGGCGCCCACCATGGGGCCAGCAGCGGTGCTAGCTGGAGTTATGATCCGGACGGGAAACTTCATCAAGACCGGCGAGCGCGTTGTCTCTGGCTTGGTCCAGAGATTTGGTCTCTGTGATTATGTCAGCAACAATGCAGGGAGCTTCAGGGGGAAAGCTCCCCCGCGTAATGGTGTCTTTATCAACCTGGGCGGGCACCAGGTTTACGTCGGCGTCAACATCTCCGGCGTTTATCCTCACCAAGTTGTTGTTGCAGGAGATCCACCTCTTAACGCTGCAGGCCGTCCGTCCGGAGCGCATCCTGCAGGTAGCGTCGAGGTAATGGTCGTGGCCGGGGTGCAAACTGGAGTAGAAGCTGCCGGATCAGGCAGAGAACCCGCCACCGGTGTACAGGCGTATGCAACAGTGCACAACACCAATATCCTCCGAGGTAATCCCACCAGCAACCAACCGGACCGAGGTGCAGAACATCACCCCAAAAGCACCAAGAGTAAGAGGGCCACCTCTGGAAAGGCCAGAGAATATTCTTCAGGCGACCATAGAAAGCTTGACTACACCTATAGCGCCGATACTTAATCCAGCAAATGCTCAGGCAGAGTTAGAGGAAACCAGGCAAAAGGTGCTGATAGAGGCAAAAAAGGTGTCGGCCTTGCGGGAGTCCTTAAACAGGACCCTGCGAGAATATGCCAAAGCAAATAAGCTTGACGTCGCCAACGGGTGGACGAACTAAGATTGAGAGGAAGAACCTCATGGATGACATCAATAAAGAGCATGAAGCTCATAAAGCGTAATCGAGGATTTAGGCTTGCCGAGGTACGACTCGGCAAGAAACCTAAGAGCGGCAAATGCCGCAGCATTAGAGTTAGAGGGGTTGACCGGTGAGGCCCGGCAGAAACAACAAGAAAGAGTAAATGAGCTGGTGCGCATCGCGAACCAGCAAAACGAGGAAATGCTCAGAGCAAACCCGGCGAGGCCGGGGGCCTCGCGAATGGTTCATTCGGCAGGAGAAACACCAGCCTTGTCTGTGGCAGCAGCATCTTCACCCGGAAATAATGCTCGAAGATACAAAGCAGTAACCTCGGGAAAGAGGAACAAGCAGATTGTCCCATATGATCCGGCAATGGCTGGAAAGGCAAATGAAAACAGAGGCAATGCAAGCCGAGGTAACAGTGGGGAGAGGAACCACGGCCGTGTGGAGAAAGACGGCGGAAGCCGAGGCAACGGAGACCTCGGCAGAAGAGATCCCGTGAGAGGCAATCATGAGAACAATACCCCGGTCGAAGTAAGGAGAGAACTGCCACTCAACCCGCAACCGAGGCATGAACCCCGACAGGAAAGAGAAACAAGGCCAGCTCGCCACAATCAAATTAATGAGAGATACAATGATGGTTATTCCGAAATGGAATATGCAATCCATGGCGGAAACAACCATTATGGAATACAGGATGAGTTCAGATGTAGATTTGCCATCAAATGATGCAAGAGTGAAGCTGGACCGCTATACAGTCCGAGTTGTTGGAAGAACAGGGTCCACCAGGCCAGCATGCTTCGGACAACGGATCATGGGCGAACCTCCTGCGAACTTTCAATGGCAAGGGGCGCGAAAACATACAATGGAAGTACCAAACCACAAGACTGGTTAATTGACTATGCCACTGCTGTAAAAATAGCGGGTGGGAACCTACGATGGGCAGTACGGTATGTACCACAAATGCTGGAAGGACCAGCTAGAGTGTGGCTGAATAATCTACCGGTAAGATCAATCGTTGGCTGGATTTTGAGGAAATGTTTGTCGCAACTTTACCAAGACATACAAGAGGCCAAACAGGCCACAACAGTTAGCCATGTGCAAGCAGGCGAATGAAACAGATAGAGAATTTTTAACTCGGTGGTGCAACCTGAGAAACTCATGTGAAGGAGTCATAGAATCGCAAGCAATAGCGTGGTTCGCAAAGGATGCCGTTATGGCAGCGTGACATGGCAACGCTTGCGAGAGAGATATGCCACCACACCGCGTAAACTATCAGAATAGCGGACTCCTACGCATTAGGAGACCCAACGCAACCAGAATTAATGTCGGCAGATCATCGCGAGCAACAGGACCATTATGCAAGAGATTTGGCCGGGTCATCCAGGCGCGGTGATTTCAGAGGAAGAAGAAGAGAGGAATGGCCGGATTATAGATATAATTCGGCCCAAGTGGCAGCGGTAGCACAGGACCCACCGGGTCATGGAGCAACTCAATGGCAGAAGAATTGTCCTCAACAGTGGACACCAAGAAATGAAGGAAAAAGGCAGTGGACCCCAGAACAAAAGAAAGTGGCGGAGAGGCCAAGTACACGTTCAATCCATGTTAGATCAGCCGTGCAAATTTCACACGCCAAACCCATCCGTGCCAGCCAACCATACCACCCGCCAATGTGCATGGATGAAAATGCAATGGGAACCCCGCAGGGTTCAGCACCATCAAGTACATCGGCAGATCAGCCAGCTGATCGGAGCAAATGCACAAGAATCGATGTTACCGGCCTCCCCTGAGGTACGATAACTCGGATCGGAGAGACGCGGTACATCAAGTGATGAACCAAGTCCAGGATGGAAGAACAAATCCGGCGACTACCGGACGCAATGATTACAGAGAACATCATCAGTCTTATTGCGTGTTCACAACGGAACAGCAAGACAAACAGAGTGTGCAACGCCGGCATATGGAAGTAAATGCAGTTATGCTGGCGATACCGAGATATGTGCCTTGGTCTGATCAGGAAGTAACTTGGAGCATAAAGGATCATCCCAAGATAATGCCGAATCCTGGTTCATATGCACTCGTGTTGGATCCGACATTTGTTGGACCAAGCATCAATGTGATATTCTCAAAGGTACTCATTGACAATGGAAGTAGTATCAACATCATGTACAAAGATACCATGCATAAACTTGGAATATCGCAGAACATGTTGCAGTCCACGAGGACCACTTTCCATGGGATAGTGCCAGGGCTTTCATGTGAACCCATTGGTAAGGTCCGAGTTGATGTGTTATTCGGCACAAGAGATAACTGCAGAGCAGAAAACTTAGAATTTGAGGTGGTGGATCTAGAGAGTTGTTATCACGCTTTACTCGGACGGCCAGCGCTAGCCAAATTCATGGGCAGCTGTCATGTAAGTTATCTGAAAATGAAGCTACCCGGACCACAAGGAGTGATAACAATTGCAGGAGATTACAAGAAGTCAATGGAGTGTGCTTCAGCCGGGTCAAATTTGGCTGAGTCATTGGTTATAGCAAGAGAAAAAAGAAGGATTCAGGAGGTAGCAGCCCTCGCTCGATCCAGAATTGAACATGCCGGCACTAGCCAACCCGCATGGCAGTGTCTCTTTTCAGCCGACTAAAGAAACGAAGAAGTTTCAGATAGATGAGCAATACCCGGAGCGTACGGTTACTATTGGTGTAGGCCTGGACGCTAAATAGGAAAGCGAGCTCATCAACTTCCTCTGTGAGAATCGGGACATATTTGCATGGTCAACTCAGGATCTGCAAGGTGTTCCGAGGGAGTTGGCTGAGCACTCTTTGAATGTAAGGCCAGGAGTAAGGCCGGTGAAGCAAACTCTCCGCCGCTTCGCCGAAGACAGGAGAAAAATAATAGGGGATGAAATAGCTAGGCTCCTCGCAGCCGGGTTCATCATGGAGGTGCTGTACCCGGATTGGTTGTCGAATCCGGTGCTGGTAGAAAAGAAGAAAGATGATCCCAATGTAGCCGTTGTATGGCAAATGTGTATCGATTACACGAACCTGAACAAGGCGTGTCCAAAAGATCCTTTTCCATTGCCTAGAATAGACCAAGTCATTGATTCGACCGCTGGTTGTGAGTTATTATCATTTGTAGACGCGTACTCTGGTTTCCACCAGATACCGTTAAATCCGGCATTTATTACCCCGTACGGGGCTTATTGCTATCACACAATGCCATTCGGCCTGCGGAATGCAGGAGCAACATATCAGAGATGCATGCAAAAATGTCTACACGAGCAAATAGGAAAAAATGTACAAGTATATGTAGATGACGTAGTCATTAAAACCAAGGAAAGCAAAACGTTACTGGAGGATATACGGCAGACCTTCGCGAACTTGAGAAGGTTCCGAATGAAGCTTAATCCGGACAAGTGCATGTCTGGCGCGCAGGAAAATTACTCGGTTTTCTTGTATCCAAATGAGGTATAGAGGCCAACCCAACAAAGATTAAGGCAAGAAAAATGGAATTGCCAAGATGCTTAAATGATGTGCAAAATTCACGGGTTGTCTAGCCTGCTTCGATTTGTATGTCGGGAGAGAAGGCGCTACCATTATATCAGTGATGAAGAAATCAGATAAATTCGTTTGGACTCCACAAGCGGACAAGCGTTTCATGAGTTGAAAAAAATGTTGGTCACAGCACCTATTTTGGCTTCTCCATTATCAAAAGAGCCTATGTTACTCTATATAGCGGCTACCAATAGAGTAGTAAGTGCTGTAGTCGTAGTAGAACGACTTGAATATAATAAGTTGGTACAGAGGCCGGTATATTATTTAAGTGAGGTGTTGTCCACTTCAAAACAGAATTACCCACATTATCAGAAGATGGCTTATGGGGTGTACATGTCGGCAAAAAAGCTTAAACATTAATTCGAAGAGCATCCCATCAGAGTAATCTGTGAAGCGCCCATATCCGACATATTGAGCAACAAAGATGCAAGTGGCCGAATAGCTAAATGGGCAATCGAATTGTCACCATACGCTCCACAATTTGACAGGAGAGATGCAATCAAATCTCAAGCAGTCGCCGACTTCTTCGTGGATTGGGCCGAAGTGCAATACGAGCCACCATTACCAGATCCAAATTATTGGACGATGCATTTCGATGGTTCCAAACTAAGAAATGGTTTGGGGGCGGGAATAGTGTTAACCTCGCCCAAAAGAGATCAACTAAAATATGTGCTACAAATACATTTTGCCGCATCCAACAACGTAGCCGAATATGAAGCACTGGTTCATGGATTGAAAGTAGCAAAAGAGATTGGCATACGCCGAATCTTATGCTATGGGGACTCGGACCTAGTAGTACAGCAAGTCTCAGGAAATTGGGATGCATTAGATGCTAATATGGCTTTATACAGATTTCATGTGCAAAAGATCAGTGGATACTTTGAAGGATGTGAATTTAGCCACATACCTCGGGCAGAAAATGATGCCGCAGATACGTTGTCAAAGCTCGGATCAACCCGGCAGTCAATTCCACCGGGTATTGCCCTGGAACACCTCAGAAAACCATCAATAATCCCTTCACCAGAATCCGAATCTATCTTTATCCCGGCTAGTTCGGCAGCAGACAATGTGCCGATGGAGGTAGACCAGCAATGTAACTCGGAATCCCCCAAGAGGAGGACAGCAGAAGTAAGCACAATTATGGAGAAGGCCGAGGTAGATACGTCGGCAGAAAACATGGAAATAGACAGTGAGACCACACCAGAAAAAGTCACACCGCTATGGGCGCAACCCATATTCTCTTACCTTAAAGACGCGGTATTACCAAGCAATGAAGTATTAGCAAGACAAACTGTAAGGAGAGCGAAAGCTTATACGATCATAAACAATGAGCTATATAAAAGAAGTGTCACAAGCGTATTGCAAAAATGTGTGAGTTCGAAGGTCGGAGATCCTCCTAGATATACATCAAGGAGAGTGTGGACATCATGCCTCATCTCGTGCATTGGTAGCCAAAGCATTCAGGCATGGATTTTATTGGCCGACGGCATTGAAAGAAGCCAAAGGGTTGGTGGAAAAATGCAATGGTTGCCAGAGATACGCAACCAAAATACATATGCCATCGGCCGAGTTAAAAACAATACCCATCACTTGGCCATTTGTCGTGGTGCTTAGATATGGTGGGAACATTTAAGCCGGCCCGTGTGGGAATGAACCACATATTTGTTATTGTGGACAAGTTCACAAAATTGATTGAAGTGAAACCAATAAAAAAGTGCGATGGGCCCACAGAAAGAAAATTTCTCAAAGATATTATTTTAAGATATGGGTACCACACAAGATTATCAGATAATGGCACAAATTTTGCGTATGAGCCTTTGCGGATTACAGAGAAAAATACATAAGGTTAGATATTGCCTCATGGCTCACCCATCGTCTAATGGGCAAGTGGAAAGGTCTAATGGACTAGTATTGTCAGGAATAAAACCACGACTTGTTGAACCACTGCAAAGGTCGGCAGGATGTTGGATTGAGGAACTCCCAGCCGTGTTATGGAGCCTCAGAACTACTCCAAATAGGTCAACAGGATACACCATTCTTTCTAGTGTATGCAGGCAGAGGTGCTTCCACCGACATAATACATGACTCGCCAAGAGTTACTCAAGATACAACCTCGGAAGTAAACGAAATAGCTCGGCAAGATATCGTAGACCTCCTAGAAGAAGCGAGAACTGGCACTATCACGATCAGCTATTTATCGCCAGAACTCGGCGATATCACAAAGAAAAGGTGAATCCAAGGGTATTCAAAGAAGGATATTTAGTCCTCAGACTGGTGCAACGCACGGCCGGCATGCACAAGCTGTCACCTCCATGGGAGGGACCATTCATCGTGAGCAAGGCATTACATAACGATGCCTATTATTTAATCGATGCTCAATCCCCCGGAAGGGACAAGGCAGACAAAGCTGGCGAAGAACGAAGCGCCATGGAACGTAGCCTGCTTCGTCCATTTTACTCATAGCATAGTATTTCAAGGTCAAGGACCAATGATGTATTAAACCTCGGCATCCGAAAGCAAAGGACTGGGACCGCCATATGTTATTTCAATTTCATGTTATGTATTAAACCTCGGCATCCGAGCGGTGACTCGGACCGCCATATGTTATTTCAATTTCATGTTATGTATTAAACCTCGGCATCCAGCGGTGACTGACTGGGACTGCCATATGTTATTTCAATTTCATGTTATGTATTAAACCTCGGCATCCAGAGCAGTGACTCGGGGACTGCCATATGTTATTTCAATTTCATGTTATGTATTAAACCTCGGCATCCAGAGCAGTGACTCGGGGACTGCTATAGATATTTGAAGTTTCAATTTATGTACTAAACCTCGGCAGTCAAAGCAGCAACTAGAAAACTACCATATACCGCCCCAGAGCTATGTTGAGCACCAAACCTTGACGTCAAGCAGCCTCGGTGGTCTTATATTGTTCACAGATTTAGTTTACACACTAGACTTCAGCAGAACAGGCAATCACTCGGGGACTGCCATGTATTGTTCCAAAGTGGCAGTCAATCTTTGATACGGAAAGGGTATCACACTTCGGCACTCAGGATAAGAACAGATCAACCCCGTATGATGTTCGAAGCTCACACACAGATTACTCGACTAAAACACGAGAAAACAAAGACAAAGATACATCCTAACACCAAAATATGCAGGATACCAAAGCAAGAATTCCGATGGGAACCCACTTAAGCAAAGTTATAATAACTGCAAACTTATATGTCGCAGCAATGTACCAAAAAGGAGATTCAGGTCATACAGGAAATTAACAAGTATTCCATGGACATCGTACGCCCGGCATACCAGGGATAGGAAATGACTTAAAGGTTTTTCACTGGAGAAGCGGCAACCTGGTCAGGGACTGGGGACTCCGAGGTAGGAGGAACTTCGGCCGATGTTACCTCGCCCTCCGCAGACCTAGGTGCAACCTCAGCCGAAGCCTGAGGCTGCTGAGGAGCATCAATTTGCACAGTGGAATGCCCGGTACCCTTGGAGGAGGATCGCGTCGCCGCTTGTCATCCGAGCTCGAATCGAGTCACCAGTGGCCGAGTCATCTTCGTCTCCCCTTGCTCACTGAATCATCCGATGCATCCTCGACCACGACCTCCTCGTCCGGTTTGAAAGGAAACTCGCCCTTCATTCCAGTGTGCGTCGGCATACTCGACGATTTGAAAGGCGCGAGCTTGCCAAGAGCAACAAAGGTGGGATCCTCAACCCAACGAGAACCGGTGAAAATTCCTCAGATATCAAGAGAAATGTCTTCGCATTCATGACATGATAACGGTGAGGGCCATATCAGCACCAGCTCGCCCAGCAGATTCCCTCCAAAGACTTAGTTGTTTTTTAGAGGCATTCAATCTAGTCACCAGCAATTCGATCTCGCTGATGTTAGGAGTCCTAGAAGTATTCGGCCAGAGAGCACGGTGAGCTTGAATAGCTGCCAATACCAAGTCCCTGCCCATGATTTTCATCGGACCAAGGGAAGCGCCGACAGAAACCAAGAAATCTTCTATTGACTATTCAAAATTCACGTCAACAGGGAGACCTCAAGACGAGCAGCAAGGACCGCTTTAGAACTCACGGGCTTAGCTTCAGAAAATGACTGCGCCAGAGGCGTCGGCAGCAGAAGGAAGAAAGATAATCCGGCTATGTTAAGATGCTTACGATGAATGTAACTCATCATCAGCTGGAGGTCCTTCGCCCAGTCAATCTTGTTCTTCTCAAAGCGAGCAATTTCCTCGCTCATTCCTCGAGTTTTCAGCTCGGCAGCCTCAAAGAGCTCTTTATTCTTTTGCAATTCCAAAGCCAGCCGGTTCTTCTCCTCGGAGAACTCCTGATCGACCTTTTCTAGCTCGGATTTCTGAGAAAGCTTAAGGGCCTCCACCTCGGCGCTTAGGCGAGCTATCTCGTCATCTTTTTCTTTTAGCTGTGCCGAATGAGTGGCGCCTTGTTCTAAAAAATGCAGCATTACATCAGGCATGGGCGTACAATCTTGGTGAGATGATGCAAAGGTTCGTATCTCGGCTTTACCAAAGCCAAACAAAGTAAAAGAAACTTAGTGCACGTCTTAGAAAGGGAAAAGTACGAGGTAGATGGAAAACTAACCTTCCAAGCTCTTGACTTTCTTCTCAAGACGAATATTGAGATTATTGATGTTACCTGTTAACCCACAAAGTAAGCCGGCATCCCACAGACAAAACAATGGCAGTATTAGAGATGACAAGGAAAATGATCGGCATACCTGCTTTTTTCACCACAGGAATAACTTTTTCATATTTTTCTTCCAACTTCTTGTAGAAAAGGTCTTTGAAATTCAGCAGTTCGCGGTCATGTGCAACCCGAGAAATAGAACAAACAATGAATGGATATTCAAAGTTAAAACAGATCCGAGTTAAAAACTTAACTCAGATCTAGGTGGCTGGATATTCAAAGTTAAAACAGATCCGAGCTAAGCGAAACTTAACCCGGATCTAGGTGGCTGGATATTCGAAAGAAGCAGATCCGAGTTAAGCGAAAACTTAACTCAGATCTAGGTGGCTGGATATTCAAGGCCAAAACAGATCCGAGCTAAAAACTTAACCCGGATCTAGGTGGCTGGAAATTGAAGTTAAAGCAGATCCGAGTTAAGCGAGAACTTAACCCAGATCTAGGTGGCTGGATATTCAAAGCCGAAACAGATCCGAGTTAAGCAAAAACTTAACCCAGATCTAGTTGGCTGGATATTCAAGGCCAAACCATATCTGAGTTAAGCGAAAACTCAACCCAGATCTAGGTGGCTGGATATTCAAAGCCAAACCAGATCTGAGTTAAGCGAAAACTTAACTCAGATCTAGGTGGCTGGATATTCGGTTAAAACAAATCCGAGTTGTTTAAAACTCAACTCAGATCTAGGTGGCTGGATATTCGGTTAAACAGATCCGAGTTAAAAACTTAACCTGCATCTAGGTGGCTGGATATTCAAAGCCAAAAGTAGATTCGAAAGTAAAGCTTAACCCAGACCTATGTGGATAGACATTCAAAGAACATCCACATAAAATTTAAGCAAAAGTTTAAGATAGATTTACTCGGATATAGGCTCGAACCCTAAATTAAGTAGAGCTAAGTATAGCACAATAAAAACTTCCAAGCGAATAACAAGTTACTCGTTTGCAAGTTTCGGGGACTAATGTATATATAATAGCATATGGAGAATCAGTCTAAACCCGAGAAGTAGCAATTACCTTGTTCATCTTGTTGCTATCCGTAATGATCTTGGCAGCTTGATCCAAACGGTCATCGATGTCGAAAGTTGAAATGGTCGATCGCTTCGATTGCCCATAAGCTGATCAAGACATTCAGATTATGAGCATACTCCACCAGAGCCGAGGCTATTCCCACTAGCCGTCCGGTTAAGACTTTACCTCGACATGTTGTGCAACCACCGGTCGCGAGGCTGGTATGAAGAGCAAGCTGGGTGATGGCAGAGGTAAGTAGAGGCTTTGGTAGGCGATTCCTTTGCACAAGACGTCAGCGATACTGGCTGAGAAGTGCCGCAAGACCTTTTGGGAAGTGGAAGTTTTAGTGGCAACAGTTTTTCTTCAGGAGGCACCAGCAGGTCGATACCTCGGCAATGGGAACAGCGCCCTTAGAAGCAGGAGGGATCACAGGCGCTGAGGGCGCCGGGGTATTAACGACCACGACTACGGCTGGGGTTACAGTAGGAGCTACCGAGGTAGAAAGAGGCTCGGTGGATATGCTCGGATTCAGTGTAGGGGTAACGGGTTCAGTAGAAATCTCGGAGACACGAATATCAGGCGCATCGTGACGAGGGGGTGACATATGTGGAGCTGGAGGAGACGTAGCACGAGCAGGACTAGGAATCCTAGTATCTTCAACAGGCGGAGGAGACGGCTGCCGAATCGGGCGACTAGTCATGCTAGGACCGCCAGGCTTAACGGAAAGCGGAGCACTGCGAAAATAAGAAAGAAAAAAGGGTGTCAGGATGGAAAACAGAAACAGGGAAACAAGAGATACGAGCAAAACGAACTTACCCTGCGACCCCAGGCATGGTCTTGCGCATGGGAGGGTTCGGAGCAGACTTCTTCATTCGCTTCTTGGGGGCCGCCTCTGAAGCACAAGCAGGAGCCCCGCGTTTCCCCGAGGTAACGGGGGGCCGGGATGCAATAGGCTCGGCGTCGTGAACCTGACCGGCCGGATTAGCTGGGAAAGTAGAAGCCGGAAATGCATAAGAAATAGGCATTACGGCAACTACCTCAAGAGCTTGGACCTCGTCCGAATCACCTTCCTCCTCATGGACCGAAGTTTTGCCACGAGCGCGAGCCGTAGCAGGATCCGACTTAGGGACGAATTCTTCGGAGTCCGGCTCCCCAACATCCGGGGTATTCCGATCCACAGTCCACGGAAGCGACAAAACCTCGGCGTCCTCGTCCTTTTGCTCGCGAACCTCTGTGAGGCGAAAAAAGAAGGAAGGTTAGGGAAAAGGCTATGAAAACAATAGAAAATCAAAGCATTGAGGGTTAAACTTATCGCAGGAGGAGGACGCCATGGTAAACGGTTTCAATCCCGTGTCCAATCTTCGCATCTCCGTCTTTAAATATAGCTCGGACGCGCTTGAAGACAAGGTAGTTGTGTCCGACGGTAGAGACTCGTTGGGGTCAAGTGGACCACTCATGTAGCAAAGTTTGTGCGTCCTTTTCTCGAATGGGCAGATTCGCCCGATGAAGGTAGCCATCGTCCTCGCCGTAATCCGCCCGGATCAGTTCTTTGAGCCGAGTCTCAAAGCTCGCCAAGACGTGGCTCCTCCTCGGATTGTAAGTCCAATTCACCTTGGAAGGCGGACCAATGGAGAAGGCAGGGAGCCGAATCTTGTCTTATGTTCCTTTGTTCTTGATGTAAAAGAAGGATTTGTGACACTTCTTGCACGACTCTAACCCGGTGACGCGAGGAAATACAGACTTCCTCCGAGGTGTAATGGACGCCGCCCCGCACTGAGTAAGCAGTTTCTCGGAAGGGTGCAGAGACTTGTCAGGGACTACATTAGAACGGATCCGGAAGAACTTCGCCCAGACATGCACGGACGGCCATAGGCCGAAGTATCCCTCCGAGGCGGAGATGAATGCGTAAAGAGAAGCGATGGCGTCGCAGAAGATGATGCGATCAAGGCCAAGTAGTCGAGAAACTCTCTTGCGAATCGCTAAGAGGGAGACCGCCGCGAGAAATGCGACATAAAACTACGTACTCGCCTCACTAATTTCCGGAGATAACTCGTTGCGGGTAAACGACAAGAGACCTTGGCGGAATCCTCCGGTTCGGATGAGCCATTCGATCTCCGGTAATCGAGGAGCTCGCCACGAGCCCCGCCAGCCCGGAGGCAGCATCATCGTCCTCTACCAGGGCACCGCTAAAGGAACTAGACATGATTTCACCGGAGAGATCGCCGGAGGAACAACTCGCGGAGGAAAACTTAGAGCTACGAGGCCCCGTCGCAATTCTACGCAAAACGGGCGCGAACGACGAACCGCAGCGCATTTAACAAAGAGGAAATGAAGAGATCTAGAGGAAAGCCTAGGCGGCAAGACCGAAAAGAGCTCACCGACGACGACGCCGGAACAAATAAGCGGCGACGAGGCAGACGGAGCCACGCGGCGGAATCCTCCTCGTCGCAGAACCAGTTGAGCGCGCGGTGGCGGAACCACGAACGAGCACAGAAGCGCGAGGAGGAAGAAGGGTGCGGGCGAGCGAGAAGTGGAAAAAGAAACTCCCAGGCGCCACGCCCCTCTTTATAACCTAGCCGCAGGCAAGGTAGTGGGATCGTGGGTGTGGCAGATGGCGGCGCGGATCGTGTGCGCAGCACGACCACACGTCGCTGGGCGGAACCGCACCGAAGGCCACACGATTGACCAAGGAGCTCACGATCCCCAACGAGAACGGCGCACGAGGCGTCAGCGACAGCGCCGACAAGAATCGAGCTTGTCAAGAACGCCGAGAGGAACAAAAAACTAGAGAAACAATGATGAGAATGACATGTGGGACGAGGCGTGCACTACTAAATATGGTGTTATCACCACGACAATATAACTCGGAAACAATACATAACGAGCGTCGTGAAACTGATACGACCCGGCCGAGGTTATCGGCAGGACCGTACCAGCTTCGGGGACTAATGTTGGGGAGGTAACCCCGGATAGGGTAAATACGGGGAAAGATGAAAGGGTGTTCCCCGTCTAGTTTCCGAGTTACACTCTGAGTCGGCCGAATCCTGTAGAGGTCGGCCGAGATAGGAAAGGACATGACCCTTGTAGTGAGGGCAAGGCATTACCCGGCCGAGATACAGCGTAAGTCGGCCGGGTTAGCCCAAGTAATCTTGATGCAGGTGAAGGACAAGCCGAAGTTACGCGAGGCAGGGCCGAATGATACGAAGCTTGCAGGATAAGGAGAAGCCTAAAGTCAAACTCTAGTAGCAGGCTAGGGAGAATCTGAGCGAAGCCAAGCACTAGGGACAAAGGTGCAGAGCGACAGAGAGACAGAAGGAGGTCACGGAGGTGACAGTCCTGAAGCCCGACGCACATAGGAGGGCCCCTTTGGAACTTTGTCATCATTAGGGGAGCGACAGGGAAAGGGGGGCGCCGAACTACTATATTGGGACAAGCATATTCCTCGAATATGCTTGCCACATCAGCCCTAAACGAACCCAAGGCTCTCCTTTATAAGGGCAGGCTTGGACCCTGAGGAGGGGATCGACTGATTCTTGGTACCGTTAGGCTGGTAAAGTTCTCTCTTTCTCCTTGTATACAGCTCAAGGAGCACTTGTAACTCAAGGAAGGAGAAATACAGATCTTTGCGTTAGCTTTCTGTGTGTAGAATCCACTACATCTTCCCTCCCCAGATCCCACTAGCATCCATTGGACCCTAACTTTAACCTACCCATGGCATCTGCCGTGCCAACACCACGACATGTTCTGTCCACAAACCACGCATGGATCCACCAGTGGCATTGCATGTGTGTTCTTTTCCACAAACCACATATGGATCCACTAGAGTCATTGCATGTGTGTTCTTTTCACAAACCACATATGGACCCACTAGAGTCATTGCATGTGTGTTCCTATTCTAAAACCAGCAGTAGAGTCATTGCATGTATGTCCTTTTCACAAACCACATATGGATCCACCAGTTTCATTGCACGTGTGTTCTTTCCACAAATCACACATGGATCGACAAGGGGCATTGCATGTGTGTTCTTTCCACAAACCACACATGGATCCCCCTGACTCATTGCATGTGTGTTCTTTTCACAAACCACATATGGATCATCTAGTGTCATTGCATGTGTGTTCTTTCCACAAACCATATATGGATCAACCAGTGGTCATTGCATGTGTGTTCTTTTCCACAAACCACATATGTATCCACTAGAGTCATTGCATGTGTGTTCTTTCCACAAACCACACATTGATCGACCAGTGGTCATTGCATGTGTGTTCTTTCCACAAACCACACATGGATCCCCCTGAGTCATTGCATGTGTGTTCTTTCCACAAACCACATATGGATCAACCAGTGTCATTGCATGTATATTCTTATACTAAAACCAGCAGTAGAGTCATTGCATGTGTGTTCTTATAGTAAAACCAGCACTAGCGTCATTGCATGTGTGTTCTTTCCATAAACCACACATGGATCAACCAGTGTCATTGCATGTGTGTTCTTTCCACAAACCACATATGGATCAACCAGTGGTCATTGCATGTGTGTTCTTTTCCACAAACCACATATGGATCAGCTAGAGTCATTGCATGTGTGTTCTTTTGACAAACCACATATGGACCCACTAGAGTCATTGCATGTGTGTTCTTATACTAAAACCAGCACTAGAGTCACTGCATGTGTGTTCTTTTCACAAACCACATATGGATCCACCAGTGTCATTGCATGTGTGTTCTTTCCACAAAACACACATGGATCGACCAGTGGTCATTGCATGTGTGTTCTTTCCACAAACCACACATGGATCCCCTTGAGTCATTGCATGTGTGTTCATTCCACAAACCACATATGGATCAACTAGTGTCATTGCATGTGTGTTCTTATACCAAAACAAGCACGAGTCATTGCATGTGTGTTCTCATACTAAAACCAGCACTAGAGTCATTGCATGTGTGTTCTTTCCACAAACCACACATGGATCAACCAGTGTCATTGCATGTGTGTTCTTTCCACAAACCACTTATGGATCCACTAGTGGCATTGCATGTGTGTTCTTTTCCACAAACCACATAAGGATCCACTAGAGTCATGGCTTGTGTGTTCTTTTCGCAAACCACATATGGACCCACTAGAGTCATCGCATGTGTGTTCTTATACTAAAACAAGCACTAGAGTCATTGCTTGTGTGTTCTTTGCACAAACCACACATGGATCCACCAGTGTCATTGCATGTGTGTTCTTTCCATAAACCACACATGGATCGACCAGTGGTCATTGCATGTGTGTTCTTTCCAAAAACCACACATGGATCGCCCTGAGTCATTGCATGTGTCTTCTTTCCACAAACCACATATGGATCAACCAGTGGTCATTGCATGTGTGTTCTTTCCACAAACCACACATGAATCCCCCTGAGTCATTGCATGTGTGTTCTTTCCACAAACCACATATGGATCAACCAGTGTCATTGCATGTATGTTCTTATACTAAAACCAGCAGTAGAGTCATCGCATGTGTGTTCTTATACTAAAACCAGCACTAGCGTCATTGCATCTGTGTTCTTTCCACAAACCACACATGGATCGACCGGTGTCATTGCATGTGTGTTCTTTCCACAAACCACATATGGATCAACCAATGGTCATTGCATGTCTGTTCTTTTCCACAAACCACATATGGATCCACTAGAGTCATTGTATGTGTGTTCTTTTCACAAACCACATATGGACCCACTAGAGTCATTGCATGTGTGTTCTTATACTAAAACTAGCACTAGAGTCATTGCATGTGTGTTCTTATACTAAAACCAGTACTAGAGTTATTGCATTGTGTTATTTTCACAAACCACATATGGATCGACCAATTCTCATTGCATGTTTGTTCTTTCCACAAACCACATATGGATCAACCAGTGGTCATTGCATGTGTGTTCTTTTCCATAAACCACACATGGATCCACTAGAGTCATTGCCTGTGTGTTCTTTCCACCAACCACATATGGATCCACTAGAGTCATTCCATGTGTGTTCTTTCCACAAACCACATATGGATCCACCATTGTCATTGCATGTCTGTTATTTTCACAAACCACATATGGATCCACCAGTGTCATTGTATGTGTATTCTTTCCACAAAATACACATGGATCGACCAGTGGTCATTGCATGTGTGTTCTTTCCACAAACCACACATGGATCCCCCTGAGTCATTGCATGTGTGTTCTTTCCACAAACCACATATGGACACACTAGAGTTATTGCATGTGTGTTCTTATACTAAAACAAGCACTAGAGTCATTGCATGTGTGTTCTTATACTAAAACCAGTACTAGAGTTATTGCATGTGTGTTCTTTTCACAAACCACATATGGATCGACCAGTGGTCATTGCATGTTTGTTCTTTCCACAAACCACATATGGATCAACCAGTGGTCATTGCATGTGTGTTCTTTTCCACAAACCACATATGGATCCACTAGAGTCATTGCCTGTGTGTTCTTTCCACAAACCACATATGGATCCACTAGAGTCATTGCATGTGTGTTCTTCCCACAAACCACATATGGATCCACCAGTGTCATTGCATGTGTGTTCTTTTCACAAACCACATTTGGATCCATCAGTGTCATTGCATGTGTGTTCTTATACTAAAACCAGCACTAGAGTCATTGCATGTGTGTTCTTTTGACAAACCACATATGGATCCACCAGTGTCATTGCATGTGTATTCTTTCCACAAAATACACATGGATCGACCAGTGGTTATTGCATGTGTGTTCTTTCTACAAACCACACATGGATCCCCCTGAGTCATTGCATGAGTGTTCTTTCCACTAACCACATATGGATCAACCAGTGTCATTGCATGTGTGTTCTTATACTAAAACCAACACTAGAGTCATTGCATGTGTGTTCTTATACTAAACCAGCACTAGAGTCATTGCATGTGTGTTCTTTCCACAAACCACACATGGATCAACTAGTGTCATTGCATGTGTGCTCTGTCCACAAACCACGCATGGATCCACCAGTGGCATTGCATGTGTGTTCTTTTCCACAAACCACATATGGATCCACTAGAGTCATTGCATTTGTGTTCTTTCCACAAACCACATTTGGATCCACCAGTGTCATTGCATGTGTGTTCTTATACTAAAACCAGTACTAGAGTCATTGCATGTGTGTTCTTTTGACAAACCACATATGGATCCACCAGTGTCATTGCATGTGTATTCTTTCCACAAAATACACATGGATCGACCAGTGGTTATTGCATGTGTTTTCTTTCCACAAACCACACATGGATCCCCCTGAGTCATTGCATGTGTGTTCTTTCCACAAACCACATATGGATCAACCAGTGTCATTGCATGTGTGTTCTTATACTAAAACCAACACTAGAGTCATTGCATGTGTGTTCTTATACTAAAACCAGCACTAGAGTCATTGCATGTGTGTTCTTTCCACAAACCACACATGGATCAACTAGTGTCATTGCATGTGTGTTCTGTCCACAAACCACGCATGGATCCACCAGTGGCATTGCATGTGTGTTCTTTTCCACAAACCACATATGGATCCACTAGAGTCATTGCATGTGTGTTCTTTTCACAAACCACATATGGACCCACTAGAGTCATTGCATGTGTGTTCTTATTCTAAAACCAGCAGTAGAGTCATTGCATGTATGTTCTTTTCACAAACCACATATGGATCCACCAGTGTCATTGCACGTGTGTTCTTTCCACAAATCACACATGGATCGACAAGTGGTCATTGCATGTGTGTTCTTTCCACAAACCACACATGGATCCCCCTGACTCATTGCATGTGTGTTCTTTTCACAAACCACATATGGATCATCTAGTGTCATTGCATGTGTGTTCTTTCCACAAACCATATATGGATCAACCAGTGGTCATTGCATGTGTGTTCTTTTCCACAAACCACATATGTATCCACTAGAGTCATTGCATGTGTGTTCTTTCCACAAACCACACATTGATCGACCAGTGGTCATTGCATGTGTGTTCATTCCACAAACCACACATGGATCCCCTTGAGTCATTGCATGTGTGTTCTTTCCACAAACCACATATGGATCAACCAGTGTCATTGCATGTATGTTCTTATACTAAAACCAGCACTAGAGTCATTGCATGTGTGTTCTTATAGTAAAACCAGCACTAGCGTCATTGCATGTGTGCTCTTTCCACAAACCACACATGGATCAACCAGTGTCATTGCATGTGTGTTCTTTCCACAAACCACATATGGATCAACCAGTGGTCATTGCATGTGTGTTCTTTTCCACAAACCACATATGGATCCACTAGAGTCATTGCATGTGTGTTCTTTTCACAAACCACATATGGACCCACTAGAGTCATTGCATGTGTGTTCTTATACTAAAACCAGCACTAGAGTCATTGCATGTGTGTTCTTTTCACAAACCACATATGGATCCACCAGTGTCATTGCATGTGTTTTCTTTCCACAAAACACACATGGATCGACCAGTGGTCATTGCATGTGTGTTCTTTCCACAAACCACACATGGATCCCCTTGAGTCATTGCATGTGTGTTCATTCCACAAACAACATATGGATCAACCAGGGTCATTGAATGTGTGTTCTTATACTAAAACAAGCACGACTCATTGCATGTGTGTTCTTATACTAAAACCAGCACTAGAGTCATTCATGTGTGTTCTTTCCACAAACCACACATGGATCAACCAGTGTCATTGCATGTGTGTTCTTTCCACAAACCACTTATGGATCCACTAGTGGCATTGCATGTGTGTTCTTTTCCACAAACCACATATGGATCCACTAGAGTCATTGCTTGTGTGTTCTTTTCGCAAACCACATATGGACCCACTAGAGTCATTGCATGTGTGTTCTTATACTAAAACAATCACTAGAGTCATTGCTTGTGTGTTCTTTGCACAAACCACACATGGATCCACCAGTGTCATTGCATGTGTGTTCTTTCCATAAACCACACATGGATCGACCAGTGGTCATTGCATGTGTGTTCTTTTTAAAAAAACACATGGATCGCCCTGAGTCATTGCATGTGTGTTCTTTCCACAAACCACATATGGATCAACCAGTGGTCATTGCATGTGTGTTCTTCCCACAAACCACACATGGATCCCCCTGAGACATTGCATGTGTGTTCTTTCCATAAACCACATATGGATCAACCAGTGTCATTGCATGTATGTTCTTATACTAAAACCAGCAGTAGAGTCATCGCATGTGTGTTCTTATACTAAAACCAGCACTAGCGTCATTGCATCTGTGTTCTTTCCACAAACCACACATGGATCGACCAGTGTCATTGCATGTGTGTTCTTTTCCACAAACCACATATGGATCCACTAGAGTCGTTGCATGTGTGTTCTTTTCACAAACCACATATGGACCCACTAGAGTCATTGCATGTGTGTTCTTATTCTAAAACCAGCAGTAGAGTCGTTGCATGTATGTTCTTTTCACAAACCACATATGGATCCACCAGTGTCATTGCACGTGTGTTCTTTCCACAAACCACACATGGATCGACCAGTGTCATTGCATGTGTGTTCTTATACTAAAACCAGCACTAGAGTCATTGCATGTGTGTTCTTTTGACAAACCACATATGGATCCACCAGTGTCATTGCATGTGTATTCTTTCCACAAAATACACATGGATCGACCAGTGGTTATTGCATGTGTGTTCTTTCCACAAACCACACATGGATCCCCCTGAGTCATTGCATGAGTGTTCTTTCCACTAACCACATAAGGATCAACCAGTGTCATTGCATGTGTGTTCTTATACTAAAACCAACACTAGAGTCATTGCATGTGTGTTCTTATACTAAACCAGCACTAGAGTCATTGCATGTGTGTTCTTTCCACAAACCACACATGGATCAACTAGTGTCATTGCATGTGTGCTCTGTCCACAAACCACGCATGGATCCACCAGTGGCATTGCATGTGTGTTCTTTTCCACAAACCACATATGGATCCACTAGAGTCATTGCATTTGTGTTCTTTCCACAAACCACATTTGGATCCACCAGTGTCATTGCATGTGTGTTCTTATACTAAAACCAGCACTAGAGTCATTGCATGTGTGTTCTTTTGACAAACCACATATGGATCCACCAGTGTCATTGCATGTGTATTCTTTCCACAAAATACACATGGATCGACCAGTGGTTATTGCATGTGTGTTCTTTCCACAAACCACACATGGATCCCCTGAGACATTGCATGTGTGTTCTTTCCATAAACCACATATGGATCAACCAGTGTCATTGCATGTATGTTCTTATACTAAAACCAGCAGTAGAGTCATCGCATGTGTGTTCTTATACTAAAACCAGCACTAGCGTCATTGCATCTGTGTTCTTTCCACAAACCACACATGGATCGACCAGTGTCATTGCATGTGTGTTCTTTCCACAAACCACATATGGATCAACCAATGGTCATTGCATGTGCGTTCTTTTACACAAACCACATATGTATCCACTAGAGTCATTGCATGTGTGTTCTTTTCACAAACCACATATGGACCCACTAGAGACATTACATGTGTGTTCTTATACTAAAACCAGCACTAGAGTCATTGCATGTGTGTTCTTATACTAAAACCAGTACTCGAGTTATTGCATGTGTGTTCTTTCCACCAACCACATATGGATCCACTAGAGTCATTCCATGTGTGTTCTTTCCACAAACCACATATGGATCCACCAGTGTCATTGCATGTCTGTTGTTTTCACAAACCACATATGGATCCACCAGTGTCATTGTATGTGTGTTCTTATACTAAAACCAACACTAGAGTCATTGCATGTGTGTTATTTTCACAAACCACATATGGATCCACCAGTGTCATTGCATGTGTATTCTTTCCACAAAATACACATGGATCGACCAGTGGTCATTGCATGTGTGTTCTTTCCACAAACCACACATGGATCCCCCTGAGTCATTGCATGTGTGTTCTTTCCACAAACCACATATGGATTAACCAGTGTCATTGCATATGTGTTCTTATACTAAAACCAACACTAGAGTCATTGCATGTGTGTTCTTATACTAAAACTAGCACTAGAGTCATTGCATGTGTGTTCTTTCCACAAACCACACATGGATCAACTAGTGTCATTGCAAGTGTGTTCTGTCCACAAACCACACATGGATCCACCAGTGGCATTTCATGTGTGTTCTTTTCCACAAACCACATATGGATCCACTAGAGTCGTTGCATGTGTGTTCTTTTCACAAACCACATATGGACCCACTAGAGTCATTGCATGTGTGTTCTTATTCTAAAACCAGCAGTAGAGTCATTGCATGTATGTTCTTTTCACAAACCACATATGGATCCACCAGTGTCATTGCACGTGTGTTCTTTCCACAAACCACACATGGATCGACCAGTGTCATTGCATGTGTGTTCTTATACTAAAACCAGCACTAGAGTCATTGCATGTGTGTTCTTTTGACAAACCACATATGGATCCACCAGTGTCATTGCATGTGTATTCTTTCCACAAAATACACATGGATCGACCAGTGGTTATTGCATGTGTGTTCTTTCCACAAACCACACATGGATCCCCCTGAGTCATTGCATGAGTGTTCTTTCCACTAACCACATAAGGATCAACCAGTGTCATTGCATGTGTGTTCTTATACTAAAACCAACACTAGAGTCATTGCATGTGTGTTCTTATACTAAACCAGCACTAGAGTCATTGCATGTGTGTTCTTTCCACATACCACACATGGATCAACTAGTGTCATTGCATGTGTGCTCTGTCCACAAACCACGCATGGATCCACCAGTGGCATTGCATGTGTGTTCTTTTCCACAAACCACATATGGATCCACTAGAGTCGTTGCATGTGTGTTCTTTTCACAAACCACATATGGACCCACTAGAGTCATTGCATGTGTGTTCTTATTCTAAAACCAGCAGTAGAGTCGTTGCATGTATGTTCTTTTCACAAACCACATATGGATCCACCAGTGTCATTGCACGTGTGTTCTTTCCACAAACCACACATGGATCGACCAGTGTCATTGCATGTGTGTTCTTATACTAAAACCAGCACTAGCGTCATTGCATCTGTGTTCTTTCCACAAACCACACATGGATCGACCAGTGTCATTGCATGTGTGTTCTTTCCACAAACCACATATGGATCAACCAATGGTCATTGCATGTGCGTTCTTTTCCACAAACCACATATGTATCCACTAGAGTCATTGCATGTGTGTTCTTTTCACAAACCACATATGGACCCACTAGAGACATTACATGTGTGTTCTTATACTAAAACCAGCACTAGAGTCATTGCATGTGTGTTCTTATACTAAAACCAGTACTCGAGTTATTGCATGTGTGTTCTTTCCACCAACCACATATGGATCCACTAGAGTCATTCCATGTGTGTTCTTTCCACAAACCACATATGGATCCACCAGTGTCATTGCATGTCTGTTGTTTTCACAAACCACATATGGATCCACCAGTGTCATTGTATGTGTGTTCTTATACTAAAACCAACACTAGAGTCATTGCATGTGTGTTATTTTCACAAACCACATATGGATCCACCAGTGTCATTGCATGTGTATTCTTTCCACAAAATACACATGGATCGACCAGTGGTCATTGCATGTGTGTTCTTTCCACAAACCACACATGGATCCCCCTGAGTCATTGCATGTGTGTTCTTTCCACAAACCACATATGGATTAACCAGTGTCATTGCATATGTGTTCTTATACTAAAACCAACACTAGAGTCATTGCATGTGTGTTCTTATACTAAAACTAGCACTAGAGTCATTGCATGTGTGTTCTTTCCACAAACCACACATGGATCAACTAGTGTCATTGCAAGTGTGTTCTGTCCACAAACCACGCATGGATCCACCAGTGGCATTGCATGTGTGTTCTTTTCCACAAACCACATATGGATCCACTAGAGTCGTTGCATGTGTGTTCTTTTCACAAACCACATATGGACCCACTAGAGTCATTGCATGTGTGTTCTTATTCTAAAACCAGCAGTAGAGTCGTTGCATGTATGTTCTTTTCACAAACCACATATGGATCCACCAGTGTCATTGCACGTGTGTTCTTTCCACAAACCACACATGGATCGACCAGTGGTCATTGCATGTGTGTTCTTTACACAAACCACACATGGATCCCCCTGACTCATTGCATGTGTGTTCTTTTCACAAACCACAGATGGATCAACTAGTGTCATTGCATGTGTGTTCTTTCCACAAACCACATATGGATCAACCACTGGTGATTGCATGTGTGTTCTTTTCCACAAACCACATATGTATCTACTAGAGTCATTGCATGTGTGTTCTTTCCACAAACCACACATTGATCGACCAGTGGTCATTGCATGTGTGTTATTTCCACAAACCACACATGGATCCCCCTGAGTCATTGCATGTGTTCTTTCCAGAAACCACATATGGATCAACCAGTGTCATTGCATGTATGTTCTTATACTAAAACCAGCAGTAGAGTCATTGCATGTGTGTTCTTATACTAAAACCTGCACTAGCGTCATTGCATGTGTGTTCTTTCCACAAACCACACATGGATCAACCAGTGTCATTGCATGTGTGTTCTTTCCACAAACCACATATGGATCAACCAGTGGTCATTGCGTGTGTGTTCTTTTCCACAAACCACATATGGATCCACTAGAGTCATTGCATGTGTGTTCTTTTCACAAACCACATATGGACCCACTAGAGTCATTACTTGTGTGTTCTTATACTAAAACCAGCACTATATTCATTGCATGTGTGTTCTTATACTAAAACCAGTACTCGAGTTATTGCATGTGTGTTCTTTTCACAAACCACGTATGGATCGACCAGTGGTCATTGCATGTTTGTTCTTTCCACAAACCACATATGGATCAACCAGTGGTCATTGCATGTGTGTTCTTTTCCACAAACCACATATGGATCCACTAGAGTCATTGCCTGTGTGTTCTTTCCACAAACCACATATGGATCCACCAGAGTCATTGCATGTGTGTTCTTTCCACAAACCACATATGGATCCACCAGTGTCATTGCATGTGTGTTCTTTTCACAAACCACATATGGATCCACCAGTGTCATTGCATGTGTGTTCTTATACTAAACCCAGCACTAGAGTCATTGCATGTGTGTTCTTTTCACAAACCACATATGGATCCACCAGTGTCATTGCATGTGTATTCTTTCCACAAAATACACATGGATCGACCAGTGGTTATTGCATGTGTGTTCTTTCCACAAACCACACATGGATCCCCCTGAGTCATTGCATGTGTGTTCTTTCCACAAACCATATATGGATCAACCAGTGTCATTGCATGTGTGTTCTTATACTAAAACCAACACTAGAGTCATTGCATGTCTGTTCTTATACAAAAACCAACACTATAGTCATTGCATGTGTGTTCTTTCCACAAACCACACATGGATCAACTAGTGTCATTGAATGTGTGCTCTGTCCACAAAAAACACATGGATCCACCAGTGGCATTGCATGTGTGTTCTTTTCCACAAACCACATATGGATCCACTAGAGTCATTGCATGTGTGTTTATTTCACAAACCACATATGGACCGACTAGTGTCATTGCATGTGTGTTCTTATTCTAAAACCAGTAGTAGAGTCATTGCATGTATGTTCTATTCACAAACCACATATGGATCCACCAGTGTCATTGCACGTTTGTTCTTTCCACAAACCACACATGGATCAACCAGTGGTCATTGCATGTGTGTTCTTTCCACAAACCACACATGGATCCCCCTGTCTCATTGCATGTGTGTTCTTTCCACAAACCACATATGGATCAACCAGTGGTCATTGCATGTGTGTTGTTTTCCACAAACCACATATGGATCCACTAGAGTCATTGCATGTATGTTCTTTTCACAAACCACATATGGATCCACCAGTGTCATTCCATGTGTGTTCTTTTCACAAACCACATATGGACCCACTAGAGTCATTGCATGTGTGTTCTTATTCTAAAACCACCAGTAGAGTGATTGCATGTATGTTCTTTTCACAAACCACATATGAAACTTCAGTGTCATTGCACGTGTGTTCTTTCCACAAACCACACATGGATCGACCAGTGGTCATTACATGTGTGTTCTTTCCACAAACCACACATGGATCCCCCTGACTCATTGCATGTGTGTTCTTTTCACAAACCACATATGGATCAACTAGTGTCATTGCATGTGTGTTCTTTCCACAAACCACATATGGATCAACCAGTGGTCATTGCTTGTGTGTTCTTTTCCACAAACCACATATGTATCCACTAGAGTAATTGCATGTGTGTTCTTTCCACAAACCACACATTTATCGACCAGTGGTCATTGCATGTGTGTTCTTTCCAGAAACCACATATGGATCAACCAGTGTCATTGCATGTATGTTCTTATACTAAAACCAGCAGTAGAGTCATTGCATGTGTGTTCTTATGCTAAAACCAGCACTAGCATCATTGCATGTGTGTTCTTTCCACAAACCACACATGGATCAACCAATGTCATTGCATGTGTGTTCTTTCCACAAACCACATATGGATCAACCAATGGTCATTGCATGTGTGTTCTTTTCCACAAACCACATATGGATCCACTAGAGTCATTGCATGTGTGTTCTTTTCACAAACCACATATGGACCCACTAGAGACATTACATGTGTGTTCTTATACTAAAACCAGCACTAGAGTCATTGCATGTGTGTTCTTATACTAAAACCAGTACTCGAGTTATTGCATGTGTGTTCTTTTCACAAACCACATATGGATCGACCAGTGGTCATTGCATGTTTGTTCTTTCCACAAACCACATATGGATCAACCAGTGGTCATTGCATGTGTGTTCTTTTCCACAAACCACATATGGATCCACTAGAGTCATTGCCTGTGTGTTCTTTCCACAAACCACATATGGATTCTCTAGAGTCATTGCATGTGTGTTCTTTCCACAAACCACATATGGATCCACCAGTGTCATTGCATGTGTGTTCTTTTCACAAACCACATATGGATCCACCAGTGTCATTGCATGTGTGTTCTTATACTAAAACCAGCACTAGAGTCATTGCATGTGTGTTCTTTTCACAAACCACATATCGTTCCACCAGTGTCATTGCATGTGTATTCTTTCCACAAAATACACATGGATCGACCAGTGGTTATTGCATGTGTGTTCTTTCCACAAACCACACATGGATCCCCCTGAGTCATTGCATGTGTGTTCTTTCCACAAACCACATATGGATCAACCAGTGTCATTGCATGTGTGTTCTTATACTAAAACCAACACTAGAGTCATTGCATGTGTGTTCTTATACTAAAACCAGCACTAGAGTCATTGCATGTGTGTTCTTTCCACAAACCACACATGGATCAACTAGTGTCCTTGCATGTGTCTTCTGTCCACAAACCACGCATGGATCCACCAGTGGCATTGCATGTGCGTTCTTTTCCACAAACCACATATGGATCCACTAGAGTCATTGCAGGTGTGTTCTTTTCACAAACCACATATGGACCGACTAGAGTCATTTGTTCTTATTCTAAAACCAGTAGTAGAGTCATTGCATGTATGTTCTTTTCACAAACCACATATGGATCCACCAGTGTCATTGCACGTGTGTTCTTTCCACAAACCACACATGGATCGACCAGTGGTCATTGCATGTGTGTTCTTTCCACAAACCACACATGGATCCCCCTGACTCATTGCATGTGTGTTCTTTCCACAAACCACATATGGATCCACCAGTGTCATTGCATGTGTGTTCTTTTCACAAACCACATATGGACCCACTAGAGTCATTGCATGTGTGTTCTTATTCTAAAACCAGCAGTAGAGTCATTGGATGTATGTTCTTTTCACAAACCACATATGGATCTTCAGTGTCATTGCACGTGTGTTCTTTCCACAAACCACACATGGATCGACCAGTGGTCATTACATGTGTGTTCTTTCCACAAACCACACATGGATCCCCCGGACTCATTGCATGTGTGTTCTTTTCACAAACCACATATGGATCAACTAGTGTCATTGCATGTTTGTTCTTTCCACAAACCACATATGGATCAACCAGTGGTCATTGCATGTGTGTTCTTTTCCACAAACCACATATGTATCCACTAGAGTCATTGCATGTGTGTTCTTTCCACAAACCACACATTGATCGACCAGTGGTCATTGCATGTGTGTTCTTTCCACAAACCACACATGGATCCCCCTGAGTTATTGCATGTGTGTTCTTTCCAGAAACCACATATGGATCAACCAGTGTCATTGCATGTATGTTCTTCTACTAAAACCAGCAGTAGAGTCATTGCATGTGTGTTCTTATACTAAAACCAGCACTAGCGTCATTGCATGTGTGTTCTTTCCACAAACCACACATGGATCAACCAGTGTCATTGCATGTGTGTTCTTTCCACAAACCACATATGGATCAACTAGTGGTCATTGCATGTGTGTTCTTTTCCACAAACCACATATGGATCCACTAGAGTCATTGCATGTGTGTTCTTTTCACAAACCACATATGGACCCACTAGAGTCATTGCATGTGTGTTCTTATACTAAAACCAGCACTAGAGTCATTGCATGTGTGTTCTTATACTAAAACCAGTACTCGAGTGATTGCATGTGTGTTCTTTTCACAAACCACATATGGATCGACCAGTGGTCATTGCATGTTTGTTCTTTCCACAAACCACATATGGATCAACCAGTGGTCATTGCATGTGTGTTCTTTTCCACAAACCACAGATGGATCCACTAGAGTCATTGCCTGTGTGTTCTTTCCACAAACCACATATGGATCCACTAGAGTCATTGGATGTGTGTTCTTTCCACAAACCACATATGGATCCACCAGTGTCATTGCATGCGTGTTCTTTTCACAAACCACATATGGATCCACCAGTGTCATTGCATGTGTGTTCTTATACTAAAACCAGCACTAGAGTCATTGCATGTGTGTTCTTTTCACAAACCACATATGGATCCACCAGTGTCATTGCATGTGTATTCTTTCCACAAAATACACATGGATCGACCAGTGGTTATTGCATGTGTGTTCTTTCCACAAACCACACATGGATCCCCCTGAGTCATTGCATGCGTGTTCTTTCCACAAACCACATATGGATCAACCAGTGTCATTGCATGTGTGTTCTTATACTAAAACCAACACTAGATTCATTGCATGTGTGTTCTTATACTAAAACCAGCACTAGAGTCATTGCATGTGTGTTCTTTCCACAAACCACACATGGATCAACTAGTGTCACTGCATGTGGGTTCTGTCCACAAACCACGGATGGATCCACCAGTGGCATTGCATGTGTGTTCTTTTCCACAAACCACATATGGATCCACTAGAGTCATTGCATGTGTGTTCTTTTCACAAACCACATATGGACCCACTAGAGTCATTGCATGTGTGTTCTTATTCTAAAACCAGCAATAGAGTCATTGCATGTATGTTCTTTTCACAAACCACATATGGTTCCACCAGTGTCATTGCATGTGTGTTCTTTCCACAAACCACACATGGATCGACCAGTGGTCATTGCATGTGTGTTCTTTCCACAAACCACACATGGATCTCCCTGACTCATTGCATGTGTGTTCTTTTCACAAACCACATATGGATCAACTAGTGTCATTGCATGTGTGTTCTTTCCACAAACCACATATGGATCAACCAGTCGTCATTGCATGTGTGTTCTTTTCCACAAACCACATATGTATCCACTAGAGTCATTGCATGTGTGTTCTTTCCACAAACCACATATGGATCAACCAGTGGTCATTGCATGTGTGTTCTTTCCACAAACCACACATGGATCCCCCTGAGTCATTGCATGTGTGTTCTTTCCAGAAACCACATATGGATCAACCAGTGTCATTACATGTATGTTCTTATACTAAAATCAGTAGTAGAGTCATTGCATGTGTGTTCTTATACTAAAACCAGCACTAGCGTCATTGCATGTGTGTTCTTTCCACAAACCACACATGGATCAACCAGTGTCATTGCACGTGTGTTCTTTCCACAAACCACATATGGATCAACCAGTGGTCATTGCATGTGTGTTCTTTTCCACAAACCACATATGGATCCACTAGAGTCATTGCATGTGTGTTCTTTTCACAAACCACATATGGACCCACTAGAGTCATTGCATGTGTGTTCTTATACTAAAACTAGCACTAGAGTCATTGCATGTGTGTTCTTATACTAAAACCAGTACTCGAGTTATTGCATGTGTGTTCTTTTCACAAACCACATATGGATCGACCACTGGTCATTGCATGTTTGTTCTTTCCACAAACCACAAATGGATCAACCAGTGGTCATTGCATGTGTGTTCTTTTCCACAAACCACATATGGATCCACTAGATTCATTGCCTGTGTGTTCTTTCCACAAACCACATATGGATCCACTAGAGTCATTGCATGTGTGTTCTTTCCACAAACCACATATGGATCCACCAGTGTCATTGCATGTGTGTTCTTTTCACAAACCACATATAGATCCACCAGTGTCA
This sequence comes from Avena insularis, assembly GCA_023614405.1. NCBI lineage: Eukaryota > Viridiplantae > Streptophyta > Magnoliopsida > Poales > Poaceae > Avena > Avena insularis. The sequence continues at coordinate 139,599,664 of CM042684.1, forward strand.
TTGCATGTGTGTTCTTATTCTAAAACCAGCACTAGAGTCATTGCATGTATGTTCTTTTCACAAACCACATATGGATCCACCAGTGTCATTGCACGTGTGTTCTTTCCACAAACCACACATGGATCGACCAGTGGTCATTGCATGTGTGTTCTTTCCACAAACCACACATGGATCCCCCTGACTCATTGCATGTGTGTTCTTTTCACAAACCACATATGGATCATCTAGTGTCATTGCATGTGTGTTCTTTCCACAAACCATATATGGATCAACCAGTGGTCATTGCATGTGTGTTCTTTTCCACAAACCACATATGTATCCACTAGAGTCATTGCATGTGTGTTCTTTCCACAAACCACACATTGATCGACCTGTGGTCATTGCATGTGTGTTCTTTCCACAAACCACACATGGATCCCCCTGAGTCATTGCATGTTTGTTCTTTGCAGAAACCACATATGGATCAACCAGTGTCATTGCATGTATGTTCTTATACTAAAACCAGCAGTAGAGTCATTGCAAGTGTGTTCTTATAGTAAAACCAGCACTAGCGTCATTGCATGTGTGTTCTTTCCACAAACCACACATGGATCAACCAGTGTCATTGCATGTGTGTTCTTTCCACAAACCACATATGGATCAACTAGTGGTCATTGCATGTGTGTTCTTTTCCACAAACCACATATGGATCCAATAGAGTCATTGCATGTGTGTTCCTTTCACTAACCACATATGGACCCACTAGAGTCATTGCATGTGTGTTCTTATACTAAAACCAGCAATAGAGTCATTGCATGTGTGTTCTTATACTAAAACCAGCAATAGAGTCATTGCATGTGTGTTCTTTTCACAAACCACATATGGATCCACCAGTGTCATTGCATGTGTGTTCTTTCCACAAACCACATATGGATCAACTAGTGGTCATTGCATGTGTGTTCTTTCCACAAACCACATATGGATCAACTAGTGGTCATTGCATGTGTGTTCTTTTCCACAAACCACATATGGATCCAATAGAGTCATTGCATGTGTGTTCCTTTCACTAACCACATATGGACCCACTAGAGTCATTGCATGTGTGTTCTTATACTAAAACCAGCAATAGAGTCATTGCATGTGTGTTCTTATACTAAAACCAGCAATAGAGTCATTGCATGTGTGTTCTTTTCACAAACCACATATGGATCCACCAGTGGCATTGCATGTGTGTTCTTTTCCACAAACCACATATGGATCCACTAGAGTCATTGCATGTGTGTTCTTTTCACAAACCACATATGGACCCACTAGAGTCATTGCATGTGTGTTCTTATTCTAAAACCAGCAATAGAGTCATTGCATGTATGTTCTTTTCACAAACCACATATGGTTCCACCAGTGTCATTGCATGTGTGTTCTTTCCACAAACCACACATGGATCGACCAGTGGTCATTGCATGTGTGTTCTTTCCACAAACCACACATGGATCTCCCTGACTCATTGCATGTGTGTTCTTTTCACAAACCACATATGGATCAACTAGTGTCATTGCATGTGTGTTCTTTCCACAAACCACATATGGATCAACCAGTCGTCATTGCATGTGTGTTCTTTTCCACAAACCACATATGTATCCACTAGAGTCATTGCATGTGTGTTCTTTCCACAAACCACATATGGATCAACCAGTGGTCATTGCATGTGTGTTCTTTCCAAAAACCACACATGGATCCCCTGAGTCATTGCATGTGTGTTCTTTCCAGAAACCACATATGGATCAACCAGTGTCATTACATGTATGTTCTTATACTAAAATCAGTAGTAGAGTCATTGCATGTGTGTTCTTATACTAAAACCAGCACTAGCGTCATTGCATGTGTGTTCTTTCCACAAACCACACATGGATCAACCAGTGTCATTGCACGTGTGTTCTTTCCACAAACCACATATGGATCAACCAGTGGTCATTGCATGTGTGTTCTTTTCCACAAACCACATATGGATCCACTAGAGTCATTGCATGTGTGTTCTTTTCACAAACCACATATGGACCCACTAGAGTCATTGCATGTGTGTTCTTATACTAAAACTAGCACTAGAGTCATTGCATGTGTGTTCTTATACTAAAACCAGTACTCGAGTTATTGCATGTGTGTTCTTTTCACAAACCACATATGGATCGACCACTGGTCATTGCATGTTTGTTCTTTCCACAAACCACAAATGGATCAACCAGTGGTCATTGCATGTGTGTTCTTTTCCACAAACCACATATGGATCCACTAGATTCATTGCCTGTGTGTTCTTTCCACAAACCACATATGGATCCACTAGAGTCATTGCATGTGTGTTCTTTCCACAAACCACATATGGATCCACCAGTGTCATTGCATGTGTGTTCTTTTCACAAACCACATATAGATCCACCAGTGTCATTGCATGTGTGTTCTTATTCTAAAACCAGCACTAGAGTCATTGCATGTATGTTCTTTTCACAAACCACATATGGATCCACCAGTTTAATTGCAACTGTGTTCTTTCCACAAACCACACATGGATCGACCAGTGGTCATTGCATGTGTGTTCTTTCCACAAACCACACATGGATCCCCCTGACTCATTGCATGTGTGTTCTTTTCACAAACCACATATGGATCATCTACTGTCATTGCATGTGTGTTCTTTCCACAAACCATATATGGATCAACCAGTGGTCATTGCATGTGTGTTCTTTTCCACAAACCACATATGTATCCACTAGAGTCATTGCATGTGTGTTCTTTCCACAAACCACACATTGATCGACCTGTGGTCATTGCATGTGTGTTCTTTCCACAAACCACACATGGATCCCCCTGAGTCATTGCATGTTTGTTCTTTGCAGAAACCACATATGGATCAACCAGTGTCATTGCATGTATGTTCTTATACTAAAACCAGCAGTAGAGTCATTGCAAGTGTGTTCTTATAGTAAAACCAGCACTAGCGTCATTGCATGTGTGTTCTTTCCACAAACCACACATGGATCAACCAGTGTCATTGCATGTGTGTTCTTTCCACAAACCACATATGGATCAACTAGTGGTCATTGCATGTGTGTTCTTTTCCACAAACCACATATGGATCCAATAGAGTCATTGCATGTGTGTTCCTTTCACTAACCACATATGGACCCACTAGAGTCATTGCATGTGTGTTCTTATACTAAAACCAGCAATAGAGTCATTGCATGTGTGTTCTTATACTAAAACCAGCAATAGAGTCATTGCATGTGTGTTCTTTTCACAAACCACATATGGATCCACCAGTGTCATTGCATGTGTGTTCTTTCCACAAAACACGCATGGATCGACTAGTGGTCATTGCATGTGTGTTCTTTCCACAAACCACACATGGATCCCCCTGAGTCATTGCATGTGTGTTCTTTCCACAAACCACATATGGATCAACCAGTGTCATTGCGTGTGTGTTCTTATACTAAAACCAACACGAGTCATTGCATGTGTGTTCTTATACTAAAACCAGCACTAGAGTCATTGCATGTGTGTTCTTTCCACAAACCACACATGGATCAACCAGTGTCATTGCATGTGTGTTCTTTCGACAAACCACTTATGGATCCACTAGTGGCATTGCATGTGTGTTCTTTTCCACAAACCACATATGGATCCACTAGAGTCATTGCTTGTGTGTTCTTTTCACAAACAACATATGGACCCACTAGAGTCATTGCATGTGTGTTCTTATACTAAAAGAAGCACTAGAGTCATTGCATGTGTGTTCTTTTCACAAACCACATATGGATCCACCAGTGTCATGGCATGTGTGTTCTTTCCATAAACCACACATGGATCGACCAGTGGTCATTGCATGTGTGTTCTTTCCAAAAAGCACACATGGATCCCCCTGAGTCATTGCATGTGTGTTCTTTCCAGAAACCACATATGGATCAACCAGTGTCATTGCATGTGTGTTCTTTCCACAAACCACATATGGATCCACTAGAGTCATTGCATGTGTGTTCTTTTCACGAACCACATATGGATCCATCAGTGTCATTGCATGTGTGTTCTTTCCAGAAACTACACATTGATCGACCAGTGGTTATTGCATGTGTGTTCTTTCCACAAAACACACATGGATCCCCCTGAGTCATTGCATGTGTGTTCCTTCCACAAACCACATATGGATCAACCAGTGTCATTGCATGTGTGTTCTTATACTAAAACCAGCACTAGAGTCATTGCATGTGTGTTCTTATACTAAAACCAGCACTAGAGTCATTGCATGTGTGTTCTTTCCACAAACCACACATGGATCAACCAGTGTTCACTGCATGTGTATTCTTTCCACAAACCACTTATGGATCAACTAGTGGTGATTGCATGTGTGTTATTTTCCACAAACCATATATGGATCCACTAGAGTCATTGCATGTCTTTTCTTTTCACAAACCACATATGGACCCACTAGAGTCATTGCATGTGTGTTCTTATACTAAAACCAGCACTAGAGTCATTGCATGTGTGTTCTTTCCAAAAACCACACATGGATCCACCAGTGGCATTGCATGTTTGTTCTTTCCACAAACCACACATGGATCGACTAGTGGTCATTGCATGTGTGTTCTTTCCACAAACCACACATGGATCCCCCTGAGTCATTGCATGTGTGTTCTTTTCACAAACCACATATGGATCCACCAGTGGGATTGCATGTGTGTTCTTTCCCACAAACCACATATGGATCCACCAGTGTCATTGGATGTGTGTTCTTTTCATAAACTACATATGGATCCTAATCTTAGGAGAGCCCTAACCTTAGCCCCCCAATGGATGCACCATTAGACCGAGTCTTCTAGAAGGCACTCCATCAGACAGTTGTTCTGCTCGACGATTGTTACATACCGTTCGTTCGGGGCGCTTGGATGATTGGGATGGTCTTCGTTAGAGCGATCCTCGAGTAGGCTGTTCTGTGGCATGATTGGCCATGCTTGCTCTGGACAAACTGGCATGTTGCGAGTGTCACGACTCACGAGTTCAGTGGGCCATATCCCAGTGTCACGTCCCCATTACTTCTCTTCCTCCCCGTACTTCTCTTCCTTCCCCTCGAAGCCACTTTCCCCACTTCACTCCCATCCCGCCGTAGCCGCAAGCCGACGACATCCGCCATTTGTCGGGCCGCTACCTTCATGCTAAGAAATCATTTTACAAGCTTTTGAACTTATCCTACATATTCCTGCTATTCGCCAATCTAACTGCTGATCTTTCTTCCGATTTCTCGACGAACTTCAGATGTGGTAGATGCTGCAGCCCGAGAATCTGGAGATCCTCGCGTGTAACTTCGCAGCGACATTCCCGCTCGTGCGATCCCACCCAGGATGCTTTCGTCGTTACTCCTACCACGAGCTCTCGCTCCACGAGCTCGCGTTCCCACACGGCGCATGCTCCTGCACGCAGCCGGGCTGCAACTACACCGGCCCGCCGGCAGAGCTTGTTGTCCACCTTGCAGAGGAGCACTTGATCAAAGTGATTAGGATCTCGTACGGGCAAGCCCAACTTCTCCAGGAGCAGGTGCCATTCACTGACTCGGCATGCCGCCGGATAATTTTCTAGGGGGGCGACTCTGTTTTTGTCCTGACCATCACCGTCGGTGTTCCAGGAACCAGATCCGGGCCCACCGTCGTGTGTGCCGTATGCATCAGGTCGGTCTCGTGCGCCTGTCCCGTATACATGGTGCGCATGTGGGCGAACGCCCATCTGCCGTCGTCCGATAGCATTCTTGTGCTAGCCGAGGTGCCGATCTGCCGACGCCGCGGGAGGTGGAGTATGTGGACCTAAGGTCGATCCTATGTGTGCCATCTCAGTACCTTGTCGGTGCTAGACCGAACAGGCAGATGCATTTCTACATTTGCATCGAGAAGACCGATAGGGAAATGTAGTACTTGTGTTGTCGTTACTGTTAGACTTAAGCGATGCTTCTCAGGTGCGTAGAACATACGTGTTGTGCGAATGTACCCCAGTTGTAGTTTTTAGTACTCCTTAATAATTCGACGAGTTATTATATTGGTCCAATCAGCTTGTTGTTGTCATGTTGCAAAGTCCGCTTGCTCTAGACAGACCGGCAATACCGTGTGCTCCCGCACCCGCATGTCAGTGTCACGTGTTCCGAGGGCCCACCTTCCAGTGTCATGCCCCCTTCTCTTCCTTCCACTCGAAGCCACTGTCCCAACTTCTCTTCCATCCTGCCACTCCTATCTGATGGTTGTAATCTGATTTTTGTTGGATTGTTTACATGTAATATACATTGATAATGCAACATGCAAATGGCACAGACACAATTTCTAAAGTGGAAGCACTCACACGCTACTATTGCACATATTTCTCAATATAGCTCGACAAACCCATTACAATAATTGTACTCGCACTAAACACAACCGAAATTGCAACCATCCTAAACAACATCTAAACCCACATCACACCGCTGTCGTTAGAGTCCACCTCGACTGGTGACACCGCCGTGCCCTTCCCAGCAACATCCACTCCTGCCCGTGGCTTGCCCTTCGCCAAGGAGGCAACAATGGCGTTCTGCACAACTTCGTCCCCATCTTCTTCCACATCAGAATCGACAATGACGAAGGTGACGGGGTTGGCATGGACGGCGCCGCGCTGGCTCCTCGCCGAGCTTGACGCCGCAGCAGTCCTTCTACAGGTAGGAGGGGCCGATCTCGGATATGTAGCATCGTCGCTCCTCTCAAGAAACCATGGCCATTTGATACTGCGATGGTAGGATCTAGGGGTGGATCAGCCGTGGGGAGCCCTACCAGAAGCGGTGGACCGGATGGATCTACCGGCACGATCCATGACAAGTTCCTAGGAGGGAGTAAGATTGTGGGCCAGGCGTATCTGGTTCCTGAGAAAGGCCTCCTAGTGATATGTACGCGGGCAAGGTGCCAGAAATTCCGTCCAATGCGCGCGAGAGGGCTTTTGAACCACGAAGGCGCGAGGTTTGGTTGACAAGTCCGCACGCTAGGTCCCCCACCTGTCAGCCGAATGTGGACGGTAGGATTCTGCCCGAGTTATTAAGTGGGGATAAATCACGATTCACCACTACCCTGACATCCAAAGGCTCCTCTTTCCTCTGCCATCGCTCCCCTTGCTCATGGCTCGCAGCTCGTGGAGTTCGTCTCGGGCGGAATCAGGGTCGGCTCAACGCGGTCAGGCGGGTGCCCCCATCAGGTACCGTAGGGCGCCCTACAATTACTACCATGATATGCTGTGTTTGTGCAGTGAGAAGATACCGAGATGGATTTCTTGGACCAATGAAAATACTGCAGGAAAATTCAGCAACTACAGCATCAGAGTGGTAAGTTCCTACTATAGGTACAATGGTAACCCGGATCCGGAAAGCGTAATGTAATTCTTTTTTTGTTTCCTTTGATCTACTACGCAGGAAGGGAGGGGGACTGGCTGTGACAAGTTTGTGTGGATCGAAACGCCATTGACAGGTTTTCACAGAGAGCTTGTTCAAGATCTGCGTGATGCTGTGTGGGACAAGAATGAGGAGATTCGTGCGATGGAGCGAGAGATCCGGGAGCTTCGCCAGGTGCAAGGGAGGCAGGGGCAGGGAGGTGATGAGACAGACGGGCTCAAGATTAGGCCAGATAGTAGAAACATTTTCCTCATTATCTGGGCATTATCTGTTGCATTTGCAGTTTATGTTGCCATGTCGTTGTCTAGCAGCTGAAATAAGTTGCTGCTTCGTGGAGTGTAGCAGCCAGCTTAAGAAATTGTTTTTCAGCCCAGAAACTTATCATAAGTGTAATGCCAATAGCAGGGATTTCTTAAGCGCCTATAAATAATTCATGTCTGTGCCATTAACAACCATCGATTTGGGAGGCCCCTTAACCGCTCAGCTATCACGATTATTCAGATAGTAGTGGCGCAGTCACAATTTTGGATTCAACTAGTGGCCTCGGCTGTATCCAATCCTAAGGTCGCGATACATTTTACTCCGAGTACGGGAGGCTGATTGTTTCGACCGACAAGTTCCACGCACACAGCTCCAGAGTTAAACCGAACTACATATATAGGTTTAAGTTCAATACATCATTAGGCTTCTATACTTCTAGCCTTCTTTCTCTGCTTGGGTGCTGATGACCCACAAGTAAAGGGGGTGTATCGCAATATTTTCGAGGGAAGTGAAACCCAATTTATTGATTCGACACAAGGGGAGCCAAAGAATATTTATAAGCCTTAACAACTGAGTTGTCAATTCAGCTGCACCTGGAAACAATCTTGCTCACATCAGTTTATCAGTAGCAACAGTTTTGTAGTAGCAATAGTAAAGTAGCAGCAGTAGTAAAAGCAAAGACAGTAGTAACAATAGCAGTAAACAGTATGATTCGAGTGCGGTAGGCATAGGGATGGATGGACGGGCGTTGCATGGACAAGACAATTCACATAGAAATCAGAACATAGGGCAATTGCAGATAAATAAGATAAAGCATCCAAGTACTAGATAATCCTAGGCATGTGTTCCATAAATAGTCATACGTGCTCGCAATGAGAACTTGCACAACATCTTTTGTCCTGCCAGGGGAACTACTAGCAATTAAGGTGCTCCTTTTAATAGAGCACCAGAGAAAAGCATTAACACTCCGTGAACACATGTGATCCTCACATCAAAGCCATTCCCTCCGGTTATCCCGATTTACATCGCCGGGGCCATTGGTTCCGGACAACAACGTGTGTATACAACTTGCAGGTAAGACCATAAACAATACTATCATAATGAATCAATAACATGTTCAGATCTAAAATCATGGCACTCGGGCCCTAGTGACAAGCATTAAGCATAACAAGTCGCAACAAAGTCATAAAGCACTAATAGAAGATACTAGGCACCATGCCCTAACAATCTGATGCCATTACATGAATGATCTCATCCAATCCCTACCATCCCCATAGCCTACAGCGGGCGATTACTCACTCATAGATGGGGGAAACATGGATGGTCGATGGAGAAGCGATGGTGATGATGATGGCGATCATCTTCTCCAATTCCCCATCCCGACAGGGTGCTAGAATAGAGTTTCTGGTGCTGTTTCGTGGAATCTGGTGGTGGCAGCGGAGCGGAACTCCTTCTAGAAAACATCGAAACCCCTAAGTTTTTAGGTCAGAAGGCATCTAATAGGCGAAGAGGGAGACCGAGGGGTGTTTAGGGCGGCCAGACCACCCCCTGGTGCGGCCAGGCCCAGCCCGCGTGGCCAGGTGGTGTGGCTAGGCCCCAACCCCTCTCTATCTCGTATTCTGGCTCCAAGTGTCCCTCGGTAAAATAATGACTTTCGCTTTTGTCCCGTCCAATTCCGAAAATATTCATTTTCTGACTTTCCTGGAACAAAAAACAGCAGAAAACAGGCAGCTGACACTGTGGCTCTTGTTAATAGGTTAGTCCAAGAAATCATATGAAAAGTACTCCAAAGTGTGGACAAAACACAAGAAAGTAGATAAAACCAAGCATGGAACAACAAAAATTATAGATACATTTGAATGTATCAGGTGCCAACTTTCTTCCTCTTTCCTTCACGTCCACTGGCTTCTTCATCTCCTGCCTTCTTCCTCTTCCTGGGTTCCAATTTTCTTACCTTCACGTACCCTGCATCTCCGGGTCGAGGGAAGTCAGGCCAATCAGCACCAGAATCTTGTCCAGCATCATCACTCCACTCATTTTGGTTTTCTTCACGCAACAAAATCACTGAGTCGGTTGTCTTGTTTCTTACGTTGCGCTTCCTGTAAAAAAATAGTACATGGATTACTACCTTATCTCTACAGACTATAAACAATTTTTTGTGTGAATGTACCATCTCATACCTAGGTTTGGGAGCATTAAGGGGACAACCAGCTGCTCTATGGCCTATAAGATGGCAGGTCTTGCATCTGTTTTTGCCCTTCTTTGTAGCAAAGAAAGCCGAACCCTTCTTCTCGAGAAAATTCTTAAACCTATTCACCTGAGGTCTTCCTCTGCTCCTTTTTGTAACTGGCTGGCAAAGCTCGAAAGACAGTTGGACTTGAGGCCACTGAGATGGGTCTGTACATGGATCGACGGATCCAGCGTACGTAGCTCGAAACTTTTCCATAGAGTAGTAGTCTGACAAATACTGATCCAAATGTGGTAGAGTTCTTTTCTTCACCAAGAAGGCCAAGGCGTGGTCGCAAGGTTTCTCGGTATGCTGCCACTCTAAGCAGGTGCATTCTCGCAGCTGGATGTTCACAACATCCCTTTTGCCACTCTTGGACATATCGACCACCTCACAGCTTCTGCTTGTTGATGGGAGAACCTTAAGATGAGCAAGTCCTCGGCTTCTCTTGTGCAGTTGCTGTACAACTGGCGGTAGCATATGTCCTCTAAGTCTCCTACCGATCTCTCTCCTTATATTTAGTAGCTTCATGATCATACCATGTATGCTGTCCATCAAGATATGAACATGACGCACTTTTATGTCCTTGACCTAGTTATTCAGGCATTCTGCAAGGTTGTTGTTTATGTAATCAACTTTGATGTCAGGGTTGAATTGACTCCTCTTCCATAGCTGTGAATGATGGATGGCTTAGTACTCTGGAACTTCAAGGGCTTCCGCAAAAATATTACTCACGAAATATTCGCTACTACTAGGTTTGTAAACTCTAGCAGCAGGAAACATGTAACGAAATACGCTGCATGCATAGTGTGAGTACAAGTTGAGCATCATATGGGCATGGCATTCTCTACCTTCAGCTCGCGGGAACACCTCCTTCGCTGCATTCATCATCCCTTTGCATGCATCCGTGGATATAGCCAATGGATCCATGTGGCCTATTGATCTCCTGACCTGCCTCATAAACCAGACCTAGTTTTCCTCCATTTCTGTTTCAAACAGCCCGAATGCCACTGGGAACATCCAATTGTGACCATCAAGTGTTGTGGCAGATGGCAGGCAGCCTTTCCATTTGCCAGTTAGGACAGTGATATCTACACTCAGATATGGCCTAAGCCGTCCTTGAATCCCTGGATGCAAGGTTTAAGCGCCATGAAAAATCTTTTGAAATATATTTTACCACCTTCGGATTCAGTGTCAATCTCCACAACACTCCCCGGACACCTAGCTTGTACCTCTGCCTTGAAGTTGTACAGCATCCTGAAGCTATTGGTCCAATCCTCGTGCAAGACCCCCAGAGCTTTCTGTTTACCTTTCCAAACCGTGTAATATGGAATGACAATGTTGTATTTAGAACCGAGGCTAGTCTAAATATTCTTCACGGTCTCCTTAGGGTTATCCTTTAGTATGGACATAGATTGCATTGCCACCCACTCCGTATCAGCCATTGAGGATTTTAGTTTGCAACACATATCCGTTTAAAAGATAAGCGGAGTCGACTAGTTGCCAGAAAGATACCGCACATCAATTGTAGTTATAGAGTGAAAAGTGAGAGAGAGTTCTAATGGTTTGCTGCATTCATTGGCCCAGTACCCTAATTACATTCGACATAGGTAAGGCTCTTGCTGTGATCCTCCATGGACAATGTACCTCGGCCCGTCCATTCATCCACGTTAACTTGCAAACGACCTCATACCACTGGGCAGTGTTCTTCAGTCGATAAACGTCGAACTCCCCCTTGATACAAAAATGTCGGAACGACATCCTGAACTCATGCATGCTCCTGAACTTGGTGCCGACCGAAATTATAGGATACTCGTGGTCATGTTTCATTTCTTCTACTTCAACACGCAAATCATCGACTGGAATACCAGCCTCATCGTTAAGTTCCTCATCTATTTCATCATCACTAGATTCTTGATCCTCTACAATGCCTTCTTCTTCATCTGATTCATAATTCTCGCCATCGTATCTAATGCCTAGTACTACACACATCATATTGACTTCCATGGGTGCGGCTGCACCATCGTCTCCACCCGGATGCACCAGAACATTGCCCCAATCCACCTCACCGGCAACTCTGTTTTCTCCAAGACACTCGGTTGGTTCTGTTGCAACCACATGGGGTGGTCTTACGTTTGCACGCATCCCAGGTACTTCAGTGGACAAACAGCAGTCAGAATCAATTTCATCTTGAGTGTACAAAATCCTCTTGCTCTTCTGTGTACATCCCCCTTCCTGATGTAATCTTTCCTGATGGTATCAGTAGGGCTTAACATCCGCGTTCCATTCCCCATCGAACTAGGATTTTTGCTGTCGCTCTTGGGTGTGATCTACTTACTGCCTCCCCTCACGGGTGTTGGCTCCAGGGTGCTGGCATTATTGCCTGACCTCTGCAGCGTGTTCTTCTTCGAATTAGCCCTTTTGCTGCTACTATTGGGCGTGTTCTCCTTCATGCTGGAATTATTGCCTGACCTCAGCGGCGTGTTCCGCTCCAAATTAGCCCTTTTGCTGCTACTATTGGGCGTGTTCTCCTTCGTGCTGGCATTATTGCCTAACCTCAGCGGCGTGTTCCGCTCCAAATTAGCCCTTTTGCTGCTACTATTGGGCGTGCTCTCCTTCGTGCTGGCATTATTCCCTGCCAGCGGCATGTTCCGCTCCAAATTAGTATTTTTTCTGCTCCCACTGGGTGTGGTAGCCTCTATGTTGGCCATCTTCGCCACTTGGCTACCACTCCTGGGAGTGTTCACCACCGTGCTAGCCCTCTTAGCATTTTTGCTGCTACCGTTCGGTGTGGCATTTTGACTGGATCTCAGGGGTGTACTCTGCGGCGTGGTGCCTTTTTTCGTGCGACTCTTGGGCATCCTCTTCTCTGGCGTGGTCTCATTGGTGACGCTATTCTTCGGGGTGCCCTTTCTAGGGATGCTCTTCCTGCTCCTCTTTATGACGCTCCTCAGTAAGACTCTCCTCTGTTCGAAGCTACCCTCAGTCGCACCAACCCCAGTGATGCCATGGATTAGGTCACGCATGCCTTCTAAAAGTCCATCATCTCTATTGTCGAGTTCCAATTCCTCTCCAACCATTTGCACTATCAATTGGAAGTACACTTCACCTCTATAATGTTTCCTTGTAAACGGTACGACTAAATCCCTGGTATCTTTCACTTTGATAGCCTTTTTGCTCCTGTAACCAAAATATAACAAACGTGCTTCCTGGGAGGACCCCCATAGCACCTTCACACGTAACGATGCCATCAGGTCAGATAAGTCTACCACTTCAGGATCGTATCTGCCAAGGATTACATCAAACTCGTCATAGAATTTTTCTGTGCCATCATCTAATTTTGAAGTATAATTCGTGACACCGATACGAACGATTACTTTGCCGTCATCAGGTTCTTCAGGATAGAAACCTCTGAGAGGTTGGAGAGATGGAGCGGCACCATCAGACCTAGCCCTAATGCCACTGCCGCCATCACCAGCGTCATCGTTAGCTGGATCAACCTCGGTGGAAGTACCAGGACCAGAAGCAAGGAGAGGGCCCTTAGCAGCGGGAGCTACATTACATGGTGGACAGACAGGGCCCCTTCTAATGGCAGCCACAATAGGATCAGCTGCTGCCATGCCACATCGACGATCAGGAGCAGTTCCCACAATAGCAGTGTTTCGAGTGCTAGCAGAGTCCAGACCATGAGCTGGCTCCAGACCAGCAGGTCGCTTAACCTGAGCACGGGTTCGAGGAGGACACAAGGCATCATTCTTTGCAACAACAGTGGGGCATCCTCCGAAAGCCTTAGTTTGCTCAACAGCGGCAGGGATTGGGTCAACAGCGTCCAGATCAACAACAAAACGAGGACGACTAGTACCAGCAGATTCCGGAGCACGGGTTCGCACAACTTGAGGACGGTATCGAGGAGGAGCAGCACACAAGGCGGCGGTCTTGGCAACAACAGCGGGCCAGCCTTCGGAAGCCTTAGTTTGCTCAACAGCGGCATGGATTGGGTGAGCAGCAGCCGTAGCAACACGGGAAGGGGGACGGGGACGACCCGTACCAGCATATTCTAGAGCAGAGTTTTCCACAACGGCAATACGGGGACTCCTACGAGGTTGCCGGACAGAAGCATGTCGCGGACGAGGAAGCACATTTTTCTCAACAACAGCAGGGATTCGAGTTAGACCTCCTTGTCCAATAATAGCTGGGGGACTCCCAGTAGCAGGAGCTTCCTCGTCCAGTATGTTACACATCAGCATAATCACGTGAAGCCCAACATGATGTTTCATCAACCCAATTAGCTGACTGTCACAGGCTATAGGAACCTTGAAGCCTCGTTCATCAATGATGCGGAACTGTGCAGTCTGCTCTGGCCTCATTTCAGCAAGTTCATGCACAACAACAACCAAACCAGGGATAGTGCATAACTGCACAGGCACTACTTCCATCTTCAGATTCTAAGCTTGTTTCCACGTGCTCTTCCCATGTGCTAATTTAATGAGGTAGCCGTAGATCGTGACCAGAACCGTGTATTTGGGTTCAGTGGAGATCCTAGTTGATAGAAAATTGGAGAAAAAATATAAGAATTGTTTGTCAGTGTCGTGCTAGCAAACAATTCTATGTTCGATATATCTTTGTAATGCCAATAGCCAGCTAGAAGTTATAGGTAGTGCGAATAGCAAAGAGAAGAGTAGCTCACCCGCAATTAGCCAGAAGTACTTCTTCCTCGGCAAATGGATCTGCCATCCTTCGCGCTGCTCAGCTCGTCGGCGGTAGAGGTGGGATAGATCGTCGCAACGGCTGGCATGGCATTCGGCATTAGAGCTCGGTAGTAGCGAGTAGGCGTAGCAACTTGGCGCCGGAAGTCAAATCCCCGAAGAGATCATTCTCGTTGGAGAGGGGATTTCGACACTGCCGGTGCTAGGGTTCATGTGAAAGGAGGGAGGGAGTGGATTTGTGAATTTGGTCAACGCACCATGCTCCTTTAGTCTCTCGTTTCGCCTACGTGGTTGCCACGTTGGCGCTCGCGTCACGGAAATATTACTGACATAAGGGTCCCGACCGTCTACTTCACGAGGCAGTTTCACGGCATGTTTGGATTTGGTAGGGGTGAGACGATTTTGCATCGAAATGGCCCCTCTCGGTAGTTGGCGGCCCAACATTTTGAAACGCGGCAATTTCAGGCAACTTAGGTACCGCGGTGCACTCGATCGCGAACTTTGGTACCGCAGCTCGGTAGCCCCCGTGGCTAGGGGGACCCACGCCAAGGGGTGGTGTGGCCACTCTGTGTCCCCCCTTCATCTCTCCTTCTGGATCCGTGAGTCTTTCGGGAAAATAACGACTTTGGCTTTTGTCCGGTCCAATTCCGAGAATATTCATTTTCTGACTTTTCTGGAACCAAAAACAGCACAAAATAGGCAACTGGCACTGTGGCATCTTGTTAATAGGTTAGTCCCAGAAAGTGTATAAAAATACTCCAAAGTGTGGACAAAACATAAGAAAGTAGATATAAACCAAGCATGGAACATCAAAAATTATAGATACGTTAGCAACGTATCAACATCCCCAAGCTTAACTCCTGCTCGTCCTCGGGTGTAACTACCTCGGTGAATTACGCTCCTAGTTACAAGCCTGGATGAGCGGAAATGGTTAAAATAGTACGGTGGGGCCCAAATGCCACTCACAGGTAGACCTTTCGGCCATCCTAACCATTTCCAAACATCGGGACAAGAACGGGCGGCGTAATCGGCAGGCGAAGGGATCAAATACATACACAAATGAGTATGTATGCAAGCCACCATACAACAGTCCTCAGAGCAATTCCATCTAAAAGAAATAGAAATATTGCAACGCCATACGGCAAGATCCAAATATCCTAGATAGATATAATAGTTTAGGATATCTCCTCATACATCAAACATCAGAGTATCAGGCGGAAGCGGAAAACAAGATCCGAGTACGGATAAGAAGAAAATCGGCATAAGATGCCCCATAAATAAACACATCCCGCCCACAGATCTCACGGATCCCGTTCGGAATCTCTACACGAATGATCGTTGACATCGTCCGTCTCCTCCACCCGGATCCATCTTGCGAGTTTACTGTTCATCCGAATCAAACAATTTATCGTGTGAGACCCTAGGGTACTCGCAAGTCTTTATGCCTCTAAAGGGGACACAACCGGGTGACGAATTGCAGCAAAAGATAAACCCTAACAATTCTATAGATACTACCAACCATCCGCCTAACCGAGATGAGCGGATGTCCGTGAATTAACATCAACAGTTATAACGGTAATATTAACAGATCCATCCTCCTCCTCGCTTATCGACGAGGAAGCGGACGAACAACCCCCATCCGTTGGCAGTTTTTATTATCCATTCCATGAGTATTGCACTATTTACTAGTCAGGTACTTAGTCAAATTAAAAGCGGTACTTTAGTTATACTTGTCTATGATCGGAAACGTGCTCCAAGTCGTCCATAACGCGGACACGGCTTTGAAAGTTTTACCTAGGGTGCACAAATAGCAACACACACTCGATCAACCTCGGAAAAACCAAATCAAAACCCAACGAGGCGATCACGACAAAGCGATCACGAGATTCAGAAATATTTCAGGGCCACCCCATTAAGCTACCGCGACGAAGTTGGCGGCTCGAGACGGACTCAAGGTTTGCGTCAATGGATGTAAACGATCGAACCCGAAAATGTGACTGGGCTTGTCGATACCGCGAAAACACTCCGCTTACCTAAACAGTACAGGTGCATTCCTCGCACAATCTTAAATTAAGCAGTAAAGCATGGCATAAGTACAGAATAGTAATAAAGCCCCAAACTACTTTGTGGCCCCAAGAAATAAGAATGAATCAAGATCTGGCTCAGGGGGGTTCATAAGCCTCCCGGATGTGGATAGCACGAATATTCAAGGAACAGGAATCAAGTACTCGGGGTCCTACGGGACACAAGTGAGCCTGAAAAACCAAATAGCAAATATGGCTCACCGATGCCACTTTCATTAGTTATCCCATTACTACTCAGGTTAAGTTGTTTAGGTACCTCGTCATCCATCAGACTCTCACATACCCTACACATGCTGTTCTACGACTCGCATGGCTCAAACAACTCCTATAGTAATGGCTCATGGGATGGAGGAACAAGCTTCGGTGGGGTTTAAAAGTAAAGGCTATGCAATACTTGGGATTCAATTTAATGCAACCGCGACTCAATGATGCAAGCATAAGATAGAGGCAATAGGTACTATATGTATGCAAGCATGTGGTAGTGCTTGCCTGGCAGCTCAGTTGAAGCGAGAGAAGGATCTGGGTAGTGCTCCTGGGTCTCTTGATATATCCCCTGCTCAGCGTCTAATCGGAGAAGAACCAAACAAACAAGGGCCAACATAAATAAAGTGCACAAGCATATGAATAAAATGCGACAAGCAAACAATCATGCCATGATGAATGATGCACAATTTGCATGGCAATAGTGTAGCATGGCATGGGTGAGGGGTGGAATACAAGAATAAAGCCTTTTATTGAGTTTTGGTCACATTTTAACCTCCTATAAGTTTCTGTATACTTTAAATTTATATGATGCATGCTGCCAATCAGAACATGGAATGCATAAACAGAAAGGTCTCGTCGAGCTAATCA
This sequence comes from Avena insularis, assembly GCA_023614405.1. NCBI lineage: Eukaryota > Viridiplantae > Streptophyta > Magnoliopsida > Poales > Poaceae > Avena > Avena insularis. The sequence continues at coordinate 139,617,208 of CM042684.1, forward strand.
TTTTAGACATATTATTTGCTAAATTTGGAGTTATAAAACAAAAGTTATTAATTAATTAAGGGAAAAGGGCATTTTATTGTAATTTTAATCAACTTGAAAATCAAAGTGTTCAAAATATATTTTGAAGGGCATATTTGAATTCCTCATATTTTTCTGATTTCAAAACATATATTATTTGTATTATTTGGGTTTATATTTTAAAATTTATTTGAAAACAGATTTAAGTTTGAATTTGAATTAATTTGAAAAAGTTTAAATTAAAACAGAAATACAGAAATACTTTTCTCACTCACTCAGATCCAGCCACAGTCAATTACAGGTGGGGCCAGGTTGACTGGACGCCACAGCACGCAGAAAACCTTCTGTCACCGCGAGCATGCCCAGCCGCAGAGGATGACAGGTGGGGTCCGAGGCGCTGCGGACCCATACGCCAGTGGGCGAGTGCGGGGCTGCCACGCGGCACGGTGGGGGACTGAGGGTTGATGAAAACAGAGTGTACCTTTTGTAAACGGCAATGAACAACGACTAGTGGGCCTGGGCTGGACCGCGGTTTGAGCATCAAAAAGGCGCAGGGAGGTATGTGCAAAAAGGGCGCAGCCACTGTTTTTCTTCTCTTCTCGCTGATGACGGTCGGCACGACAATGGCGAGGCGCGCGCGGGGCTCGATCCTGGGTCGCGGGCGTGCGCGCTGCGGGGCGTAACCAGTGCGGTAGCCTAGGCTTGGCGTTAGGAGGGCGGCTGGCGGCTAGATAACGCGGGACATCACGGGATCGTGCAGACGCAGACACACCCAGAGGGCGTTCGTCCTGGGCTCCGGCGAGACTAGGACGCGACTAAGCACGCGAGGGTGTTAGCGGGGTCGAATGGCTCACCGTGAGGTTGTTGGAGGTGGTGGATCGTGCGGAGGGGTAGCGGATCGATGACGAGGCAGAGGCCGGCGAAGCTAGGGTTTCGCGTCGGAGCGGCGTCAGCCTGGTGGCTCTGGTCCTCCTTCTCCTCGCTGGTACGTACAGGACGATGCAGGGGAGGTTCCTCAGTCTTCCTCGACACCCAGAGCACCTCGCCACCGGCTGCAAGAGAGGGACCGGTGGTGACCGACGGTTTTGCCGGCGATGGGGTAGAGGGAGGCGGTGGAGAAGAGGGGGGAGAGGAGGCCGACTTGGGCGGATTTGGAGAGGCCAGAGGAGGCGTGGGGAAAAAGGGTAAAGGCTAGGGGGAGAGGGGAGGATGTCGCGGGGTAGACGGTGGAAAAGGTGGCTCGGCCACCTTTTCTCCTCCTCCTTCACGTGCTTGGGTAGGGCTCGGTGGGGCTGGTCCAGGCAGGCAGGGCAGGTAGGGATGGCCGGCCAGGCTCGGTTGGGGCCGAGATGCAGTGAGAGAGAAGGGAGAGAGATAGAGAGGTGGACGCTCGGGTTGGAGCTAGGTTAGAGTAATGGGGTGGCTCGGGTTAGGGCTTAGTCTTAGGTTAGGGAGGGGTAGGTAGCTGGGGTGTGGGCCAGGGAGAGAGGGTGGCCGGTGGGTCCAGCATGGTGAGGCTCGGCATAGGTGAAGAGGAGAGGGTGAGGTAGGTTTAGGGTTTAGCTTAGGTGTAAGATGGTGGTAGAGGTGTAGGTGATTAGGGTAGGATCTTAGATAGAGGATTTGGGGAGAGGGGGTTTAGATGAGGGTGATAGGGTTTTAGCAAGATCAAACAAGACCAAGCCAAAAGGAGGGAGAGAGAGAGGTGAGGTCTTAGGGTTTAGAGAGAAAGATGAGGTGGAGAGGTTTTCTTTTAACAAGATCAAGCAAGAACATGCCAAGCTCAAACAAGATCTAGACAAGAAAAAGAGAGGGTGAGAAAAAGGTGGTGAGGGTATGGATGGAGATGGTTATAGGGTTTTAGATGCTTGCATGCATCAAGCAAGATCAAGCATAAGAGGGGTAGAGAGAGATATGGGGAAGATCCACTCAAAGATTCAAATAAAACCAAATGGCTAGAATGTGGTGGTTCTTGCATGGCCCATGCAAGACAATTAATGCCATGCTTATTCTTGTGAAAACAATGATACTTACATGGCATTATTCCTATGCATTCCCAAAAGTGGAATTAAGCCAAGCAAAAGAATTTAAAGGAAAGTTCCAGATGGAGTAGATGGAGATGATCACATTTGATTATAATTGGGACTTGCTAGTGTGTTTATTCCACTAGATGTTTAATAGTCCCAACAATACCCCAACATGAGCATAAATCCACGATAATCCATATGAAAGCTAGGAAAAAGGCCCCTACTCATAATGCATGCAAAGGTGGCTCCACATATCAATAATGTGAAAACAACATGATGCTAAGATGAGAGCATGTGGAAAAAAGAAGTGGATCCATCCCAACCCACATGAGCTAGAGGTAAAAACCAATAAGTTGCAATGCTCATATATGGTGGAATGGTGGAATGATGGGGTGATGACAAGAAAGGTGGTGGAGTTAATAAAATACATGCCCCCAACTCAACTTGGGCATTAAACAATATATCAATAACCAAATACAATATATCAAGAGGCAAATACAATTAATGATGCATATGAGAGAAGAACCAAAACAAAAAGGGTTTTATATGATGCTCAAATGCAATGTGGCATGATGACATGAGCATGATATAATTATGATGCAACAATTATATATAGGAAGTAGCATTTATATAGACTAGGCTAGTAGCATTGCAATTGTTAGACAATTGGGATGCTACATCGGGTAGGTAAGTGATAAAAAGAAAGAATAATTTTTTAGGCAACATGCACCATCATAAACTTGATCAAAGTATTTGTAAAACATGCACCATCACCAACGGGGTACCCCTTGCTCGATGATACGAAAGAATCCCCATATCAAAATGACAAGGCAAGCAGACAATGAGCATCTCAGCAATCTTCTTATTTACCGTGGGAAAATGGTGTTTTTTCTCTCTTTCCTCTTTTCTCATATCTCTTTTTTCTCTTTTTTCTCAATATCTGACTCTTTTTTTTATAAGAAGAATGCTTCATAGACAGCTCATTATGGTTACGCTACAGGTTTCCACCATGATGGCATGGATTAGACCGGCGGCCCAGGCGTTTCTCTAACACACATACATAACTCCATGGACTTACAAGCTTCCCTTTCATTTCACACCGACGACATCCATAGATAAAAGAACATGATATCAACTAGGTACAAAGTACAAGTGCAATGTTGAAAGTGTTCCCCATGACAGCATGGTTATGCTAATCCCCAACATATAAGTGCAAGCATATACAACATAGACGACACAATGGTTCAAGTTTATTAGGGGCAAGAAAAGTAAAGTGTGTCATCAAGTTCATGAGAGCTGTAATCACTAGTTTTCTCATAACAAGTTTAATTCCGAAGGTAGATAAAAACATGAATATACTTGGAATAGCAAATGCTAATAGGTAGGTATGGTGGAATCTTTGGAATAACTTGGTTTTAGGAGTTGGATGCATGAGTGCAACTCATACTTGGTTATGGAGGCTAGCAAAAGACTGGGAGCGACCGACTAAGAGAGCAATAATGGAAATAATCATGCAGAGCGACAAAACATCATTAATAAAAGCATAAAGTGATATTACAAGTCAAAAACTAAAGGATCATAAAGGCTTATGGTGACTTAGGATAGTCATAACATGGTGTGAGCATGCGCCAAGTCAACCCAAATAAAGCATCAAAGGTGAATACCACAATACTATGCTTTAATATGCTAAAACAACACATGATTCTTCAAAGGCACATTAAGCAATCTCAATTGTTTATAACATGCCATGCTACAGCAAAGATCACTAAGCATAAAGCCAAAACAATATCAAGCATGGCATGACAAAGCATAGGCCACAGTCAAAAACAAGCTCTCTTTACCACTTAAGCATGAACTTTTCCTACTCGTTTCCAATCCAAACCAAACTATTTGAAAACCAATGCATGAAAGAGGGGGTCAAACCAATTTATTCAGAAAATTAATCAAACCAAGCAAACGAAAACCAAAAACAAAAACAAAGACGCTCAAAGAACAACACAACAGTGCATGAAACAATAAAAATGAAGTGTTTGGAAGAAACCTGGGATTTTTATTGATGAAGAAGGGGATGCGTTGGGCATCCCCAAGCTTTGACGCTTGTACTTATTGGATATTTCTTGGGGTGACTCGCGTGGCATCCCCAAGCTTGAGCTTTAGTCCATTCATCATCTCATTACATCATTCTCTCCATACACCTGAAATTTTTCCTTCATACAAAACTTCACACAATCTTTATTAGCAATATTAGTGCACTCAAGATAATAAGTATTTGGGTTCAGTTTCAACACCAATAAAACTTCCATTAAAACACAAGCTACTGTAGCACTTCCCTCAAAAGGCACAATTCCCCAAAGAGAACTTAAAAAGGAATCAACAAGAAGCAAATGCAAATAAAGTGAGAAATCTGTCAAAACAGACCAGCAGGTAAAAAACAATTTTTTCAAAGACCTTATGTTGCTCAAATCGAAAAGTGTTGAACTAACGAAAGTTAGATAACAACCAGGGGCAGAAGCACAAAATATCACAGCTCAAACCGACATACCGATATTTTACACGAATTTTTACAGCGAAGAACAAAAATCTGTTTCGGGACAGCAACTTTCCCAAGCATTACTTCTCTCTCATTAGAGGTTACTCTTGGCACAAAAAGAAAATAAAAAGGATAAGGAGAGGTTATTACTGAAGCAATAACTTCCAAGACTCAAGAAAACTATTGGGTTATCTCCCAAGAAGTACTTTTCTTTAACGCCTTTAAGTTAGACATGATAGTTTGAGAAGATGCTCATATAGGAAATATGAATTGAAGTAAAAGAGAGCATCAAGAAGAAAATTCACAGCACATTTAAGTCTAACCCACTTCCTATGCATAGGAATCTTGTAAAGAAACAAGTCATGAAAGCACAAAGCAACAAGCATAGGAAAGAAAAACAAGTGCAACTTCAAGACTTTCAACATAAAGAGGGGAAACTTAATATTATTGAGATGCATAAAACCATGTTTCCCTCTCTCATAATAACTTTAAGTAGCGTCATGAATAAAATTAACAATATAACTATCATTAGAAACATTCTTATCATGAGCCACATGCATAAAAGAATTAATACTCCCCACATGAACATAGTCATTTTTATTAATTGTAGTGGGAGTAAATTCAACAAAATAGCTATCATTATTATTCTGATCACCATAATCATCAAATATAGGAGGCATATTGTAATCATAATTAATTTTCTCCTCAATAGTAGGTGGACTGAAAATATCATATTCATCATTGTAATCATCATATATTGGAGGTTTGGTATCATCATAAGCAATAGAATAGTTATCTTCCAAAGCTGGGGAACTAAAAAAATTATTTTCATAAAAACTAGCTTCTCCAAGCTTAGACTTTTCCATAGCATTAGCAATAATGGTGTCCAAAGAATTCATACTAACAACATTTCTATTAGCATACAAATAAAGTTCCATAGGTTTTTTAATTTTCTCTTCAAACACTTCTTGTCCTAACTCAAAATAAATACTATAAATCTCTCTAATTTTGTTGTTGTTTTCCATTAAGACTAACTAGTGAAAACAAGAAACAAAAAGAAAAAATTGCAGAATCTAAAGGAAATAACTTCGAGTACTCACACCGGAGGATGTGAGTACCTTTTACCTTACCTCCTCGGCAACGACGCCAGAAAATAGCTTGATGTCTATGCACTTCTATTCTTGTAGACAGTTGTTGGGCCTCCAAGTGCAGAGGTTTGTAGAACAGCAACAAGTTTTCCCTTAAGTGGATTACCCAAGGTTTATCGAACTTAGGGAGGAAGTGGTTAAAGGTATCCCTCTGAAGCAACCATGCAATCAAGATCAAGAAGTCTCTTGTGTCCCCAACACACCCAATACACTTGTCAGGTGTATAGGTGCACTAGTTCGGTGAAGAGATAGTAAAATAAAAGTGGTATGAATATAAGACAACGGTGCCAAAAAATAGCTTGATGGCGTGGAAGAGACTAAAGGCAAACTGAAATAAAGATGGCAGCAAGCAAACATGTAGCCGATCTAGTTGCAAACGGTGTTTCAATGCTTAGAAACAAGGCCTAGGGATCATACTTTCACTAGTGAACACTCTCATACAAATATCTTCTCTTCATGATACCACTCTGAACTACTCTCCGGTTGGACACTCTAATCCATGGTAGGGCTATAACAACACTCCTCAAAGTTCGCTTTCCCCATCTAGATAACCCCACACTGTCACCTTGAGCACTAGATGGTTCCAACAAACACCACAATTTCATAGAGACATCCAACTCCAAATATAACTCATAACAAGTAATTGTAATCTCTAGCCTAAGTGCCACCATGGTGTGCATGCTATCACTTTCACACACATGGGGAGAGAAGAGATCTATTAAAGCACTTGAGTAGCAAGGTAGATCTACTTGATTACAAATCTCATGATCACAATATGATCATGCATAGAGAGAGATGAACACATAGCTACCGGTAGAACCCTTAGCCTCGAGGAAGAACTACTCCCTCATCATCATGGGAATCAGCAACGGTGATGGAGATGGCGGTGGAGTCGATGGAGATGGTTCCGGGGGCACTTCCCCGTCCCGGCAGGGTGCCGGAACAGAGACTTTCTGTTCCCCGAATCTCCCCTTTGGTGGCGGCGGCGCTGCGGAACTTTTCGTGGCTGGAGGCTCCCCGATTTAGGGTTTTCGTCCCAGGGGCTTCTTATAGGAGAAGGGGTGAGGTCGGTGGCTGGCCAGGGGGCCCACACCACCTGGTGTCGCGGCCAGGGGGACCCGTGCCAAGGGGTGGTGTGGCCACCCTGTGGCCCCCCTTCGTCTCTCCTTCTGGCTCTGTGAGTCTTCCAGGGAAATAATGACTTTGGCTTTTGTCAGGTCCAATTCTGAGAATATTCATTTTCTAACTTTTCTGGAACCAAAAATAGCAGAAAATAGGCAACTGACACTATGGCATCTTGTTAATAGGTTAGTCCCAGAAAGTGTATAAAAATACTCCAAAGTGTGGACAAAACATAAGAGAGTAGATATAAACCAAGCATGGAACATCAAAAATTATAGATACGTTAGCAACGCATCAAGTGGACATCCAGAAAATTTACTGGATCCCAGGGATGAAGGGTGGCAGGACCGGGATGGCCGATCTTGCCGCTGAACTCATTGACCCGTGGTACGCTAACATGAAGGGAAATTATCGAGATGTTGGTGGAGGAGTTTAGGGCACGATTACTAGGAGGATAAAGCGCTTTCTGAACCTAATCTAAAGTACGCTGCAATTGACGGGTATGTTAGCCATGAGCTGTACTGCCAGATTGTAAATTTTCATTCCAGGCATTGCATCATTGAACCACCACCAAGGCAAGTTGTTTGCCCTAGATGCTGGAGTGTAGATGAATCTACAAGCCGGGGCAAGAGACCGAAGGCATCCTGGGATCGGTTGCCTTCTCCAACAGGCTGGGATGTAGACTTTTAGTGCATGATTGTTCTGTTTGTATGGGGCTTGTTATGTTTATGAAAACATGTTATTTCAGAAGTACACTATGTGAGCAATTACGAACTGCTGTGTATTACCTTTGTCGAACTATAATCTGGGTTTGGTTATGACTGTATCCTTCGCTATAATCTGGGTTTGGTTATGACTTCTGACTGTATCACTCCTTATGCATGTCAGTCCTGGATTTTTCCGCATGCAAATGGCACAGATAGAATTTGTAAGTATGAATGTTGAGCATACAAAAGGGGGAAATGTAATTCATACAGGTTAACTACCTAATAGCACAGGGATCATACGAGCTCTATTCTTACACAGAATGCTTAGAAAATACATGTGAGATAAAATACAGGCGAGATAAAACTAGGAACCAAATGCGAAACTAGTAGTGGTAAACATCACACTCACCCACCCGCCAGATCCTGTTGAGCATCTCGTAGCAGACATACGCGTCCCTGGCTACATACTTGATCGCATCGTAATTCAGGTGCCTCCACTCCCATCGCTCGTGCAGGTGCTTTGGGAACTCGACTTTCATGCCAGCGTACTTGCGGTTGATGATGTCGGCAGCGAGTCTAGCCATTTCGGCTTTCCCCGTATCGCCATCCGGGTACCTCCACAAACGTTGGAGATCGACGTGATTGACGACATGAACGAGGAGATCCCGCTCTAGCTTCGGAGTGTCGTTCTTGATATCGACGCTAGCGAAGTAGATCTCCCTCCTGTGTAGGAACTCGCGAAGCTCCGGGCATACAGATTTGGCCCTACATACGTGGTATAGGAGGCAGTGGTTGTGCATGGATAGCTGGAAAAGTGATGCCCTCTTCCTATCTCTGGTATACTTGAGGTCAAGACCGACGATCTTGTACCTATCCATCGGCTCCTATAGCCAGCGCCTCATACATTGCGATGATCTTGGTGACCTCTGCTGACACATTTGTGTGGACGACCGTCAGCTTGGTGGTGCCATGGGCGGTGACGGTGTACTCGTCAGTGAAGTCGCTCCCGTCGCCAAACACGCCGTACTCTGTGTCCATGGAAGCAACTAATGTGGCGGCGGTAGCCTAGGGTCAGTAGCGGTGGCTGGGACTGGGCGTGGCGGTGGAGTGATCTGTTGCGATGCTATGCCCCAGCAGAGGCGGTGCCTGCGGCAGTGTCAATGGTTCTTGCGGTGGCTGCGGCTGCGGCGGAAGGAAGGAGTTGGGGATTTTTGCATAGTGATGTGCTGTGGAGACGAAAGGCGATGCTTAAATTGCGTTTACCAATATTCCGGTCATACCCAAGCGGAAGCAAGTTTGACCGGGCGAGCACCGTTGGTTTCCAATCCTAGCGATTAAATTCGGCGACTGTCCCAGTAGGCGATGGGACGGGTGTGCAACATGGCTTTGGCGTGGCAAAGACCGGTCACGGAGACCACCGTCCCGTTGTCGATCCACAGCGGGTGCGCGGTACTAACATGACGTAACGTGACATGACAGAAGGAAGTGTACAACTATTTGTGATTATTATTTCCAACAAGTTTAAGAAGTGTAAGCATAGACAGGGACCTAGCATCCCTGCATCCCGGGGCAGCCGCCCATCCGCTCGGGCCTGGCGATTGCATAAAGCTTGCAATTTCCTTTATTTAATTTGGTGATTTTGTCCAGAATTTTCCAAATTGAAGCTCGTTTGCCCATGCTTCTATAAGTTTCTGTGTGGGCCACTTGTGTAAGCATGCACGATCAAGCAACTTTGCAACACACGTGTCGGTGGAAAAGCATGAGGTTTCAACACAACACATAGTTTAGGGATTTCTATTTTCCCCAGCAAAAGTGGTTCCATATTTACTTTTTGGCTTTTGGAACTAGTTCCCTACACTGTGGAGGTGGTTCCAAATTGAGCAAAAGAGGGAACAAGAGTAAGAGGGTGATCCGATTCCAAATGTGGTTCCAAATTGATTAGCCAACCTATGTGTGACATGTGTCCTCTACTCTCATATCCTAGACAAAAAACAAGGCTATTCTTGTCAGCGGTGGGACCGCATGGTGCAGGAATTTAGAATAGCTACATTGTGGAGCTCTACCAAATTGCATGGTAAAGCCAAATTCAGCTTTTTGTCAGATTTAGATATAGCCACATTTAATTTGTCCTCACTTTTGCCCTCCCTCCATTCTGAAGCCCTCATATGCGCTCGGAGGGGGTGTCGTCTGGTCAAAGGCTTGACCGTTACGTGCACCCTGACGCCTAAATTGGTAGTTTTTTTGTTATTTGGCCTTTTTAAGAGCGCCTTTTACCCTCTCTCACTAACAGTTGTGTTTTTTTGCCCAAAAAGGTAGTGAATCTAGAACAGCTTCTCTCTTCATTCATTGTTCCTTTTGCCCTTGTTTTTCCCCAATCAAACTAACCAGCACCATAAATATATTCAGTAAACAGGGCAGATGTAGATAAAGTAGCTAATATAGGTTATATAGTATGGTACTTCACGAGGTTCAACAATTAGGCTGCTTAGCAGCAGCAGCTGACAAGTTCAACACAGACAAGACAAAATAAGCTGCTTTACAGCAACAATAGATCAGTGGCCCCTCATGGCCTCAGCCAGAAGGGCCTCCGCCTCCTCCCTCTGGCGCCTCCTCCACTTCTTGCTGCCCAGTCGCTTGACCTTGGGCGCCTTGGGTTTGATCGGGGGCATGCGACCCTCCTCGATAGACACCTTCTGGAGGTTGCGAAGGTGAAGACTGAGCACCTGGTGCTTGGCAATGAAGCCATGGATGTTCAGGGACTCGCCGCAGGTCCTCACATCCTCGGCATGCTTCACGAGGGAGTTGAAGTCCGTGGCGTGGAGCCTCCTGGTGGGGCAGAAGGGGCACTTGTACACGTCGCCAGCAAAGAAGTTGTTGTACTGGCCCGACATTAGCCTCCTCGGCACATGACGAGTCTTGGTGTCCTTGGACTCGTCTTCACTGCGGACGTCGCTGCTATCCTCCTGTTGGAAAAAACAGTAGAGTGCATAAGGACATGATTGAGATACTTGGATTATCGAGATTGATTATTTGCATAAATTAACTGATTGAGATCTCCTGATTATTCCCCAAATCTCAAACCAAATCCAATACTGATCCCAACTACAAACAGGGAGATTCATCGAAATTCGAGATCTAACACAAGAGGATTAGCTACTGTAAAAATACGAACAGCCGAGCCCTAATAACATATGATCTAGCATCCAGGCAAGGGAATGGGGGAAGAACAAGGGAAGGGGAGAAAACCCTGGTTACCTCCGACCATGGGTCGGCGATGCTGGTGTCGTTTTCTTCGGCCTTATGTAGACAGCCTCCTCGTAGGGGTCCTAGCCGAGACCGGGGGCTCTGTCAGCCAGGGACGGCGGGGCCTCCTCGTCGGCAGCCTTTTAGGCGACGATGGCCACCGCGCCGTTCTTCTCCATCGCCGGCGTGGTTGGGGTTTTCTTGGGGGTTTACAGAAGGTGATGGGACAGTGGAGACGGTTGAGTGAGCGAGTGCGTGATGAGTGAGAGTGGGGAGGCCTCTATTAAAGGAGAAGGGAAGCGATGTTTCGTTGCACTACCATGCACCGTGTACGCTACTGCACCGTGCACGGCCACACGTGTCCGCTACCGCCCCGTGCACCGCACACGCGTACTGCGAGTCACGTTTTTCCCCTCATGTCTAACCCTGGCGATTCAGTTGTACTCAGCTTTGCCCTCGAGCGTAACACTAGCAGTTTGGTTCCATTTTTTAAATCATTTTCTATTTTCTATTTGAATCCCTTTGCAGTCTTGCCCTTGGTTTTTAAGTTCTACTCAGTTTTGCCCTTGGTTCTTAAGTGCTACGCTCTGATTGGTCGAGACAGTTGTCACACGGATCGTGCCCACCAACCGATGATCCTCTGTGATTTAGCAGACAGGATAACCCCTATATCTATCGGGGGCACCCCTCTATCCATGTAAAATAACGAGTATGCCACCGGAACTTTAACTCGATAAACAGATGAACTTGAATATAACTTGAAGGGAACGTGTTCTAAGGTGTATAATTTGTGCATTATATTCCACTCTATGAACATGATAATCTCTCAAGATTTTCTTAGAACAATATTAGCACGTATTAAGTGTGATTTCAAAGAGTTGGAATGTGTATGATTTTCGTATACACAAGTTTATGCATTACATTCCACTCCACAGAAATGATAAATGATCAGTATTTTATTAGCACAACATTATCATGATGCGGCCCCACTTGTCAGCACGTAATGGCAAGGCTGACGCACGGCAAGTTTCAGACCATGTGAGAGTTTTCGACAAGGATATGGGCAAAAGTGAGGAAAAACTAAGCATCTAGGGAAAACTGATTACAACTAACGAACCGAGGATATGAAAATAGAAATCTCTATAGTTTAAGGGTATAGAAACGGTAAGATAATTAAATATTATTAGTGGCCGGGCCAGCATAGTGACGGGTTGGTCGGCTAGAAGATGTTGATTCCTAAGTAAGGGGACACCAGGCCGGTCTTGACATACTCCCTTTGGAATTTCCATAAGCAGTGTGCTTAGCCTTGGTCGCCGACTTGTGTTTACTAGCCGAGCTTTTATCGATGCCAACCGCATGCGGAATCAAGCTAGCAATCCTAGGGTTGACTCCTTTCTTATAGAAAGGGCACCTGAGCTCCCCAAGTCGAGTGCGGAAAGGGATTATCCCGCTCTTGAGCTTCTTCAAGACATGGTGCCTCTTGTTGTCCCTATTCTCCTTGTCAGAGTCCATCTTACTTGAATCTACCTGTAATGTATGAAATTCAAACCGAAATGAGCAAAATAATAAATATATATTCCTTCCACCATTCCGAGTTACTTTTGATACAATAACATATCTATACAGGTTCAGTAGTTCATTACGGCTGTCTCCCCAGCTCTCTCCTAAATTAATGTGGTTTATGTTCTTGATAACTTATTAATAAATAAATAATGTGGATTCATTCACAACAGACTAGATCTCTCCATGTACCGGTTCGTATGGTGCATCTAATCATTAGGACTAGATTTTTTTTATGAAGCCAAGATAGATTAAGCTCGAGCAGAAAATATGAAACGTGTAGAAATAGATGTACCTCCGGGTATATGAGCAGAGTGTGTTCGTCGAACTCCACGTCCTCATCGGGGCCTCCAAAGTCGTCAGCACTGGCGAGCACATGGTCCCCCAAGGGGTTGAACTGCACGTCCTCCTCGCCTTGTGCTGCGTGATGCTTCTCCAGATCTGTCGCGTGAAGCACCACCCCAGCGGCGATGCCCGCACACTCACCCCCACGCACTGGTTTCATGGAGAAGGTTCGTGCCTATATGTTGAAGATTGTTGGGTTTTGCTAGATAGGGAAGAGAGAGGAGTGGATGGGTGCGAATGGAGGACCCAATAGGATGGGTTTTAAATGTGGGGACGTTTAGGCCTCCTCGAGGGCCCCGGTAGGTAGCTTTTCTGGCTACAACTGTTGCGTGGAAGGTTCGTGTGGTGGGGGCCTGTCGGAAGTGAGAGTGCAGGCGCTCTGCATAGTAAAAATGGTATAGCCCGTGGGCCGTGGATGACCAGTTGCCATGTAGTAGACTTGTAGCCTTTGCAGACTAGATTAAACGTGACATGACCACTCGGCGACTTTTTTCATGGACGGCATCGTGTTCCTTCTTGTAGAAGTCTCCCTGAGGGAGACGTTCGTGTTGTCTCACGCTGTACTATAAAGGGCACGACGTGTGCAACGATCCTTGTTGGATCACACATGATCAACGGTTGGTGCGCCCGATCCGCGTCACAACTGTGACAACCAATTAGGGTGTAGACGATAGAATGGGCACAGGTTTGGGCTTCTACGAAAGAGAGAGAGGAGGCAAAACTGAGTAGTGTTCAAAAACCAAGGGCAGAGCTGAGTAGTATAAAAATAGAAAGTGAATGTCTTTTATAACGAAATACATCGTGACATACATCAAATTATGCTAAGATAGATCTAGTAGAGTTCATTAGATGTGTGTTCTTCTTATAAACCACATATGGATACACCAGAGTCATTGCATGTGTGTTATTGTCACAAACCACATTTGGATCCACTAGAGTCATTGCACGTGTGTTCTTTGCACAAACCACACAACGATCGACCAATGTCATTGCATGTGTGTTCTTGTCCTAAACCACATATGGATCCACCAGAGTCATTGCATGTGTGTTCTTATAATGGCAAACCATATATGGAGATCCACCAGTGTCATTGCATGTGTGTTCTTTCCACAAACCACATATGGAGACTACAAGAGATGTGATATACAGTAACGAAAATCCTCATGACGATGGTCTGTAACGTCACGCAATATCGTAATGTGTGACGTCTTGCCCCTAGTGTCATGGAATTCATAAAATCCATGACGGTCACACAATCAACGTCACACATAAGCACATTCGGTGACGGTCTAGATAGCCTCAATGACGAATGCAGAGGGGTCACAGAAAAATTTAAAGAAATTAGAATGATATGTATGTATTAAAAATTATGTTTCTAGGACTCGAACCTATGCCATACGAGCTGCACTAGCGTACCTTTACCAGTAGGTCAATGTTAGATTGTTGATAAATTTGGTTTATAAATTTATTTTTTATAAAGTTGTACTGAATGTATCGAGAAAAAAGTAATCGAGCTCGCTTTTCAAAAGTTATTATCAGTCTAAGATTGTGAAAGGAACTATTTTCGGCGCTTAGTGACACCAGTGGTCCACTTCAAGATTTGCGTTGACGAGTTTATTTATACTTACCATATGGAAGATAAGAAGAGTTCTGTTTGATCTGGATCTTACATAAACAGAGGTCTGTTTGATTTGGATATAATCGTACGTACAGAGTCATATAAGACGAGGAGAGGAGTCCGATGTAGTTAACTTTGATCATTGGGTACTACTGCCAGATATTGTGGAAGCAGACGGCCTCCTCTCCCTGATCATCGGTGACGCTGTGGCGTTGCCATCACAGGCGGCCTCCTCTTCTCTACATCACGGGTGCGCTGCTTGTCCCGGTTGCCAGGTCTCGGTATGTGCCGTCGCTCTTCTGAAGTTCACCTTGTAGATTGATTCTGGGAAATTTATCTTGGTGGCTGAATTGGGATTATTTATGTAGTACTACTAGAAGGTTGTGTTTGAATCATCAATTTTTTATACTGTATATTGCATTGCCTGAACCTGGTTCTATCCGTCTCTTTTTCCACGGGAAATCAGGGAGCTTTATTTTATTACTCGTAAACAGGATTACAATCATCAACAATAGCTGCTGACGCAAAGTCAGGTACACGATGTCACAATTAGATTGTATAGCTATTAACCCAAACATAGTTTGCTACTAGTAGAAAACTTGAGTGACATCGTGTAGTCAGGTAAAGATCTGCAGATCAGCAGCCCTGTTTTGATTAGAGTAAATTTTCTTGAGTGACAACTTCTGCCTCCACGATACAATAGCTTAATCTCCTTTGACGATATAAAAGCCAGCATAGATCGATCCATGTGTGGACCTTCACTGCTTGCAACAACACTGAACAATCTGGTTGAAGTAGTAGACGCTTTTCTATGTGATTCAGCCCAATCATGATCCCTTCTAGTGCTACCTGAGCCTCTGCTTCCATAGCATCATCACACTGCTCTAGAAAACGCCAGGCCAATGCCACCACAGCACCAACATGATATCTGATAAAGTGATAATAACTATTTTATTCATCTTACATGTAGATATAAAAGTTGTACACCATGTTGTGATCAAAGTCTATATGCATGCTAGTTTATGGTGTAAGCGTATTTTTCTCACAAGAAAATTAATTTGATATAGGAGAATGGACCGAAGCTGGATACAAGGAACTCGTTTCACATCACAGTACTTGAAAGGTGTTGAGGATTTTATGGCTGTTGTTCACCAAAATTTCAAAGAAGATCAAGATGTACTATGCCCATGTCGGGACTGCCTGAATCTGCAACCCCAGAGCCAGTCGATTGTTGAGGAGCACATACAATGCGCTGGTATGTCCAACACATATACGAGGTGGATCTTTCATGGTGAACCGTTGAGTGATGATGAAGGGGATAAGATGGAGGACATTGCATACACGTCTGATGACGATGACTTTGATGAAGGCAGTCGAGCTGATGTTCCGTATTTGGTTGATGATCTCGCCAGGTCTGGAAGGCGAGGTGAGGGTCAACCAAACCTCTATTCCAAGCTAATTGAGGAAGCCAAGAAAGAACTTTACGAAGGATGCAGTGAGTTCACAAGGCTATCGTTCATTATTAAGCTTCTCCATGTCAAGTCATATGGCAGGGTTACAAACAGAGCATTCAATCTATTTCTTGAGCTGATCAGCGCGGTGTTTCCACATGCTGATATACCAAAGTCATATGCGGTAGCTAAGAGTGTTCTACATGAAGTTGGGCTTGGTTACGAGACTATTCATGTATCCAAGTTTATTGTGCACTATTTTGGGGGAACTATGCCAGCAACACTCATTGTCCTAAGTGCGGAACATCAAGATGGAGAGATTCCGAGGGAAGGAAAAACGTACCCCAGAAGGTTCTTAGGTACTTTCCTATAATTCCTAGGCTTCAAAGACTTTTTGTGTCAAAGGAACACTCAACAGATGCTAGGTGGCACAAGGATAAGAGAGTTGTCGAGAAAGGTTTCATGAGACACCCTGTCGATGGTGAAGCATGGAAGCACTTTGACCATCAGTATGGTTGGCTTGCTAAGGATGCTCGTAACATTAGGCTTGGCATTGCCACTGATGGATTCAACCCCTTTGGAAACATGAGTAGTTCATATAGTATGTGGCCAGTTTTTGTCATCCCGTACAACTTCCCGCCGTGGATGTGCATGCACCAATCCAATTTCATGATGTCTTTGCTTATTCCTAGAAAAAAAGCACCTGGAAAGGATTTCCATGTGTTTCTGCAGCCGCTGATTGCAGATATGATGAAGCTTTGGGGAACTGGTGTGGAGATGTATGATGCATTGACAGATGATCCATTTTGTTTGCATGCTGCGTTCCTGTGGTCGATTCATGATTACCTTGGACTAGCCACTCTATCAGGGCGTAGCACATGAGGTTATTATGCATGTGTACATTGTGATGAGAACCCTTGCTACGAGCCTCTAAAAAATAAGATTGGGTATGTCGGGTATCGCAGATTTCTGCCTACTAATCATCGTTTCAGGATGAGCAAGGATTTCAACGGGTTGGTTGAGAAACAAGAAAAACCTCGAAAGTTCACAAATGCTGAAGTGTTGGAGCAGTTAGAGAAAGTTGAGGATTTCAAACCAGGGAAGTATCCAGGAAATAAGAAGAGAAAGTGCACACGGAAACATGAGCCAAACTGTAGTCAGAAGGTGAGCCTATATGATCTTCCGTACTGGTCAAACCTGAAATTAGCATACAACATTGATGTAATGCACGTTGAGAAGAACATATGTGAAAATATACTTGGGACTCTGCTAGAGATTGAGGGAAAGAATAAGGATACGACAAGTGCTAGGATAGATTTGGAAAAGTTAGGAATTAGGAAAGACCTGCACCTGAAACCTGATGGAAAAGGTGGAATGGAGAAGAAAAAAGCAGAGTACAATCTTACCAAGGAAAACAAGAAAAGATTTTGCGAGTATTTAGCTAATGTGAAATTCCCGGATGGGTATGCTGCTAATCTAGCAAGATGCGTGGATCTTGAAACATGTAAAGTGCATGGATTGAAAACCCATGACTGCCACATATTGTTGCAGCAAGTCATACAAGTTGCACTAAGAGGGCTGGTGAGAAAGGACATATATGAGGCCATTGCAGAACTGGGTAATTTTTTCAAGCAGTTGTGCTCAAAAACTCTCAAAGCTAATGTTCTTGAACGAATGAAGGAAGATATTCCTGTAATTATTTGCAAGATCGAGAGGATTTTTCCACCCGCCTTCTTTGATGTCATGGTTCATTTAGCTGTTCACCTACCCGAAGAGGCTCTTTTGAGGGGGCCCGTGCATTATGGATGGATGTATCCAATAGAAAGAAGGCTTGGGTACTTAAAGGGAACCGTTCATAACAGGGAAAAGCCAGAAGGGTCTATTGCAGAGGAATATGTGGTGGATGAGTGCTTGTCCTACTGCTCCAAATATTTGATAAATATTGAGACAAGATTTAACAAAGAAGATAGGAACAAGGATGGGAAGAGGGTTGCTTCTTCTGATGAACTGAGAGTTTTTTCAACCGCTGCAAAAGGTTTTGGGGCATCAAAACTCAATTTTTATGATAGTGAGTATGACCAAATGGTTTGGTATGTGCTTAGTAATTGTCGTGAAGTAGAGAAGTACATGGAGCAAGTATCCTTGTCATCATTATGCGTAGTATGTGGTTGACTCGTAGAGACAGTGTATGTTGATGTGTTAATTATGTGTTTGTTGTTGTAGGGTTTGTCGAGAAGAATTTCGAATGAATGGTGTGACTAACATTGAGTAGACACTTAAGAAGGAATTCCCTGCGTGGTTTGCGAAGCACGTAAGTAATTTTTATGTGTGTGCTATATCCATCTTGCATTAATGATGTCATTAACCTCACCATTTTATTCATATGTGCACCTATCTTGATAGATTCATGATATAGGAGAGCAGAACGTTTCAGATGATTTGTACTCACTATCATGTGGCCTAGACAATCGTTTTTGAGTGTACTCTGCTTGCAATGTGAATGGTGTTCGATATCACACTTTGGATCATGAGAAGAAGAGAAGAACTCAAAATTCAGGCATCATGGTTAAGGGAGATGACAATGGTACAGAGATTGTGTACTATGGTGTTCTTAAGGAAGTTCTTGAGTTGATGTACCCGAAAAACAAGCATGGAGATAGGTCGGTCTTTTTGTTTCGTTGTGATTGGTATGATATTACAAGCAGAAAGACGACCGGGTTGAGGGATGATGGGTACTTCAAAAGTGTCAATCATAAGGCCCTTCGGTACTAGAGAGATCCCTTTATATTGGCTTATCAACTAATATCATTGCATGTGTGTTCTTTCCACAAACCACATATGGATCCACCAGAGTCATTGCATGTTTGTTCTTGTAATGACAAACCACATATGGATCAACCAGAGTCATTACATGTGTGTTCTTGTAATGACAAACCACATATGGATCCACCAGATTCATTGCATGTGTGTTTTTGTAATGACAAACCACATATGGATCCACCAGGGTTATTGCATGTTTGTTCTTTTAATGACAAACCACATATGGATCAACCAATGTCATTGCATGTGTGTTCTTTTCATGAACCACATATGGATCAACCAGAGTCACTGCATGTTTTTTCTTTTCACAAACCACATATGGATCCAACAGAGTCATTGCAAGTGTTTCTTTTCATAAACCACATGGATCCCCCGGTGTCATTGCATGTGTGTTCTTTTAATAAACTACAGCTAGAGTCATCGCATGTCTGTTCTTTTGATTAACCACATCTAGAGTCATTGCATGTTTGTTCTTTTCACAAACCACATATGGATCCACCAAAGTCATTGCATGTGTGTTCTTTCCACCAACCACATATGGATCCACTAGTGTCATTGCATGTGTGTTCTTTCCACAAACCACATATGGATCCACCAGAGTCATTGCATGTGTGTTCTTTTCCTAAACCGCATATGGATCCACCAGTGTCATTGCATGTGTGTTCTTTTCACAAACCACATATGGACCTACTAGAGTCATTGCATGTGTGTTCTTTCCACAAACCACATATGGATCCACCGAGTCATTGCATGTATGTTCTTTCCACAAACCACATGTGGATCCACCAGAGTCATTGCATGTGTGTTCGTTTCATGAACCACATATGGATCAACCAATGTCATTGCCTGTGTGTTCTTTTCACGAACCACATATGGATCCACCAGTGTCATTGCATGTGTGTTCTTATCACAAACCGCATATAGATCCACCAGTGTCATTGCATGTGTGTTCTTTCCACATACCACATATGGATCAACCAGAGTCATTGCATGTGTGTTCTTGTAATGACAAAGCACATATGGCCTAGACAATCGTTTTCGAGTGTACTCTGCTTGCAATGTGAATGGTGTTCGATATCACACTTTGGATCATGAGAAGAAGAGAAGAACTCAAAATTCAGGCATCATGGTTAAGGGAGATGACAATGGTACAGAGATTGTGTACTATGGTGTTCTTAAGGAAGTTCTTGAGTTGATGTACCCGAAAAACAAGCATGGAGATAGGTCGGTCTTTTTGTTTCGTTGTGATTGGTATGATATTACAAGCAGAAAGACGACCGAGTTGAGGGATGATGGGTACTTCAAAAGTGTCAATCATAAGGCCCTTCGGTACTAGAGAGATCCCTTTATATTGGCTTATCAACTAATATCATTGCATGTGCATTCTTTCCACAAACCACATATGGATCCACCAGAGTCATTGCATGTTTGTTCTTGTAATGACAAACCACATATGGATCAACCAGAGTCATTGCATGTGCGTTCTTGTAATGACAAACCACATATGGATCCACCAGAGTCATTGCATGTGTGTTTTTGTAATGACAAACCACATATGGATCCACCAGGGTTATTGCATGTTTGTTCTTTTAATGACAAACCACATATGGATCAACCAATGTCATTGCATGTGTGTTCTTTTCATGAACCACATATGGATCAACCAGAGTCACTGCATGTTTTTTCTTTTCACAAACCACATATGGATCCAACAGAGTCATTGCAAGTGTTTCTTTTCATAAACCACATGGATCCCCCGGTGTCATTGCATGTGTGTTCTTTTAATAAACTACTGACTAGAGTCATCGCATGTACATTCTTTTGATTAACCACATCTAGAGTCATTGCATTTTTGTTCTTTTCACAAACCACATATGGATCCACCAAAGTCATTGCATGTGTGTTCTTTCCACCAACCACATATGGATCCACTAGTGTCATTGCATGTGTGTTCTTTCCACAAACCACATATGGATCCACCAGAGTCATTGCATGTGTGTTCTTTTCCTAAACCGCATATGGATCCACCAGTGTCATTGCATGTGTGTTCTTTTCACAAACCACATATGGACCTACTAGAGTCATTGCATGTGTGTTCTTTCCACAAACCACATATGGATCCACCAGAGTCATTGCATGTATGTTCTTTCCACAAACCACATGTGGATCCACCAGAGTCATTGCATGTGTGTTCGTTTCATGAACCACATATGGATCAACCAATGTCATTGCCTGTGTGTTCTTTTCACGAACCACATATGGATCCACCAGTGTCATTGCATGTGTGTTCTTATCACAAACCGCATATGGATCCACCAGTGTCATTGCATGTGTGTTCTTTCCACATACCACATATGGATCAACCAGAGTCATTGCATGTGTGTTCTTGTAATGACAAAGCACATATGGCCTAGACAATCGTTTTCGAGTGTACTCTGCTTGCAATGTGAATGGTGTTCGATATCACACTTTGGATCATGAGAAGAAGAGAAGAACTCAAAATTCAGGCATCATGGTTAAGGGAGATGACAATGGTACAGAGATTGTGTACTATGGTGTTCTTAAGGAAGTTCTTGAGTTGATGTACCCGAAAAACAAGCATGGAGATAGGTCGGTCTTTTTGTTTCGTTGTGATTGGTATGATATTACAAGCGGAAAACTGACGGGTTGAGGAGATGATGGGTACTTCAAAGTGTCAATCATAAGGCCCTTGATACGAGAGAGAGAGATAGATCCCTTTATATTGGCTTATCAACTAATATCATTGCATGTGTGTTCTTTCCACAAACCACATATGGATCCACCAGAGTCATTGCATGTTTGTTCTTGTAATGACAAACCACATATGGATCAACCAGAGTCATTGCATGTGCGTTCTTGTAATGACAAACCACATATGGATCAACCAGAGTCATTGCATGTGTGTTTTTGTAATGACAAACCACATATGGATCCACCAGGGTTATTGCATGTTTGTTCTTTTAATGACAAACCACATATGGATCAACCAATGTCATTGCATGTGTGTTCTTTTCATGAACCACATATGGATCAACCAGAGTCACTTCATGTTTTTTCTTTTCACAAACCACATATGGATCCAACAGAGTCATTGCAAGTGTTTCTTTTCATAAACCACATGGATCCCCCGGTGTCATTGCATGTGTGTTCTTTTAATAAACTACAGCTAGAGTCATCGCATGTCTGTTCTTTTGATTAACCACATCTAGAGTCATTGCATTTTTGTTCTTTTCACAAACCACATATGGATCCACCAAAGTCATTGATGTGTGTTCTTTCCACCAACCACATATGGATCCACTAGTGTCATTGCATGTGTGTTCTTTCCACAAACCACATATGCATCCACCAGAGTCATTGCATGTGTGTTCTTTTCCTAAACCGCATATGGATCCACCAGTGTCATTGCATGTGTGTTCTTTTCACAAACCACATATGGACCTACTAGAGTCATTGCATGTGTGTTCTTTCCACAAACCACATATGGATCCACCAGAGTCATTGCATGTATGTTCTTTCCACAAACCACATGTGGATCCACCAGAGTCATTGCATGTGTGTTCGTTTCATGAACCACATATGGATCAACCAATGTCATTGCCTGTGTGTTCTTTTCACGAACCACATATGGATCCACCAGTGTCATTACATGTGTGTTCTTATCACAAACCGCATATGGATCCACCAGTGTCATTGCATGTGTGTTCTTTCCACATACCACATATGGATCAACCAGAGTCATTGCATGTGTGTTCTTGTAATGACAAAGCACATATGGCCTAGACAATCGTTTTCGAGTGTACTCTGCTTGCAATGTGAATGGTGTTCGATATCACACTTTGGATCATGAGAAGAAGAGAAGAACTCAAAATTCAGGCATCATGGTTAAGGGAGATGACAATGGTACAGATATTGTGTACTATGGTGTTCTTAAGGAAGTTCTTGAGTTGATGTACCCGAAAAACAAGCATGGAGATAGGTCGGTCTTTTTGTTTCGTTGTGATTGGTATGATATTACAAGCAGAAAGACGACCGGGTTGAGGGATGATGGGTACTTCAAAAGTGTCAATCATAAGGCCCTTCGGTACTAGAGAGATCCCTTTATATTGTCTTATCAACTAATATCATTGCATGTGTGTTCTTTCCACAAACCACATATGGATCCACCAGAGTCATTGCATGTTTGTTCTTGTAATGACAAACCACATATGGATCAACCAGAGTCATTGCATGTGCGTTCTTGTAATGACAAACCACATATGGATCCACCAGAGTCATTGCATGTGTGTTTTTGTAATGACAAACCACATATGGATCCACCAGGGTTATTGCATGTTTGTTCTTTTAATGACAAACCACATATGGATCAACCAATGTCATTGCATGTGTGTTCTTTTCATGAACCACATATGGATCAACCAGAGTCACTGCATGTTTTTTCTTTTCACAAACCACATATGGATCCAACAGAGTCATTGCAAGTGTTTCTTTTCATAAACCACATGGATCCCCCGGTGTCATTGCATGTGTGTTCTTTTAATAAACTACAGCTAGAGTCATCGCATGTCTGTTCTTTTGATTAACCACATCTAGAGTCATTGCATGTTTGTTCTTTTCACAAACCACATATGGATCCACCAAAGTCATTGCATGTGTGTTCTTTCCACCAACCACATTTGGATCCACTAGTGTCATTGCATGTGTGTTCTTTCCACAAACCACATATGGATCCACCAGAGTCATTGCATGTGTGTTCTTTTCCTAAACCGCATATGGATCCACCAGTGTCATTGCATGTGTGTTCTTTTCACAAACCACATATGGACCTACTAGAGTCATTGCATGTGTGTTCTTTCCACAAACCACATATGGATCCACCAGAGTCATTGCATGTATGTTCTTTCCACAAACCACATGTGGATCCACCAGAGTCATTGCATGTGTGTTCGTTTCATGAACCACATATGGATCAACCAATGTCATTGCCTGTGTGTTCTTTTCACGAACCACATATGGATCCACCAGTGTCATTGCATGTGTGTTCTTATCACAAACCGCATATGGATCCACCAGTGTCATTGCATGTGTGTTCTTTCCACATACCACATATGGATCAACCACAGTCATTGCATGTGTGTTCTTGTAATGACAAAGCACATATGGATCAACCAATGTCATTGCATGTGTGTTCTTTTCATGAACCACATATGGATCAATTAGAGTCATTGCATGTTTATTATTTTCACAAACCACATATGGATCCACCAGTGTCATTGCATGTGTGTTCTTTCCACAAACCACATATGGATCCACCAGAGTCATTGCATGTGTGTTCTTCTAATGACAAACCACATATGTATCAACCAATGTCATTGCATGTGTTTTCTTTTCATGAACCACATATGGATCAACCAGTGTCATTGCATGTTTGTTATTTTCACAAACCACATATGGATCCACCAAAGTCATTGCATGTGTGTTCTTTCCACAAACCACATATGGATCCACTAGGGTCATTGCATGTGTGTTCTTTCCACAAACCACATATGGATCCACCAGATTCATTGCATGTGTATTCTTTTCACAAACCACAGCTACAGTCATTGCATGTCTGTTCTTTTCATTAACCACAACTAGAGTCATTGCATGTTTGTTCTTTTCACAAACCATATATGGATCCACCAAAGTCATTGCATGTGTGTTCTTTTGATAAACTACATGGATCCCCCGGTATCATTGCATGTGTGTTCTTTTAATAAACCACAGCTAGAGTCATTGCATGTCTGTTCTTTTCATTAACCACAGATAGAGTCATTGCATGTTTGTTCTTTTCACAGACCACATATGGATCCACCAGAGTCATTGCATGTGTGTTCTTTCCACATACCACATATGGATCCAATAGTGTCATTGCATGTGTGTTCTTTCCACATACCACATATGGATCCAATAGAGTCATTGCATGTCTGTTCTTTTCATTAAACACAGCTGGAGTCATTGCATGTTTGTTCTTTTCACAAACCAAATATGGATCCACTAGAGTCATTGCATGTGTGTTCTTTCCACAAACCACATATGGATCCAACAGTGTTATTGCATGTGTGTTCTTTTGATAAACCACATGGATCCCCTGGTGTCATTGCATTTGTGTTCTTTTAATAAACCACAGCTAGAGTCATTGCATGTCTGTTCTTTTCATTAAACACAGCTGGAGTCAATGCATGTTTGTTCTTTTCACAAACCACATAAGGATCCACCAGAGTCATTGCATGTGTGTTCTTTCCACAAACCACATATGGATCCAATAGTGTCATTGCATGTGTGTTCTTTCCACAAATCACATATGGATCCACCAAATTCATTGCATGTGTGTTCTTTTCCTAAACCGCATATGGACCCACCATTGCCATTGCATGTATGTTCTTTTCACAAACCACATATGGATCCACCAGTGTCATTGCATGTGTGTTCTTGTAATGACAAATCACATATGGATCAACCAATGTCATTGCATGTGTGTTCTTTTCACAAACCACATCTGGATCCACTAGTGTCATTGCATGTGTGTTCTTTCCACAAACCACATATGGATCCACCAGAGGCATTGCATGTGTGTTCTTGTAATGACAAACCACATATGGATCCACCAGTGTCATTGCATGTGTGTTATTTCCATGAACCACATGTGGATCCACCAGTGCCATTGCATGTGTGTTCTTTTCATAAACCACATATGGATCCACCAGGGTCATTGTATGTGTGTTCTTTCCACAAACCACATATGGATCCACCAGAGTCAATGCATGTATGTTCTTTCCACAAACCACATGTGTATCCAACAGAGTCATTGCATGTGTGTTCTTGTAATGACAACCCACATATGGATCAACCAATGTCATTGCTGTGTGTTCTTTTCATGAACCACATATGGATCCACCAGTGTCATTACATGTGTGTTCTTTTCACAAACCACATATGGATCCACCAGTGTCATTGCATGTGTGTTGTTTCCACATACCACATATGGATCCACCAGAGTTATTGCATGTGTGTTCTTGTAATGACAAACCACAAATGGATCAACCAATGTCATTGCATGTGTGTTCTTTTCATGAACCACATATGGATCAACTAGAGTCATTGCATGTTTGTTCTTTTCACAAACCACATATGGATCCACCGGTGTCATTGAATGTGTGTTCTTTCCACAAACCACATATGGATCCACCAGAGTCATTGCATGTATGTTCTTTTCACAAACCAGATGTGGATCCAACAGAGTCATTGCATGTGTGTTCTTGTAATGACAACCCGCATATGGATCAACCAATGTCATTGATGTGTGTTCTTTTCATGAACCACATATGGATCCACCAGTGCCATTGCATGTGTGTTCTTTTCACAAACCACATATGGATCCACCAGTGTCATTGCATGTGTGTTGTTTCCACAGACCACATATGGATCCACCGGAGTCATTGCATGTGTGTTCTTGTAATGACAAACCACAAATGGATCAACCAATGTCATTGCATGTGTGTTCTTTTCATGAACCACATATGGATCAACTAGAGTCATTGCATGTTTGTTCTTTTCACAAACCACATATGGATCCACCAGTGTCATTGAATGTGTGTTCTTTCCACAAACCACATATGGATCCACCAGAGTCATTGCATGTGTGTTCTTGTAATGACAAACCACATATGTATCAACCAATGTCATTGCATGTGTGTAATTTTCATGAACCACATATGGATCAACCAGTGTCATTGCATGTTTGTTATTTTCACAAACCACATCAGGATCCACCAGAGTCATTGCATGTGTGTTCTTTCCACAAACCACATATGGATCCACCAGAGTCATTGCATGTGTGTTCTTTTCACAAACCACATGTAGAGTCATTGCATTTCTGTTGTTTTCATTAACCACAGTTAGAGTCATTGCATGTTTATTCATTTCACAAACCACCATATGGATCCACCAGAGTCATTGCATGTGTGTTCTTGTAATGACAAACCACATATGGATCAACCAGTGTCATTGCATGTGTGTTCTTTTCACAAACTACGTGGATCCACCAATGTCATTGCATGTGTGTTCTTGTAATGACAAACCACACATGGATCCACCAGTGTCACTGCATGTGTTTTCTTTTCACAAACCACATATGGACCCACTAGAGTCATTGGATGTGTGTTCTTTCCACAAACCACATATGGATCCACCAGAGTCATTGCATGTGTGTTCTTGTAATGACTAACTACATATGGATCAACCAATGTCATTGCATGTGTGTTCTTTTCATGAACCACATATGGATCCACCAGAGTCATTGCATGTGTGTTCTTTTCACAAACTACATGGATACATCAATGTCATTGCATGTGTGTTCTTGTAATGACAAACCACACATGGATCCACAAGTGTCATTGCATGTGTGTTCTTTTCACAAAACACATATGGACCCACCAGGGTCATTGTATGTGTGTTCTTTCCACAAACCACATATGGATCCACCAGAGTCAATGCATGTATGTTCTTTCCACAAACCACATGTGGATCCAACAGAGTCATTGCATGTGTGTTCTTGTAATGACAACCCACGTATGGATCAACCAATGTCATTGCCTGTGTGTTCTTTTCACGAACCACATATGGATCCACCAGTGTCATTACATGTGTGTTCTTTTCACAAACCACATATGGATCCACCAGTGTCATTGCATGTGTGTTGTTTCCACAGACCACATATGGATCCACCAGAGTTATTGCATGTGTGTTCTTGTAATGACAAACCACAAATGGATCAACCAATGTCATTGCATGTGTGTTCTTTTCATGAACCACATATGGATCAACTAGAGTCATTGCATGTTTGTTCTTTTCACAAACCACATATGGATCCACCGGTGTCATTGAATGTGTGTTCTTTCCACAAACCACATATGGATCCACCAGAGTCATTGCATGTATGTTCTTTTCACAAACCAGATGTGGATCCAACAGAGTCATTGCATGTGTGTTCTTGTAATGACAACCCGCATATGGATCAACCAATGTCATTGATGTGTGTTCTTTTCATGAACCACATATGGATCCACCAGTGCCATTGCATGTGTGTTCTTTTCACAAACCACATATGGATCCACCAGTGTCATTGCATGTGTGTTGTTTCCACAGACCACATATGGATCCACCGGAGTCATTGCATGTGTGTTCTTGTAATGACAAACCACAAATGGATCAACCAATGTCATTGCATGTGTGTTCTTTTCATGAACCACATATGGATCAACTAGAGTCATTGCATGTTTGTTCTTTTCACAAACCACATATGGATCCACCAGTGTCATTGAATGTGTGTTCTTTCCACAAACCACATATGGATCCACCAGAGTCATTGCATGTGTGTTCTTGTAATGACAAACCACATATGTATCAACCAATGTCATTGCATGTGTGTTATTTTCATGAACCACATATGGATCAACCAGTGTCATTGCATGTTTGTTATTTTCACAAACCACATCAGGATCCACCAGAGTCATTGCATGTGTGTTCTTTCCACAAACCACATATGGATCCACCAGAGTCATTGCATGTGTGTTCTTTTCACAAACCACATGTAGAGTCATTGCATTTCTGTTGTTTTCATTAACCACAGTTAGAGTCATTGCATGTTTATTCATTTCACAAACCACCATATGGATCCACCAGAGTCATTGCATGTGTGTTCTTGTGACAAACCACATATGGATCAACCAGTGTCATTGCATGTGTGTTCTTTTCACAAACTACGTGGATCCACCAATGTCATTGCATGTGTGTTCTTGTAATGACAAACCACACATGGATCCACCAGTGTCACTGCATGTGTTTTCTTTTCACAAACCACATATGGACCCACTAGAGTCATTGGATGTGTGTTCTTTCCACAAACCACATATGGATCCACCAGAGTCATTGCATGTGTGTTCTTGTAATGACTAACTACATATGGATCAACCAATGTCATTGCATGTGTGTTCTTTTCATGAACCACATATGGATCCACCAGAGTCATTGCATGTGTGTTCTTTTCACAAACTACATGGATACATCAATGTCATTGCATGTGTGTTCTTGTAATGACAAACCACACATGGATCCACAAGTGTCATTGCATGTGTGTTCTTTTCACAAAACACATATGGACCCACCAGGGTCATTGTATGTGTGTTCTTTCCACAAACCACATATGGATCCACCAGAGTCAATGCATGTATGTTCTTTCCACAAACCACATGTGGATCCAACAGAGTCATTGCATGTGTGTTCTTGTAATGACAACCCACGTATGGATCAACCAATGTCATTGCCTGTGTGTTCTTTTCACGAACCACATATGGATCCACCAGTGTCATTACATGTGTGTTCTTTTCACAAACCACATATGGATCCACCAGTGTCATTGCATGTGTGTTGTTTCCACAGACCACATATGGATCCACCAGAGTTATTGCATGTGTGTTCTTGTAATGACAAACCACAAATGGATCAACCAATGTTATTGCATGTGTGTTCTTTTCATGAACCACATATGGATCAACTAGAGTCATTGCATGTTTGTTCTTTTCACAAACCACATATGGATCCACCGGTGTCATTGAATGTGTGTTCTTTCCACAAACCACATATGGATCCACCAGAGTCATTGCATGTATGTTCTTTTCACAAACCAGATGTGGATCCAACAGAGTCATTGCATGTGTGTTCTTGTAATGACAACCCGCATATGGATCAACCAATGTCATTGATGTGTGTTCTTTTCATGAACCACATATGGATCCAGTGCCATTGCATGTGTGTTCTTTTCACAAACCACATATGGATCCACCGGTGTCATTGCATGTGTGTTGTTCCACAGACCACATATGGATCCGGAGTCATTGCATGTGTGTTCTTGTAATGACAAACCACAAATGGATCAACCAATGTCATTGCATGTGTGTTCTTTTCATGAACCACATATGGATCAACTAGAGTAATTGCATGTTTGTTCTTTTCACAAACCACATATGGATCCACCAGTGTCATTGAATGTGTGTTCTTTCCACAAACCACATATGGATCCACCAGAGTCATTGCATGTGTGTTCTTGTAATGACAAACCACATATGTATCAACCAATGTCATTGCATGTGTGTTATTTTCATGAACCACATATGGATCAACCAGTGTCATTGCATGTTTGTTATTTTCACAAACCACATCAGGATCCACCAGAGTCATTGCATGTGTGTTCTTTCCACAAACCACATATGGATCCACCAGAGTCATTGCATGTGTGTTCTTTTCACAAACCACATGTAGAGTCATTGCATTTCTGTTGTTTTCATTAACCACAGTTAGAGTCATTGCATGTTTATTCATTTCACAAACCACCATATGGATCCACCAGAGTCATTGCATGTGTGTTCTTGTAATGACAAACCACATATGGATCAACCAGTGTCATTGCATGTGTGTTCTTTTCACAAACTACGTGGATCCACCAATGTCATTGCATGTGTGTTCTTGTAATGACAAACCACACATGGATCCACCAGTGTCACTGCATGTGTTTTCTTTTCACAAACCACATATGGACCCACTAGAGTCATTGGATGTGTGTTCTTTCCACAAACCACATATGGATCCACCAGAGTCATTGCATGTGTGTTCTTGTAATGACTAACAACATATGGATCAACCAATGTCATTGCATGTGTGTTCTTTTCATGAACCACATATGGATCCACCAGAGTCATTGCATGTGTGTTCTTTTCACAAACTACATGGATACATCAATGTCATTGCATGTGTGTTCTTGTAATGACAAACCACACATGGATCCACAAGTGTCATTGCATGTGTGTTCTTTTCACAAAACACATATGGACCCACCATAGTTATTACATGTCTGTCCTTTCCACAAACCACATATGGATCCACCAGAATCATTGCGTGTGTGTTCTTGTAATGACTAACCACATATGGATCAACCAATGTCATTGCATGTGTGTTCTTTCAATGAACCACATATGCATCCACCAGTGTCATTGCATGTGTGTTCTTTTCAGAAACCACATATGGATCCACCAGTGTCATTGCACGTTTGTTCTTTCCACAAACCACATATGGATCCATCAGAGTCATTGCATGTGTGTTCATGTAATGATAAATCACATATGGATCCACCAGTGTCATTGCATGTGTGTTCTTTCCATGAAGCACATATGCATCAACCAGAGTCATTGCATGTCTGTTATTTTCACAAACCACATATGGTTCCACCAGTGTCATTGCATGTGTGTTCTTTCCACAAACAACATATGGATCCACCAGAGTCATTGCATGTGTGTTCTTGGAATGACAAACCACATATGGATCAACCAATGTCAGTGCATGTCTGTTCTTTTCATGAACCACATATGGATCCACAAGTGCCATTGCATGTTTGTTCTTTTCACAAACGAAAATAGATCCACCAGAGTCATTGCATGTGTGTTATTTCCACAAACCACACCTATGGATCCACTAGTGTCATTGCATGTGTGTTCTTGTAATGACAAACCACATATGGATCCACCAGTGTCATTCCATGTGGTTTCATTTCACAAACCACCTATGGATCCACCAGAGTCAGTGCATGTGTGTTCTTGTAATGACAAACCACATATGGATCAACCAATGTCATTGCATGTGTGTTCTTTTCACAAACCACAGTTAGAGTCATGGCATGTCTGTTCTTTTCATTAACCATAGCTAAAGTCATTGCATGTATGTTCTTTTCACAAACCACATATGGATCCACCAGAGTCATTGCATGTG
The DNA here is from genome assembly GCA_023614405.1 of Avena insularis. Taxonomy (NCBI): domain Eukaryota; kingdom Viridiplantae; phylum Streptophyta; class Magnoliopsida; order Poales; family Poaceae; genus Avena; species Avena insularis. The sequence continues at coordinate 139,648,676 of CM042684.1, forward strand.
TGTTCTTTTCACAAACCACATATGTATCCACCAGTGTCATTGAAATGTGTGTTCTTTTCACAACCCACATGGATCCACCAATGTCATTGCATGTGTGTTCTTGTAATGCAAACCACACATGGTTCCACCAGTGTCATTGCATGTGTGTTCTTTTCACAAACCACATATGGACCCACTAGAGTCATTGCATGTGTGTTCTTTCTAGAAACCACATATGGATCCACCAGAGTCATTGCATGTGTTTCTTTTCATAAACCACATGGATCCCCGGTGTCATTGCATGTGTGTTCTTTTAATAAACTATAGCTAGAGTCATCGCATGTCTATTCTTTTCATTAACCACATCTAGAGTCATTGCATGTCTGTTCTTTTCACAAACCACATATGGATCCACCAGAGTCATTGCATGTGTGTTCTTTTCACAAACCACATATGTATCCACCAGTGTCATTGAAATGTGTGTTCTTTTCACAACCCACATGGATCCACCAATGTCATTGCATGTGTGTTCTTGTAATGCAAACCACACATGGTTCCACCAGTGTCATTGCATGTGTGTTCTTTTCACAAACCACATATGGACCCACTAGAGTCATTTCATGTGTGTTCTTTCTAGAAACCACATATGGATCCACCAGAGTCATTGCATGTGTTTCTTTTCATAAACCACATGGATCCCCGGTGTCATTGCATGTGTGTTCTTTTAATAAACTACAGCTAGAGTCATCGCATGTCTGTTCTTTTCATTAACCACATCTAGAGTCATTGCATGTTTGTTCTTTTCACAAACCACATATGGATCCACCAGAGTCATTGCATTTGTTTTCTTTCCACCAACCACATATGGATCCACTAGTGTCATTGCATGTGTGTTCTTTCCACAAACCACATATGGATCCACCAGAGTCATTGCATGTGTGTTCTTTTCCTAAACCGCATATGGATCCACCAGTGTCATTGCATGTGTGTTCTTTTCACAAACCACATAAGGACCTACTAGAGTCATTGCATGTGTGTTCTTTCCACAAACCACATATGGATTCACCAGAGTCATTGCATGTATGTTCTTTCCACAAACCACATGTGGATCCACCAGAGTCATTACATGTGTGTTCTTTTCCTAAACCTCATATGGATCCACTAGTGTCATTGCATGTGTGTTCGTTTCATGAACCACATATGGATCAACCAATGTCATTGCCTGTGTGTTCTTTTCATGAACCACATATGGATCCACCAGTGTCATTGCATGTGTGTTCTTATCACAAACCGCATATGGATCCACCAGTGTCATTGCATGTGTGTTCTTTCCACATACCACATATGGATCAACCAGAGTCATTGCATGTGTGTTCTTGTAATGACAAAGAACATATGGATCAACCAATGTCATTGCATGTGTGTTCTTTTCATGAACCACATATGGATCAATTAGAGTCATTGCATGTTTATTATTTTTACAAACCACATATGGATCCACCAGTGTCATTGCATGTGTGTTCTTTCCACAAACCACATATGGATCCACCAGAGTCATTGCATGTGTGTTCTTGTAATGACAAACCACATATGTATCAACCAATGTCATTGCATGTGTTTTCTTTTCATGAACCACATATGGATCAACCAGTGTCATTGCATATTTGTTATTTTCACAAACCACATATGGATCCACCAGAGTCATTGCATGTGTTTTCTTTCCACAAACCACATATGGATCCACTAGAGTCATTGCATGTGTGTTCTTTCCACAAACCACATATGGATCCACCAGATTCATTGCATGTGTGTTCTTTTCACAAACCACAGCTACAGTCATTGCATGTCTGTTCTTTTCATTAACCACAGCTAGAGTCATTGCATGTTTGTTCTTTTCACAAACCATATATGGATCCACCAAAGTCATTGCATGAGTGTTCTTTTGATAAACTACATGGATCCCCCGGTATCATTGCATGTGTGTTCTTTTAATAAACCACAGCTAGAGTCATTGCATGTCTGTTCTTTTCATTAACCACAGCTAGAGTCATTGCATGTTTGTTCTTTTCACAAACCACATATGGATCCACCAAAGTCATTGCATGTGTGTTCTTTTCCTAAACCGCATATGGATCCACCATTGTCATTGCATGTATGTTCTTTTCACAAACCACATAAGGATCCACTAGTGTCATTGCATGTGTGTTCTTTTCACAAACCACATATAGACCCACTAGAGTCATTGCAAGTGTGTTCTTTCCATAAACCACATATGGATCCACCAGAGTCATTGCATGTGTGTTCTTTTCACAAACCACATATGGACCTACTAGAGTCATTGCATGTGTGTTCTTTCCACAGACCACAGATGGATCCACCAGAGTCATTGCATGTATGTTCTTTCCACAAACCACATGTGGATCCAACAGAGTCATTGCATGTGTGTTCTTGTAATGACAACCCACATATGGATCCACCAGAGTCATTGCATGTGTGTTCTTGTAATGACAAACCACATATGGATCCACCAGGGTCATTGCATGTCTGTTCTTGTAATGACAAACCACATATGGATCAACCAGTGTCATTGCATGTTTGTTATTTTCACAAACCACATATGGATCCACCAGAGTCATTGCATGTGTGTTCTTTCCACAAACCACATATGGATCCACCAGAGTCATTGCATGTGTGTTCTTTCCACAAACCACATATGGATCCACCAGAGTCATTGCATGTGTGTTCTTTTCACAAACCACAGCTACAGTCATTGCATATCTGTTCTTTTCAATAACCACGGATAGAGTCATTGCATGTTTGTTCTTTTCACAAACCACATATGGATCCACCAGAGTCATTGCATGTGTGTTCTTTTGATAAACCACATGGATCCCCCGGTGTCATTACATGTGTGTTCTTTTGATAAACCACAACTAGAGTCATTGCATGTCTGTTCTTTTCATTAAACACAGCTGGAGTCATTGCATGTTTGTTCTTTTCACAAACCAAATATGGATCCACTAGAGTCATTGCATGTGTGTTCTTTTCACAAACCACATATGGATCCAACAGTGTTATTGCATGTGTGTTCTTTTGATAAACCACATGGATCCCCTGGTGTCATTGCATTTGTGTTCTTTTAATAAACCACAGCTAGAGTCATTGCATGTCTGTTCTTTTCATTAAACACAGCTGGAGTCATTGCATGTTTGTTCTTTTCACAAACCACATATGGATCCAGCAGAGTCATTGCATGTGTGTTCTTTCCACAAACCAAATATGGATCCAATAGTGTCATTGCATGTGTGTTCTTTCCACAAATCACATATGGATCCACCAAAGTCATTGCATGTGTGTTCTTTTCCTAAACCGCATATGGACCCACCATTGTCATTGCATGTATGTTCTTTTCACAAACCACATATGGATCCACCAGTGTCATTGCATGTGTGTTCTTGTAATGACAAATCACATATGGATCAACCAATGTCATTGCATGCGTGTTCTTTTCACAAACCACATATGGATCCACCAGTGTCATTGCATGTGTGTTCTTTCCACAAACCACATATGGATCCACCAGAGGCATTGCATGTGTGTTCTTGTAATGACAAACCACATATGGATCCACCAGTGTCATTGCATGTGTGTTATTTTCATGAACCACATGTGGATCCACCAGTGCCATTGCATGTGTGTTCTTTTCATAAACCACATATGGATCCACCAGGGTCATTGTATGTGTGTTATTTCCACAAACCACATATGGATCCACCAGAGTCAATGCATGTATGTTCTTTCCACAAACCACATGTGGATCCAACAGAGTCATTGCATGTGTGTTCTTGTAATGACAACCCACATATGGATCAACCAATGTCATTGCTGTGTGTTCTTTTCATGAACCACATATGGATCCACCAGTGTCATTACATGTGTGTTCTTTTCACAAACCACATATGGATCCACCAGTGTCATTGCATGTGTGTTGTTTCCACAGACCACATATGGATCCACCAGAGTCATTGCATGTGTGCATGTGTGTTCTTGTAATGACAAACCACAAATGGATCAACCAATGTCATTGCATGTGTGTTCTTTTCATGAACCACATATGGATCAACTAGAGTCATTGCATGTTTGTTCTTTTCACAAACCACATATGGGTCCACCAGTGTCATTGCATGTGTGTTCTTTCCACAAACAACATATGGATCCACCAGAGTCATTGCATGTGTGTTCTTGTAATGACAAACCACATATGGATCAACCAATGTCAGCGCATGTCTGTTCTTTTCATGAACCACATATGGATCCACAAGTGCCATTGCATGTTTGTTTTTTTCACAAACGACATATAGATCCACCAGAGTCATTGCATGTGTGTTATTTCCACAAACCACACATATGGATCCACTAGTGTCATTGCATGTGTGTTCTTGTAATGACAAACCACATATGGATCCACCAGTGTCATTCCATGTGTGTTCTTGTAATGACAACCCACATATGGATCAACCAATGTCATTGTTGTGTGTTCTTTTCATGAACCACATATGGATCCACCAGTGTCATTACATGTGTTTTCTTTTCACAAACCACATATGGATCCACCAGTGTCATTGCATGTGTGTTGTTTCCACAGACCACATATGGATCCAACAGAGTTATTGCATGTGTGTTCTTGTAATGACAACCCGCATATGGATCAACCAATGTCATTGATGTGTGTTCTTTTCATGAACCACATATGGATCCACCAGTGTCATTGCATGTGTGTTCTTTTCACAAACCACATATGGATCGACCAGTGTCATTGCATGTGTGTTGTTTCCACAGACCACATATGGATCCACCAGAGTCACTGCATGTGTGTTCTTGTAATGACAAACCACATATGGATCCACCAGAGTCATTGCATGTGTGTTCTTTTCATGAACCACATATGGATCAACCAGTGTCATTGCATGTTTGTTATTTTCACAAACCACATCAGGATCCACCAGAGTCATTGCATGTGTGTTCTTTCCACAAACCACATATGGATCCACCAGAGTCATTGCATGTGTGTTCTTTTCACAAACCACATGTAGAGTCATTGCATTTCTGTTGTTTTCATTAACCATAGCTAGAGTCATTGCATGTTTATTCATTTCACAAACCACCATATGGATCCACCAGAGTCATTGCATGTGTGTTCTTGTAATGACAAACCACATATGGATCAACCAGTGTCATTGCATGTGTGTTCTTTTCACAAACTACGTGGAACCACCAATGTCATTGCATGTGTGTTCTTGTAATGACAAACCACACATGGATCCACCAGTGTCACTGCATGTGTTTTCTTTTCACAAACCCCATATGGACCCACTAGAGTCATTGGATGTGTGTTCTTTCCACAAACCACATATGGATCCACCAGAGTCATTGCATGTGTGTTCTTGTAATGACTAACTACATATGGACCAACCAATGTCATTGCATGTGTGTTCTTTTCATGAACCACATATGGATCCACCAGAGTCATTGCATGTGTGTTCTTTTCACAAACTACATGGATACATCAATGTCATTGCATGTGTGTTCTTGTAATGACAAATCACACATGGATCCACAAGTGTCATTGCATGTGTGTTCTTTTCACAAAACACATATGGACCCACCAGAGTTATTACATGTCTGTTCTTTCCATAAACCACATATGGATCCACCAATGTCATTGCATGTGTGTTCTTTCCACAAACCATATATGGATCCACCAGAGTCATTGCATGTGTGTTCTAGTAATGACTAACCACATTTGGATCAACCAATGTCATTGCACGTGTGTTCTTTTCATGAACCACATATGGATCCACCAAATTTCATTGCATGTGTGTTCTTTCCACAATCCACATATGGATCAACTAGTGTCATTGCATGTGTGTTCTTTCCACAATCCACATAGGGATCCACCAGAGTCATTGCATGTGTGTTCTTTTCCTAAACCGTATATGGATCCACTAGTGTCATTGCATGTGTGTTCTTTTCACAAACCACATATAGATCCACCAGAGTCATTGCATGTATGTTCTTTTCATGAACCACATATGGATCAACCAGAGTCATTGCATGTGTGTTCTTTTAATAAACCACAGCTAGAGTCATTGCATGTGTGTTCTTTTCATTAACCATAGCTAGAGTCATTGCATGAGTGTTCTTTCCAGAAACCACATATGGATCCAGCAGAGTCATTGCATGAGTGTTCTTTCCAGAAACCACATATGAATCCACCAGTGTCATTGCATCTGTGTTCTTGTAATGACAAACGACATATGGATCAACCAGTGTCATTGCATGTGTGTTCTTTTCCACAAAACACATATGGATCCACAAGAGTCATTGCATATGTGTTCTTTTAATGATAAACCACATATGGATCAACCAGTGCAATTGCATGTGTGTTGTTTACATAACCCACATATGGATCCACAAGTGTCATTGCATGTGTGTTCTTTTCACAAACCACATATGGATCCACCAGAGTCATTGCATGTGTGTTCTTTTCATAAACAACATATGGATCCACCAGTGTCATTGCATGTGTGTTCTTTCCACAAACCACATATGGATCCACCAATGTCATTGCATGTGTGTTCTTGTAATGACAAACCACATATGGATCCACCAGTGTCATTGCATGTGTGTTCTTTTCATGAACCACATATGTATCCACCAGTGTCATTGCATGTGTGTTCTTTACACAAACCACATATGGATCCACCAGAGTCATTGCATGTGTGTTCTAGTAATGACTAACCACATTTGGATCAACCAATGTCATTGCCTGTGTGTTCTCTTCATGAACCACATATGGATGCACCAGTCTCATTGCATATGTGTTCTTTCCACAATCCACATATGGATCAACTAGTGTCATTGCATGTGTGTTCTTTCCACAAAGCACATAGGGATCCTCCAGAGTCATTGCATGTGTGTTCTTTTCCTAAACCGCATATGGATCCACTAGTGTCATTGCATGTATGTTCTTTTCATGAACCACATATAGATCAACCAGAGTCATTGCATGTGTGTTCTTTTAATAAACCACAGCTAGAGTCATTGCATGTGTGTTCTTTTCATTAACCACAGCTAGAGTCATTGCATGAGTGTTCTTTCCAGAAACCACATATGGATCCACCAGAGTCATTGCATGAGTGTTCTTTCCAGAAACCACATATGAATCCACCAGTGTCATTGCATCTGTGTTCTTGTAATGACAAACCACATATGGATCAACCAGTGTCATTGCATGTGTGTTCTTTTCCACAAACCACATATGGATCCACAAGAGTCATTGCATATGTGTTCTTTTAATGATAAACCACATATGGATCAACCAGTGCAATTGCATGTGTGTTGTTTTCATAACCCACATATGGATCCACAAGTGTCATTGAATGTGTGTTCTTTTCACAAACCACATATGGATCCACCAGAGTCATTGCATGTGTGTTCTTTTCATAAACAACATATGGATCCACCAGTGTCATTGCATGTGTGTTCTTTCCACAAACCACATATGGATCCACCAATGTAATTGCATGTGTGTTCTTGTAATGACAAACCACATTTTGGATCCACCAGTGTCATTGCATGTGTGTTCGTTTCATGAACCACATATGGATACACCAGTGTCATTGCATGTGTGTTCTTTACACAAACCACATATGGATCCGCTAGTGTCATTGCATCTGTATTGTTTCCACAAACCACATATGGATCCACCAGAGTCATTGCATGTGTGTGTTCTTGTAATGACAAACCACATATGGATCCACCAGTATCATTGCATGCATGTTCTTTCCATGAATCACATATGGATCACCCAGAGTTATTGCATGTTTGTTCTTTTCACAAACCGCATATGGATCCACCAGTGTCATTGCATGTGTGTTCTTTTCACAAACCACATATGGATCCACCAGTGTCATTGAAATGTGTGTTCTTTTCACAAACCACATGGATCCACCAATGTCATCGCATGTGTGTTCTTGTAATGACAAACCACACATGGATCCACCAGTGTCATTGCATGTGTGTTCTTTTCACAAACCACATATGGACCCACTAGAGTCATTGCATGCGTGTTCTTTCCACAAACCACATATGGATCCACCAGAGTCATTGCATGTGTGTTCTTTTAATGACTAACCACATATGGATCAACCAATCTCATTGCACGTGTGTTCTTTTCATGAACCACATATGGATCCACCAATGTCATTGCATGTGTGTTCTTTTCACAAACGACATATGGATCCACCAGAGTCATTGCATGTGTGTTCTTGTAATGACTAACCACATATGGCTCAACCAATGCCATTCCATGTGTGTTCTTTTCATGAACCACATATGGATCCACCAGTGTCATTGCATGTGTGTTCTTTTCACAAACCACATATGGATCCACCAGTGTCATTGCATCTGTGTTCCTTCCGCAAACCACATATGGATCCACCAGAGTCATTGCATGTGTGTTCTTGTAATGACAAACCACATATGGATCCACCAGTGTCATCGCATGTGCGTTCTTTTCATGAACCACATATGGATCCACCAGTGTCATTGCATATTTGTTCTTTTCACAAACCACATAAAGATCCACCAAAGTCATTGCATGTGTGTTTTTTCCACAAACCACATATGGATCCACCAGTGTCATTGCATGTGTGTTCTTGTAATGACGAACCACATATGGATCCACCAGTGTCATTGCATGTGTGTTCTTTTCACAAACCACTGATGGATCCACCAGAGTCATTGCATGTGTGTTATTGTAATGACAAACCACATATGGATCAACCAATGTCATTCCATGTGTGTTCTTTTCACAAACCACGACTAGAGTTATTGCATGTTTGTTCTTTTCATTAGCCACAGCTAGAGTCATTGCATGTATGTTCTTCTCACAAACCACATATGGATCCACCAGAGTCATTGCATGTGTGTTCTTTTCACAAACCGCATATGGATCCACCAGTGTCATTGAAATGTGGGTTCTTTTCACAAACTACACGGATCCACCAATTTCATTGCATGTGTGTTATTGTAATGACAAACCACACATGGATCCACCAGTGTCATTGCATGTCTGTTCGTTTCACAAACCACATACGGACCCATTAGAGTCATTGCATGTGTGTTCTTTCCACAAACCACATATGTATCCACCAATGTCATTGAAATGTGTGTTCTTTTCACAAACCACATGGATCCACCAATGTCATTGCATGTGTGTTCTTGTAATGACAAACCACACATGGATCCACCAGTGTCATTGCATGTGTGTTCTTTTCACAAACCACATATGGACCCACTAGAGTCATTGCATGTGTGTTCTTTCCACAAACCACATATGGATCCACCAGAGTCATTGCATGTGTGTTCTTTTAATGACTAACCACATATGGATCAACCAATCTCATTACACGTGTGTTATTTTCATGAACCACATATGGATCCACCATTGGCATTGCATGTGTGTTCTTTTCACAAACGACATATGGATCCACCAGAGTCATTGCATGTGTGTTATTCTAATGACTAACCACATATGGCTCAAGCAATGTCATTGCATGTGTGTTCTTTTCATGAACCACATATGGATGCACCAGTGTCATTGCATGTGTGTTCTTTTCACAAACCACATATGGATCCACCAGTGTCATTGCATGTGCGTTCCTTCCACAAACCACATATGGATCCACCAGAGTCATTGCATGTGTGTTCATGTAATGACAAACAACATATGGATCCACCAGTGTCATCGCATGTGTGTTCTTTTCATGAACCACATATGGATTCACCAGTGTCATTGCATATTTGTTCTTTTCACAAACCACATATGGATCCACCAAAGTCATTGCATGTGTGTTTTTTCCACGAACCACATATGGATCCAGCAGTGTCATTGCATGTGTGTTCTTGTAATGACGAACCACATATGGATCCACCAGTGTCATTGCATGTGTGTTCTTTTCACAAACCACAGATGGATCCACCAGAGTCATTGCATGTGTGTTATTGTAATGACAAACCACATATGGATCAACCAATGTCATTGCATGTGTGTTCTTTTCACAAACCATAGATAGAGTTATTGCATGTTTGTTCTTTTCATTAGCCACAACTAGAATCATTGCATGTATGTTATTTTCACAAACCACATATGGATCCACCAGAGTCATTGCATGTGTGTTCTTTTCATGAACCACATATGGATCAACCAGAGTCATTGCATGTGTGTTCTTTTAATAAACCACAGCTAGAGTCATTGCATGTGTGTTCTTTTCATTAACCATAGCTAGAGTCATTGCATGAGTGTTCTTTCCAGAAACCACATATGGATCCAGCAGAGTCATTGCATGAGTGTTCTTTCCAGAAACCACATATGAATCCACCAGTGTCATTGCATCTGTGTTCTTGTAATGACAAACGACATATGGATCAACCAGTGTCATTGCATGTGTGTTCTTTTCGACAAACCACATATGGATCCACAAGAGTCATTGCATATGTGTTCTTTTAATGATAAACCACATATGGATCAACCAGTGCAATTGCATGTGTGTTGTTTACATAACCCACATATGGATCCACCAGTGTCATTGCATCTGTGTTCCTTCCGCAAACCACATATGGATCCACCAGAGTCATTGCATGTGTGTTCTTGTAATGACAAACCACATATGGATCCACCAGTGTCATCGCATGTGCGTTCTTTTCATGAACCACATATGGATCCACCAGTGTCATTGCATATTTGTTCTTTTCACAAACCACATAAAGATCCACCAAAGTCATTGCATGTGTGTTTTTTCCACAAACCACATATGGATCCACCAGTGTCATTGCATGTGTGTTCTTGTAATGACGAACCACATATGGATCCACCAGTGTCATTGCATGTGTGTTCTTTTCACAAACCACTGATGGATCCACCAGAGTCATTGCATGTGTGTTATTGTAATGACAAACCACATATGGATCAACCAATGTCATTCCATGTGTGTTCTTTTCACAAACCACGACTAGAGTTATTGCATGTTTGTTCTTTTCATTAGCCACAGCTAGAGTCATTGCATGTATGTTCTTCTCACAAACCACATATGGATCCACCAGAGTCATTGCATGTGTGTTCTTTTCACAAACCGCATATGGATCCACCAGTGTCATTGAAATGTGGGTTCTTTTCACAAACTACACGGATCCACCAATTTCATTGCATGTGTGTTATTGTAATGACAAACCACACATGGATCCACCAGTGTCATTGCATGTCTGTTCGTTTCACAAACCACATACGGACCCATTAGAGTCATTGCATGTGTGTTCTTTCCACAAACCACATATGTATCCACCAATGTCATTGAAATGTGTGTTCTTTTCACAAACCACATGGATCCACCAATGTCATTGCATGTGTGTTCTTGTAATGACAAACCACACATGGATCCACCAGTGTCATTGCATGTGTGTTCTTTTCACAAACCACATATGGACCCACTAGAGTCATTGCATGTGTGTTCTTTCCACAAACCACATATGGATCCACCAGAGTCATTGCATGTGTGTTCTTTTAATGACTAACCACATATGGATCAACCAATCTCATTACACGTGTGTTATTTTCATGAACCACATATGGATCCACCATTGGCATTGCATGTGTGTTCTTTTCACAAACGACATATGGATCCACCAGAGTCATTGCATGTGTGTTATTCTAATGACTAACCACATATGGCTCAAGCAATGTCATTGCATGTGTGTTCTTTTCATGAACCACATATGGATGCACCAGTGTCATTGCATGTGTGTTCTTTTCACAAACCACATATGGATCCACCAGTGTCATTGCATGTGCGTTCCTTCCACAAACCACATATGGATCCACCAGAGTCATTGCATGTGTGTTCATGTAATGACAAACAACATATGGATCCACCAGTGTCATCGCATGTGTGTTCTTTTCATGAACCACATATGGATTCACCAGTGTCATTGCATATTTGTTCTTTTCACAAACCACATATGGATCCACCAAAGTCATTGCATGTGTGTTTTTTCCACGAACCACATATGGATCCAGCAGTGTCATTGCATGTGTGTTCTTGTAATGACGAACCACATATGGATCCACCAGTGTCATTGCATGTGTGTTCTTTTCACAAACCACAGATGGATCCACCAGAGTCATTGCATGTGTGTTATTGTAATGACAAACCACATATGGATCAACCAATGTCATTGCATGTGTGTTCTTTTCACAAACCATAGATAGAGTTATTGCATGTTTGTTCTTTTCATTAGCCACAACTAGAATCATTGCATGTATGTTATTTTCACAAACCACATATGGATCCACCAGAGTCATTGCATGTGTGTTCTTTTCATGAACCACATATGGATCAACCAGAGTCATTGCATGTGTGTTCTTTTAATAAACCACAGCTAGAGTCATTGCATGAGTGTTCTTTCCAGAAACCACATATGAATCCACCAGTGTCATTGCATCTGTGTTCTTGTAATGACAAACGACATATGGATCAACCAGTGTCATTGCATGTGTGTTCTTTTCGACAAACCACATATGGATCCACAAGAGTCATTGCATATGTGTTCTTTTAATGATAAACCACATATGGATCAACCAGTGCAATTGCATGTGTGTTGTTTACATAACCCACATATGGATCCACCAGTGTCATTGCATGTGTTCTTCCGCAAACCACATATGGATCCACCAGAGTCATGTGTGTTCTTGTAATGACAAACCACATATGGATCCACCAGTGTCATCGCATGTGCGTTCTTTTCATGAACCACATATGGATCCACCAGTGTCATTGCATATTTGTTCTTTTCACAAACCACATAAAGATCCACCAAAGTCATTGCATGTGTGTTTTTTCCACAAACCACATATGGATCCACCAGTGTCATTGCATGTGTGTTCTTGTAATGACGAACCACATATGGATCCACCAGTGTCATTGCATGTGTGTTCTTTTCACAAACCACTGATGGATCCACCAGAGTCATTGCATGTGTGTTATTGTAATGACAAACCACATATGGATCAACCAATGTCATTCCATGTGTGTTCTTTTCACAAACCACGACTAGAGTTATTGCATGTTTGTTCTTTTCATTAGCCACTAGAGTCATTGCATGTATGTTCTTATCACAAACCACATATGGATCCACCAGAGTCATTGCATGTGTGTTCTTTTCACAAACCGCATATGGATCCACCACGGTCATTGAAATGTGGGTTCTTTTCACACACTACATGGATCCACCAATTTCATTGCATGTGTGTTATTGTAATGACAAACCACACATGGATCCACCAGTGTCATTGCATGTCTGTTCGTTTCACAAACCACATACGGACCCATTAGAGTCATTGCATGTGTGTTCTTTCCACAAACCACATATGTATCCACCAATGTCATTGAAATGTGTGTTCTTTTCACAAACCACATGGATCCACCAATGTCATTGCATGTGTGTTCTTGTAATGACAAACCACACATGGATCCACCAGTGTCATTGCATGTGTGTTCTTTTCACAAACCACATATGGACCCACTAGAGTCATTGCATGTGTGTTCTTTCCACAAACCACATATGGATCCACCAGAGTCATTGCATGTGTGTTCTTTTAATGACTAACCACATATGGATCAACCAATCTCATTACACGTGTGTTATTTTCATGAACCACATATGGATCCACCATTGGCATTGCATGTGTGTTCTTTTCACAAACATATGGATCCACGAGTCATTGCATGTGTGTTATTCTAATGACTAACCACATATGGCTCAAGCAATGTCATTGCATGTGTGTTCTTTTCATGAACCACATATGGATGCACCAGTGTCATTGCATGTGTGTTCTTTTCACAAACCACATATGGATCCACCAGTGTCATTGCATGTGCGTTCCTTCCACAAACCACATATGGATCCACCAGAGTCATTGCATGTGTGTTCATGTAATGACAAACAACATATGGATCCACCAGTGTCATCGCATGTGTGTTCTTTTCATGAACCACATATGGATTCACCAGTGTCATTGCATATTTGTTCTTTTCACAAACCACATATGGATCCACCAAAGTCATTGCATGTGTGTTTTTTCCACGAACCACATATGGATCCAGCAGTGTCATTGCATGTGTGTTCTTGTAATGACGAACCACATATGGATCCACCAGTGTCATTGCATGTGTGTTCTTTTCACAAACCACAGATGGATCCACCAGAGTCATTGCATGTGTGTTATTGTAATGACAAACCACATATGGATCAACCAATGTCATTGCATGTGTGTTCTTTTCACAAACCATAGATAGAGTTATTGCATGTTTGTTCTTTTCATTAGCCACAACTAGAATCATTGCATGTATGTTATTTTCACAAACCACATATGGATCCACCAGAGTCATTGCATGTGTGTTCTTTTCACAAACCACATATGGATCCACCAGTGTCATTGAAATGTGGGTTCTTTTCACAAACTACACGGATCCACCAATTTCATTGCATGTGTGTTCTTGTAATGACAAACCACACATGGATCCACCAGTGTCATTGCATGTGTGTTCGTTTCACAAACCACATATGGACCCATTAGAGTCATTGCATGTGTGTTCTTTCCACAAACCACATATGGATCCACCAGAGTCATTGCATGTGTGTTATTGTAATGACTAACCACATATGGATCAACCAATGTCATTGCATGTGTGTTCTTTTCATGAACCACATATGGATCCACTAGTCTCATTGCATATGTGTTCTTTCCACAAACCGCATATGGATCCACTAGTGTCATTGCATGTGTGTTCTTTCCACAAAGCACATAGGGATCCACCAGCGTCATTGCATGTGTGTTCTTTTCCTAAACCGCATATGGATCCACCAGTGTCATTGCATGTGTGTTCTTTTCACAAACCACATATGGATCCACCTGAGTCATTGCATGTATGTTCTTTTCATGAACCACATATGGATCAACCAGAGTCATTGCATGTTTGTTCTTTTCACAAACCACATATGGATCCACCAGAGTCATTACATGTGTGTTCTTGTAATGACTTTTTTTCTAACACTACTAGGAAACAACCTATAGATAGACAAGATATTCAGTGGCGCATATGCGAAACCATGCACCACAGATAAATATCAGTGGCGCACTAGAAAATATGCGCCACAGAAACCTGGAAGTTCCGTGGCCCATTCTCCACAATATGCGCCACAGAAGATTGGTGGGACCCGCCAGCGCGCCACAGAAGTTGCCTCTTCTGTGGTGGATATTTTATTATGCGCCACAGAACATGGAGGGGGGCCCCACCACGAAATCTAATTCACCCAAGTTCTGTGGCGCATGTTCTGATATGCGCCACAGATGTGTTTCACTTCTGTGGCGCATATCCCAACATGCGCCACAGAACTTGGAGGAGGGCCCCACACAGGGAATCTAATGCACCCACTTATGTGGTGCATATGGACTTATGCGCCACAGAAGATTCAGCTTCTGTGGCGCATTTCCTCCATATGCGCCACAGATGAGGGTGTCCAGATCCATGTTAAAAAGGTGACAAAAGCTAGCTCTTATCTATCCACCACCACCCATTTCACATCTCTTCCTCTCTACCTCCTCCCAACTCGTCTTCCTCCTCCCTCACACCCCATTTTGCCCATAGTTTCTCCATTTTCTTGTAACTAAACCTACTTTAATCCATAGATTGGTAAGTGGAAGCTTCCCTCCAACTTCTAGATCTAAAAGTTCCTCACTTTTCTCTCTCACATCTCTATTTGTTTACTAATTTCCTCTCCACCAACTTGTAGATCTATTTGTCCACACTCTCTCATCGCGCGGTGTCGTCTCGCTATTATTGTGTCTACTAGGTGAGTACTTGGCCATGAACATGTAGGTGAAGCTTGTCGCGTGGGCGGTGTGTGTGTGCGATCCATGGCAAGACGATGCTTGTGTGGTGCATGAATGTTTGCAATGGGAGGAAGTTTTTTGTTGCTTGCTTGTTGTTGTCCCGGTCGGTGTGGTTGCATGGATGTTTGCCGAAATGTTGATTCATTTCCATTTCGGCAAATTTTTGCACTACCCATATGTCCTAATTTTAGGAAAGGTCATGCCGAATTTTTTCCGGCTAGCATTCATGCATGTGTGTGTTCATATGGTGTGGTTCTCACCTATAATCTCTATTTTGACCGCTCAGGCAACCATGGTCCTCACGATGAGCGAAGGTCGAATTGCTAGGTAGAAGAAAGGAGCGAAGGAGGACATGATTCTGAACAACAAGACCATGATAAGATGTCCATGTCGAACATGCAAACTGCAGCGCTGGATCGGCCCTGAATCTGGACAATTGGAGGGTCACCTGCTCAGGCGCGGTTTCATGCGTGACCTCAATGAGGCGCCGGCAGGACATGGTGGTGGTCACGAAGATGTGGGCGGGCGAGAAGACAAAGTGTCTACCGGGCATGATCATCATGACGAAGGAGATGCCAGCGGGCATGATCATCATGATGAAGGAGATGCCGGCGGGCATGATCAGCATGGAGAAGGAGATGGCAATGGGCATGATCATGATCATGAAGAAGGAGAAGACGCGAACACACAAACGCTGCTAACTTCGGACTTGCAGGACCCTCATGTTCAAGAACTGCTCCTCAAGGAGACGAGCAACGACAAAGCTGCAGCCAGAGAGAAAGCCAAGCTGGCCCAAATGGAGGTAGACAGGATGACTCCATTGTATCCTGGGTGTCGCCCCGAGGATACACGTTTGAGTGTAACGCTCAAGGCTCTAGAGATGAAGGCCGAACACAAATCGACCGATGTGAGCTTCAACGCAAACATGGAATACTGGCACGACCGATTTCCTAAGGGGAACACATTGCCAACAAGTATCGAGGAGGCCAAGAAAATCATGTGCCCTCTCGACCTACCACACATTAAATACCACACATGCATCAATGATTGCGCACTTTATCGGAACGAGTACACGGATAGAACCACATGTCCGGTGTGTGGCCAAGGACGGTACAAGAGAGGGAACAAGAAAGTTCCTCGAAAAGTGGTATGGTACTTTCCTATCACCCCCCGTCTGCAGCAATATTTCGTAGATCCTAAGGAAGCAAAGCTCATGCAATGGCACGCGGAAAGAGAGAAACCCGAAGATGATCCAGAGAAGGGCAAGATCCTGACACACCCTTCAGACGCTAGCCATTGGAATGCATTAGACATCTAGTTCGAAGAGTTCGGTGGCGATGCAAGGAACGTCAGGCTGGGTATGAGCACCGATGGACTCAATCCTTTTGGAAACCAGAGTAGCACGCATAGCACCTGGCCCGTGTTTGTATGGCCGTACAACCTCCCCCCGTGGCTATGCACGAAGCAAAGGTATGTACACATGAGCATTCTTATTCAGGGGCCAAAACAACCAGGTATCGATATGCATCTGTATCTCGGGCTATTGAGAGAGGAGTTAGCCAGCTTGTGGGAGACACCGGCCCGTACGTGGGATGCCTACACTAAAGAATATTTCCATCTGAGAGCCGCGTTGCTCATGACCGTGCAGGACTATCCTGGTTATGCATATGTATCGGCCCAGGTGAACCACGGACACAATGCATGCATCAAGTGCATGGATGAAACACCACATCTCCAGCTACCAAGGGATCACGGGTCTTCAAAAACTGTGTTCCAAGGTACTCGAAAGTTGCTCTGCATGGATCACCCGTGGAGAAAATGTGGTGACCTGTTCAATGGTAAGGACGAGCTCGAAAGAGCCCCGCGTCCGAGGAGCGGCGAAGAAATCGAGGAGCTTTTGAATAATTGGGTAGATTGCCCTACGCCTAGAAAAAAACGACCGAGGACAAAGCCGCTGCTGGGTGTATGGAAAGCAAGGTCTGTTTTCTAGGACCTGCCGTATTGGAAGGTCCTTCACACTCCCCATAGCCTCGATGTAATGCACATCACGAAGAACGTTACCGAGAGTCTGCTTGGCACTCTACTGAACATGCCGGAGAGGACCAAGGATGGGCCGAAATCAAGAAAGGACCTTAAATTGCTTGGCATCAAGAAAGATCTTCAGTACCCTGATAGTGGTGATGATGATGATGATGATCAGACGGAAGGGACTCAAGGTCGCCGCAAAGTCTAGAGTAGCTCGAGCAGTTTTTCAGGTGCCTCTTAGGAGTGAAAGTTCCTCACGGTTACTCGGGGAAGATAAGCAGATATCTGGACGTGGCGAAGAAGAGTTTCAGCGGTATGAAGTCTCACTACTGTCACGTGCTGATGACGCAGATACTCCCTGTTGTGATCCGTGGGATAATGGACGAGCATGTCCGTGAGACGTTGTTTGGCCTCTGTAACTTTTTTGACGTCATATCTAGGAAGTCGATCGGTGTGAAGCAGCTCGACAGGCTACAGGAAGAGATCGTGATGATACTATGCAAGCTTGAGATTTACTTCCCGCCCGCATTCTTCGACATCATGGTGCATCTGCTTGTACATGTCATGGACGACATCATCCAGCTCGGGCCGACATTCCTGCACAACATGATGCCGTTTGAAAGGCTAAACGGTGTCATCAAAGGATTCGTTCGCAACATGTCTCATCTAGATGGAAGCATAACCAAGGGCTTTCTGATCTACGAGTGCGTCTCCTTCTGCTAGAATTATCTAACCACCGAGAACGAGGATGTTGGAATACCCACAAAGAAGCACCTCGGCAGGCTCGGTGGATATGGTCACCGCGAGGGCTGCCACTCACTGCATGTCAGCATTGATGGTCGACGCACTGATTTTGAAAGGGCACACCGAGTCGCGCTACAACACATTGAAGTGGTCGGCCCTTGGGTCGAAGAGCACACAAGCTTAATCGAGCAGGAGTACGTCGACCAGGGTCGGCCGAGGAAGAAGGGAGACGTAACCAGAGAGCACAACTCTAGCTTCACGGGTTGGTTCAAGAAAAGGCAACTGGACAATCCCCCACAGATGCCGTCTACGGAAGATCAAAAACTCATATTCTCCTTATCGCAGGGCCCAGGGCATAACCTAAGGACCTATCAATCATACGACATAAACGGTTACAGATTCTACACTGAGGAAAAGGACAGGAGTAGAGAATATCAAAACTTAGGAGTAACTATGTTATCCTTTGTTGATGACGAGACTACTGTGATGGAAAGATTCTACGGAAGGATCGAGGAGATATGGGAGCTCGACTACTATGGAGAGATCGTACCAATGTTCCGTGTTAGATGGGCCAAGAACGTGGAAAAAGAAGGCCGGTATTTCACCACAATGGTTATACCAGATGCCAAATCGACGAAGAACGCCTCCGCAAAAAATGAGCCTTGGGTACTCGCTAGCCAAGTTGATCAATGCTTTTTTATTACCAACCCATCAAATCCCAACCATGTTGTAGTTAGGAGGGGCAAGAGGAGCATCATCGGAATGGAAGGAGCCGCCAACGAGCAAAACTTCGACAAAAACGGCGACCCGAAGATCGAAGAGGAATTCGACAAGTACTTCGACATGCCTACTACTACTAAAGTAAGAAGGAAGACCACACTGCCTACTAGAAGTTGTCTATTCACAAGAAGAAATCTCAAAGTGCACGGGCTAAAGTATTCAACCACGGCGAAAAAGGGCAAGAAGATTGTGAAGAGACACTAGCTTGACACATCACATGATTGTATATGTTCGGAGAGAGAGTTTTTTGAATAAATATGAATGTTTGTATATGTTCTTGCTTTATTTTAGACATATATCTATAATTAAAAACACATCACATGATTGTAAATGTTCGGGGAGAGAGTTTTTTGAATAAATATTAATGTTTGTATATGTTCTTGCTTTATTTTAAACAGATCTATAATTAAAAATATATTTTTAAAAAAGAAAAAAGTGTGAGACAGTCAGGATTCGAACCTGGCTGCCCCAGGCTTAGAATGGCACAAGCAAGCAGCAGAGACCACTAAGGCAAGTGTGTGATCTTGTCATACTACCATGCGCGTCGTGTTTTGTACTAAGTCCATAGGTTATGTGGTGCATTTCGGCAATATGCGCCACAGATGTTCAACTTCTCGCTAATATTGTGAAATGCCACGTGCTGTGGACTTAGCCAAATAAACGGTTAGGCCTTTCATTCCCTTGCTAATCCATTCGATCGGTTCTTCACTCGCTCACTGCCCCCACTGCCGCGTGCAACCCTAGCTACCCTCGCTGCTCCCACCGCCAGAGGCCGTGGAGGAGAGCCGCCCCCATCGCCGAAGCCCATGGAGGAGAGCCGCCCCCATCGCCGGAGCCCGTGGAGGAGGAGCACGTCCGCAACACGCGGGAGGAGGATCCCGTCAGTAGCGTGTAGGAGGAGCCCAGCCATCCGCAGCACGCAGGAGGAGCCCAGCCACCTTGTCGTCCACCATCCACCGTCCCTAGCATCCACCTCGCCATCCGCCATCCACCGTCCCTAGGTAATCGCCGATTCCCATGGATGCATCCTTCCCCTAGCTCTCTGTTCAGTGAAGAACCCTAGCTAGCATGCCCTAGCTCTCTGTTAGAACAATTGGCATTGCTATAGCTTATCACTGTTAGACCACTGATGCTATAGCTTAGGTAGTCCTCATAGTCTCGTAGTGCAAATTCTTTTTTATTTTTTTGCTGCTTATTTCTCTGCCTGGACATGTGAGCGATGGGGACAAAAGCTAGTGGCATGGTCATAGGCAGGGTAGATACGGGCAGCATGACCGAATATTTCCATCAAAGGAAGCCAAGGCTGTACATCAAAGACAGAAGGTTTTGATTTCAGTAAACTGCTTTGCGATAAAAAAATGATCGGGCATCTTCTTTCTTCTTTCTTTTGTTTGCATTGCATTGCAATCAGCTTTGCAAAGAGGTTATTTTTGTGCACGTTTAAGGCTAGTGCAGAGTGTTGATTTTGTTTAGATTTTTGCACAACTCTTACTGTATTAATGTTCCTATCATTGGAGTTTAAATATAACTGTAGTAATAAAGAAAATATGACTGTACTAGTATATCATAAGAAAATATGACTGTACTAGTTGGTATTTGATATCACTGTTAGACCAGTTGGCATTGCTGTAGCTTATCTATGTTAGAGAGATGGAGCACTATAGGATGCATAGGAGTGTATGGGCCCTAGATTTATCATTGTACTTTGTTTTCTTCTCCATACATTCCTCTGTGTTTTACTCCAGTGGTCAATGACACTAGAGAATGATGTGCAGCTTAGGGTTTCCTAGAATTCTGTTTATGATCATACTATTCTGTTCTTGTATGAGAAATACTAGGCATTCTAGTTAATATCTTCTTTTGCAAGAAATCTGACATTTTACTCCTCAAAAACTAAAAGTGTGTTTTTTTAGTCATTTATATCAAAGATGTAGAAAATAATCTTGTATCACCTAAAATGCCATCATGCTTTGTGTTGCTAAAAAATGTTGTAGTATCTCAAAGAGATTTCATCTGTAGTACAGTAAATTGTTGTGAAGTATATCGCACTTAATTTCAGTCTGCTCCTAAGAAAAACATAGCTGCCTAGACCTACAGGGTTATTTTTCTAACTTAATAGGGCATGCTTAATAGGGTTATTTTTCTGCCTAGACCTACAGGGTTATTTTTCTGACTTAATAGGGTTATAGGGTTATTTTTCTGACTTAATATGTGCACACCATACCCTTAATAGGGCATGCTTGTGCTAAAGATTTGTATGTAAAGCATGGAGCACAGCCCCTTAAAGCTTGTTTCCTTTTCGACGGGATTAAAGTAGTGCTGCTCTAGTTGATGTTTGGTCCACAACACAACCCCTTAAGAGTCTCGGATTTCCTCCCCTTGATGTTTTATTCAGGCATATTTCTTAACCAGGTTAGGCTGGAGCATGTCGTCCAATGGCTTGTTCTTGTGGCTCGTATAGTCTAGTGATGTTTCTAGCGGACTTGCTGTTCTGGAATACTTCTTCCATTAATTGTAATCCTGAAACTCCTATGGAATCGATGCATCCTTTTGTTTCATCTACTTATTGATATTTGAAATTCCATTAATTGTAATATCCTGAAATTCCATTAATAGTTTGTTATCAATATATCATAGCATATATGTTGCTATTCTCCAAGTGCTTACTGCTGATAGTAACTACTGGTTACTACAATGATTATATGGTGTTGTTTGATATATATGGTGCTGGGATTACTGCTGGGATTATATGATGCTAGGATTATTTGGTACTATATGGTGCTATTTGATTCAATGGGGCTATGGATGGGGGCTGTGAATCGGGTTGTGGATGGGGCTATTTTCTTGTGTGTGTGTATGTTGCAGGGATTTCATTTGAGTTACCCATTTCTCCTGAAGTGTCGATTCACATCCGTTTCGGTTGAGAAATGGGCACTCCTAGGTCAAAATATTAGCAAAGGTCATGCCGAATTTTTTGGCCGAGATTTGTGCTAACTTTTTGCCTCTTTTAAATAGAGTAGTGCAAACATGTCGGGCAACAAGGAGTCTGGCCCTTCTAAGCACATGATCAGCATCGAAGAACAAGCTAGACAGGCCAAGCAGTCATTTTGGCGAGGGTCCCAACAGGAGGAGGAGGAGGAGGCGATGAGGATGACACCACCACCGGAGGAGGAGGCAACCGTCACCAGAGCTGCTGGGGCCAATGAGGGCGGAGATCCTGATTACGAGTGGGACGAAGATGACTACGATGGAACTAGTGAAGGCAGCGGCGAAGAGGATGACACCACCGATGGCGGCGCCCACACCGATGGTGGCAAGCGCACAGATGGCAGTAGCGGCAACCCAGCCGCTTCTCAGAAGAAGAAGAAGAAGAAGAAGAAGAAGAAGAAGGAACAGAAGGAGCGAAAGGTGCCAGTGCTCGCCACCGTCTGCGATGAGTTCACTGAGGTCACAGAAAGTGGCCTACCCATTGCGCCAGAGGCGATTGCTAAAGGGTACGGCTTGCAACTCAGGTGCATCGTCCGGGAAAGCATGTCGATCAACACGAAGTACATCAGACATGCTGACAATGCAGCTTTGGTCGAAAACCTCCTTAAGAAGCTTCACAAGCGATACAGATTCCCAGAGCGGTTTAGAAACCTCGAGAGAAAGAACCAGGTGAACAAACTTGCCCTCACGAAGATGAGCAATGCCTTGAGCAACTGGAAAACCAGGGTGAAAACTAGCATTGACAAAGGTGAAAGCTGGGAGGTTATTAGTAAGAAAAATCCGATGCTCGACGAAGAGGAGTTTAAGATATTCAAGGCGGATATAGCTACCGCTGACGCTATAAAATGGACTAAATGGGGAAGGAGTATGCAGGAACAGAACATAGGTAACCACCACCTTGGAAGCAGCGGTTCTGAGGAAGCAGGCCATTTGGGACAAGGAGGACGCCGAGCTTGAACGCCTTGGTAAAGACAACCCTTGGCTTAAAATCACGGACTTGCAGCTTAGGCAATTTGTTCGGGTTCGCTACTACCTGGAAAAGGAAACAGGGAAGTTCATCACCGACGATCCGGAGGTGAAGGACTTCGAGAAGAAGCTAGTAAGGAATTTATCGCCGGTCTCAAGTCTATTGCATTCTAATTAAAATAATGAAGCCAAGAATCTAAATGGGTTCACCTTTCCATGTCTCTGCAGGAGGATGAACTGAACGCTACTACCACAGAGTCGTCCCAGGATTCGACGGAGCCGTGGGACACGGTTTTCAACAGGGCGACCAATGCTTACAATAAGAGGGACAAGGGGTTGCCGCCATCCTCAGCTGGCCGCGTGTCCGGCTTCGGTACGAGCATGAAGTTCAAGGAGTACTACAAAGAGGACGCCAAGAAAATAAGGGAGAGGAAGAACCAGGATAAAGCCGTTGTTGCAGAGCTAAAGATGAAGGTGCAGACACTGGAGGACAAGGCAGTGGACGTGAAAACGGTGGACAAGTTAGTGGAAGAGAAGCTCCGCTCGATGATCCCCCCTGAGTTTTTCGAGGGGCTTACTACTTGGAATGCGGGAGGTCGACAGCCCCAGCTTAAGCGGCGGCAACTCGGGCATCAATGTTACCGTGTCGCCAGACATGGTGACCCCACCAGCCGTCAATGTCGGGATGCAGCCGCTCGTTTTGGTCACACCGACGCCCCCTCCTGCTAAAGATACCAATAAGGCGTAGCCGACGGTGGTGGTGCTTTGTGAGGCACCTGAGCGGGAGATTGCAGATGATGATAGGCCGGCCGCCGGCATCGGCCGTGTCTCTACATAAGCTGAGATCCATGCCATCACCAAGGTAACTAATTAGTTAGTGCACGTCATCTCCTTTATGCCTTTGATGCATGATTGCTGCCATCTCATGACGCCCAACAACATGTTTTTGCCTCAGGACACTTCTTGCATACTCCTGCTTAAAGATGTCTGCGGTGAGTTGAAGGATGTTGCCAAGGGCACTCTTATACAACCGGTGAGCCGCACGATGCACAACAATCCAATGGATGATGACGTGATGAGGGTCAGGTTGGCTCGGGTGTTGCCAGGGTGCGACGACATGGACCCCCCCTTTCAACCTCAGGGAGCCGACAAACACAAGACCCTTGGAGAATGCTACAACTGGCCCTTGACATGGCCGAAGACCCAGATTCGTCTTGCGGGGGGAGCACCGGCGCCACCTCTTGACCGATCGCCCGGCCACCACCTCGGAAGCCAGTAGCCACCGTCGTCGCCATCACCAGCCGTCACCATCAACTCTTGGCAGCGTGTGCAGCGCCACATGGTAAAGACGTTGTGCCGCAACCACCGTCGCCCCCGCTACCACCACCACATGATGGCACCCATGAAGATGATGATGAATTGGTCAACGTTGATGACTTCATCAACACCGGCGCCGCCAAAGGATTCTATATGCCTTCTGTGGATGAAGAACCCTTCATAGCTCACGACGATGATCAAGCTGGTGGTCCTAATACATGCACGCAGCGCCTGGTCTTCCATGGTCTTTCTCAAGAGACGCCTCCGACCGCTGATCCACCACAAGAGAAACCGGGATTGGTTTTCAGCCCCAACACACTCCGGCGGTGATGAGCGGATGGCGATGGGTGACATCATTGTGAAGAAGAAGCACTACAGGAAGAGAGGTAATAATAATAATAAGAAGAAGAAGGGTGCAAGCCAGCCTCTTCCAAAGAGGATCTGGGGTCAGGACGCCGTCGTCATACCATCCACACAATATGGCATGCCCCAAGTGCATGTAGCTAGTGATCCGATATTGACTCCGGATATGATCCACATTGCGGTTGGAGCCATGTTAACTTTGCACGAGGGTGTGAAGACACTAGAGGGCCTCCTTCTTAAAGACGAAGATCCAAATTACCCGGTTTTCACGGCCAAGGTGCCATTGGACGTGGGCTTCGTTGATGAACCCCCCGCGGATATATTCTTCATAGTGTTTGAGGACATATTCAAGCTGTTTCTCACAAAACGGCTAGACTATAACTTGGTCCGCCTATACGCGCTCAATCTGGCGATCAAGATCAAGAGAGAGAGTACCTCGGAAATCGCGATAGTGGATCCCTACTACATGCGGGACAGCCAGTTGGTCGAAGGATCAGAGACACGGACCAAGGCGACAGCGTACCTCGAGAAGTTCATGGTGGACAACAAGAGGAAGGGCACACTTCTTTTGCCTTTCTTTCCCGAGTAAGTACACACACTCGCTCATCGCCACCGTAACTTATGAATTTCTTATAGATTTCTTCCTTTGCTTGTTTTCCAACATTCCATTCCAATTGTGTTGCGTAGAGACAAATACTGCACACTCATCGTCCTTACCCCGAGGTATTCGCTAGCCACGTAATTCGACTCGGGGAGTTTGACGAAGAAGAAAGACTACACCAGAATAAGGGGTGTTCTCAATGAGGCTCTCAAGGGCTACACCAAGAAGGGATGCACCTTCGTAGATAAGAGGGAATGTATCAAGGATGGCAAACACGTGATCAAGCACGTGCTGGAGTTCCCCTGCGTCAAGCAGTCGACTACTGGTGCCAAGGAGGCCTTCTACGTCCTCCATCACCTTAAAGGCTATGTTCGGGATTGCCAGAACCTAACGCTACCATCTAGTCTCCAAGGATGGGCCGAAACTTTGGTGCGAGTCGATGATGTTGATCTTAGAGAAGACTTCCATCGCATTCAGATGAAGTTGTCGCAAATCATCATTGAAGAGGTCAACACAAGGGGGGTGCCCTACAACAAGCCAGAGGGTTGAGTAAGAGGGAGATCAGAGAACGCCTCCGTAAGCAGGGTGACACAAGGACATGGATGACGAAAGAGGGTTATCTACTGTTCCCGAAGTCGAGCGAGAAGAGGAAGTCTTCATCATGATCGATGTGTGCCTCTAGCATGATCCAGTGTGTGTATATTCTTGATGGGCCTTTCTTTGTATTAGTGTGTGTGTCATAAACTTTACTATCTCATGGTCGAAATGGTCATTGTTGTTAGACTTAAACTACCTTGTGGTCGTGTTGTCGTTGAACTTATTGCTTCTATGATGATCTATCTTTTAGGTTTATGGATCCTTTGTTTTATATTCTGTGAACATATATATATATAGGTATGTGAACCCTTTATTAATTCTTTTCGTTGTATTTTTACTAATATGCCTTGTCGTCTATAGAGATGGCAACGAGGTGGTTTGTGGTGTACATGGGTAGGGTTCCAGGAGTCTAAGAGGAGTGGGAGGATTGTCACAAACAAGTGAACAAGTTCAGCGGCAACATCTACAAAGGATACGCGACTAGAGAGGAGGCGATAGCCAAGTAGAGGAACCACTTGTGGAAGAAGAACCGGATGAAGATATTGGTCGGGCTAATGCTCTTGCTCACCATTATCACAGCTGTATTCTATTTGATCCTAGTGTAGGCGGCGGTGGCCAATTCATATTTGTAATGTGAGATGATATGAACTTTGTATTCGGCGCTTGTGTAAAAATTCGGCACTTGACACTATATATGTATCTCAATCAGGCTCTAAGTGTGATGACATTATACTTGTGTTTGTATTATATGTCGGTTTCAACTACTACATGTGCAATGTACTGTTTATACTGATCTGGATAAATACTATATAAATCCTGTATAAATACCTGATTATACACCAGGAATGTATTTTATTTTGAATACATGTAATATACTCAGTGGCGCATATAGAAATGGTGTCTATGGCGCATATAGACTCTGTGGCGGATTGGACTGTATGCCCCACTGATATCTGCTTCCTGTGGCGCATTCCTGCATATGCGCC
This sequence comes from Avena insularis, assembly GCA_023614405.1. Classification (NCBI taxonomy): domain Eukaryota; kingdom Viridiplantae; phylum Streptophyta; class Magnoliopsida; order Poales; family Poaceae; genus Avena; species Avena insularis. Next base: position 139,676,034 of record CM042684.1, read on the forward strand.
ACCGGAAGCAGATATTAGTGGCAGGGTAACAGTGGCGACAGGGATATGCGCCACAGAAGAAGGAATTCCATGCGCCACAGAAGAGCTGTTTCCTAGTAGTGTAACCACATATGGATCAACCAATGTCATTGCATGTGTGTTCTTTTCATGAACCACATATGGATCCACCAGTGTCATTGCATGTGTGTTCTTTTCACAAACCACATATGGATCCGCCACTGTCATTGCATGTGTATTCTTTCCACAAACCACATATGGATCCACCAGAGTCATTGCATGTGTGTTCTTGTAATGACAAACCACATATGGATCCACTAGTGTCATTGCAAGCGTGTTCTTTCCATGAACCACAAATGGATCAACCAGAGTCATTGCATGTTTGTTCTTTTCACAAACCGCATATGGATCCATTAGTGTCATTGCATGTGTGTTCTTTCCACAAACCACATATGGATCCACCAGAGTCATTGCATGTGTGTTCTTGTAAAGACAAACCCAATATGGATCAACCAATGTCATTGCATGTGTGTTCCTTTCATGAACCACATATGGATCCACAAGTGTCATTGCATGTTTGTTCTTTTCACAAACGACATATGGATCCACCAGAGTCATTGCATGTGTGTTATTTCCACAAACCACACATATGGATCCACCAGTGTCATTGCATGTGTGTTCTTGTAATGGAAAAAACCACATATGGATCCACCAGTGTCATTGCATGTGTGTTCTTTTCACAAACCACATATGGATCCACCAGAGACAGTGCATGTGTGTTCTTGTAATGACAAACCACATATGGATCAACCAATGTCATTGCATGTGTGTTCATTTCACAAACCATAGTTAGAGTCATTGCATGTCTGTTCTTTTCATTAAGCACAGTAGAGTCATTGCATGTATGTTCTTTTCACAAACCACATATGGATCCACCAGAGTCATTGCATGTGTGTTCTTTTCACAAACCACATATGGATCCACCAGTGTCATTGAAATGTGTGTTCTTTTCACAAACCACATGGATCCACCAATGTCATTGCATGTGTGTTCTTGTAATGACAAACCACACATGGATCCACCAGTGTCATTGCATGTGTGTTCTTTTCAAAAACCACATATGGACCCACTAGAGTCATTGCATGTGTGTTCTTTCCACAAACCACATATGGATCCACCAGAGTCATTGTATGTGTGTTCTTGTAATTACTAACCACATATGGATCAACCAATATCATTGCACGTGTGTTCTTTTCATGAACCACATATGGATCCACCAGTGTCATTGCATGTGTGTTCTTGTAATGGAAAAAACCACATATGGATCCACCAGTGTCATTGCATGTGTGTTCTTTTCACAAACCACATATGGATCCACCAGAGACAGTGCATGTGTGTTCTTGTAATGACAAACCACATATGGATCAACCAATGTCATTGCATGTGTGTTCATTTCACAAACCATAGTTAGAGTCATTGCATGTCCATTTTTCATTAAGCACAGTAGAGTCATTGCATGTATGTTCTTTTCACAAACCACATATGGATCCACCAGAGTCATTGCATGTGTGTTCTTTTCACAAACCACATATGGATCCACCAGTGTCATTGAAATGTGTGTTCTTTTCACAAACCACATGGATCCACCAATGTCATTGCATGTGTGTTCTTGTAATGACAAACCACACATGGATCCACCAGTGTCATTGCATGTGTGTTCTTTTCAAAAACCACATATGGACCCACTAGAGTCATTGCATGTGTGTTCTTTCCACAAACCACATATGGATCCACCAGAGTCATTGTATGTGTGTTCTTGTAATTACTAACCACATATGGATCAACCAATATCATTGCACGTGTGTTCTTTTCATGAACCACATATGGATCCACCAGTGTCATTGCATGTGTGTTCTTTTCACAAACCACATATGGATCCACCAGTGTCATTGCATGTGTGTTCTTTCCACAAACCACATATGGATCCACCAGAGTCATTGCATGTGTGTTCTTGTAATGACAAACCACATATGGATCCACCAGTGTCATTGCATGTGTGTTCTTTTCATGAACCACATATGGATCCACTAGTGTTATTGCATATTTGTTCTTTTCACAAAACACATAAAGATCCACCAAAGTCATTGCATGTGTGTTCTTTGCACCAACCACATATGGATCCACCAATGTCATTGCATGTGTGTTCGTTTAATAAACCACAGCTAGAGTCACTGCATGTCAGTTCTTTTCATTAACCACAGCTAGAGTCATTGCATGTGAGTTCTTTTCACAAACCACATATGGATCCACCAGAGTAATTGCATGTGTGTTCTTTCCACAAACCACATATGGATCCACCAGTGTCATTGCATGTGTGTTCTTGTAATGACAAACCACATATGGATCAACCAGTGTCATTGCATGTGTGTTCTTTCCACAAACCAGATATGGATCCACCAGAGTCATTGCATGTGTGTTCTTTTAATTACAAACCACATATGGATCCACCAGTGTCATTGCATGTGTGTTTGTTTCATGAACCACATATGAATCCACCAGTGTCATTGCATGTGTGTTCTTTTCACGAACCACATATGGATCCACCAGAGTCATTGCATGTGTGTTCTTTTCATAAACAACATATGGATCCACCCGTGTAACTGCATGTGAGTTCTTTCCACAAACGACATATGGATCCACCAATGACATTGCATGTGTGTTCTTGTAATGACAAACCACATATGGATCCACTAGAGTCATTCCATGTGTGTTCTTTCCACAAACCACATGCGGATCCACCAGAGTCATTGCATGCAGGTTCTTGTAATGACAAACCACATATGGATCAACCAATGTGATTGCATGTGTGTTATTTTCATGAACCACATATGGATCCACCAGTGTCATTGCATGTTTGTTCTTTTCACAAACCACATATGGATCCACCAGAGTGATTGCATGTGTGTTCTTTCCATAAACCACATATGGATCCACCAGTGTAATTGCATGTGTGTTCTTGTAATGACAAACCACATATGGATCCACTAGTGTCATTGCATGTGTGTTCATTTCATGAACCACATATGGATCCACCAGAGTCATTGCATGTGTGTTCTTTTCAAAAACCACATATGGATCCACCAGTGTCATTGCATGTGTGTTCTTTCCACAAACCAAATATGGATCAACCAGAGCCATTGAATGTGTGTTCTTGTAATGACAAAGCACATATGGATCAACCAATGTCATTGCATGTGTGTTCTTTTAATGAACCACATATGGATCAACCAGAGTTATTGCATGTTTGTTCTTTCCACAAACCACATATGGATCCACCAGAGTCATTACATGTGTGTTATTTTCATAAACCACATGGATCCCCTAGTGTCATTGCATGTGTGTTCTTTTAATAAACCATAGCTAGAGTCGTTGCATGTTTGTTCTTTTCACAAATCACATATAGATCCACCAATGTCATTGCATGTGTGTTCTTTTCACAAACCACACATGGATCCACCAGAGTCATTGCATGTGTGTTCTTTTCATAAACCACATGGATCCCCTAGTGTCATTGCATGTGTGTTCTTTTAATAAACCACAGCTAGAGTCATTGCATGTTTGTTCTTTTCGTTAACCACAGCTGGAGTCATTGCATGTTTGTTCTTTTCACAAACCACATATGGATCCACCAGAGTCATTGCATGTGTGTTCTTTTCCACAAACCACATATGGATCCACCAGAGTCATTGCATGTGTATTCTTATAATGACAAACCACATATAGATGAACTAGTGTCATTGCATGTGTGTTCTTTTCATGAACCACATATGGATCCACCAGTGTCATTGCATGTGTGTTCTTTTCACAAACCACATATGGAGCCACAAGAGTTATTGAATGTGTGTTCTTTTCATAGAGCACATATAGATCCACCAGTGTCATTACATGTGTGTTCTTTCCAAATCACATATGGATCCACCAATTTCATTGCATGTGTGTTCTTGTGATGACAAACCACATATAGATCCACCAGTGTCATTGCGTGTGTGTTCTTTTCAGGAACCACTTGTGGATCCACCAGTGTCATTTCATGTTTTTTTTTCACAAATCACATACGGATCCACCAGTGTCATTGCATGTGTGTTCTTTCCACAAATCACATATGGATCCACCAATGTCATTGCATGTGTGTTCTTTTACTGACAAACCACATATGGATCCATGAGTGTGATTGCATGTGTGTTCTTTTCGCTAACCACATATGGATCCACCAGAGTCATTGCATGTGTGTTCTTTTAATGACAAACCACATATGGATCCACTAGTGTCATTACATGTGTGTTCTTTTCACAAACCACATATGGATCCACCACTATCATTGCATGTGTGTTCTTACCACAAACCACAAATGGATCCACCAATGTCATTGCATGTGTCATCTTGTAATGACGAACCACATATGGATCCACAAGTGTCATTGCATGTCTGTTCTTTTCAAAAACCACATATGGATCCACTAGTGTCATTGCATGTGTGTTCTTTTCACAAACCACATATGGATCCACCAGAGTCATTGCATGTGTGTTCTTTTCATAAACCACATGGATCCCGAGTGTCATAGCATGTGTGTTCTTTTGATAAACCACAACTAGAGTCATTGCATGTCTGTTCTTTTCATTAACCACAACTGGAGTCATTGCATGTTTGTTCTTTTCACAAACCACATATGGATCCACCATAGTCATTGCATGTTTGTTATTTTCACAATCCACATATGGATCCACTAGTGTCATTGCATGCGTGTTTCATTAATGACAAACCACATATGGATCCACCAGTGTCATTGCATGTTTGTTCTTTTCACAAACCACATATGGATCCACCAGAGTGATTGCATGTGTGTTCTTTCCATAAACCACATATGGATCCACCAGTGTAATTGCATGTGTGTTCTTGTAATGACAAACCACATATGGATCCACTAGTGTCATTGCATGTGTGTTCATTTCATGAACCACATATGGATCCACCAGAGTCATTGCATGTGTGTTCTTTTCAAAAACCACATATGGATCCACCAGTGTCATTGCATGTGTGTTCTTTCCACAAACCAAATATGGATCAACCAGAGCCATTGAATGTGTGTTCTTGTAATGACAAAGCACATATGGATCAACCAATGTCATTGCATGTGTGTTCTTTTAATGAACCACATATGGATCAACCAGAGTTATTGCATGTTTGTTCTTTCCACAAACCACATATGGATCCACCAGAGTCATTACATGTGTGTTATTTTCATAAACCACATGGATCCCCTAGTGTCATTGCATGTGTGTTCTTTTAATAAACCATAGCTAGAGTCGTTGCATGTTTGTTCTTTTCACAAATCACATATAGATCCACCAATGTCATTGCATGTGTGTTCTTTTCACAAACCACACATGGATCCACCAGAGTCATTGCATGTGTGTTCTTTTCATAAACCACATGGATCCCCTAGTGTCATTGCATGTGTGTTCTTTTAATAAACCACAGCTAGAGTCATTGCATGTTTGTTCTTTTCGTTAACCACAGCTGGAGTCATTGCATGTTTGTTCTTTTCACAAACCACATATGGATCCACCAGAGTCATTGCATGTGTGTTCTTTTCCACAAACCACATATGGATCCACCAGAGTCATTGCATGTGTATTCTTATAATGACAAACCACATATAGATGAACTAGTGTCATTGCATGTGTGTTCTTTTCATGAACCACATATGGATCCACCGGTGTCATTGCATGTGTGTTCTTTTCACAAACCACATATGGAGCCACAAGAGTTATTGAATGTGTGTTCTTTTCATAGAGCACATATAGATCCACCAGTGTCATTACATGTGTGTTCTTTCCAAATCACATATGGATCCACCAATTTCATTGCATGTGTGTTCTTGTGATGACAAACCACATATAGATCCACCAGTGTCATTGCGTGTGTGTTCTTTTCAGGAACCACTTGTGGATCCACCAGTGTCATTTCATGTTTTTTTTTCACAAATCACATACGGATCCACCAGTGTCATTGCATGTGTGTTCTTTCCACAAATCACATATGGATCCACCAATGTCATTGCATGTGTGTTCTTTTACTGACAAACCACATATGGATCCATGAGTGTGATTGCATGTGTGTTCTTTTCGCTAACCACATATGGATCCACCAGAGTCATTGCATGTGTGTTCTTTTAATGACAAACCACATATGGATCCACTAGTGTCATTACATGTGTGTTCTTTTCACAAACCACATATGGATCCACCACTATCATTGCATGTGTGTTCTTACCACAAACCACAAATGGATCCACCAATGTCATTGCATGTGTCATCTTGTAATGACGAACCACATATGGATCCACAAGTGTCATTGCATGTCTGTTCTTTTCAAAAACCACATATGGATCCACTAGTGTCATTGCATGTGTGTTCTTTTCACAAACCACATATGGATCCACCAGAGTCATTGCATGTGTGTTCTTTTCATAAACCACATGGATCCCGAGTGTCATAGCATGTGTGTTCTTTTGATAAACCACAACTAGAGTCATTGCATGTCTGTTCTTTTCATTAACCACAACTGGAGTCATTGCATGTTTGTTCTTTTCACAAACCACATATGGATCCACCATAGTCATTGCATGTTTGTTATTTCCACAATCCACATATGGATCCACTAGTGTCATTGCATGCGTGTTTCATTAATGACAAACCACATATGGATCAACCAGTGTCATTGCATGTGTGTTCTTTTCCACAAACCACATATGGATCCACCATAGTTATTGCATGTGTGTTCTTGTAATGACAAACCACATATGGATCAACCAGTGTCATTGCATGTGTGTTCGTTTCACGAACCACATATGGATCCACCAATGTCATTGCATGTGTGTTCTTTTCACGAACCACATAAGGATCCACCAGTGTCATTGCATGTGTGTTCTTTTCACAAACCACATATGGAGCCACCAGAGTCATTGCATGTGTGTTCTTTTCACAGACCACATATGGATCCACCAGTGTCATTGCATGTGTGTTCTTTCCAAATCACACATGGATCCACCAATGTCATTGCATGTGTGTTTTTGTAATGACAAACCACATATAGATCCACCAGTGTCATTGCATGTGTGTTCTTTTCAGGAACCACTTATGGATCCACCAGTGTCATTTCATGTGTGTTCTTTTCACAAACCACATATGGATCCACCAGAGTCATTGCATGTGTGTTCTTTCCACAAACCACATATGGATCAACCAGAGTGATTGCATGTGTGTTCTTCCACAAACCACATCTAGAGTCATTGCATGTATGTTCTTTTCATTAACCATAGCTAGAGTCATTGCATGTTTGTTCTTTTCACAAACCACATATGGATCCACCAGAGTCATTGCATCTATGTTCTTGTAATGACAGACCACATATCGATCCACCAGTGTCATTGCATGTGTGTTCTTTCCAAATGACATATGGATCCACCAATGTCATTGCATGTGTTTTCTTGTAATGACAAACCACATATAGATCCACCAGTGTCATTGCATGTGTGTTCTTTTCAAGAACCACTTATGGATCAACCAGTGTCATTTCATGTGTGTTCTTTTCACAAACCACATATGGATCCACCAGAGTCATTGCATGTGTGTTATTTCCACAAACCACATATGGATCCACCAGAGTCATTGCATGTGTGTTCTTCCACAAACCACATCTAGAGTCATTGCATGTATGTTCTTTTCATTAACCATAGCTAGAGTCATTGCATGTTTGTTCTTTTCACAAACCACATATGGATCCAGAAGAGTCAATGCATGTGTGTTCTTGTAATGACAAACCACATATGGATCCTCCAGTGTCATTGAAACGTGTGTTCTTTTCACACACCACATGGATACACCAATGTCATTGCATGTGTGTTCTTGTAATGACAAACCACACATGGATCCACCAGAGTCATTGGATGTGTGTTCTTTTCACAAACCACATATGGACCCACTAGAGTCATTGCATGTGTGTTCTTTCCACAAGCCACATATAAATCCACCAGAGTCATTGCATGTGTGTTCTTGTAATGACTAACCACATATGGATCAACGAGTGTCATTGCATGTGTGTTCTTTTCATGAACCACATATGGATCCACCAATGTCATTGCATGTGTGTTCTTTTCCCGAACCACATATGGATCCACCAGTGTCATTGCATGTGTGTTCTTTTCACAAACCACATATGGAGCCACCAGAGTCATTGCATGTGTTTTTTTTCATAGACCACATATGGATCCACCAGTGTCATTGCATCTGTGTTCTTTCCAAATCACACATGGATCCACCAATGTCATTGCATGTGTGTTCTTGTAATGACAAACCACATATAGATCCACCAGTGTCATTGCATGTGTGTTCTTTTCAGGAACCACTTATGGATCCACCAGTGTCATTTCATATGTGTTCTTTTTATAGACCACATATGGATCCACCAGAGTCATTGCATGTGTGTTCTTTCCACAAACCACATATGGATCCACGAGAGTGATTGCATGTGTGTTCTTCCACAAACCACATCTAGAGTCATTGCATGTATGTTCTTTTCATTAACCATAGCTAGATTCATTGCATGTTTCTTCTTTTCACAAACCACATATGGATCCACCAGAGTCATTGCATCTGTGTTCTTGTAATGACAGACCACATATCGATCCACCAGTGTCATTGCATGTGTGTTCTTTCCAAATGACATATGGATCCACCAATGTCATTGCATGTGTTTTCTTGTAATGACAAACCACATATAGATCCACCAGTGTCATTGCATGTGTGTTCTTTTCAGGAACCACTTATGGATCCACCAGTGTCATTTCATGTGTGTTCTTTTCACAAACCACATATGGATCCACCAGAGTCATTGCATGTGTGTTCTTTCCACAAACCACATATGGATCCACCAGAGTCATTGCATGTGTGTTCTTCCACAAACCACATCTAGAGTCATTGCATGTATGTTCTTTTCATTAACCATAGCTAGAGTCATTGCATGTTTATTCTTTTCACAAACCACATATGGATCCAGAAGAGTCAATGCATGTGTGTTCTTGTAATGACAAACCACATATGGATCCTCCAGTGTCATTGAAACGTGTGTTCTTTTCACAAACCACATGGATACACCAATGTCATTGCATGTGTGTTCTTGTAATGACAAACCACACATGGATCCACCAGAGTCATTGGATGTGTGTTCTTTTCACAAACCACATATGGACCCACTAGAGTCATTGCATGTGTGTTCTTTCCACAAGCCACATATAAATCCACCAGAGTCATTGCATGTGTGTTCTTGTAATGACTAACCACATATGGATCAACGAGTGTCATTGCATGTGTGTTCTTTTCATGAACCACATATGGATCCACCAATGTCATTGCATGTGTGTTCTTTTCCCGAACCACATATGGATCCACCAGTGTCATTGCATGTGTGTTCTTTTCACAAACCACATATGGAGCCACCAGAGTCATTGCATGTGTTTTTTTTCATAGACCACATATGGATCCACCAGTGTCATTGCATCTGTGTTCTTTCCAAATCACACATGGATCCACCAATGTCATTGCATGTGTGTTCTTGTAATGACAAACCACATATAGATCCACCAGTGTCATTGCATGTGTGTTCTTTTCAGGAACCACTTATGGATCCACCAGTGTCATTTCATATGTGTTCTTTTTATAGACCACATATGGATCCACCAGAGTCATTGCATGTGTGTTCTTTCCACAAACCACATATGGATCCACTAGAGTGATTGCATGTGTGTTCTTCCACAAACCACATCTAGAGTCATTGCATGTATGTTCTTTTCATTAACCATAGCTAGATTCATTGCATGTTTCTTCTTTTCACAAACCACATATGGATCCACCAGCGTGATTGCTTGGGTGTTCTTGTAATGACAGACCACATATCGATCCACCAGTGTCATTGCATGTGTGTTCTTTCCAAATGACATATGGATCCACCAATGTCATTGCATGTGTTTTCTTGTAATGACAAACCACATATAGATCCACCAGTGTCATTCCATGTGTGTTCTTTTCAGGAACCACTTATGGATCCACCAGTGTCATTTCATGTGTGTTCTTTTCACAAACCACATATGGATCCACCAGAGTCATTGCATGTGTGTTCTTTCCACAAACCACATATGGATCCACCAGAGTCATTGCATGTGTGTTCTTCCACAAACCACATCTAGAGTCATTGCATGTATGTTCTTTTCATTAACCATAGCTAGAGTCATTGCATGTTTATTCTTTTCACAAACCACATATGGATCCAGAAGAGTCAATGCATGTGTGTTCTTGTAATGACAAACCACATATGGATCCTCCAGTGTCATTGAAACGTGTGTTCTTTTCACAAACCACATGGATACACCAATGTCATTGCATGTGTGTTCTTGTAATGACAAACCACACATGGATCCACCAGAGTCATTGGATGTGTGTTCTTTTCACAAACCACATATGGACCCACTAGAGTCATTGCATGTGTGTTCTTTCCACAAGCCACATATAAATCCACCAGAGTCATTGCATGTGTGTTCTTGTAATGACTAACCACATATGGATCAACGAGTGTCATTGCATGTGTGTTCTTTTCATGAACCACATATGGATGCACAAGTGTCATTGCATGTGTGTTCTTTTCACAAACCACATATGGATCCACCAGTGTCATTGCATGTGTGTTTTTTCCACAGACCACATATGGATCCACCTGAATCATTGCATGCGTGTTCTTGTAATGACAAACGACATATGGATCAACCAATGTCATTGCATGTGTGTTCTTTTCATTAACCACATATGGGTCAACCATAGTCATTGCATGTTTGTTCTTTTCACAAACCACATATGGATCCACCAGTGTCAGTGCATGTGTGTTCTTTCCGAAGACCACATATGGATCCCCCAGAGTCTTTGCATGTGTGTTCTTTTAATTACAAACCACATATGGATTAATCAATGTCATTGCATGTGTGTTCTTTTCAAGAACCACATATGGATCAACCAGAGTCATTCCTTACTTGTTCTTTTCATAAACCACATATGGATCCACCAGTGTCATTGCATGTGTGTTCTTTCCATGAACCACATATGGATCCACTAGAGTCATTGCATGTGTGTTCTTTTCACAAAACACATATGGAGACACCAGAGTCATTGCATGTGTGTTCTTGAAATGACAAACCACATATGGATCAACCAATGTCATTGCATGTGTGTTCTTTTCATGAACCACATATGGATCAACCATAGTCATTGCATGTTTGTTCTTTTCACAAACCACATATGGATCCACCAGAGTCATTGCTTGTGTGTTCTTTTCATAAACCACATGGATCCCCTAGTGTCATTGCATGTGTGTTCTTTTAATAAACCACAGCTAGAGTCATTACATGTATGTTCTTTTCATTAACCACAGCTAGAGTCATTGCATGTTTGTTCTTTTCACAAATCACATATGGATCAACCAATGTCATTGCATGTGTGTTGTTTTCACAAACCACATAAGCATCCACCAGTGTCATTGCATGTGTGTTCTTTTCATAAACCACATGGATCCCCCACTGTCGTTGCATCTGTGTTCTTTTAATAAACCACAGCTAGAGTCATTGCATGTCTGATCTTTTCATTAACCACAACTAGAGTCATTGCATGTTTGTTCTTTTCACAAACCACACATGGATCCACCAGTGTCATTGCATGTGTGTTCTTTTAACATACGACATATGGACCCACTAGAGTCATTGCATGTGTGTTCTTTCCACAAACCACATATAAATCCACCAGAGTCATTGCATGTGTGTTCTTTACACAAATCACATTCGGATCCACCAATGTCATTGCATGTGTGTTCTTGTAATAACAAACCACATATGGATCGACCAGTGTCATTGCATGTGTGTTCTTTTCAAAAACCACATATGTATCCACTAGTGTCATTGCATGTGTGTTCTTTTCACAAACCACATATGGATCCACTAGAGTCATTGCATGTGTGTTCTTTTCACAGACCACATATGGATCTACCAGTGTCATTGCATGTGTGTTCTTTTCATAAACCACATGGATCCCCCACTGTCATTGCATGTGTGTTCTTTTAATAAACCACAGCTAGAGTCATTGCATGTCTGTTCTTTTCATTAACCACAACTAGACTCATTGCATGTTTGTTCTTTTCACAAACCACATACGCATCCATCAGAGTCATTGCATGTGTGTTGTTTTCACAAACCACATAAGGATCCACCAGAGTCATTTCATGTGTGCTCTTTTCACAGACCACGTATGGATCCACCAGTGTCATTGCAAGTGAGTTCTTTTCACAGACCACATATGGATCCACCAGTGTCATTGCATGTGTGTTCTTTTCACATACCACATATGGAACCACAATTTTCATTGCATGTGTGTTCTTTTCACAGACCACATATGGATCCACCAGTGTCATTGCATGTGTGTTCTTTTCACAGACCACGTATGGATCCACCAGTGTCATTGAAATGTGTGTTGTTTTCACATACCACATATGGATCCACCAGAGTTCAATGCATGTGTGTTCTTTTCACGAACAATATATGGATCCACCAGTGTCATTGCATGTGTGTTCTTTTAATAAACCACAGCTAGAGTCATTGCATGTCTGTTCTTTTCATTAACCACAACTAGAGTCATTGCATGTTTGTTCTTTTCACAAACCACATGTGGATCCACCAGAGTCATTGCATGTGTGTTCTTTCCACAAACCACATATGGATCCACCAGAGTCATTGCATGTGTGTTCTTTCCACAAACCACATATGGATCCACCAGTGTCATTGCATGTGTGTTCTTTCCATAAACCACACATGGATCCACCATAGTCATTGCATGTGTGTTCTTTTTTTAAACTGCATATGGATCCACTAGTGTCATTACATGTGTGTTCTTTTTAAAAACCACATATGGATCCACTTGAGTCATTGCATGTATGTTCTTTTCATGACCCACATATGGATCAACCAGAGTCATTGCATGTTTGTCCTTTTCACAAACCACATATGGATCCACCAGAGTCATTGCATCTGTGTTCTTGTAATGACAAACCACATATGGATCCACCAGTGTCATTGAAATGTGTGTTCTTTTCACAAACCACATGGATACACCAATGTCATTGCATGTGTGTTCTTGTAATGACAAACCACACATGGATCCACCAGTGTCATTGCATGTGTGTTCTTTTAACATACGACATATGGACCCACTAGAGTCATTGCATGTGTGTTCTTTCCACAAACCACATATAAATCCACCAGAGTCATTGCATGTGTGTTCTTGTAATGACTAACCACATATGGATCAACCAATGTCATTGCATGTGTGTTCTTTTCATGAAGCACATATGGATGCACAAGTGTCGTTGCATGTGTGTTCTTTTCACAAACCACATATGGATCCACCAGTGTCATTGCATGTGTGTTTTTTTCATAGACGACATATGGATCCACCAGAATCATTGCATGTGTGTTCTTGTAAGGACAAACGACATATGGATCAACCAATGTCATTGCATGTGTGTTCTTTTCAGTAACCACATATGGGTCAACCATAGTCATTGCATGTTTGTTCTTTTCACAAACCACATATGGATCCACCAGTGTCATTGCATGTGTGTTCTTTCTAAAGACCACATCTGGATCCCCAGAGTCATTGCATGTGTGTTCTTTTAATTACAATCCACATATGGATTAACCAATGTCATTGCATGTGTGTTCTTTTCATGAACCACATATGGATCAACCAGAGTCATTCCTTGCTTGTTCTTTTCACAAACCACATATGGATCTACCAGTATCATTGCATGTGTGTTCTTTCCATGAACCACATATGGATCCACTAGAGTCATTGCATGTGTGTTCTTTTCACAAACCACATATGGATCCACCAGTGTCATTGCATATGTGTTCTTTCCACAAAACACATATGGAGACACCAGAGTCATTGCATGTGTGTTCTTGAAATGACAAACCACATATGGATCAACGAATGTCATTGCATGTGTGTTCTTTTCACAAACCACATATGGATCCACCAGAGTCATTGCATGTGTGTTCTTTTCACAAACCACATATGGATCCACCAGAGTCATTGCATGTGTGTTCTTTTCATAAACGACATGGATCCCCTAGTGTCATTGCATGTGTGTTCTTTTAATAAACCACAGCTAGAGTCATTACATGTATGTTCTTTTTATTAACCACATCTAGAGTCATTGCATGTTTGTGCTTTTCACAAATCACATATGGATCAACCAATGTCATTTCATGTGTGTTGTTTTCACAAACCACATAAGGATCCACCAGTGTCATTGCATGTGTGTTCTTTTCATAAACCACATGGATCCCCCACTGTCATTGCATGTGTGTTCTTTTAATAAACCACAGCTAGAGTCATTGCATGTTTGTTCTTTTCATTAACCACAACTAGAGTCATTGCATGTTTGTTCTTTTCACAAACCACATATGGATCCACCAGAGTCATTGCATGTGTGTTCTTTCCACAAACCACATATGGATCCACCAGTGTCATTGCATGTGTGTTCTTCCCACAAACCACACATTGGATCCACCAGAGTCATTGCATGTGTGTTCTTTTCCTAAACTGCATATGGATCCACTAGTGTCATTACATGTGTGGTCTTTTCAAAAACCACATATGGATTCACTAGAGTCATTGCATGTATGTTCTTTTCATGAACCACATATGGATCAACCAGAGTAATTGCATGTGTGTTCTTTTCACAAACCACATATGGATCCACCAGAGTCATTGCATGTGTGTTCTTATCATAAACCACATGGATCCCCCAGTGTCATTGCATGTGTGTTCTTTTAATAAACCAAATTTAAATCCACCAAAGTCATTGCATGTTTGTTCTTTCCACAAAACACATATGGATCCACAAGTGTCATTGCATGTGTGTTCTTGTAATGACAAACCACATATGGATCAACCAGTGTCATTGCATGTGTGTTCTTCTCCACAAACCACATATGGATCCTCTAGAGTCATTGCATGTGTGTTCTTGTAATGACAAACCACATATGGATCCACTAGTGTCATTGCATGTGTGTTCTTTTCATGAACCACATATGGATCCACCAGTGTCATTGCATGTGTGTTCTTTTCACAAAACACATATGGATCCACCACAGTCATTGCATGTGTGTTCTTTTCACAAACCACATATGGATCCACCAGAGTCATTGCATGTGTGTTCTTTCCACAAACCACATTCGGATCCACCAATGTCATTACATGTGTGTTCTTGTAATAAAAAACCACATATGGATCCACCAGTGTTATTGCATGTGTGTTCTTTTCAAAAACCACATATGGATCCACCAGTGTCATTGCATGTGTGTTCTTTTCACAAACCACATATGGATCCACTGGAGTCATTGCATGTGTGTTCTTTCCACAAACCACATATGGATCCACCAGAGTCATTGTATGTGTGTTCTTTCCACAAACCACATGTTGATCCAGCAGAGTCATTGTACGTGTGTTCTTGTAATGCCAAACCACATATGGATCAACCAGTGTCATTGCATGTGTGTTCTTTTCATGAACCACATATGGATCCACCCGTGTCATTGCATGTTTGTTCTTTTGACAAACAACATATGGATCCACTAGAGTAATTGCATGTGTTATCTTTTCACAAACCACATATGGTTCCACCAGTGTCATTTCTTGTGTGTTCTTTCAACAAACCACATATGGATCCTCAAGAGTCATTCATGTGTGTTCTTGTAATGACAAACTGCATATGGATCAACTAGTGTCATTGCATGTGTGTTCTTTTCATGAACCATATATGGATCCACCAGTGTGATTGCATGTGTGTTCTTTTCACAAACCACATATGGATCCAACAGAGTCATTGCATGTATGTTCTTTTCACAAACCACATATGGATCGACCAGTGCCATTGCATGTGTGTTCTTTCCACAAACCACATATGGATCCACCAATGTCATTGCATGTGTGTTCTTGTAATAACAAATCACATATGGATCCACCAGTGTCATTGCATGTGTGTTCTTTTCAAAAACCACATATCGATCCACCAGTGTCATTGCATGTGTGTTCTTTCCACAAACCAGATATGGATGCACCAGTGTCATTGCATGTGTGTTCTTTCCGCAAACCACATATGGATCCACTAGAGTCATTGCATGTGTGTTCTTTTCCTAAACCGCATATGGATCCACTAGTGTCATTTCATGTGTGTTCTTTTCACAAACCACATATGGATCCACCAGAGTCATTGCATGTATGTTCTTTTCATGAACCACATATGGATCAACTAGAGTCATTGCATGTTTGTTCTTTTCAGAAACCACATATGGATCCACCAGAGTCATTGCATGTGTGTTCTTTTCATAAACCACATGGATCCCCAAGTGTCATTGCATGTGTGTTCTTTTAATAAACCACAGCTAGAGTCATTGCATGTCTGTTCTTTTCATTAACCATAGTTGGAGTCATTGCATGTTTGTTCTTTGCACAAACCACATATGGATCCACCAGAGTCATTGCATGTGTGTTATTTCCACAAAACACATATGGATCCACCAGTGTCATTGCATGTGTGTTCTTGTAATGACAAACGACATATGGATCAACCAGTGTCCTTGCATGTGTGTTCTTTTCCACAAACCACATATGGATCCTCCAGAGTCATTGCATGTGTGTTCTTGTAATGATAAACCACATATGGATCAACTAGTGTCATTGCATGTGTGTTGTTTTCGACGAACCACATATGGATCCACCAGAGTAATTGCATGTGTCATCTTTTCTCAAACCACATATGGATCCACCAGTGTCATTGCATGTGTGTTCTTTCCACAAACCACGTATGGATCCTCTAGAGTCATTGCATGTGTGATCTTGTAATGACAAACCACATATGGATCCACCAGTGTCATTGCATGTGTGTTCCTTTCATGAACCACATATGGATCCACTAGTTTCATTGCATGTGTGTTGTTTTCACGAACCACATGTGGATCCACCAGAGTCATTGCATGTGTGTTCTTTTCACAAACCACATATGGATCCACTAGTGTCATTACATGTGTGTTGTTTCCACGAACCACATATGGATCCACCAATGTCATTGCATGTGTGTTCTTGTAATGACAAACCACATATGGATCCACTAGTGTCATTGCATGTGTGTTCTTTTCAAAAACAACATATGGATCCACCAGTGTCATTGCATGTGTGTTATTTTCACAAACCACATATGGATCCACCAGAGTCATTGCATGTGTGTTCTTTCCACAGACCACATATGGATCCACCAGTATCATTGCATGTGTGTTCTTTCCACAAACAACGTATGGATCCACCAGAGTCATTGCATGTGTGGTCTTGTCCTAAACCGCATATGGATCCACTAGTGTCATTGCATGTGTGTTCTTTTCAAAAACCACATATGGATCCACCATAGTCATTGCATGTTTTTTTTTCACAAACCACATATGGATCCACTAGTGTCATTGCATGTGTGTTCTTTCCAAAGACCACATATGGATCCACCAGAGTCATTGCATGTGTGTTCTTTTAATTACAAACCACATATGGATCAACCAATGTCATTGCATGTGCGTTCTTTTCATGAACCACATATGGATCCACCAGTGTCATTGCATGCGTGTTATTTTCAAAAACCACATATGGATCCACCAGAGTCATTGCATGTGTGTTCTTTCCACAAACCACATATGGATCCACCAGAGTCATTGCATGTGTGTTCTTTCCACAAACCACATCTAGAGTCATTGCATGTATGTCTTTTCATTAACCATAGCTAGTGTCATTGCATGTTTGTTCTTTTCACAAACCACATATGGATCCACCAGAGTCATTGCATGTGTGTTCTTGTAATGAAAAACCACATATGGATCCACCAGTGTCATTGAAATGTGTTCTCTTTTCACAAACCACATGGATACGCCAATGTCATTGCATGTGTGTTCTTGTAATGACAAACCACACATGGATCCACCAGTGTCATTGCATGTGTGTTCTTTTCACAAACCACATATGGACCCACTAGAGTCATTGCATGTGTGTTCTTTCCACAAACCACATATAAATCCACCAGAGTCATTGCATGTGTGTTCTTGTAATGACTAACCACATATGGATCAACCAATGTCATTGCATGTGTGTTCTTTTCATGAACCACATATGGATCACTACTAGGAAACATGCTATAGGTGAACCCCTATTCTGTGGCGCATGGAAGGCCATGCGCCACAAAAACTAATTTTTGTGGCGCACGAGTGCCAGTGCGCCACAGAAAGCAGCAAATTCTGTGGCGCACGGGCACGGATGTGCCATATAAAGCGCCACTTCTATGGCGCATCCGCGTGCGTCGCCATGTAATTAGAGGGCCCCACTCAATCATTGCCGCTGCCAGCAGCCAACTGCGGGCGATCGCCACAGAAATGTGGCTTTTCATGGCGATAACACGCATGCGCCACGTAAAAGTGCACTTCAGGGCGCAATGGCCAGACATGCGCCACGGTTGCGCACATGGCCCAATATCTATGGCATCTCCCACCTTCTCCCACCCACTCCATCCCCTTCTCCTACATACCTCTAGCTAGCTCGACCCCCTTCTCTCTCCTAGGACATTTTGCTCATATTTTGCTTTATTTTGTGTGTTTAACCTAGATTTGTTGGTATATATTTGGTGAGGGTGAGCCTCTCCATAATCTCCTCCTCTCCCACATCTCACCGACTGCGTTCTCGTCCGGGATCTACTAGGTGAGTATAGCTTGGAGAGACATGCATATGCATGTTTTGGCGTGGCGGTGTGTATGTATGTTTGTTGTAGGGGAAGAGCTTGTCGCATGGGCGTTTTATGTGATCGAATTCGTATGGTGATACGATGCTTATGCTATGCAAGAAGCTTTTTGGCGTGGCGCATGCATATTTGGATATGTGCGAATATTCTTTTTGTTGTTGCTTGTGCCGACGTGGTGCATGGATGTTTGCCGAAATGTTGATTAATTTCCGTTTCGGCATATTTTTGCACCACCCATATGTCCTAGTTTTAGGGGAGGTCATGCCAAATTTTTTTGGCGACCATGCATATGCATGCGTGTGTGTGTGTCGTTATGTGGGTGTGTGTGCACACGCATGTTGCGGTATTAATAAACATACTTTCTCGCAGGCAATAATTAACCATGGTTCTCGCGATGGACTCCGGTAGAATTGCTAGATACAAGAAAGACGCGAAGGCAGACATGATTCGGCGGAACATGCGCCAGATAAGATGCCCCTGTCGATCATGCAAACTCGATAGGTGGATCGACCCTGATTCCGGAATACTGGAGCAACACCTGCTCAGACGTGGTTTCTTCGAGCCGACAGCAAATGGTGCGGGCGAAGACGAGGTAGGGCGACGAGAAGACGAAGAGTCTCCCAGACAAGACCATAATAATGATGAAGGAGATGCCAGCGGAGAAGATCATCATGACGAAGAAGATGGATCCGCGGACATGGAGATCCCTCGAACGGCCTTTCAGGACATTCATGTTCAAGAACTGCTCCACAAGCAGACGAGCAACGCCAGGGCTGCTGAAAGGGAGAAAGCCAAGCTGGCTCAAATGAAGAAAGACGGGATGACTCTGTTGTTTCCTGGATGCCCGCCCCAGGATACACGCTTGCAAGTAACGCTTGATGCTCTGGAGCTGAAGTCGAATAACAAATGGACCGACACTAGCTTCAGCGAGAACATGGAATTCTGGCACGACCGTCTTCCGGAGGGGAACACATTGCCACGTAGTATCGAGGAGGCCAAGAAAGTCATGTGCCCTCTTGACCTACCTCACAAGAGATACCACGCCTACATCAACGATTGCATAATGTATCGGGACGAGTATGAGAACAGCACGACATGTCCGAAGTGCGGCCACGGGCGATACAAGGTTGGGAAAAAGAAGGTTCCTCGAAAGGTGGTATGGTACTTTCCTATCACTCCCCGTCTGCAGCGGTATTACGTGAACCCTATGGAAGCAAAGCTCATGCAATGGCACGCGGAAAGGGAGAAGCCCAAAGAGGATCCGGAGAAGGGCTATATCCCGACACACCCTGCAGATGCCACCCAGTGGCAAGCATTGTACCTCGCCTTCCTGCAGAAGTTCGGGGATGACGCAAGGAACGTCAGGCTGTGTATGAGCACTGATGGACTCAATCCGTTTGGCAACCAGAGTAGCACGCATAGCACCTGGCCCGTGTTTGTATGGCCTTACAACCTTCCCCCGTGGTTGTGCACAGCGTACATACATGTGTATTCTCATCCAGGGGCGAAACAACTGTGTGTCGACATACATCTGTATCTCGGGCTGCTGAAAGAGGAGTTAGAATTGTTGTGGAATAATCCACCCCGTACGTGGGACGCCTACAAGGAAGATTATTTTGATATGAGAGTCGCGTTGCTCACGACGGTGCACGACTATCCTGGTTACGTATATGTAGCTTGCCAGGTCGGCCACGGATTCTGCGGCTGTGTCAGGTGCATGGATAATACCCCGCATCTCCAGCTACCAAGGGATCCCGGGTCTTCAAAAACCATGTTCCCAGGTGCTCGAAGGTGGCTTCGCTTGGATCACGCGTGGAGGAAACGCGGTGATCTGTTCAATGGTAAAGAGGAGCCTGACAGAGTCCCGCTGCCGAGGAGTGGCGTAGAAATCGACGAGCTTTTGAAAAATTTGGAGGAGTGCCCTTCGCCGGGAAAAATGAAGCGACCGAGGGCGGTAGAGCCGTTGCTGGGTGTATGGAAAGCCAGGTCTGTTTTCCACGACTTGGAGTACTGGAAGTACCTCCACACGCCACATTCCCTCGATGTCATGCACATTACGAAGAACATTACGGAGAGTCTGCTTGGCACTCTTTGCAATTCGGAAAAGGGCAAGGATGGGGCGAAAGCAAGATACGACCTGAAATATCTTGGCATTAGGAAAGAACTACAGGCCCCCAGTAGTGGTGATGAAGCCGACGATGATGATGATGATGATCAGACGGAAGGGACTCAACGTATCCGCAAAAGGGCTAAGAAGAACTCTGTGGTGCTTCCAGCTGCATGCTACACACTTAGTCCAGAGGAGCTCGATCAGTTTTTCAGGTGCCTCCTAGGAGTCAAAGTTCCTCACAGTTACTCATCGAAGATAAGCAGATATCTCGACGCAGCAAAGAAGAGGTTCACCGGGATGAAGTCTCACGACTGTCACGTGCTGATGACGCAGATACTACCCGTCGTGATCCGAGGGATAATGGACGAGCACGTACGTGATATGCTGTTTGGCCTGTGCAACTTTTTCAACGTCATCACTAGGAAGTCGATCGGCATGAGGCAGCTCCAAAGGCTATAGGAAGAGATCGTGGTGATACTATGCGAGCTCGAAATTTACTTCCCGCCAGCATTCTGTGATATTTGCATGCATCTATGTCTCCATGTTGTTCGAAAGGCCCGACGTCAAGCATCTCGGCCCGACGTTCCTGCACAACATGATGCCGTTCGAAAGGCAGAACGGTGTCATGAAAGGATACGTTCGCAGCAGGTCCCGTCCAGACGCAAGCATGGCGAAGGGCTTCCTAAAATACGAGTGCATCACCTTCTGCCAGAATTATATAAGGAGCGAGGACGAGGATGTTGGTCTGCCAACCAGGACACACCTCGGTAGGCTCGCTGGAGAGGGTCACCGCGAGGGGTCCCGCTCACTCCATGTCGGCATCGAGAATCGACACGACGACTTTGACAGGGCTCACCGGGTCGTGCTACAACACTTGACATTGATCGAACCTTGGGTGAATGAGCACAAACGCCTAGTCGAGCAGAGTAACATCGACCTGGGCCAAACGAGGAAGAATGGAGATGTAACCAGAGAGCACAACTCGAGCTTCGGCCGCTGGTTCATGAAAACACAAGAGCTTCTCGCAAAGACCATAGCACCGTCTACGGAAGAAGAAAAACTCATATTTGCCTTATCACGGGGCCCCGGGCAAAACATAAAGACCTATTAAGCGTACGACATCAACGGTTACAGATTCGGCACCGAGGAAAAGGACAAGAATAACGAATACCAAAACTCAGGAGTAACTATGCTATCTTTCGCCGATGACGAGGCTAGTATCAAGGAACGGTACTTCGGAAGGATCGAGGAGATTTGGGAGCTCAACTACTGTGGAGAGACGGTTCCCATGTTCCGTGTGAGATGGGCCAAGAACGTCGAAAAAGAAGGCCGGTATTTCACCACCATGGTTATACCCGATGCCAAGTCAAAGAACGCATCCGCGAAAAATGAGCCATGGGTACTCGCCAGCCAAGTTGACCAATGCTTCTTCATCACCGACCCGTCAAGACCTAGCCGTGTTGTCGTGAGGAGGGGCAAGAGGAGAATCATCGGAATGCACGGAGACGCCAACAAGGAAGACTTGGATAAGAACGGTGATCCGAAGATCGAGGAGGAATTCGACAAGCACTTTGACATGCCTACTACAAGTAAAGTAAGAAGGAAGACCTCCCTACCCACCAAAGGTTGTCCGTTCACGCGAAGAAATCTCAAGGTGGTTGGCATAAAGTATTCAACCGCCAACAAGAAGGGCAAGAAGATTGCGAAGAGACGCTAAAGCTAGCTAGCTTGGAACCGGGACGAAGAAAGACTTTTTTGTGTATCACATGTGTGTCTATGTGAGAGAACAAGCATATATGTATGTGAGTGATATATGTATGTGAGTGATATTTAAGGATATGGAAATAGAAAATCCCTAGTGTTTTCTTTCATTAAATGTAATTAACTAAAATAATTTAAAAAAAGTTAAAAAAATGTGGGGCAACTAGGATTCAACCTAGCCACCCTGTGTTCCGTTAACAAGAAGAAACCACTGGGTTAGTTCTCTGTTGTTGACAATATAGCAGTGACTTTCTTTTTATTTAATCTAGTCAAAGAATTCTGTGGCGCATCTATTGGTGGGATGCGTCACAGAAATCTACAATTATGTGGCGCATCTGTTGGTCGGATGCGCCACAGAATGTTTACACTTAGCAAAAAAACGACACCACTCTCCCTTCCCCTCCCCCTCTATCAACATTGCCACTCGATCTGTCGTCCCCCTCCCACGCCACCGTCCCCCTCCCGCGCCGCACCGGAGGAGCACCGGAGCGGCCTACCAAGCCGTCTACGCCGCCACCGGAGGAAGAGCACCACGCCAGGAGGAGGAGGCCCACACCAGGAGGAGGCCCACGCCGTCGACCTCGCGCCCGCACCCGTGCAGGAGAGAGGAGGAGGAGGCCCGCACCAGGAGGAGGCCCATGCCGCCGACCTCGCGCCCGCAGCCGGAGCACCAGCCGGTAAGGCCCCCTCCCCCTTCCTCCTCCCCCTCCTCCTACTCGTTGGCTAGGGTTTTTTAGGGTAGATTAGGTTCTTTAGGGTTCACTGAGTACATCCATTCAGTACAAGATTTGAGACCATTACTTGTGAAATTAGAATCTGCTAATTTGTGAATCTGCTATATTAAGACATTAATTTGTGAATCTGCTATATTAAGACATTAATTTGTGAATCTGCTATATTGGCTTCTGCTGCCATGGGCTGCTACTATGCTACCTCCTTCTTGGAGTGTGCATAGTAATAGCCTATGTAGCATGATCTACTGCTATGCCCTAGCCAATGATGCATAGACTGACGGTTTAGAAGTGAATGTTGGCTTATGAAAGATTAGAAAGCTAAAACTAGACTTTAAACATGAACAATGATCTGCTACTCTGTTCTTTAAACTAGACTAGACTAAACAATGATCTGCTACTCTGTTCTTTAAACATAAACTAAACTAGACTTTAAACTAGATTAGAAAGCCAATGATCTGCTACTCTGTTCTTTCTACATGGAATTTAATCCAGAGACTAAAAAGTGAAAGCTAAAACTAGACTTTAAACAAGAACAGATCCTATTTGTTGCCTCTCTGCTCTATGATGACTAGCATAGCCTTTATGCTAACCTGAGAGTATTCCCCACCAAAATCTTAATTTTCTTATATGATAAGAACATCTATGCTACTAGATCTAGCTAGTGATCTAGTGAGTTTCTACCTTGATGCATGAGGTTGCTTGTTTATCTTGGTTAGCTCAACCTAGGGATCTAGTCTTGAGCTTGTTAGCCTTCTCCTCCTAGAACTGGTTCAGGCTTGATCTTGATCATCCCCATGACCTAGCTTCTAGATGGCCTCCTCAAGCAACCAGAGTGTTGGTGATTTGTGTGGATCGATATATATGGTTATTTGGATGCTAAGCAGAATGATTCCTGGTGATTTGATGTTAAGCAGAATGATTCTTGGTGATTTCCTGGTTATTTGGATGCTAAGCAGAATGATTTCCTGGTTATTTGGATGCTAAGCAGAATTGTATCTATTCATGACCTGGGGTGCTACTAAGCACCATATGGGGTGATATATATATGTTGGGGGGATATGTTTTTGTAGGATTATTGAGTCCATTTTCTCCGGAATGTTGATTAACTTCGTTTGGTTGAGAATGGCACTCCTATGTAGTAGAAAAATTAGCAAAGGTCATGCCAAAATTTTGAATTTTTGGGCATGACCTTTGCTAATTATTCTACTACCTAGGAGTGCCCATTTCTCAACCGAAATAGAAGTTAATCAACATTCTGGGAGAAATGGGATCATTTATATTTTTGCCTTTTGTGCTAACTTTTTGCCTCATTATATAAAGCGCAAATAAACATGTCGGGAAACGCGGATGAGCCCGGCACTTCTAAGCACATGAGCATTGAAGAACAAGCGATAGAGCACAACAAGTCATTCTGGAACAAGGAGATGGAGGAGGCGGAGGCCGCCGCCGGAGCTGCTGGTTATGAGGGTGGCCGGGAGGAAGCCGCCGATGATTATGAGGGTGGCCGGGAGGAAACCACCGATGATTACGGCACCACCGATGGCCGGGAGGACGACAACACCACCGATGGCGGCGACCACGATGCAAGTGGTAGCGGCACCAATCCGACCGCCGGGAAGAAGGCGGCGAGGCCAAGGAGGCCCCGGAAGGCGGAAGTGCTCGCCAACGTCACAGACGAGTTCACTTCTGTCTCGGAATTTGGCCTACCATTAGAGCCGAAGAAGGCGGCCTCCGGGTTCAGCATGCAAATAGGGTGCATCATCCGGGAGAGTGTTTCAATCAACACTAAGGATATCAGAAGCCTAGAGAATACGGCTATACTCCAAACCATGCTTGATAAGCTTCACCAAAGATACAAGTTCCCGGACGAGGACTCCAAAAAAAGGGCGGAAGCTAATGCCATCACGAAGATGAGCACCGCCTTGAGCAGCTGGAGATTCCGGGTGAAGAAGAAGATTAACAAGGGTGACAGTTGGCAGAAGATAAGTAAGGAAGAGCCGCATCTCCCTAGAGAAGACTTCGATGCATTGAAGGAGTCCTTCAACACGGAGGTGGCTCGAGAATGGACCGCCTGGGGGAGGGAAATGCAAGAGCTGAACATAGGTAAGCACCATCTCGGAAGCGGTGGCTACCGAGGAAAACAGCCGATTTGGGAGAAGGAGGACAACGAGTATATACGTCTGGGAAAAGACAACTCGTGGTACAAAATAACGGACGTACAGACGAGGAACTATGTCCGGTCCCTCTACTTCCTCGACTGGAAGACCAGGGAATTTGTTACCAACGATCCGACCGTGAAGGCCTTCGAGGAAAAGCTGGTAAGGAATTTCATTACCGCTTATATCTCGAGTTGATCTAATTAGATAACAGAGACAAAATTCTAATTGGGTTCACCTTAATTTCGTTTTCCCGAAGGACGAAGCGTTGAAGGATTTGGCTAAGAACCCGCAGTCGTCCGAGGGGTCTACGGAGCCGTGGGACACGGCTTTCAACCGGGCGACGAACGCGATGAAGAAAAGGAAGTTAGATCTCCCGCCGACGTCAGCTGGCCGTGTGTCCGGCTTTGGTTTGAACATGAAGGTACGGGACTACTACGATTCAGACGCCAAGTCCAAAAAGGCAAGGAGGGTGACGGGCGCGGCACGCCCCGAGGTTGAGCAGCTGAAGAAGCAGGTGGAGGACCTACAACAGGTCAAAGCGCAGTTGCCCTATATAGTGGCGTCCCAGGTCAACAAGACGATAAAGTCGTTGATCCCCCTAATTTGTGGGAGGGGATAAGTGCTTGGAATGCGAGAGGTCAACAGGGGCCGATACACGTGCCCGCCTGCACCGGCAGCAACTCGAGCAGGAACAGGCCCGCCTCGCCGGAACTCGTGACCCCACAGCCCAACGCCGCCGGGCCGCAGCCGCTCCTCCAGTTGGACGCACCCGACCAGCCGGCCGAGGATGATAGGGCGGCGATGCACGATGATGCACCCGAGCAGCCGAAGATTGATAGGCCGCCCGCCGCCCTTGTCTCCACATTAGCTGAGCTCGACGCCATCATAGTGGTAACTAATTAGTTAGTCTGCGCGTAATTTTTTTTAACTATGCCTTTGATGACTGTCATCTCATCATCCCAAACATGTTTTGACTCAGGACACACCTTGCATAGTGCTGCATAGCGTGGTGCCCGGCGGTGAGTTGAAGGAGGTTGCGGCGGGCCAGGTGATTCGCCCAAAGAGCACGGAGGTTATGCACAACGTTAAAATGGGCAAAGACATCATGAGGGTCAGTTTGACTTACATAGTGCCGAAGTACCGCGACATCCTCCTGCCCTTTAACCCTCCGAGAGCCGAGGACAACACTCCCCTCCACGAATGCACCAATTGGGTCATGCCATGGCCGAAGTCCAAGATTGGTCTTGGGGGGCGGGGGATCTTGTGGGGCCAAAGCTTCCCGCAGGCGGCACCTCGGTCCGCCGACCCATGCCCATCCGGCCCTCGGCGAAGCGCCCCCCGAAGGAACCGGCGGTCGCCACCGCTACCACCACCCGGAAGAAGCTTAAGGTACCGCCACCGTCACACCGAGGAACCGGTTCTCGCCGCCAACACCAACCGCCACCAAGAACTGTTGGGACAAAACCGCTACCGACCATCCAAAACCAAGGCCACAGACTCAATCGCCGCATCGCAACCGCTGCCAAGAACTAAGGACGTTGACATGTCACCACTTGATCATGATGGCCACTACCATGACAATGATGACCACAACTATGACAATGATCGGATGAGGATGTCGACATCGATGCCTACATCAACACCGGCGCCGCAGAAGGATGTGTATATGCCTCCTATTGAGGTTGATGAAGAAGCCTTCCATGGTCACGACGATGAACCTAGGCGTCCAATGCAAGACTTTGCAGCGCGAGCTAGTCTTCAAGGGTTTATCTCAGGAAGAAGACACGCCTCCGGAGGCCGGCGATGCAGCTATATAGAAACCGGCTACCATTTTCAGCCCTACCATGCTGAAAAAGACGGTCAACGAGGTAGGGCTAGCACCCCCAGAACAAGCTGACAAGAAGAAGAAGGCCAGGAAGAGGAAACCTAAAACTGCCCCGGGTGCCTCTATGAGCCAGCCAGCTCAGAAGATACGGCATGACAGCGTGATACCACCCCGTCCGGATGGCTTGACGCGAGTTCATGAAGCTGGGAAACCGATACTACCTCCTGATCTGCTACGCTTGGCAAGTGGATCAATGCACTCTTTGCATAGTCATATCTTATATGTTGAGCAAACCCTTCTCAAGGAGAAAGATCCAACTTACCCGGTGTGCGTCGTCAACGTGCCAGAGGACCCAAACTTTGTCCATGAGGAACTCGCAAGTCTATTCTTGATAGCGTACAAGGACGTCTTCAAACTGTTTCACCTCAGACGGCTGGACTATAACTTGGTCTGCCTATTCTCGATCAATCAACAGTTGAAGATCAAGAGAGAGTTACTCCCGCAAGTCGCGGTAGCGGATCCTACTACATGCGCGATAGCCAGCTGGTGGAAGGATCAGCGACACGGACCCGGGCGGTGGAGTACCTTCAGAATTTCATGCTCAGATACAAAGAGAACACCATTCTTCTGTCTGCCTTTTTCCCGAGTAAGCACACACATCCGCTCATCGCCGTCAGAATTAATGCTTTCTTGTAGATTTCTTCCATTGCTTATCCTTTCCAACATTCGTTTCAATTGTGTTGAGCAGGGACTACTACTCAGAACCATCGCCATTTACCCGACGATTCAAGAGCCCAAGATTTCGACTCGTCAATACCACGCATAAGAAAAACTGGGCCGTAATAAAAGATGTTCTCGATGATGCTATGGAGGATACTTCCAAAAGGGAGGCACCTTCAGAAGAAAGGGAATTTGTCAAGACGGATAAAAGACACGGTTCAAGCACGTGACCGAAGTTCCCCATCAAGATTGCCGGCTGGCAGCGTGAGGGATAGCTTCTACACCCTCCATCACCTTCACGGGTTGGTCCGGGATGCAGAGCAGATCAAGTGCCCGGACACTGTCCGAGAGTGCTCTGCAAGATATATAGGGGAAATCAGCGATGCTGATCTTAGAGAACACTTCCATCGCATCCAAAGGAAGTTATCGGAGATAATCAAGGAAGATGTCGAAACCATGGGGGGTGCTTAAACGTACGCCAGAAGCCGTCTAAGAGGGCGATCGAAAAACTCCTAGATGCGTAGGGTGATCGAAGGACGTGGACGATGAAAGACTGCTACAAACCGTTCCCGGCGCCGTCCGGCAAGTAGGCTCATTGATCATGGACACATGTGTGTATTGTGTCGTGTTCCCAGGTGTCGTGAACTATAATTGCTTTGTAATAATTTGTATCGACGGATGTGTGTGTGTTTTGTCGTATTTTATCGTTGAACTTGCTTCTATGATATCGATGCAATATGTCTTATATGTTGCATTATGCACTAATATATGCCTTGTGTCTATAGAGATGACGTACTACGTGGTGTTCGAGGGTCGGGTTCCAGGGATCTACGAGGAGTGGGAGGACAGTAAGAAACAGGTGCACAAGTTCAGCGGCAACTGCTACAAAGGATACGCGACTAGAGAGGAGGCGGAGGCCAAGTGGAGGAACTACCGGTCGAGGAAGAACAAGAACAAGAACAAGATGAAGACCGCGGTCGTACTCATGCTCTTGCTCACCATCGTCGCGGCTCTACTATATTTCAACATAGTGTAGGCGACGGTGACCACTTCATTTGTAACTTTAGATGATGAACTAATTTATACTTGTGTAAAAATGTGGCACTTATGACTATATGTATGCATGTATGTTGGGGTCTACTATTTGATGACATAGTAATGTATATGTTTGCATCTACTGTTTGTCCATATTATTATTTACAATCTATGTATAAATCCTGTACAAAACCTGTATATGCACTGTATTTTGGGCTGTGTTAGAAATTTTAAAAAAATACCGAAAAAACATTCTGTGGCGCATCTTGTAACGTTTCTGTGGCGCACAGCATTCTGTGGCGCATGTGTGCATATGCACCACAGAAAGCACACTTCTGTGGCGCACGGGACCACATGGGCGACAGAATTACCAATTTAGTGGCGCAAATTCTGTGGCACACGAGGCATGCGCCACAGAAACCTATTTACGTGCACCACAAATAAGTGTCATTACATGTGTGTTCTTTTCACAAACCACATATGGATCCACCAGTGTCATTGCATGTGTGTTTTTTCCACAGACCACATATGGATCCACCAGAATCATTGCATGTGTGTTCTTGTAATGACAAACGACATATGGATCAACCAATGTCATTGCATGTGTGTTCTTTTCAGTAACCACATATGGGTCAACCATAGTCATTGCATGTTTGTTCTTTTCACAAACCACATATGGATCCACCAGTGTCATTGCATGTGTGTTCTTTCCGAAGACCACATACGGATCCACCAGAGTCATTGCATGTGTGTTCTTTTAATTACAAACCACATATGGAATAACCAATGTCATTGCATGTGTGTTCTTTTCATGAACCACATACGGATCAACCAGAGTCATTCCATGCTTGTTCTTTTCACAAACCACATATGGATCCACCAGTGTCAATGCAAGTGTGTTCTTTCCATGAACCACATATGGATCCACCAGAGTCATTGCATGTGTGTTCTTTTCACATACCACATATGGATCCACCAGTGTTATTGCATGTGTGTTCTTTCCATAAACCACATACGGAGACACCAGAGTCATTGCATGTGTGTTCTTGAAATGACAAACCACATATGGATCAACCAATGTCATTGCATGTGTGTTCTTTTCATGAACCACATATGGATCAACCATAGTCATTGCATTTTTGTTCTTTTCACAAACCACATATTGATCCACCAGAGTCATTGCATGTGTGTTCTTTTCATAAACCACATGGATCCCCTAGTGTCATTGCATGTGTGTTCTTTTAATAAACCACAGCTAGAGTCATTGCATGTATGTTCTTTTCATTAACCATAGCTAGAGTCATTGCATGTTTGTTCTTTTCACAAATCACATATGGATCAACCAATGTCATTGCATGTGTGTTGTTTTCACAAACCACATAAGGATCCACCAGTGTCATTGCATGTGTGTTCTTTTCATAAACCACATGGATCCCCCAGTGTCATTGCATGTGTGTTCTTTTAATAAACCACAGCTAGAGTCATTGTATGTCTGTTCTTTTCATTAACCACAACTAGAGTCATTGCATGTTTGTTCTTTTCACAAACCACATATGGATCCACCAGAGTCATTGCATGTGTGTTGTTTCCACAACCCACATATGGATCCACCTGTGTCATTGCATGTGTGTTCTTTCCACAAACCACACATGGATCCGCCAGAGTCATTGCATGTGTGTTCTTTTCCTAAACTGCATATGGATCCACTAGTGTCATTGCATGTGTGTTCTTTTCACAAACCACATATGGATCCACTAGAGTCATTGCATGTATTTTCTTTTCATGAACCTCATATGGATCAACCAGAGTCATTGCATGTTTGTTCTTTTCACAAACCACATATGGATCCACCAGAGTCATTGCATGTGTGTTCTTTTCATAAACCACATGGATCCCCCAGTGTCATTGCATGTGTTTTCTTTTAATAAACCACAGCCTGAGTCATTGCACATCTGTTCTTTTCATTAACACATCTGGAGCCATTGCATGTTTGTTCTTTTCACAAACCACATATAAATCCACCAAAGTCATTGCATGTTTATTCTTTCCACAAAACACATATGGATCCACTAGTGTCATTGCATGTGTGTTCTTGTAATGACAAACCACATATGGATCAACCAATGTCATTGCATGTGTGTTCTTCTCCAGAAACCACATATGGATCCTCTAGAGTCATTGCATGTGTGTTCTTGTAATAACAAACCACATATGGATCAACCAGTGTCATTGCATGTGTATTCTTTTCATGAACCACATATGGATCCACCAATGTCATTGCATGTCTGTTCTTTTCACAAAGCACATATGGATCCACCAGTGTCATTGCATGTGTGTTCTTTTCACAAACCACATATGGATCCACCAGAGTCATTGCATGTGTGTTCTTTCCACAAACCACATTCGGAACCACCAATGTCATTGCATGTGTGTTCTTGTAATAACAAACCACATATGGATCCACCACTGTCATTGCATGTGTGTTCTTTTCAAAAACCACATATGGATCCACTAGTGTCATTGCATGTGTGTTCTTTTCACAAAACACATATGGATCCACTAGAGTCATTGCATGTGTGTTCTTTCCACAAACCACATATGGATCCACCAGAGTCATTGTATGTGTGTTCTTTCCACAAACCACATGTTGATCCAGCAGAGTCATTGCATGTGTGTTCTTGTAATGCCAAACCACATATGGATCAACCAGTGTCATTGCATGTGTGTTGTTTTCCACAAACCACATATGGAGCCACAAGAGTCATTGCATGTATCATCTTTTCTCAAACCACATATGGATCCACCAGAGTCATTGCATGTATGTTCTTTTCCACTAACCACATATGGATCCTCCAGAGTCATTGCATGTGTGTTCTTGTAATGATAAACCACATATGGATCAACCAGTGTCATTGCATGTGTGTTGTTTTCCACAAACCACATATGGATCCACCAGCGTCATTGCATGTGTGTTCTTTTCCTAAACCGCATATGGATCCACTAGTGTCATTTCATGTGTGTTCTTTTCACAAACCACATATGGATCCACCAAAGTCATTGCATGTATGTTCTTTTCATGAACCACATATGGATCAACGGGAGTCATTGCATGTTTGTTCTTTTCAGAAACCACATATGGATCCACCAGAGTCATTGCATGTATGTTCTTTTCATAAACCACATGGATCCCCAAGTGTCATTGCATGTGTGTTCTTTTAATAAACCACAGCTAGAGTCATTGCATGTCTGTTCTTTTTATTAACCACAGCTGGAGTCATTGCATGTTTGTTCTTTTCACAAACCACATATAAATCCACCAGAGTCATTGCATGTGTGTTATTTCCACAAAGCACATATGGATCCACCAGTGTCATTGCATGTGTGTTCTTGTAATGACAAACCACATATGGATCAACCAGTGTCATTGCATGTGTGTTCGTTTCCACAAACCACATATGGATCCTCTAGAGTCATTGCATGTGTGTTCTTGTAATGATAAACCACATATGGATCAACCAGTGTCATTGCATGTGTGTTGTTTTCCACAAACCACATATGGATCCACAAGAGTCATTGCATGTGTCATGTTTTCTCAAACCACATATGGATCCACCAGAGTCATTGCATGTATGTTCTTTTCCACAAACCACATATGGATCCTCCAGAGTCATTGCATGTGCGTTCTTGTAATGATAAACCACATATGGATCAACCAGTGTCATTGCATGTGTGTTCTTTTCCACAAACCACATATGGATCCTCCAGAGTCATTGCATGTGTGTTCTTGTAATGATAAACCACATATGGATCAACCAGTGTCATTGCATGTGTGTTGTTTTCCACAAACCACATATGGATCCACAAGAGTCATTGCATGTGTCATCTTTTCTCAAACCATGTATGGATCCTCCAGAGTTATTGCATGTGTGATCTTGTAATGACAAACCACATATGGATCCACTAGTGTCATTGCATGTGTGTTCTTTTCATGAACCACATATGGATCCACTAGTGTCATTTTATGTGTGTTGTTTTCACGAACCACATATGGATCCACCAGAGTCATTGCATGTGTGTTCTTTTCACAAACCACATATGGATCCACTAGTGTCATTACATGTGTGTTCTTTCCACGAACCACATATGGATCCACCAATGTCATTGCATGTGTGTTCTTGTAATGACAAACCACATATGGATCCACCAGTGTCATTGCATGTGTGTTCTTTTCAAAAACCACATATGGATCCACCAGTGTCATTGCATGTGTGTTACTTTCACAAACCACATATGGATCCACCAGAGTCATTGCATGTGTGTTCTTTCCACAGACCACATATGGATCCACTAGTATCATTGCATGTGTGTTCTTTCCACAAACCACGTATGGATCCACCAGAGTCATTGCATGTGTGGTCTTGTCCTAAACCGCATATGGATCCACTAGTGTCATTGCATGTGTTTTCTTTTCAAAAACCACATATGGATCCACCATATTCATTGCATGTTTGTTTTTTTCACAAACCACATATGGATCCACCAGTGTCATTGCATTCCAAAGACCACATATGGATCCACCAGAGTCATTGCATGTGTGTTCTTTTAATTACAAACCACATATGGATCAACCAATGTCATTGCATTTGTGTTCTTTTCATGAACCACATATGGATCCACCAGTGTCATTACATGTGTGTTATTTTCAAAAACCACATATGGAACCACTAGTGTCATTGCATGTGTGTTCTTTTCATGAACAACATATGGATCCACCAGAGTCATTGCATGTGTGTTCTTTTCACAAACCACATATGGATCCACCAGAGTCATTGCATGTTTATTCTTGAAATGACAAACCACATATGGATCAACCAATGTCATTGCATGTGTGTTCTGTTCATGAACCACATATGGATCAACCATAGTCATTGCATGTTTGTTCTTTTCACAAACCACATATGGATCCACCAGAGTCATTGCATGTGTGTTCCTTCCAAAAACCACATATGGATCCACCAGAGTCATTACATGTGTCTTCTTTCCACAAACCACATGTTGATCCAGCAGAGTAATTGCATGTGTGTTCTTGTAATGCCAAACCACATATGGATCAACCAGTGTCATTGCATGTGTGTTCTTTTCATGAACCTCATATGGATCCACTCGTGTCATTGCATGTTTGTTCTTTTCACAAACCACATATGGATCCAGCAGAGTAATTGCACGTGTTATCTTTCCACAAACCACATATGGTTCCACCAGTGTTATTTCATGTGTGTTCTTTCCACAAACCACATATGGATCCTCCAGAGTCATTTCATGTGTGTTCTTGTAATGGCAAACCACATATGGATCAACTGGTGTCATTGCATGTGTGTTCTTTTCATGAACCACATATGGATCCACCAGTGTGATTGCATGTGTGTTCTTTTCACAAACCACATATGGATCCACCAGAGTCATTGCATGTGTGTTCTTTTCACAAACCACATATGGATCCACCAGTGTCATTGCATGTGTGTTCTTTCCACAAACCACCTATGGATCCACCAGTGTCATTGCATGTGTGTTCTTGTAATTACAAATCACATATGGATCCACGAGTGTCATTGCATGTGTGTTCTTTTCAAAAACCACATATCGATCCACCAGTGTCATTGCATGTGTGTTCTTTTCACAAACCACATATGGATCCACCAGAGTCATTGCATGTGTGTTCTTTCCACAAACCACATATGGATCCACCAGTGTCATTGCATGTGTGTTCTTTCCACAAACCACATATGGATCCAACAGAGTCATTGCATCTGTGTTCTTTTCCTAAACTGCATATGGATCCACTAGTGTCATTTCATGTGTGTTCTTTTCACAAACCACATATGGATCCACCAGAGTCATTGCATGTATGTTCTTTTCATGAACCACATATCGATCAACGGGAGTCATTGCATGTTTGTTCTTTTCAGAAACCACATATGGATCCACCAGAGTCATTGCATGTGTGTTATTTTCATAAATCACATGGATCCCCAAGTGTCATTGCATGTGTGTTCTTTTAATAAACCACAGCTAGGGTCATTGCATGTCTGTTCTTTTTATTAACCACAGCTGGAGTCATTGCATGTATGTTCTTTTCACAAACCACATATAAATCCACCAGAGTCATTGCATGTGTGTTATTTCCACAAAACACATATGGATCCACCAATGTCATTGCATGTGTGTTCTTGTAATGACAAACCACATATGGATCAACCAGTGTCATTGCATGTGTGTTCTTTTCCACAAACCACATATGGATCCTCCAGAGTCATTGCATGTGTGTTCTTGTAATGATAAACCACATATGGATCAACCAGTGTCATTGCATGTGTGTTGTTTTCCACAAACCACATATGGATCCAACAGAGTCATTGCATGTGTCATCTTTTCTCAAACCACATATGGATCCCCCAGAGTCATTGCATGTATGTTCTTTTCCACTAACCACATATGGATCCTCCAGAGTCATTGCATGTGTGTTCTTGTAATGATAAACCACATATGGATCAACCAGTGTCATTGCATGTGTGTTGTTTTCCACAAACCACATATGGATCCACCAGAGTCATTGCATGTGTGTTCTTTTCCTAAACCGCATATGGATCCACTAGTGTCATTTCATGTGTGTTCTTTTAACAAACCACATATGGATCCACCAAAGTCATTGCATGTATGTTCTTTTCATGAACCACATATGGATCAACGGGAGTCATTGCATGTTTGTTCTTTTCAGAAACCACATATGGATCCACCAGAGTCATTGCATGTGTGTTCTTTTCATAAACCACATGGATCCCCAAGTGTCATTGCATGTGTGTTCTTTTAATAAACCACAACTAGAGTCATTGCATGTCTGTTCTTTTTATTAACCACAGCTAGAGTCATTGCATGTTTGTTCTTTTCACAAACCACATATAAATCCACCAGAGTGATTGCATGTGTGTTATTTCCACAAAACACATATGGATCCACCAGTGTCATTGCATGTGTGTTCTTGTAATGACAAACCACATATGGATCAACCAGTGTCATTGCATGTGTGTTCGTTTCCACAAACTACATATGGATCCTCCAGAGTCATTGCATGTGTGTTCTTGTAATGATAAACCACATATGGATCAACCAGTGTCATTGCATGTGTGTTGTTTTCCACAAACCACATATGGATCCACAAGAGTCATTGCATGTGTCATGTTTTCTCAAACCACATATGGATCCACCAGAGTCAGTGCATGTATGTTCTTTTCCACAAACCACATATGGATCCTCCAGAGTCATTGCATGTGCGTTCTTGTAATGATAAACCACATATGGATCAACCAGTGTCATTGCATGTGTGTTCTTTTCCAAAAACCACATATGGATCCTCCAGAGTCATTGCAGGTGTGTTCTTGTAACGATAAACCACATATGGATCAACCAGTGTCATTGCATGTGTGTTGTTTTCCACAAACCACATATGGATCCACAAGAGTCATTGCATGTGTCATCTTTTCTCAAACCATGTATGGATCCTCCAGAGTTATTGCATGTGTGATCTTGAAATGACAAACCACATATGGATCCACTAGTGTCATTGCATGTGTGTTCTTTTCGTGAACCATATGGATCCACTAGTGTCATTTTATGTGTGTTGTTTTCACGAACCACATATGGATCCACCAGAGTCATTGCAATTGTGTTCTTTTCACAAACCACATATGGATCCACTAGTGTCATTACATGTGTGTTCTTTCCACGAACCACATATGGATCCACCAATGTCATTGCATGTGTGTTCTTGTAATGACAAACCACATATGGATCCACCAGTGTCATTGCATGTGTGTTCTTTTCAAAAACCACATATGGATCCACCAGTGTCATTGCATGTGTGTTATTTTCACAAACCACATATGGATCCACTAGAGTCATTGCATGTGTGTTCTTTCCACAGACCACATATGGATCCACTAGTATCATTGCATGTGTGTTCTTTCCACAAACCACGTATGGATCCACCAGAGTCATTGCATGTGTGGTCTTGTCCTAAACCGCATATGGATCCACTAGTGTCATTGCATGTGTTTTCTTTTCAAAAACCACATATGGATCCACCATATTCATTGCATGTTTGTTTTTTTCACAAACCACATATGGATCCACCAGTGGCATTGCATTCCAAAGACCACATATGGATCCACCAGAGTCATTTCATGTGTGTTCTTTTAATTACAAACCACATATGGATCAACCAATGTCATTGCATTTGTGTTCTTTTCATGAACCACATATCAATCCACCAGTGTCATTGCATGTGTGTTATTTTCAAAAACCACATATGGAACCACTAGTGTCATTGCATGTGTGTTCTTTTCATGAACAACATATGGATCCACCAGAGTCATTGCATGTGTGTTCTTTTCACAAACCACATATGGATCCACCAGAGTCATTGCATGTTTATTCTTGAAATGACAAACCACATATGGATCAACCAATGTCATTGCATGTGTGTTCTGTTCATGAACCACATATGGATCAACCATAGTCATTGCATGTTTGTTCTTTTCACAAACCACATATGGATCCACCAGAGTCATTTCATGTGTGTTCCTACCACAAACCACATATGGATCCACCAGAGTCATTACATGTGTCTTCTTTCCACAAACCACATGTTGATCCAGCAGAGTAATTGCATCTGTGTTCTTGTAATGCCAAACCACATATGGATCAACCAGTGTCATTGCATGTGTGTTCTTTTCATGAACCTCATATGGATCCACTCGTGTCATTGCATGTTTGTTCTTTTCACAAACCACATATGGATCCAGCAGAGTAATTGCATGTGTTATCTTTTCACAAACCACATATGGTTCCACCAGTGTTATTTCATGTGTGTTCTTTCCACAAACCACATATGGATCCTCCAGAGTCATTTCATGTGTGTTCTTGTAATGGCAAACCACATATGGATCAACTGGTGTCATTGCATGTGTGTTCTTTTCATGAACCACATATGGATCCACCAGTGTGATTGCATGTGTGTTCTTTTCACAAACCTCATATGGATCCACTAGTGTCATTGCATGTGTGTTCTTTTCAAAAAACACATATCGATCGACTAGTGTCATTGCATGTGTGTTCTTTTCACAAACCACATATGGATCCACCAGAGTCATTGCATGTGTGTTCTTTCCACAAACCACATATGGATCCACCAATGTTATTGCATGTATGTTCTTGTAATCAAACCACATATGGATCCTCCAGAGTCATTGCATGTGTGTTCTTTTCCTAAACCGCATATGGATCCACTAGTGTCATTTCATGTGTGTTCTTTTCACAAACCACATATGGATCCACCAGAGTCATTGCATGTATGTTATTTTCATGGACCACATATGGATCAACTAGAGTCATTGCATGTTTGTTCTTTTCAAAAACCACATATGGATCCACCAGAGTCATTGCATGTGTGTTCTTTTCATAAACCACATGGATCCCTTAGTGTCATTGCATGTGTGTTCTTTTAATAAACCACAGCTAGAGTCATTGCATGTCTGTTCTTTTCATTAACCACAGCTGGAGTCATTACATGTTTGTTCTTTTCACAAACCACATATAAATCCACCAGAGTCATTGCATGTGTGTTATCTCCACAAAACACATATGGATCCACCAGTGTCATTGCATGTGTGTTCTTGTAATGACAAACCACATATTGATCAACCAGTGTCATTTCATGTGTGTTCTTTTCCACAAACAACATATGGATCCTCCAGAGTCATTGCATGTGTGTTCTTGTAATGATAAACCACATATGGATCAACCAGTGTCATTTCATGTGTGTTGTTTTCCAGAAACCACATATGGATCCACCAGTGTCATTGAATGTATGTATCTTCCACAAATGACATATGGATCCACCATAGTCATTGCATATGTGTTCTTTTCCTAAACCGCATATGGATCCACTAGTGTCATTTCATGTGTGTTCTTTTCACAAACCACATATGGATCCACCAGAATCATTGCATGTATGTTCTTTCCACAAACCACATATGGATCCACCAGTGTCATTGCATGTGTGTTCTTGAAATGACAAACCACATATGGATCCACTAGTGTCATTGCATGTGTGTTCTTTTCAAAAAGCACATATCGATCCACTAGTGTCATTGCATGTGTGTTCTTTTCACAAACCACATATGGATCCACCAGAGTCATTGCATATGTGTTCTTTCCACAAACCACATAAGGATCCACCAGTGTCATTGCATGTGTGTTCTTTCCACAAACCACATATGGATCCACTAGAGTCATTGCATGTGTGTTCTTTTCCTAAACCGCATATGGATCCACTAGTGTCATTTCATGTGTGTTCTTTTCACAAACCACATATGGATCCACCAGAGTCATTGCATGTATGTTCTTTTCATGAACCACATATGGATCAACTAGAGTGATTGC
Source organism: Avena insularis (assembly GCA_023614405.1). Taxonomy (NCBI): domain Eukaryota; kingdom Viridiplantae; phylum Streptophyta; class Magnoliopsida; order Poales; family Poaceae; genus Avena; species Avena insularis. The sequence continues at coordinate 139,715,856 of CM042684.1, forward strand.
ATGTTTGTTATTTTTAGAAACCACATATGGATCCACTAGAGTCATTGCATGTGTGTTCTTTTCATAAACCACATGGATCCCTCAGTGTCATTGCATGTGTGTTCTTTTAATAAACCACAGCTAGAGTCATTGCATCTCTGTTCTTTTCATTAACCACCGCTGGAGTCATTGCATGTTTGTTCTTTTCACAAACCTCATATAAATCCACCAGAGTCATTGCATGTGTGTTATTTAAACAAAACACATATGGATCCACCAGTGTCATTGCATGTGTGTTCTTGTAATGACGAACCACATATGGATCAACCAGTGTCATTGCATGTGTGTTCTTTTCCACAAACCACATATGGATCCTCCAGAGTCATTGCATGTGTGTTGTTGTATTGATAAACCACATATGGATAAACCAGTGTCATTGCATGTGTGTTGTTTTCCACAAACCAGATCTGGATCCACCAGAGTCATTGCATGTGTGTTCTTTTAATGACAAACCACATATGGATCCACCAGAGTCATTGCATGTGTGTTCTTTTCAAAAACCACATATGGATCCACCAGTGTCATTGCATGTGTGTTCTTTCCACAAACCACATATGGATCCAGCAATGTCATTGCATGTGTGTTCTTGTAATGACAAACTACATATGTATCCACCAGTGTCATTGCATGTGTGTTCTTTTCAAAAACCACATATGGATCCACTAGTGTCATTGCATGCGTGTTCTTTTCACAAACCACATATGGATCCACCAGAGTCATTGCATGTGTGTTCTTTTCACAAACCACATATGGATCCACCAGTGTCATTGCATGTGTGTTCTTTCCACAAACCACCTATGGATCCACCAGTGTCATTGCATTTGTGTTCTTTCCACAAACCACATATGGATCCACCAATGTTATTGCATGTGTGTTCTTGTAATGACAAACCTCATATGGATCCACTAGTGTCATTGCATGTGTGTTCTTTTCAAAAAACACATATCGATCCACTAGTGTCATTGCATGTGTGTTCTTTTCACAAACCACATATGGATCCACCAGAGTCATTGCATGTGTGTTCTTTCCACAAACCACATATGGATCCACCAGTGTCATTGCATGTGTGTTCTTTCCACAAACCACATATGGATCCTCCAGAGTCATTGCATGTGTGTTCTTTTCCTAAACCGCATATGGATCCACTAGTGTCATTTCATGTGTGTTCTTTTCACAAACCACATATGGATCCACCAGAGTCATTGCATGTATGTTCTTTTCATGGACCACATATGGATCAACTAGAGTCATTGCATGTTTGTTCTTTTCAGAAACCACATATGGATCCACCAGAGTCATTGCATGTGTGTTCTTTTCATAAACCACATGGATCCCTTAGTGTCATTGCATGTGTGTTCTTTTAAAAAACCACAGCTAGAGTCATTGCATGTCTGTTCTTTTCGTTAACCACAGCTGGAGTCATTACATGTTTGTTCTTTTCACAAACCACATATAAATCCACCAGAGTCATTGCATGTGTGTTATCTCCACAAAACACATATGGATCCACCAGTGTCATTGCATGTGTGTTCTTGTAATGACAAACCACATATTGATCAACCAGTGTCATTTCATGTGTGTTCTTTTCCACAAACAACATATGGATCCTCCAGAGTCATTGCATGTGTGTTCTTGTAATGATAAACCACATATGGATCAACCAGTGTCATTTCATGTGTGTTGTTTTCCAGAAACCACATATGGATCCACCAGTGTCATTGAATGTATGTTCTTTCCACAAATGACATATGTATCCACCATAGTCATTGCATATGTGTTCTTTTCCTAAACCGCATATGGATCCACTAGTGTCATTTCATGTGTGTTCTTTTCACAAACCACATATGGATCCACCAGAATCATTGCATGTATGTTCTTTCCACAAACCACATATGGATCCACCAGTGTCATTGCATGTGTGTTCTTGAAATGACAAACCACATATGGATCCACTAGTGTCATTGCATGTGTGTTCTTTTCAAAACCACATATCGATCCACTAGTGTCATTGCATGTGTGTTCTTTTCACAAACCACATATGGATCCACCAGAGTCATTGCATATGTGTTCTTTCCACAAACCACATAAGGATCCACCAGTGTCATTGCATGTGTGTTCTTTCCACAAACCACATATGGATCCACTAGAGTCATTGCATGTGTGTTCTTTTCCTAAACCGCATATGGATCCACTAGTGTCATTTCATGTGTGTTCTTTTCACAAACCACATATGGATCCACCAGAGTCATTGCATGTATGTTCTTTTCATGAACCACATATGGATCAACTAGAGTGATTGCATGTTTGTTATTTTTAGAAACCACATATGGATCCACTAGAGTCATTTCATGTGTGTTCTTTTCATAAACCACATGGATCCCTTAGTGTCATTGCATGTGTGTTCTTTTAATAAACCACAGCTAGAGTCATTGCATGTCTGTTCTTTTCATTAACCACAGCTGGAGTCATTGCATGTTTGTTCTTTTCACAAACCTCATATAAATCCACCAGAGTCATTGCATGTGTGTTATTTAAACAAAACACATATGGATCCACCAGTGTCATTGCATGTGTGTTCTTGTAATGACGAACCACATATGGATCAACCAGTGTCATTGCATGTGTGTTCTTTTCCACAAACCACATATGGATCCTCCAGAGTCATTGCATGTGTGTTGTTGTATTGATAAACCACATATGGATAAACCAGTGTCATTGCATGTGTGTTGTTTTCCAGAAACCAGATCTGTATCCACCAGAGTCATTGCATGTGTGTTCTTTTAATGACAAACCACATATGGATCCACCAGAGTCATTGCATGTGTGTTCTTTTCAAAAACCACATATGGATCCAGCAGTGTCATTGCATGTGTGTTCTTTCCACAAACCACATATGGATCCAGCAATGTCATTGCATGTGTGTTCTTGTAATGACAAACTACATATGGATCCACCAGTGTCATTGCATGTGTGTTCTTTTCAAAAACCACATATGGATCCACTAGTGTCATTGCATGCGTATTCTTTTCAGAAACCACATATGGATCCACCAGAGTCATTGCATGTGTGTTCTTTCCATAAACCATATATGGATCCATCAGAGTCAATGCATGTGTGTTCTTTCCACAAACCACATGTTGATCCACCAGAGTCATTGCATGTGTGTTCTTGTAATGACAAAGCACATATGGATCAAACAGTGTCATTGCATGTGTGTTCTTTTCATGAACCACATATGGATCCACCCGTCTCATTGCATGTTTGTTATTTTCACAAACCACATATGGATCCACCAGAGTCATTGCATGTGTTATCTTTTCACAAACCACATATGGATCCACCAGTGTCATTGCATGTGTGTTCTTTCCACAAACCAAATTCGGATCCACCAATGGCATTACATGTGTGTTCTTGTAATGACAAACCACATATGGATCCACCAGTGTCATTGCATGTGTGTTCTTTTCGTGAACCACATATGGATCCACCCGTGTCATTGCATGCTTGTTCTTTTCAGAAACCACATATGGATCCACCAGAGTCATTGCATGTGTTATCTTTTCTCAGACCACATATGGATCCACCAGTGTCATTGCATGTGTGTTCTTTCCACAAACCACATATGGATCCTCCAGAGTCATTGCATGTGTGTTCTTGTAATGACAAACCACATATGGATCTACCAGTGTCATTGCATGTGTGTTCTTTTCAAAAATCACATATGGATCCACTAGTGTCATTACATGTGTGTTCTTTCCACGAACCACATATGGATCCACCAATGGCATTGCATGTGTGTTCTTGTAATAACAAACCACATATGGATCCACCAGTGTCATTTCATGTGTGTTATTTCCACAAACCACATATGTATCCACCAGAGTCATTGCATGTGTGTTCTTTCCACAGATCACATATGGATGCACCAGTATCATTGCATGTGTGTTCTTTCCACAAACAACATATGGATCCACCAGAGTCATTCCATGTGTGTTCTTTTCCTAAACGTCATATGGATCCAGTAGTGTCATTGCATGTGCGTTCTTTTCAAAAACCACATATGGATCCACTAGAGTCATTGCATGTATGATCTTTTCATGAACCACATATGGATCAACCAGAGTCATTGCATGTGTGTTCTTTTCCACAAACCACATATGGATCCTCTAGAGTCATTGCATGTGTGTTCTTGTAATGACAAACCAGATATGGATCAACCATTGTCATTGCATGTGTGTTCTTTTCATGAACCACATATGGATCCACCAATGTTATTGCATGTGTGTTCTTTTCAAAAACCACATATGGATCCACCAGAGTCATTTTATGTGTGTTCTTTTCATAAACCACATGGATCCCCAGTGTCAATACATGTGTGTTCTTTTAATAAACCACAGCTAGAGTCATTGCATGTCTGTTCTTTTCATTAACCATAGCTAGAGTCATTGCATGTTTGTTCTTTTCACAAACCACATATGGATCCACCAGTGTCATTGCATGTGTGTTCTTTCCACAAACCACATATGGATCCACCAGTGTCATTGCATGTGTGTTCTTGTAATGACAAATCACATATGGACCAACCAGTGTCATTGCATGTGTGTTCTTTCCCACAAACCACATATGGATCCTCTAGAGTCATTGCGTGTGTGTTCTTGTAATGACAAACCACATATGGATCAACCATTGTCATTGCATGTGTGTTCTTTTCATGAACCACATATGGATCCACCAATGTCATTGCATGTGTGTTCTTTTCACAAACCACATATGGATCCACCAGAGTCATTGCATGTGTGTTCTTTTCACAAATCACATATGGATCCACCAGTGTCATTGCATGTGTTTTCTTTGCACAAACCACATATGTATCCACCACTGTTATTGCATGTGTGTTCTTGTAATGACAAACCACATATGTATCCACCAGTGTCATTGCATGTGTGTTCTTTTAAAAAACCACATATGGATCCACTAGTGTCATTGCATGTGTGTTCTTTTCACAAACCACATATGGATCCACCAGAGTCATTGCATGTGTGTTATTTACATAAACTACATATGGATCCACCAGAGTCATTGCATGTGTGTTCTTTCCACAAACCACATGTTGATCCACAAGAGTCATTGCATGTGTGTTCTTGTAATGACAAACCACATATGGATCAACCAGTGTCATTGCATGTGTGTTCTTTTCATGAACCATATTTGGATCCACCCGTGTCATTGCATGTTTGTTCTTTTGACAAACCACATATGGATCCACCAGAGTCATTGCATGTGTTATCTTTTCACAAACCACATATGGATCCACCAGTGTCATTGCATGTGTCTTCTTTCCACAAACCACAAATGGATCCACCACTATCATTGCATGTGTGTTCTTGTAATGACAAACCACATATGAATCCACCAGTGTCATTGCATGTGTGTTCTTTTCATGAACCACATATGGATCCACCCGTGTCATTGCATGCTTGTTCTTTTCACAAACCACATATGGTTCCACCAGAGTCATTGCATATGTTATCTTTTCACAAACCACATATGGATCCACCAGTGTCATTGCATGTGTGTTCTTTCCACAAACCATATATGGATCCTCCATAGTCATTGCATGTGTGTTCTTGTAATGAAAAACCACATATGGATCAACCAGTGTCATTGCATGTGTGTTCTTTTCATGAACCACATATGGATCCACCAGTGTCATTGCATGTGTGTTGTTTTCACAAACCACATATGGATCCACCAGAGTCATTACATGTGTGTTCTTTTCAGAAACCACATATGGATCCACTACTGTCATTGCATGTGTGTTCTTTCCACAAACCACATATGGATCCACTAATGTCATTGCATGTGTGTTCTTGTAATGACAAACCACATATGGATCCACCAGTGTCATTGCATGTGTGTTCTTTTCAAAAACCAAATATGGATCCACCAGTGTCATTGCATGTGTGTTATTTTCACAAACCACATATGGATCCACCAGAGTCATTGCATGTGTCTTCTTTCCACAGACCACATATGGATCCACCAGTATATTTGCATGTGTGTTCTTTCCACAAACCACATATGGATCCACCAGAGTCATTGCATGTGTGTTCTTTTCCTAAACCGCATATGGACCCACTAGTGCCATTGCATGTGTGTTCTTTACACAAAACACATATGGATCCACCAGAGTCATTGCATGTATGTTCTTTTCATGAACCACATATGGATCAACCAGTATCATTGCATGTGTGTTCTTTCCACAAACCACATATGGATCCACCAGAGTCATTGCATGTGTGTTCTTTTCCTAAACCGCATATGGATCCAACAGTGTCATTGCATGTGTGTTCTTGTAATGACAAACCACATATGGATCAACCAGAGTCATTGCATGTGTGTTCTTTTCCACAAACCACATATGGATCCTCTAGAGTCATTGCCTGTGTGTTCTTGTAATGACAAACCAGATATAGATCAACCATTGTCATTGCATGTGTGTTCTTTTCATGAACCACATATGGATCCACCAATGTTATTGCATGTGTGTTCTTTTCAAAAACCACATATGGATCCACCAGAGTCATTTTATGTGTGTTCTTTTCATAAACAACATGGATCCCCGGTGTCAATACATGTGTGTTCTTTTAATAAACCACAGCTAGAGTCATTGCATGTCTGTTCTTTTCATTAACCATAGCTAGAGTCATTGCATGTTTGTTCTTTTCACAAACCACATATGGATCCACCAGTGTCATTGCATGTGTGTTCTTTCCACAAACCACATATGGATCCACCAGTGTCATTGCATGTGTGTTCTTGTAATGACAAATCACATATGGATCAACCAGTGTCATTGCATGTGTGTTCTTTCCCACAAACCACATATGGATCCTCTAGAGTCATTGCATGTGTGTTCTTGTAATGACAAACCACATATGGATCAACCATTGTCATTGCATGTGTGTTCTTTTCATGAACCACATATGGATCCACCAATGTCATTACATGTGTGTTCTTTTCACAAACCACATATGGATCCACCAGAGTCATTGCATGTGTGTTCTTTTCACAAATCACATATGGATCCACCAGTGTCATTGCATGTGTTTTCTTTGCACAAACCACATATGTATCCACCACTGTCATTGCATGTGTGTTCTTGTAATGACAAACCACATATGTATCCACCAGTGTCATTGCATGTGTGTTCTTTTAAAAAACCACATATGGATCCACTAGTGTCATTGCATGTGTGTTCTTTTCACAAACCACATATGGATCCACCAGAGTCATTGCATGTGTGTTATTTACATAAACTACATATGGATCCACCAGAGTCATGGCATGTGTGTTCTTTCCACAAACCACATGTTGATCCACAAGAGTCATTGCATGTGTGTTCTTGTAATGACAAACCACATATGGATCAACCAGTGTCATTGCATGTGTGTTCTTTTCATGAACCATATTTGGATCCACCTGTGTCATTGCATGTTTGTTCCTTTGACAAACCACATATGGATCCACCGGAGTCATTGCATGTGTTATCTTTTCACAAACCACATATGGATCCACCAGTGTCATTGCATGTGTCTTCTTTCCACAAACCACAAATGGATCCACCACTATCATTGCATGTGTGTTCTTGTAATGACAAACCACATATGAATCCACCAGTGTCATTGCATGTGTGTTCTTTTCATGAACCACATATGGATCCACCCGTGTCATTGCATGCTTGTTCTTTTCACAAACCACATATGGTTCCACCAGAGTCATTGCATATGTTATCTTTTCACAAACCACATATGGATCCACCAGTGTCATTGCATGTGTGTTCTTTCCACAAACCATATATGGATCCTCCAGAGTCATTGCATGTGTGTTCTTGTAATGAAAAACCACATATGGATCAACCAGTGTCATTGCATGTGTGTTCTTTTCATGAACCACATATGGATCCACCAGTGTCATTGCATGTGTGTTGTTTTCACAAACCACATATGGATCCACCAGAGTCATTACATGTGTGTTCTTTTCACAAACCACATATGGATCCACTACTGTCATTGCATGTGTGTTCTTTCCACAAACCACATATGGATCCACTAATGTCATTGCATGTGTGTTCTTGTAATGACAAACCACATATGGATCCACCAGTGTCATTGCATGTGTGTTCTTTTCAAAAACCAAATATGGATCCACCAGTGTCATTGCATGTGTGTTATTTTCACAAACCACATATGGATCCACCAGAGTCATTGCACGTGTCTTCTTTCCACAGACCACATATGGATCCACCAGTATATTTGCATGTGTGTTCTTTCCACAAACCACATATGGATCCACCAGAGTCATTGCATGTGTGTTCTTTTCCTAAACCGCATATGGACCCACTAGTGCCATTGCATGTGTGTTCTTTACACAAAACACATATGGATCCACCAGAGTCATTGCATGTATGTTCTTTTCATGAACCACATATGGATCAACCAGTATCATTGCATGTGTGTTCTTTCCACAAACCACATATGGATCCACCAGAGTCATTGCATGTGTGTTCTTTTCCTAAACCGCATATGGATCCAACAGTGTCATTGCATGTGTGTTCTTGTAATGACAAACCACATATGGATCAACCAGAGTCATTGCATGTGTGTTCTTTCCACAAACCACATATGGATCCTCTAGAGTCATTGCAATGTGTTCTTGTAATGACAAACCAGATATAGATCAACCATTGTCATTGCATGTGTGTTCTTTTCATGAACCACATATGGATCCACCAATGTTATTGCATGTGTGTTCTTTTCAAAAACCACATATGGATCCACCAGAGTCATTTTATGTGTGTTCTTTTCATAAACAACATGGATCCCCGGTGTCAATACATGTGTGTTCTTTTAATAAACCACAGCTAGAGTCATTGCATGTCTGTTCTTTTCATTAACCATAGCTAGAGTCATTGCATGTTTGTTCTTTTCACAAACCACATATGGATCCACCAGTGTCATTGCATGTGTGTTCTTTCCACAAACCACATATGGATCCACCAGTGTCATTGCATGTGTGTTCTTGTAATGACAAATCACATATGGATCACCAAAGGTCATTGCATGTGTGTTCTTTCCCACAAACCACATATGGATCCTCTAGAGTCATTGCATGTGTGTTCTTGTAATGACAAACCACATATGGATCAACCATTGTCATTGCATGTGTGTTCTTTTCATGAACCACATATGGATCCACCAATGTCATTACATGTGTGTTCTTTTCACAAACCACATATGGATCCACCAGAGTCATTGCATGTGTGTTCTTTTCACAAATCACATATGGATCCACCAGTGTCATTGCATGTGTTTTCTTTGCACAAACCACATATGTATCCACCACTGTCATTGCATGTGTGTTCTTGTAATGACAAACCACATATGTATCCACCAGTGTCATTGCATGTGTGTTCTTTTAAAAAACCACATATGGATCCACTAGTGTCATTGCATGTGTTCTTTTCACAAACCACATATGGATCCACCAGAGTCATTGCATGTGTGTTATTTACATAAACTACATATGGATCCACCAGAGTCATGTCATGTGTGTTCTTTCCACAAACCACATGTTGATCCACAAGAGTCATTGCATGTGTGTTCTTGTAATGACAAACCACATATGGATCAACCAGTGTCATTGCATGTGTGTTCTTTTCATGAACCATATTTGGATCCACCTGTGTCATTGCATGTTTGTTCCTTTGACAAACCACATATGGATCCACCGGAGTCATTGCATGTGTTATCTTTTCACAAACCACATATGGATCCACCAGTGTCATTGCATGTGTCTTCTTTCCACAAACCACAAATGGATCCACCACTATCATTGCATGTGTGTTCTTGTAATGACAAACCACATATGAATCCACCAGTGTCATTGCATGTGTGTTCTTTTCATGAACCACATATGGATCCACCCGTGTCATTGCATGCTTGTTCTTTTCACAAACCACATATGGTTCCACCAGAGTCATTGCATATGTTATCTTTTCACAAACCACATATGGATCCACCAGTGTCATTGCATGTGTGTTCTTTCCACAAACCATATATGGATCCTCCAGAGTCATTGCATGTGTGTTCTTGTAATGAAAAACCACATATGGATCAACCAGTGTCATTGCATGTGTGTTCTTTTCATGAACCACATATGGATCCACCAGTGTCATTGCATGTGTGTTGTTTTCACAAACCACATATGGATCCAGAGTCATTACATGTGTGTTCTTTTCACAAACCACATATGGATCCACTACTGTCATTGCATGTGTGTTCTTTCCACAAACCACATATGGATCCACTAATGTCATTGCATGTGTGTTCTTGTAATGACAAACCACATATGGATCCACCAGTGTCATTGCATGTGTGTTCTTTTCAAAAACCAAATATGGATCCACCAGTGTCATTGCATGTGTGTTATTTTCACAAACCACATATGGATCCACCAGAGTCATTGCACGTGTCTTCTTTCCACAGACCACATATGGATCCACCAGTATATTTGCATGTGTGTTCTTTCCACAAACCACATATGGATCCACCAGAGTCATTGCATGTGTGTTCTTTTCCTAAACCGCATATGGACCCACTAGTGCCATTGCATGTGTGTTCTTTACACAAAACACATATGGATCCACCAGAGTCATTGCATGTATGTTCTTTTCATGAACCACATATGGATCAACCAGTATCATTGCATGTGTGTTCTTTCCACAAACCACATATGGATCCACCAGAGTCATTGCATGTGTGTTCTTTTCCTAAACCGCATATGGATCCACTAGTGTCATTGCATGTGTGTTGTTTTCACGAACCACATAAGGATCCACCAGAGTCATTGCATGTGTGTTCTTTTCATAAACCACATATGGATCCACCAATGTCATTGCATGTGTGTTCTTGTAATGACAAACCACATATGGATCCACCAGTGTCATTGGATGTGTGTTCTTTTCAAAAATCACATATGGATCCACCAGTGTCATTGCATGTGTGTTATTTCCACAAACCACATATGGATCCACCAGAGTCATTGCATGTGTGTTCTTTCCACAGATCACATATGGATGCACCAGTATCATTGCATGTGTGTTCTTTCCACAAACCACATATGGATCCACCATTGTCATTGCATGTGTGTTCTCTTCAAAAACCACATATGGATCCACCAGAGTCATTGCATGTTAGTTCTTTTCATAAACCACATATGGATCAACTAGAGTCATTGCATGTTTGTTCTTTTCACAAACCACATATGGATCCACCGGAGTCATTGCATGTGTGTTATTTTCATAAACCACATGGATCCCCAGTGTCATTGCATGTGTGTTCTTTTAATAAACCACAGCTAGAGACATTGCATGTCTGTTCTTTTCATTAACCATAGCTGGAGTCATTGCATGTTTGTTCTTTTCACAAACCACATATGGATCCACAAGTGTCATTGCATGTGTGTTCTTTCCACAAACCACATAGGGATCCACCAGTGTCATTGCATGTGTATTCTTGTAATGACAAACCACATATGGATCAACCAGTGTCATTGCATGTGTGTTCTTTCCCACAAACCACATATGGATCCTCTAGAGTCATTGCCTGTCTGTTCTTGTAATGACAAACCACATAGTGATCAACCATTGTCATTGCATGTGTGTTATTTTCATGAACCACATATGGATCCACCAATGTCATTGCATGTGTGTTCTTTTCACAAACCACATATGGATCCACCAGAGTCATTGCATGTGTGTTCTTTTCAAAAATTACATATGGATCCACCAGTGTCATTGCATGTGTGTTCTTTCCACAAACCACATATGGATCCACCAGAGTCATTGCATGTGTGTTCTTGTAATGACAAACCACATATGGATCCACCAGTGTCATTGCATGTGTGTTCTTTTCAAAAACCACATATGGATCCACTAGTGTCATTGCATGTGTGTTCTTTTCACAAACCACATATGGATCCACCAGAGTCATTGCATGTGTGTTATTTACATAAACCACATATGGATCCACCAGAGTCATTGCATGTGTGTTCTTTCCACAAACCACATATGGATCCTCCAGAGTCATTGCATGTGTGTTCTTGTAATGAAAAACCACATATGGTTCAACCAGTGTCATTTCATGTGTGTTCTTTTCATGAACCACATATGGATCCACCAGTGTCATTTCATGTGTGTTCTTGTAATGGCAAACCACATATGGATCAACTGGTGTCATTGCATGTGTGTTCTTTTCATGAACCACATATGGATCCACCAGTGTGATTGCATGTGTGTTCTTTTCACAAACCACATATGGATCCACCAGAGTCATTGCATGTGTGTTCTTTTCACAAACCACATATGGATCCACCAGTGTCATTGCATGTGTGTTCTTTCCACAAACCACCTATGGATCCACCAGTGTCATTGCATGTGTGTTCTTTCCACAAACCACATATGGATCCACCAATGTTATTGCATGTGTGTTCTTGTAATGACAAACCTCATATGGATCCACTAGTGTCATTGCATGTGTGTCCTTTTCAAAAAACACATATCGATCCACTAGTGTCATTGCATGTGTGTTCTTTTCACAAACCACATATGGATCCACCAGAGTCATTGCATGTGTGTTCTTTCCACAAACCACATATGGATCCACCAGTGTCATTGCATGTGTGTTCTTTCCACAAACCACATATGGATCCTCCAGAGTCATTGCATGTGTGTTCTTTTCCTAAACCGCATATGGATCCACTAGTGTCATTGCATGTGTGTTCTTTTCACAAACCACATATGGATCCACCAGAGTCATTGCATGTATGTTCTTTTCATGGACCACATATGGATCAACTAGAGTCATTGCATGTTTGTTCTTTTCAGAATCCACATATGGATCCTCCAGAGTCATTGCATGTGTGTTCTTTTCATAAACCACATGGATCCCTTAGTGTCATTGCATGTGTGTTCTTTTAATAAACCACAGCTAGAGTCATTGCATGTCTGTTCTTTTCATTAACCACAGCTAGAGTCATTACATGTTTGTTCTTTTCACAAACCACATATAAATCCACCAGAGTCATTGCATGTGTGTTATCTCCACAAAACACATATGGATCCACCAGTGTCATTGCATGTGTGTTCTTGTAATGACAAACCACATATTGATCAACCAGTGTCATTTCATGTGTGTTCTTTTCCACAAACAACATATGGATCCTCCAGAGTCATTGCATGTGTGTTCTTGTAATGATAAACCACATATGGATCAACCAGTGTCATTTCATGTGTGTTGTTTTCCAGAAACCACATATGGATCCACCGGTGTCATTGAATGTATGTTCTTTCCACAAATGACATATGGATCCACCATAGTCATTGCATATGTGTTTTTTTCCTAAACCGCATATGGATCCACTAGTGTCATTTCATGTGTGTTCTTTTCACAAACCACATATGGATCCACCAGAATCATTGCATGTATGTTCTTTCCACAAACCACATATGGATCCACCAGTGTCAGTGCATGTGTGTTCTTGAAATGACAAACCACATATCGATCCACTAGTGTCATTGCATGTGTGTTCTTTTCAAAAAGCACATATCGATCCACTAGTGTCATTGCATGTGTGTTCTTTTCACAAACCACATATGGATCCACCAGAGTCATTGCATATGTGTTCTTTCCACAAACCACATAAGGATCCACCAGTGTCATTGCATGTGTGTTCTTTCCACAAACTACATATGGATCCACTAGAGTCATTGCATGTGTGTTCTTTTCCTAAACCGCATATGGATCCACTAGTGTCATTTCATGTGTGTTCTTTTCACAAACCACATATGGATCCACCAGAGTCATTGCATGTATGTTCTTTTCATGAACCACATATGGATCAACTAGAGTGATTGCATGTTTGTTATTTTTAGAAACCACATATGGATCCACTAGAGTCATTGCATGTGTGTTCTTTTCATAAACCACATGGATCCCTCAGTGTCATTGCATGTGTGTTCTTTTAATAAACCACAGCTAGAGTCATTGCATGTCTGTTCTTTTCATTAACCACAGCTGGAGTCATTGCATGTTTGTTCTTTTCACAAACCTCATATAAATCCACCAGAGTCATTGCATGTGTGTTATTTAAACAAAACACATATGGATCCACCAGTGTCATTGCATGTGTGTTCTTGTAATGTGAACCACATATGGATCCACCAGTGTCATTGCATTTGTGTTCTTTTCACAAACCACATATGGATCCTCCAGAGTCATTGCATGTGTGTTGTTGTATTGATAAACCACATATGGATAAACCAGTGTCATTGCATGTGTGTTGTTTTCCACAAACCAGATCTGGATCCACCAGAGTCATTGCATGTGTGTTCTTTTAATGACAAACCATATATGGATCCACCAGAGTCATTGCATGTGTGTTCTTTTCAAAAACCACATATGGATCCACCAGTGTCATTGCATGTGTGTTCTTTCCACAAACCACATATGGATCCAGCAATGTCATTGCATGTGTGTTCTTGTAATGACAAACTACATATGGATCCACGGTGTCATTGCATGTGTGTTCTTTTCAAAAACCACATATGGATCCACTAGTGTCATTGCATGCGTGTTCTTTTCAGAAACCACATATGGATCCACCAGAGTCATTGCATGTGTGTTCTTTCCATAAACCATATATGGATCCATCAGAGTCATTGCATGTGTGTTCTTTCCACAAACCACATGTTGATCCACCAGAGTCATTGCATGTGTGTTCTTGTAATGACAAAGCACATATGGATCAAACAGTGTCATTGCATGTGTGTTCTTTTCATGAACCACATATGGATCCACCTGTCTCATTGCATGTTTGTTATTTTCACAAACCACATATGGATCCACCAGAGTCATTGCATGTGTTATCTTTTCACAAACCACATATGGATCCACCAGTGTCATTGCATGTGTGTTCTTTCCACAAACCAAATTCGGATCCACCAATGGCATTACATGTGTGTTCTTGTAATGACAAACCACATATGGATCCACCAGTGTCATTGCATGTGTGTTCTTTTCGTGAACCACATATGGATCCACCCGTGTCATTGCATGCTTGTTCTTTTCAGAAACCACATATGGATCCACCAGAGTCATTGCATGTGTTATCTTTTCTCAGACCACATATGGATCCACCAGTGTCATTGCATGTGTGTTCTTTCCACAAACCACATATGGATCCTCCAGAGTCATTGCATGTGTGTTCTTGTAATGACAAACCACATATGGTTCAACCAGTGTCATTTCATGTGTGTTCTTTTCATGAACCACATATGGATCCACCAGTGTCATTTCATGTGTGTTCTTGTAATGGCAAACCACATATGGATCAACTGGTGTCATTGCATGTGTGTTCTTTTCATGAACCACATATGGATCCACCAGTGTGATTGCATGTGTGTTCTTTTCACAAACCACATATGGATCCACCAGAGTCATTGCATGTGTGTTCTTTTCACAAACCACATATGGATCCACCAGTGTCATTGCATGTGTGTTCTTTCCACAAACCACCTATGGATCCACCAGTGTCATTGCATGTGTGTTCTTTCCACAAACCACATATGGATCCACCAATGTTATTGCATGTGTGTTCTTGTAATGACAAACCTCATATGGATCCACTAGTGTCATTGCATGTGTGTCCTTTTCAAAAAACACATATCGATCCACTAGTGTCATTGCATGTGTGTTCTTTTCACAAACCACATATGGATCCACCAGAGTCATTGCATGTGTGTTCTTTCCACAAACCACATATGGATCCACCAGTGTCATTGCATGTGTGTTCTTTCCACAAACCACATATGGATCCTCCAGAGTCATTGCATGTGTGTTCTTTTCCTAAACCGCATATGGATCCACTAGTGTCATTGCATGTGTGTTCTTTTCACAAACCACATATGGATCCACCAGAGTCATTGCATGTATGTTCTTTTCATGGACCACATATGGATCAACTAGAGTCATTGCATGTTTGTTCTTTTCAGAATCCACATATGGATCCTCCAGAGTCATTGCATGTGTGTTCTTTTCATAAACCACATGGATCCCTTAGTGTCATTGCATGTGTGTTCTTTTAATAAACCACAGCTAGAGTCATTGCATGTCTGTTCTTTTCATTAACCACAGCTAGAGTCATTACATGTTTGTTCTTTTCACAAACCACATATAAATCCACGAGTCATTGCATGTGTGTTATCTCCACAAAACACATATGGATCCACCAGTGTCATTGCATGTGTGTTCTTGTAATGACAAACCACATATTGATCAACCAGTGTCATTTCATGTGTGTTCTTTTCCACAAACAACATATGGATCCTCCAGAGTCATTGCATGTGTGTTCTTGTAATGATAAACCACATATGGATCAACCAGTGTCATTTCATGTGTGTTGTTTTCCAGAAACCACATATGGATCCACCGGTGTCATTGAATGTATGTTCTTTCCACAAATGACATATGGATCCACCATAGTCATTGCATATGTGTTTTTTTCCTAAACCGCATATGGATCCACTAGTGTCATTTCATGTGTGTTCTTTTCACAAACCACATATGGATCCACCAGAATCATTGCATGTATGTTCTTTCCACAAACCACATATGGATCCACCAGTGTCAGTGCATGTGTGTTCTTGAAATGACAAACCACATATCGATCCACTAGTGTCATTGCATGTGTGTTCTTTTCAAAAAGCACATATCGATCCACTAGTGTCATTGCATGTGTGTTCTTTTCACAAACCACATATGGATCCACCAGAGTCATTGCATATGTGTTCTTTCCACAAACCACATAAGGATCCACCAGTGTCATTGCATGTGTGTTCTTTCCACAAACTACATATGGATCCACTAGAGTCATTGCATGTGTGTTCTTTTCCTAAACCGCATATGGATCCACTAGTGTCATTTCATGTGTGTTCTTTTCACAAACCACATATGGATCCACCAGAGTCATTGCATGTATGTTCTTTTCATGCACCACATATGGATCAACTAGAGTGATTGCATGTTTGTTATTTTTAGAAACCACATATGGATCCACTAGAGTCATTGCATGTGTGTTCTTTTCATAAACCACATGGATCCCTCAGTGTCATTGCATGTGTGTTCTTTTAATAAACCACAGCTAGAGTCATTGCATGTCTGTTCTTTTCATTAACCACAGCTGGAGTCATTGCATGTTTGTTCTTTTCACAAACCTCATATAAATCCACCAGAGTCATTGCATGTGTGTTATTTAAACAAAACACATATGGATCCACCAGTGTCATTGCATGTGTGTTCTTGTAATGACGAACCACATATGGATCCACCAGTGTCATTGCATTTGTGTTCTTTTCCACAAACCACATATGGATCCTCCAGAGTCATTGCATGTGTGTTGTTGTATTGATAAACCACATATGGATAAACCAGTGTCATTGCATGTGTGTTGTTTTCCACAAACCAGATCTGGATCCACCAGAGTCATTGCATGTGTGTTCTTTTAATGACAAACCATATATGGATCCACCAGAGTCATTGCATGTGTGTTCTTTTCAAAAACCACATATGGATCCACCAGTGTCATTGCATGTGTGTTCTTTCCACAAACCACATATGGATCCAGCAATGTCATTGCATGTGTGTTCTTGTAATGACAAACTACATATGGATCCACCAGTGTCATTGCATGTGTGTTCTTTTCAAAAACCACATATGGATCCACTAGTGTCATTGCATGCGTGTTCTTTTCAGAAACCACATATGGATCCACCAGAGTCATTGCATGTGTGTTCTTTCCATAAACCATATATGGATCCATCAGAGTCATTGCATGTGTGTTCTTTCCACAAACCACATGTTGATCCACCAGAGTCATTGCATGTGTGTTCTTGTAATGACAAAGCACATATGGATCAAACAGTGTCATTGCATGTGTGTTCTTTTCATGAACCACATATGGATCCACCTGTCTCATTGCATGTTTGTTATTTTCACAAACCACATATGGATCCACCAGAGTCATTGCATGTGTTATCTTTTCACAAACCACATATGGATCCACCAGTGTCATTGCATGTGTGTTCTTTCCACAAACCAAATTTGGATCCACCAATGGCATTGCATGTGTGTTCTTGTAATGACAAACCACATATGGATCCACCAGTGTCATTGCATGTGTGTTCTTTTCGTGAACCACATATGGATCCACCCGTGTCATTGCATGCTTGTTCTTTTCAGAAACCACATATGGATCCACCAGAGTCATTGCATGTGTTATCTTTTCTCAGACCACATATGGATCCACCAGTGTCATTGCATGTGTGTTCTTTCCACAAACCACATATGGATCCTCCAGAGTCATTGCATGTGTGTTCTTGTAATGACAAACCACATATGGATCCACCAGTGTCATTGCATGTGTGTTCTTTTCAAAATCACATATGGATCCACTAGTGTCATTACATGTGTGTTCTTTCCACGAACCACATATGGATCCACCAATGGCATTGCATGTGTGTTCTTGTAATGACAAACCACATATGGATCCACCAGTGTCATTGCATGTGTGTTCTTTTCAAAAATCACATATGGATCCACCAGTGTCATTGCATGTGTGTTATTTCCACAAACCACATATGTATCCACCAGAGTCATTGCATGTGTGTTCTTTCCAAAGATCACATATGGATGCACCAGTATCATTGCATGTGCGTTCTTTCCACAAACAACATATGGATCCACCAGAGTCATTCCATGTGTGTTCTTTTCCTAAACCGCATATGGATCCAGTAGTGTCATTGCATGTGTGTTCTTTTCAAAAACCACATATGGATCCACCAGAGTCATTGCATGTATGATCTTTTCATGAACCACATATGGATCAACCAGAGTCATTGCATGTGTGTTCTTTTCCACAAACCACATATGGATCCTCTAGAGTCATTGCCTGTGTGTTCTTGTAATGACAAACCAGATATGGATCAACCATTGTCATTGCATGTGTGTTCTTTTCATGAACCACATATGGATCCACCAATGTTATTGCATGTGTGTTCTTTTCAAAAACCACATATGGATCCACCAGAGTCATTTTATGTGTGTTCTTTTCATAAACCACATGGATCCCCAGTGTCAATACATGTGTGTTCTTTTAATAAACCACAGCTAGAGTCATTGCATGTCTGTTCTTTTCATTAACCATAGCTAGAGTCATTGCATGTGTGTTCTTTTCAAAAACCACATATGGATCCACCAGTGTCATTGCATGTGTGTTCTTTCCACAAACCACATATGGATCCAGCAATGTCATTGCATGTGTGTTCTTGTAATGACAAACTACATATGGATCCACCAGTGTCATTGCATGTGTGTTCTTTTCAAAAACCACATATGGATCCACTAGTGTCATTGTATGCGTGTTCTTTTAAGAAACCACATATGGATCCACCAGAGTCATTGCATGTGTGTTCTTTCCATAAACCATATATGGATCCATCAGAGTCATTGCATGTGTGTTCTTTCCACAAACCACATGTTGATCCACCAGAGTCATTGCATGTGTGTTCTTGTAATGACAAAGCACATATGGATCAAACAGTGTCATTGCATGTGTGTTCTTTTCATGAACCACATATGGATCCACCCGTCTCATTGCATGTTTGTTATTTTCACAAACCACATATGGATCCACCAGAGTCATTGCATGTGTTATCTTTTCACAAACCACATATGGATCCACCAGTGTCATTGCATGTGTGTTCTTTCCACAAACCAAATTTGGATCCACCAATGGCATTGCATGTGTGTTCTTGTAATGACAAACCACATATGGATCCACCAGTGTCATTGCATGTGTGTTCTTTTCGTGAACCACATATGGATCCACCCGTGTCATTGCATGCTTGTTCTTTTCAGAAACCACATATGGATCCACCAGAGTCATTGCATGTGTTATCTTTTCTCAGACCACATATGGATCCACCAGTGTCATTGCATGTGTGTTCTTTCCACAAACCACATATGGATCCTCCAGAGTCATTGCATGTGTGTTCTTGTAATGACAAACCACATATGGATCCACCAGTGTCATTGCATGTGTGTTCTTTTCAAAAATCACATATGGATCCACTAGTGTCATTACATGTGTGTTCTTTCCACGAACCACATATGGATCCACCAATGGCATTGCATGTGTGTTCTTGTAATGACAAACCACATATGGATCCACCAGTGTCATTGCATGTGTGTTCTTTTCAAAAATCACATATGGATCCACCAGTGTCATTGCATGTGTGTTATTTCCACAAACCACATATGTATCCACCAGAGTCATTGCATTTGTGTTCTTTCCACAGATCACATATGGATGCACCAGTATCATTGCATGTGCGTTCTTTCCACAAACAACATATGGATCCACCAGAGTCATTCCATGTGTGTTCTTTTCCTAAACCGCATATGGATCCAGTAGTGTCATTGCATGTGTGTTCTTTTCAAAAACCACATATGGATCCACCAGAGTCATTGCATGTATGATCTTTTCATGAACCACATATGGATCAACCAGAGTCATTGCATGTGTGTTCTTTTCCACAAACCACATATGGATCCTCTAGAGTCATTGCCTGTGTGTTCTTGTAATGACAAACCAGATATGGATCAACCATTGTCATTGCATGTGTGTTCTTTTCATGAACCACATATGGATCCACCAATGTTATTGCATGTGTGTTCTTTTAAAAAACCACATATGGATCCACCAGAGTCATTTTATGTGTGTTCTTTTCATAAACCACATGGATCCCCAGTGTCAATACATGTGTGTTCTTTTAATAAACCACAGCTAGAGTCATTGCATGTCTGTTCTTTTCATTAACCATAGCTAGAGTCATTGCATGTTTGTTCTTTTCACAAACCACATATGGATCCACCAGTGTCATTGCATGTGTGTTCTTTCCACAAACCACATATGGATCCACCAGTGTCATTGCATGTGTGTTCTTGTAATGACAAATCACATATGGATCAACCAGTGTCATTGCATGTGTGTTCTTTCCCACAAACCACATATGGATCCTCTAGAGTCATTGCCTGTGTGTTCTTGTAATGACAAACCACATATGGATCAACCATTGTCATTGCATGTGTGTTCTTTTCATGAACCACATATGGATCCACCAATGTCATTGCATGTGTGTTCCTTTCACAAACCACATATGGATCCACCAGAGTCATTGCATGTGTGTTCTTTTCACAAATCACATATGGATCCACTAGTGTCATTGCATGTGTTTTCTTTGCACAAACCACATATGTATCCACCACTGTCATTGCATGTGTGTTCTTGTAATGACAAACCACATATGTATCCACCAGTGTCATTGCATGTGTGTTCTTTTAAAAAACCACATATGGATCCACTAGTGTCATTGCATGTGTGTTCTTTTCACAAACCACATATGGATCCACCAGAGTCATTGCATGTGTGTTATTTACATAAACTACATATGGATCCACCAGAGTCATTGCATGTGTGTTCTTTCCACAAACCACATGTTGATCCACAAGAGTCATTGCATGTGTGTTCTTGTAATGACAAACCACATATGGATCAACCAGTGTCATTGCATGTGTGTTCTTTTCATGAACCATATTTGGATCCACCCGTGTCATTGCATGTTTGTTCTTTTGACAAACCACATATGGATCCACCGGAGTCATTGCATGTGTTATCTTTTCACAAACCACATATGGATCCACCAGTGTCATTGCATGTGTCTTCTTTCCACAAACCACAAATGGATCCACCACTATCATTGCATGTGTGTTCTTGTAATGACAAACCACATATGAATCCACCAGTGTCATTGCATGTGTGTTCTTTTCATGAACCACATATGGATCCACCCATGTCATTGCATGCTTGTTCTTTTCACAAACCACATATGGTTCCACCAGAGTCATTGCTTCTGTTATCTTTTCACAAACCACATATGGATCCACCAGTGTCATTGCATGTGTGTTCTTTCCACAAACCATATATGGATCCTCCAGAGTCATTGCATGTGTGTTCTTGTAATGAAAAACCACATATGGATCAACCAGTGTCATTGCATGTGTGTTCTTTTCATGAACCACATATGGATCCACCAGTGTCATTGCATGTGTGTTGTTTTCACAAACCACATATGGATCCACCAGAGTCATTACATGTGTGTTCTTTTCACAAACCACATATGGATCCACTAGTGTCATTGCATGTGTGTTCTTTCCACAAACCACATATGGATCCACTAATGTCATTGCATGTGTGTTCTTGTAATGACAAACCACATATGGATCCACCAGTGTCATTGCATGTGTGTTCTTTTCAAAAACCACATATGGATCCACCAGTGTCATTGCATGTGTGTTATTTTCACAAACCACATATGGATCCACCAGAGTCATTGCATGTGTGTTCTTTCCACAGACCAGATATGGATCCACCAGAGTCATTGCATGTGTGTTCTTTTCAGAAATCACATATGGATCCACCAGTGTCATTGCATGTGTGTTCTTTCCACAGACCACATATGGATCCACCAGTATATTTGCATGTGTGTTCTTTCCACAAACCACATATTGATCCACCAGAGTCATTGCATGTGTGTTCTTTTCCTAAACCGCATATGGACCCACTAGTGCCATTGCATGTGTGTTCTTTACACAAAACACATATGGATCCACCAGAGTCATTGCATGTATGTTCTTTTCATGAACCACATATGGATCAACCAGTATCATTGCATGTGTGTTCTTTCCACAAACCACATATGGATCCACCAGAGTCATTGCATGTGTGTTCTTTTCCTAAACCGCATATGGATCCACTAGTGTCATTGCATGTGTGTTGTTTTCACGAACCACATAAGGATCCACCAGAGTCATTGCATGTGTGTTCTTTTCATAAACCACATATGGATCCACTAGTGTCATTACATGTGTGTTCTTTCCACTAACCACATATGGATCCACCAATGTCATTGCATGTGTGTTCTTGTAATGACAAACCACATATGGATCAACCAGTGTCATTGGATGTGTGTTCTTTTCAAAAATCACATATGGATCCACCAGTGTCATTGCATGTGTGTTATTTCCACAAACCACATATGGATCCACCAGAGTCATTGCATGTGTGTTCTTTCCACAGATCACATATGGATGCACCAGTATCATTGCATGTGTGTTCTTTCCACAAACCACATATGGATCCACCATTGTCATTGCATGTGTGTTCTCTTCAAAAACCACATATGGATCCACCAGAGTCATTGCATGTATGTTCTTTTCATAAACCACATATGGATCAACTAGAGTCATTGCATGTTTGTTCTTTTCACAAACCACATATGGATCCACTGGAGTCATTGCATGTGTGTTCTTTTCATAAACCACATGGATCCCCAGTGTCATTGCATGTGTGTTCTTTTAATAAACCACAGCTAGAGACATTGCATGTCTGTTCTTTTCATTAACCATAGCTGGAGTCATTGCATGTTTGTTCTTTTCACAAACCACATATGGATCCACCAGTGTCATTGCATGTGTGTTCTTTCCACAAACCACATATGGATCCACCAGTGTCATTGCATGTGTATTCTTGTAATGACAAACCACATATGGATCAACCAGTGTCATTGCATGTGTGTTCTTTCCCACAAACCACATATGGATCCTCTAGAGTCATTGCCTGTCTGTTCTTGTAATGACAAACCACATATTGATCAACCATTGTCATTGCATGTGTGTTATTTTCATGAACCACATATGGATCCACCAATGTCATTGCATGTGTGTTCTTTTCACAAACCACATATGGATCCACCAGAGTCATTGCATGTGTGTTCTTTTCAAAAATCACATATGGATCCACCAGTGTCATTGCATGTGTGTTCTTTCCACAAACCACATATGGATCCACCACTGTCATTGCATGTGTGTTTTTGTAATGACAAACCACATATGGATCCACCAGTGTCATTGCATGTGTGTTCTTTTCAAAAACCACATATGGATCCACTAGTGTCATTGCTTGTGTGTTCTTTTCACAAACCACATATGGATCCACCAGAGTCATTGCATGTGTGTTATTTACATAAACCACATATGGATCCACCAGAGTCATTGCACGTGTGTTCTTTCCACAAACCACATATGGATCCTCCAGAGTCATTGCATGTGTGTTCTTGTAATTAAAAACCACATATGGTTCAACCAGTGTCATTGCATGTGTGTTCTTTTCATGAACCACATATGGATCCACCAGTGTCATTGCATGTGTGTTGTTTTCACAAACCAAATATGGATCCACCAGAGTCATTTCATGTGTGTTCTTTTCACAAACCACATATGGATCCACTAGTGTCATTGCATGTGTGTTCTTTCCGCAAACCACATATGGATCCACTAATGTCATTGCATGTGTGTTCTTGTAATGACAAACCACATATGGATCCACCAGTGTTATTGCATGTGTGTTCTTTTCAAAAACCACATATGGATCCACCAGTGTCATTGCATGTGTGTTATTTTCACAAACCACATTTGGATCCACCAGAGTCATTGCATGTGTGTTCTTTCCACAGACCAGATATGGATCCACCAGTATATTTGCATGTGTGTCCTTTCCACAAACCACATATGGATCCACCAGAGTCATTGCATGTGTGTTCTTTTCCTAAACCGCATATGGATCCACTAGTGCCCTTGCATGTGTGTTCTTTTCACAAACCACATATGGATCCACCAGAGTCATTGCATGTATGTTCTTTTCATGAACCACATATGGATCAACCAATATCATTGCATGTGTGTTCTTTCCACAAACCACATATGGATCCACCAGAGTCATTGCATATGTGTTCTTTTCCTAAACCGCATATGGATCCACTAGTGCCACTGCATGTGTGTTCTTTTCACAAACCACATCTGGATCCACCAGAGTCATTGCATGTGTTATGTTTTCACAAACCACATATGGATCCACCAGTGTCATAGGATGTGTGTTCTTTCCACAAACCACGTATGGATCCACCAATGTCATTGCATGTGTGTTCTTGTAATGAAAAACCACATATGGATCCACCAGTGTCATTGCATGTGTGTTATTTTCATGAACCACATATGGATCCACCCGAGCCATTGCATGCTTGTTCTTTTCACAAACCACATATGGAATCACCAGAGTCATTGCATGTGTTATCTTTTCACAAACCACATATGGATCCACCAGTGTCATTGCATGTGTGTTCTTTCCACAAACCACATATGGATCCTCCAGAGTCATTGCATGTGTGTTCTTGTAATGAAAAACCACATATGGATCCACCAGAGTCATTGCATGTGTGTTCTTTCCATAGACCAGATATGGATCCACCAGAGTCATTGCATGTGTGTTCTTTTCAGAAATCACATATGGATCCACCAGTGTCATTGCATGTGTGTTCTTTCCATAAACCACATATGGATCCACCAATGTCATTGCATGTGTGTTCTTGTAATGACAAACCACATATGGATCCACCAGTGTCATTGCATGTGTGTTCTTTTCAAAAACCACATATGGATCCACTGGTGTCATTGCATGTGTGTTATTTTCACAAACCACATATGGATTCACTAGAGTCATTGCATGTGTTTTCTTTTCACAGACCACATATGGATCCACCAGTATCATTGCATGTGTGTTCTTTCGACAAACCACATATGGATCCACTAGAGTCATTGCATGTGTGTTATTTTCCTAAACCGCATATGGATCCACTAGTGCCATTGCATGTCTGTTCTATTCACAAACCACATATGGATCCACCAGAGTCATTGCATGTCTGTTGTTTTCATTAACCATAGCTGGAGTCATTGCATGTTTGTTCTTTTCACAAACCACATATGGATCCACCAGTGTCATTGCATGTGTGTTCTTTCCACAAACCACATATGGATCCAATAGTGTCATTGCATGTGTGTTCTTGTAATGACAAACCACATATGGATAAACCAGTGTCATTGCATGTGTGTTCTTTTCCACAAACCACATATGGATCATCTAGAGTCATTGCCTGTGTGTTCTTGTAATGACAAACCACATATGGATCAACCATTGTCATTGCATGTGTGTTCTTTTCATGAACCACATATGGATCCACCAATGTCATTGCATGTGTGTTCTTTTCACAAACCACATATGGATCGACCAGAGTCATTCCGTGTGTGTTCTTTTCACAAATCACATATGGATCCACCAGTGTCATTGCATGTGTGTTGTTTCCACAAACCACATATGGATCCACTAATGTCATGGCATGTGTGTTCTTGTATTGAAAAACCACATACGGATCCACCAGTGTCATTGCATGTGTGTTCTGTTCAAAAACAACATATGGATCCACAAGTGTCATTGCATGTGTGTTCTTTTTGCAAACCACATATGGATCCACCAGAGTCATTGCATGTGTGTTCTTTGAATGACAAACCACATATGGATCCACTAGAGTCATTGCATGTGTGTTCTTTTCACAAACCACATATGGATCCACCAGAGTCACTGCATGTGTGTTCTTTTCAGAAATCACATATGGATCCACCAGTGTCATTGCATGTGTGTTCTTTCCACAAACCACATATGGATCCACCAATGTCATTGCATGTGTGTTCATGTAATGACAAACCACATAAGGATCCACCAGTGTCATTGCATGTGTGTTCTTTTCAAAAACCACATATGGATCCACCAATGTCATTGCATGTGTGTTCTTTTCACAAACCACATATGGATCCACCAGAGTCATTGCATGTGTTATCTTTTCACAAACCACATATGGATCCACCAGTGTCATTGGATGTGTGTTCTTTCTACAAACCACGTATGGATCCTCCAGAGTCATTGCATGTGTGTTCTAGTAATGAAAAACCACATATGGATTAACCAATGTCATTGCATGTGTGTTCTTTTCATGAACCACATATGGATCCACCAGTGTCATTGCATGTGTGTTATTTTCACAAACCACATATGGATCCACCAGAGTCATTGCATGTGTGTTCTTTCCACAGACCAGATATGGATCCACCAGAGTCATTGCATGTGTGTTCTTTTCAGAAATCACATATGGATCCACCAGTGTCATTGCATGTGTGTTCTTTCCACAAACCACATATGGATCCACCAGAGTCATTGCATGTGTTATCTTTTCACAAACCACATATGGATCCACCAGTGTCATTGCATGTGTGTTCTTTCTACAAACCACATATGGATCCACCAATGTCATTGCATGTGTGTTCTTGTAATGACAAACCACATATGGATCCACCAGTGTCATTGCATGTGTGTTCTTTCCATAAACCACATATGGATCCACCAGAGTCATTGCATGTGTTATATTTTCACAAACCACATATGGATCCACCAGTGTCATTGCATGTGTGTTCTTTCCACAAACCACATATGGATCCACCAATGTCATTGCATGTGTGTTCTTGTAATGACAAACCACATATGGATCCACCAGTGTCATTGCATGCGTGTTCTTTTCAAAAACCACATATGGATCCACTAGAGTCATTGCATGTGTGTTATTTCCACAAACCACATATGGATCCACCAGAGTCATTGCATGTGTGTTCTTTCCACAGATCACATATGGATGCACCAGTATCATTGCATGTGTGTTCTTTCCACAAACCACATATGGATCCACCATTGTCATTGCATGTGTGTTCTCTTCAAAAACCACATATGGATCCACCAGAGTCATTGCATGTATGTTCTTTTCATAAACCACATATGGATCAACTAGAGTCATTGCATGTTTGTTCTTTTCACAGACCACATATGGATCCACCGGAGTCATTGCATGTGTGTTCTTTTCATAAACCACATGGATCCCCAGTGTCATTGCATGTGTGTTCTTTTAATAAACCACAGCTAGAGACATTGCATGTCTGTTCTTTTCATTAACCATAGCTGGAGTCATTGCATGTTTGTTCTTTTCACAAACCACATATGGATCCACCAGTGTCATTGCATGTGTGTTCTTTCCACAAACCACATATGGATCCACCAGTGTCATTGCATGTGTATTCTTGTAATGACAAACCACATATCAACCAGTGTCATTGCATGTGTGTTCTTTCCCACAAAACACATATGGATCCTCTAGAGTCATTGCCTGTCTGTTCTTGTAATGACAAACCACATATTGATCAACCATTGTCATTGCATGTGTTATATTTTCATGAACCACATATGGATCCACCAATGTCATTGCATGTGTGTTCTTTTCACAAACCACATATGGATCCACCAATGTCATTGCATGTGTGTTCTTGTAATGAAAAACCACATATGGATCCACCAGTGTCATTGCATGTGTGTTATTTTCATGAACCACATATGGATCCACCCGAGCCATTGCATGCTTGTTCTTTTCACAAACCACATATGGAATCACCAGAGTCATTGCATGTGTTATCTTTTCACAAACCACATATGGATCCACCAGTGTCATTGCATGTGTGTTCTTTCCACAAACCACATATGGATCCTCCAGAGTCATTGCATGTGTGTTCTTGTAATGAAAAACCACATATGGATCCACCAGAGTCATTGCATGTGTGTTCTTTCCATAGACCAGATATGGATCCACCAGAGTCATTGCATGTGTGTTCTTTTCAGAAATCACATATGGATCCACCAGTGTCATTGCATGTGTGTTCTTTCCACAAACCACATATGGATCCACCAATTTCATTGCATGTGTGTTCTTGTAATGACAAACCACATATGGATCCACCAGTGTCATTGCATGTGTGTTCTTTTCAAAAAACACATATGGATCCACTGGTGTCATTGCATGTGTGTTATTTTCACAAACCACATATGGATTCACTAGAGTCATTGCATGTGTTTTCTTTCCATAGACCACATATGGATCCACCAGTATCATTGCATGTGTGTTCTTTCGACAAACCACATATGGATCCACTAGAGTCATTGCATGTGTGTTATTTTCCTAAACCACATATGGATCCACTAGTGCCATTGCATGTCTGTTCTATTCACAAACCACATATGGATCCACCAGAGTCATTGCATGTCTGTTGTTTTCATTAACCATAGCTGGAGTCATTGCATGTTTGTTCTTTTCACAAACCACATATGGATCCACCAGTGTCATTGCATGTGTGTTCTTTCCACAAACCACATATGGATCCAACAGTGTCATTGCATGTGTGTTCTTGTAATGACAAACCACATATGGATAAACCAGTGTCATTGCATGTGTGTTCTTTTCCACAAACCACATATGGATCATCTAGAGTCATTGCCTGTGTGTTCTTGTAATGACAAACCACATATGGATCAACCATTGTCATTGCATGTGTGTTCTTTTCATGAACCACATATGGATGCACCAATGTCATTGCATGTGTGTTCTTTTCACAAACCACATATGGATCGACCAGAGTCATTCCGTGTGTGTTCTTTTCACAAATCACATATGGATCCACCAGTGTCATTGCATGTGTGTTGTTTCCACAAACCACATATGGATCCACTAATGTCATGGCATGTGTGTTCTTGTATTGAAAAACCACATACGGATCCACCAGTGTCATTGCATGTGTGTTCTATTCAAAAACCACATATGGATCCACAAGTGTCATTGCATGTGTGTTCTTTTTGCAAACCACATATGGATCCACCAGAGTCATTGCATGTGTGTTCTTTGAATGACAAACCACATATGGATCCACTAGAGTCATTGCATGTGTGTTCTTTTCACAAACCACATATGGATCCACCAGAGTCACTGCATGTGTGTTCTTTTCAGAAATCACATATGGATCCACCAGTGTCATTGCATGTGTGTTCTTTCCACAAACCACATATGGATCCACCAATGTCATTGCATGTGTGTTCATGTATTGACAAACCACATATGGATCCACCAGTGTCATTGCATGTGTGTTCTTTTCAAAAACCACATATGGATCCACCAATGTCATTGCATGTGTGTTCTTTTCACAAACCACATATGGATCCACCAGAGTCATTGCATGTGTTATCTTTTCACAAACCACATATGGATCCACCAGTGTCATTGGATGTGTGTTCTTTCCACAAACCACGTATGGATCCTCCAGAGTCATTGCATGTGTGTTCTAGTAATGAAAAACCACATATGGATTAACCAATGTCATTGCATGTGTGTTCTTTTCATGAACCACATATGGATCCACCAGTGTCATTGCATGTGTGTTATTTTCACAAACCACATATGGATCCACCGTTGTCATTGCATGTGTGTTCTTTCCACAGACCAGATATGGATCCACCAGTGTCATTGCATCTGTGTTCTTTCAAAAAACCACATATGGATCCACCACTGTCATTGCATGTGTTCTTTCCACAAACCACATATGGATCCACCAGAGTCATTGCATGTGTTATCTTTTCACAAACCACATATGGATCCACCAGTGTCATTGCATATGTGTTCTTTCTATAAACCACATATGGATCCACCAATATCATTGCATGTGTGTTCTTGTAATGACAAACCACATATGGATCCACCAGTGTCATTGCATGTGTGTTCTTTCCATAAACCACATATGGATCCACCAGAGTCATTGCATGTGTTATATTTTCACAAACCACATATGGATCCACCAGTGTCATTGCATGTGTGTTCTTTCCACAAACCACATATGGATCCACCAATGTCATTGCATGTGTGTTCTTGTAATGACAAACCACATATGGATCCACCAGTGTCATTGCATGCGTGTTCTTTTCAAAAACCACATATGGATCCACTAGAGTCATTGCATGTTTGTTATTTTCCTAAACCGCATATGGATCCACTAGTGCCATTGCATGTCTGTTCTTTTCACAAACCACATATGGATCCACCAGAGTCATTGCATGTCTGTTCTTTTCATTAACCATAGCTGGAGTCATTGCATGTTTGTTCTTTTCACAAACCACATATGGATCCACCAGTGTCATTGCATGTGTGTTCTTTCCACAAACCACATATGGATCCAACAGTGTCATTGCATGTGTGTTCTTGTAATGGCAAACCACATATGGATCAACCAGTGTCATTGCATGTGTGTTCTTTTCCACAAACCACATATGGATCATCTAGAGTCATTGCCTGTGTGTTCTTGTAATGACAAATCACATATGGATCAACCATTGTCATTGCATGTGTGTTCTTTTCATGAACCACATATGGATCCACCAATGTCATTGCATGTGTGTTCTTTTCACAAACCACATATGGATCGACCAGAGTCATTGCATGTGTGTTCTTTTCACAAATCACATATGGATCCACCAGTGTCATTGCATGTGTGTTCTTTCCACAAACCACATATGGATCCACTAATGTCATTGCATGTGTGTTCTTGTATTGAAAAACCACATATGGATCCACCAGTGTCATTGCATGTGTTTTCTTTCCACAAACCACATATGGATCCAGCAGTGTCATTGCATGTGTGTTCTTGTAATGACAAACCACATATGGATCAACCAGTGTCATTGCATGTGTGTTCTTTTCCACAAACCACATATGGATCATCTAGAGTCATTGCCTGTGTGTTCTTGTAATGACAAATCACATATGGATCCACCAGAGTCATTGCATGTGTGTTCTTTCCACAGACCAGATATGGATCCACCAGAGTCATTGCATGTGTGTTCTTTTCAGAAATCACATATGGATCCACCAGTGTCATTGCATGTGTGTTCTTTCCACAAACCACATATGGATCCACCAGAGTCATTGCATGTGTTATCTTTTCACAAACCACATATGGATCCACCAGTGTCATTGCATGTGTGTTCTTTCCACAAACCACATATGGATCCACCAATGTCATTGCATGTGTGTTCTTGTAATGACAAACCACATATGGATCCACCAGTGTCATTGCATGTGTGTTATTTCCACAAACCACATATGGATCCACCAGAGTCATTGCATGTGTTATCTTTTCACAAACCACATATGGATCCACCAGTGTCATTGCATGTGTGTTCTTTCCACAAACCACATATGGATCCACCAATGTCATTGCATGTGTGTTCTTGTAATGACAAACCACATATGGATCCACCAGTGTCATTGCATGCGTGTTCTTTTCAAAAACCACATATGGATCCACTAGAGTCATTGCATGTGTGTTATTTTCCTAAACCGCATATGGATCCACTAGTGCCATTGCATGTGTGTTCTTTTCACAAACCACATATGGATCCAACAGTGTCATTGCATGTGTGTTCTTGTAATGACAAACCACATATGGATCAACCAGTGTCATTGCATGTGTGTTCTTTTCCACAAACCACATATGGATCATCTAGAGTCATTGCCTGTGTGTTCTTGTAATGACAAATCACATATGGATCAACCATTGTCATTGCATGTGTGTTCTTTTCATGAACCACATATGGATCCACCAATGTCATTGCATGTGTGTTCTTTTCACAAACCACATATAGATCGACCAGAGTCATTGCATGTGTGTTCTTTTCACAAATCACATATGGATCCACCAGTGTCATTGCATGTGTGTTCTTTCCACAAACCACATATGGATCCACTAATGTCTTTGCATGTGTGTTCTTGTATTGAAAAACCACATATGGATCCACCAGTGTCATTGCATGTGTTTTCTTTCCACAAACCACATATGGATCCAGCAGTGTCATTGCATGTGTGTTCTTGTAATGACAAACCACATATGGATCAACCAGTGTCATTGCATGTGTGTTCTTTTCCACAAACCACATATGGATCATCTAGAGTCATTGCCTGTGTGTTCTTGTAATGACAAATCACATATGGATCAACCATTGTCATTGCATGTGTGTTCTTTTCATGAACCACATATGGATCCACCAATGTCATTGCATGTGTGTTCTTTTCACAAACCACATATGGATCGACCAGAGTCATTGCATGTGTGTTCTTTTCACAAATCACATATGGATCCACCAGTGTCATTGCATGTGTGTTCTTTCCACAAACCACATATGGATCCACGAATGTCATTGCATGTGTGTTCTTGTATTGAAAAACCACATATGGATCCACCAGTGTCATTGCATGCTTGTTCTTTTCACAGACCACAAATGGTTCCACCAGAGTCATTGCATGTGTTATCTTTTCACAAACCACATATGGATCCACCAGTGTCATTGCATGTGTGTTCTTTCCACAAACCATATATGGATCCTCCAGAGTCATTGCATGTGTGTTCTTGTAATGAAAAACCACATATGGATCAACCAGTGTCATTGCATGTGTGTTCTTTTCATGAACCACATATGGATCCACCAGTGTCATTGCATGTGTGTTGTTTTCACAAACCACATATGGATCCACCAGAGTCATTACATGTGTGTTCTTTTCACAAACCACATATGGATCCACTAGTGTCATTGCATGTGTGTTCTTTCCACAAACCACATATGGATCCACTAATGTCATTGCATGTGTGTTCTTGTAATGACAAACCACATATGGATCCACCAGTGTCATTGCATGTGTGTTCTTTTCAAAAACCACATATGGATCCACCAGTGTCATTGCATGTGTGTTATTTTCACAAACCACATATGGGTCCACCAGAGTCATTGCATGTGTCTTCTTTCCATAGACCACATATGGATCCACTAGTATATTTGCATGTGTGTTCTTTCCACAAACCACATATGGATCCACCAGAGTCATTGCATGTGTGTTCTTTTCCTAAACCGCATATGGACCCACTAGTGCCATTGCATGTGTGTTCTTTACACAAAACACATATGGATCCACCAGAGTCATTGCATGTATGTTCTTTTCATGAACCACATATGGATCAACCAGTATCATTGCATGTGTGTTCTTTCCACAAACCACATATGGATCCACCAGAGTCATTGCATGTGTGTTCTTTTCCTAAACCGCATATGGATCCACTAGTGTCATTGCATGTGTGTTGTTTTCACGAACCACATAAGGATCCACCAGAGTCATTGCATGTGTGTTCTTTTCATAAACCACATATGGATCCACTAGTGTCATTACATGTGTGTTCTTTCCACGAACCACATATGGATCCACCAATGTCATTGCATGTGTGTTCTTGTAAT
This sequence comes from Avena insularis, assembly GCA_023614405.1. NCBI lineage: Eukaryota > Viridiplantae > Streptophyta > Magnoliopsida > Poales > Poaceae > Avena > Avena insularis. The sequence continues at coordinate 139,750,215 of CM042684.1, forward strand.
GACAAACCACATATGGATCCACCAGTGTCATTGCATGTGTGTTCTTTTCAAAAATCACATATGGATCCACCAGTGTCATTGCATGTGTGTTATTTCCACAAACCACATATGGATCCACCAGAGTCATTTCATGTGTGTTCTTTCCACAGATCACATATGGATGAACCAGTATCATTGCATGTGTGTTCTTTCCACAAACCACATATGGATCCACCATTGTCATTGCATGTGTGTTCTCTTCAAAAACCACATATGGATCCACCAGAGTCATTGCATGTATGTTCTTTTCATGAACCACATATGGATCAACTAGAGTCATTGCATGTTTGTTCTTTTCACAAACCACATATGGATCCACCGGAGTCATTGCATGTGTGTTCTTTTCATAAACCACATGGATCCCCAGTGTCATTGCATGTGTGTTCTTTTAATAAACCATAGCTAGAGACATTGCATGTCTGTTCTTTTCATTAACCATAGCTGGAGTCATTGCATGTTTGTTCTTTTCAGAAACCACATATGGATCCACCAGTGTCATTGCATGTGTGTTCTTTCCACAAACCACATATGGATCCACCAGTGTCATTGCATGTGTATTCTTGTAATGACAAACCACATATGGATCAACCAGTGTCATTGCATGTGTGTTCTTTCCCACAAACCACATATGGATCCTCTAGAGTCATTGCCTGTCTTTTCTTGTAATGACAAACCAGATATTGATCAACCATTGTCATTGCATGTGTGTTATTTTCATGAACCACATATGGATCCACCAATGTCATTGCATGTGTGTTCTTTTCACAAACCACATATGGATCCACCAGAGTCGTTGCATGTGTGTTCTTTTCAAAAATCACATATGGATCCACCAGTGTCATTGCATGTGTGTTCTTTCCACAAACCACATATGGATCCACCACTGTCATTGCATGTGTGTTCTTGTAATGACAAACCACATATGGATCCACCAGTGTCATTGCATGTGTGTTCTTTTCAAAAACCACATATGGATCCACTAGTGTCATTGCATGTGTGTTCTTTTCACAAACCACATATGGATCCACCAGAGTCATTGCATGTGTGTTATTTACATAAACCACATATGGATCCACCAGAGTCATTGCATGTGTGTTCTTTCCACAAACCACATATGGATCCTCCAGAGTCATTGCATGTGTGTTCTTGTAATGAAAAACCACATATGGTTCAACCAGTGTCATTGCATGTGTGTTCTTTTCATGAACCACATATGGATCCACCAGTGTCATTGCATGTGTGTTGTTTTCACAAACCAAATATGGATCCACCAGAGTCATTTCATGTGTGTTCTTTTCACAAACCACATATGGATCCACTAGTGTCATTGCATGTGTGTTCTTTCCGCAAACCACATATGGATCCACTAATGTCATTGCATGTGTGTTCTTGTAATGACAAACCACATATGGATCCACCAGTGTTATTGCATGTGTGTTCTTTTCAAAAACCACATATGGATCCACCAGTGTCATTGCATGTGTGTTATTTTCACAAACCACATGTGGATCCACCAGAGTCATTGCATGTGTGTTCTTTCCACAGACCAGATATGGATCCACCAGTATATTTGCATGTGTGTTCTTTCCACAAACCACATATGGATCCACCAGAGTCATTGCATGTGTGTTCTTTTCCTAAACCGCATATGGATCCACTAGTGCCCTTGCATGTGTGTTCTTTTCACAAACCACATATGGATCCACCAGAGTCATTGCATGTATGTTCTTTTCATGAACCACATATGGATCAACCAATATCATTGCATGTGTGTTCTTTCCACAAACCACATATGGATCCACTAGAGTCATTGCATATGTGTTCTTTTCCTAAACCGCATATGGATCCACTAGTGCCACTGCATGTGTGTTCTTTTCACAAACCACATCTGGATCCACCAGAGTCATTGCATGTGTTATCTTTTCACAAACCACATATGGATCCACCAGTGTCATTGGATGTGTGTTCTTTCCACAAACCACGTATGGATCCACCAATGTCATTGCATGTGTGTTCTTGTAATGAAAAACCACATATGGATCCACCAGTGTCATTGCATGTGTGTTCTTTTCATGAACCACATATGGATCCACCCGTGTCATTGCATGCTTGTTCTTTTCACAAACCACATATGGATCCACCAGAGTCATTGCATGTGTTATCTGTTCACAAACCACATATGGATCCACCAGTGTCATTGCATGTGTGTTCTTTCCATAAACCACATATGGATCCTCCAGAGTCATTGCATGTGTGTTCTTGTAATGAAAAACCACATATGGATCCACCAGAGTCATTGCATGTGTGTTCTTTCCACAGACCAGATATGGATCCACCAGAGTCATTGCATGTGTGTTCTTTTCAGAAATCACATATGGATCCACCAGTGTCATTGCATGTGTGTTCTTTCCACAAACCACATATGGATCCACCAATGTCATTGCATGTGTGTTCTTGTAATGACAAACCACATATGGATCCACCAGTGTCATTGCATGTGTGTTCTTTTCAAAAACCACATATGGATCCACTGGTGTCATTGCATGTGTGTTATTTTCACAAACCACATATGGATTCACTAGAGTCATTGCATGTGTTTTCTTTCCACAGACCACATATGGATCCACTAGAGTCATTGCATGTCTGTTCTTTTCATTAACCATAGCTGGAGTCATTGCATGTTTGTTCTTTTCACAAACCACATATGGATCCACCAGTGTCATTGCATGTGTGTTCTTTCCACAAACCACATATGGATCCAACAGTGTCATTGCATGTGTGTTCTTGTAATGACAAACCACATATGGATCAACTAGTGTCATTGCATGTGTGTTCTTTTCCACAAACCACATATGGATCATCTAGAGTCATTGCATGTGTGTTCCTGTAATGACAAACCACATATGGATCAACCATTGTCATTGCATGTGTGTTCTTTTCATGAACCACATATGGATCCACCAATGTCATTGCATGTGTGTTCTTTTCACAAACCACATATGGATCAACCAGAGTCATTCCGTGTGTGTTCTTTTCACAAATCACATATGGATCCACTAGTGTCATTGCATGTGTGTTCTTTCCACAAACCACATATGGATCCACTAATGTCATTGCATGTGTGTTCTTGTATTGAAAAACCACATACGGATCCACCAGTGTCATTGCATGTGTGTTTTGTTCAAAAACCACATATGGATCCACAAGTGTCATTGCATGTGTGTTCTTTTTGCAAACCACATATGGATCCACCAGAGTCATTGCATGTGTGTTCTTTAAATGACAAACCACATATGGATCCACTAGAGTCGTTGCATGTGTGTTCTTTTCACAAACCACATATGGATCCACCAGAGTCACTTCATGTGTGTTCTTTTCAGAAATCACATATGGATACACCAGTGTCATTGCATGTGTGTTCTTTCCACAAACCACATATGGATCCACCAATGTCATTGCATGTGTGTTCTTGTAATGACAAACCACATATGGATCCACCAGTGTCATTGCATGTGTTATCTTTTCACAAACCACATATGGATCCACCAGTGTCATTGGATGTGTGTTCTTTCCACAAACCACGTATGGATCCTCCAGAGTCATTGCATGTGTGTTCTTGTAATGAAAAACCACATATGGATTAACCAGTGCCATTGCATGTGTGTTCTTTTCATGAACCACATATGGATCCACCAGTGTCATTGCATGTGTGTTATTTTCACAAACCACATATGGATCCACTAGTGGCATTGCATGTGTGTTCTTTCCACGCACTGATATGGATCCACCAGAGTCATTGCATGTGTGTTCTTTTCAGAAATCACATATGGATCCACCAGTGTCATTGCATGTGTGTTCTTTCCACAAACCACATATGGATCCACCAGAGTCATTGCATGTGTTATCTTTTCACAAACCACATATGGATCCACCAGTGTCATTGCATGTGTGTTCTTTCCACAAACCACATATGGATAAACCAATGTCATTGCATGTGTGTTCTTGTAATGACCAACCACATATGGATCCACCAGTGTCATTGCATGTGTGTTCTTTCCACAAACCACATATGGATCCACCAATGTCATTGCATGTGTGTTCTTGTAATGACAAACCACATATGGATCCACCAGTGTCATTGCATGCGTGTTCTTTTCAAAAACCACATATGGATCCACTAGAGTCATTGGATGTGTGTTATTTTCCTAAACCGCATATGGATCCACTAGTGCCATTGCATGTCTGTTCTTTTCACAAACCACATATGGATCCACCAGAGTCATTGCATGTCTGTTCTTTTCATTAACCATAGCTGGAGTCATTGCATGTTTGTTCTTTTCACAAACCACATATGGATCCACCAGTGTTATTGCATGTGTGTTCTTTCCACAAACCACATATGGATCCAACAGTGTCATTGCATGTGTGTTCTTGTAATGACAAACCACATATGGATCAACCAGTGCCATTGCATGTGTGTTCTTTTCCACAAACCACATATGGATCATCTAGAGTCATTGCCTGTGTGTTCTTGTAATGACAAATCACATATGGATCAACCATTGTCATTGCATGTGTGTTCTTTTCATGAACCACATATGGATCCACCAATGTCATTGCATGTGTGTTATTTTCACAAACCACATATGGATCGACTGCAGTCATTGCATGTGTGTTCTTTTCACAAATCACATATGGATCCACCAGTGTCATTGCATGTGTGTTCTTTCCACAAACCACATATGGATCCACTAATGTCATTGCATGTGTGTTCTTGTATTGAAAAACCACATATGGATCCACCAGTGTCATTGCATGTGTTTTCTGTTCAAAAACCACATATGGATCCACCAGTGTCATTGCATGTGTGTTCTTTTTGCAAACCACATATGGATCCACCAGTCATTGCATGTGTGTTCTTTGAATGACAAACCACATATGGATCCACTAGAGTCATTGCATGTGTGTTCTTTTCACAAACCACATATGGATCCACCAGAGTCATTGCATGTGTGTTCTTTTCATAAACCACATATGGATCCACCAGTGTCATTGCATGTGTGTTCTTGTCACAAACCACATATGGATCCACCAGAGTCATTGCATGTGTTATCTTTTCACAAACCACATATGGATCCACCAGTGTCATTGCATGTGTGTTCTTTACACAAACCACATATGGATCCACCAGTATCATTGCATGTGTGTTCTTGTAATGAAAAACCACATATGGATCCACCAGTCATTGCATGTGTGTTCTTTTCAAAACCACATTTTGATCCCCCAGTGTCATTGCATGTGTGTTCTTTTCACAAACCACATATTGATCCACCAGAGTCATTGCATGTGTTACCTTTTCACAAACCACATATGGATCCACCAGTGTCATTGGATGTGTGTTCTTTCCACAAACCACATATGGATCCTCCAGTCATTGCATGTGTGTTCTTGTAATTAAAAACCACATATGGATTAACCAGTTTCATTGCATGTGTGTTCTTTTCATGAACCACATATGGATCCCCCAGTGTCATTGCATGTGTGTTATTTTCACAAACCACATATGGATCCACAGTCATTGCATGTGTGTTCTTTCCACCACTGATATGGATCCACCGAGTCATTGCATGTGTGTTCTTTTCAGAAATCACATATGGATCCACCAAGTGTCATTGCATGTGTGTTCTTTCCACAAACCACATATGGATCCACCAATGTCATTGCATGTGTGTTCTTGTAATGACAAACCACATATGGATCCACCAGTGTCATTGCATGTGTGTTCTCTTCAAAACCACATATGGATCCACCGTGTCATTGCATGTGTGTTATTTTCACAAACCACATATGGATTCACTAGAGTCATTGCATGTGTTTTCTTTCCACAGACCACATATGGATCCACCAGTATCATTGCATGTGTGTTCTTTCGACAAACCACATATGGATCCACTAGAGTCATTGCATGTGTGTTATTTTCCTAAACCGCATATGGATCCACTAGTGCTATTGCATGTCCTTCTTTTCACAAACCACATATGGATCCACCGTAGTCATTGCATGTGTTGTTTTCATTAACCATAGCTGGAGTCATTGCATGTTTGTTCTTTTCACAAACCACATATGGATCCACCAGTGTCATTGCATGTGTGTTCTTTACACAAACCACATATGGATCCAACAGTGTCATTGCATGTGTGTTCTTGTAATGAGAAACCACATATGGATCAACCAGTGTCATTGCATGTGTGTTCTTTTCCAAAAACCACATATGGATCATCTAGAGTCATTGCCTGTGTGTTCTTGTAATGACAAACCACATATGGATCAACCATTGTCATTGCATGTGTGTTCTTTTCATGAACCACATATGGATCCACCAATGTCATTGCATGTGTGTTCTTTTCACAAACCACATATGGATCGACCAGAGTCATTCCGTGTGTGTTCTTTTCACAAATCACATATGGATCCACCAGTGGCATTGCATGTGTGTTCTTTCCACAAACCACATATGGATCCACTAATGTCATTGCATGTATGTTCTTGTATTGAAAAACCCCATATGGATCCACAAGTGTCATTGCATGTGTGTTCTGTTCAAAAACCACATATGGATCCACAAGTGTCATTGCATGTGTGTTCTTTTTGCAAACCACATATCGATCCACCAGAGTCATTGCATGTGTGTTCTTTGAATGACAAACCACATATGGATCCACTAGAGTCATTGCGTGTGTGTTCTTTTCACAAACCACATATGGATCCACCAGAGTCACTGCATGTGTGTTCTTTTCAGAAATCACATATGGATCCACCAGTGTCATTGCATGTGTGTTCTTTCCACAAACCACATATGGATCCACCAGTGTCATTGCACGTGTGTTCTTTTCAAAAACCACATATGGATCCACCAGTGTCATTGCATGTGTGTTCTTTTCACAAACCACATATGGATCCACCAGTGTTATTGCATGTGTGTTCTTTCCATAAACCACATATGGATCCAACAGTGTCATTGCATGTGTGTTCTTGTAATGACAAACCACATATGGATCAACCAGTGTCATTGCATGTGTGTTCTTTTCCACAAACCACATATGGATCATCTAGAGTCATTGCCTGTGTGTTCTTGTAATGACAAATCACATATGGATCAACCATTGTCATTGCATGTGTGTTCTTTTCATGAACCACATATAGATCCACCAATGTCATTGCATGTGTGTTCTTTTCACAAACCACATATGGATCGACCAGAGTCATTGCATGTGTGTTCTTTTCACAAATCACATATGGATCCACCAGTGTCATTGCATGTGTGTTCTTTCCACAAACCACATATGGATCCACTAATGTCATTGCATGTGTGTTCTTGTATTGAAAAACCACATATGGATCCACCAGTGTCATTGCATGTGTTTTCTGTTCAAAAACCACATATGGATCCACAAGTGTCATTGCATGTGTGTTCTTTTTGCAAACCACATATGGATCCACCAGAGTCATTGCATGTGTGTTCTTTGAATGACAAACCACATATGGATCCACTAGAGTCATTGCATGTGTGTTCTTTTCACAAACCACATATGGATCCACCAGAGTCATTGCATGTGTGTTCTTTTCAGAAATCACATATGGATCCACCAGTGTCATTGCATGTGTGTTCTTTCCACAAACCACATATGGATCCACCAGAGTCATTGCATGTGTTATCTTTTCACAAACCACATATGGATCCACCAGTGTCATTGCATGTGTGTTCTTTCCACAAACCACATATGGATCCACCAATATCATTGCATGTGTGTTCTTGTAATGACAAACCACATATGGATCCACCAGTGTCATTGCATGTGTGTTCTTTTCAAAAACCACATATGGATCCACCAGTGTCATTGCATGTGTGTTCTTTTCACAAACCACATATTGATCCACCAGAGTCATTGCATGTGTTATCTTTTCACAAACCACATATGGATCCACCAGTGTCATTGGATGTGTGTTCTTTCCACAAACCACATATGGATCCTCCAGAGTCATTGCATGTGTGTTCTTGTAATGAAAAACCACATATGGATTAACCAGTGTCATTGCATGTGTGTTCTTTTCATGAACCACATATGGATCCCCCAGTGTCATTGCATGTGTGTTATTTTCACAAACCACATATGGATCCACCAGAGTCATTGCATGTGTGTTCTTTCCACAGACCAGATATGGATCCACCAGAGTCATTGCATGTGTGTTCTTTTCAGAAATCACATATGGATCCACCAGTGTCATTGCATGTGTGTTCTTTCCACAAACCACATATGGATCCACCAATGTCATTGCATGTGTGTTCTTGTAATGACAAACCACATATGGATCCACCAGTGTCATTGCATGTGTGTTCTTTTCAAAAACCACATATGGATCCACTGGTGTCATTGCATGTGTGTTATTTTCACAAACCACATATGGATTCACTAGAGTCATTGCATGTGTTTTCTTTCCACAGACCACATATGGATCCACCAGTATCATTGCATGTGTGTTCTTTCGACAAACCACATATGGATCCACTAGAGTCATTGCATGTGTGTTATTTTCCTAAACCGCATATGGATCCACTAGTGCTATTGCATGTCTGTTCTTTTCACAAACCACATATGGATCCACCAGAGTCATTGCATGTCTGTTCTTTTCATTAACCATAGCTGGAGTCATTGCATGTTTGTTCTTTTCACAAACCACATATGGATCCACCAGTGTCATTGCATGTGTGTTCTTTCCACAAACCACATATGGATCCAACAGTGTCATTGCATGTGTGTTCTTGTAATGACAAACCACATATGGATCAACCAGTGTCATTGCATGTGTGTTCTTTTCCAAAAACCACATATGGATCATCTAGAGTCATTGCCTGTGTGTTCTTGTAATGACAAACCACATATGGATCAACCATTGTCATTGCATGTGTGTTCTTTTCATGAACCACATATGGATCCACCAATGTCATTGCATGTGTGTTCTTTTCACAAACCACATATGGATCGACCAGAGTCATTCCGTGTGTGTTCTTTTCACAAATCACATATGGATCCACCAGTGTCATTGCATGTGTGTTCTTTCCACAAACCACATATGGATCCACTAATGTCATTGCATGTATGTTCTTGTATTGAAAAACCCCATATGGATCCACAAGTGTCATTGCATGTGTGTTCTGTTCAAAAACCACATATGGATCCACAAGTGTCATTGCATGTGTGTTCTTTTTGCAAACCACATATCGATCCACCAAAGTCATTGCATGTGTGTTCTTTGAATGACAAACCACATATGGATCCACTAGAGTCATTGCGTGTGTGTTCTTTTCACAAACCACATATGGATCCACCAGAGTCACTGCATGTGTGTTCTTTTCAGAAATCACATATGGATCCACAGGTCATTGCATGTGTGTTCTTTCCACAAACCACATATGGATCCACCAGTGTCATTGCACGTGTGTTCTTTTCAAAAACCACATATGGATCCACCAGTGTCATTGCATGTGTGTTCTTTTCACAAACCACATATGGATCCACCAGTGTTATTGCATGTGTGTTCTTTCCACAAACCACATATGGATCCAACAGTGTCATTGCATGTGTGTTCTTGTAATGACAAACCACATATGGATCAACCAGTGTCATTGCATGTGTGTTCTTTTCCACAAACCACATATGGATCATCTAGAGTCATTGCCTGTGTGTTCTTGTAATGACAAATCACATATGGATCAACCATTGTCATTGCATGTGTGTTCTTTTCATGAACCACATATAGATCCACCAATGTCATTGCATGTGTGTTCTTTTCACAAACCACATATGGATCGACCAGAGTCATTGCATGTGTGTTCTTTTCACAAATCACATATGGATCCACCAGTGTCATTGCATGTGTGTTCTTTCCACAAACCACATATGGATCCACTAATGTCATTGCATGTGTGTTCTTGTATTGAAAAACCACATATGGATCCACCAGTGTCATTGCATGTGTTTTCTGTTCAAAAACCACATATGGATCCACAAGTGTCATTGCATGTGTGTTCTTTTTGCAAACCACATATGGATCCACCAGAGTCATTGCATGTGTGTTCTTTGAATGACAAACCACATATGGATCCACTAGAGTCATTGCATGTGTGTTCTTTTCACAAACCACATATGGATCCACCAGAGTCATTGCATGTGTGTTCTTTTCAGAAATCACATATGGATCCACCAGTGTCATTGCATGTGTGTTCTTTCCACAAACCACATATGGATCCACCAGAGTCATTGCATGTGTTATCTTTTCACAAACCACATATGGATCCACCAGTGTCATTGCATGTGTGTTCTTTCCACAAACCACATATGGATCCACCAATATCATTGCATGTGTGTTCTTGTAATGACAAACCACATATGGATCCACCAGTGTCATTGCATGTGTGTTCTTTTCAATAACCACATATTGATCCACCAGTGTCATTGCATGTGTGTTCTTTTCACAAACCACATATTGATCCACCAGAGTCATTGCATGTGTTATCTTTTCACAAACCACATATGGATCCACCAGTGTCATTGGATGTGTGTTCTTTCCACAAACCACATATGGATCCTCCAGAGTCATTGCATGTGTGTTCTTGTAATGAAAAACCACATATGGATTAACCACTGTCATTGCATGTGTGTTCTTTTCATGAACCACATATGGATCCCCCAGTGTCATTGCATGTGTGTTATTTTCACAAACCACATATGGATCCACCAGTCATTGCATGTGTGTTCTTTCCACAGACTGTATATGGATCCACCGAGTCATTGCATGTGTGTTCTTTCGTAAATCACATATGGATCCACCAGTGTCATTACATGTGTGTTCTTTCCACAAACCACATATGGATCAACCATTGTCATTGCATGTGTGTTCTTGTAATGACAAACCACAAATGGATCCACAGTGTCATTGCATGTGTGTTCTTTTCAAAACCACATATGGATCCACCGTGTCATTGCATGTGTGTTATTTTCACAAACCACATATGGATTCACTAGAGTCATTGCATGTGTTTTCTTTCCACAGACCACATATGGATCCACCAGTATCATTGCATGTGTGTTCTTTCGACAAACCACATATGGATCCACTAGAGTCATTGCATGTGTGTTATTTTCATAAACCGCATATGGATCCACTAGTGACATTGCATGTTCTTTTCAGTAACCACATATGGATCCACCAGTGTCATTGCATGTGTGTTCTTTCCACAAACCACATATGGATCCAACAGTGTCATTGCATGTGTGTTCTTGTAATGACAAACCACATATGGATCAACCAGTGTCATTGCATGTGTGTTCTTTTCCACAAACCACATATGGATCATCTAGAGTCATTGCCTGTGTGTTCTTGTAATGACAAACCACATATGGATCAACCATTGTCATTGCATGTGTGTTCTTTTCATGAACCACATATGGATCCACCAATGTCATTGCATGTGTGTTCTTTTCACAAACCACATATGGATCGACCAGAGTCATTCCGTGTGTGTTCTTTTCACAAATCACATATGGATCCACCAGTGTCATTGCATGTGTGTTCTTTCCACAAACCACATATGGATCCACTAATGTCATTGCATGTATGTTCTTGTATTGAAAAACCCCATATGGATCCACCAGTGTCATTGCATGTGTGTTCTGTTCAAAAACCACATATGGATCCACAAGTGTCATTGCATGTGTGTTCTTTTTGCAAACCACATATGGATCCACCAGAGTCATTGCATGTGTGTTCTTTGAATGACAAACCACATATGGATCCACTAGAGTCATTGTGTGTGTGTTCTTTTCACAAACCACATATGGATCCACCAGAGTCACTGCATGTGTGTTCTTTTCAGAAATCACATATGGATCCACCAGTGTCATTGCATGTGTGTTCTTTCCACAAACCACATATGTATCCACCAGTGTCATTGCACGTGTGTTCTTTTCAAAAACCACATATGGATCCACCAGTGTCATTGCATGTGTGTTCTTTTCACAAATCACATATGGATCCACCAGTGTCATTGCATGTGTGTTCTTTCCACAAACCACATATGGATCCACTAATGTCTTTGCATGTGTGTTCTTGTATTGAAAAACCACATATGGATCCACCAGTGTCATTGCATGTGTTTTCTTTCCACAAACCACATATGGATCCACCAGTGTCACTGCATGTGTTTTCTGTTCAAAAACCACATATGGATCCACAAGTGTCATTGCATGTGTGTTCTTTTTGCAAACCACATATGGATCCACCAGAGTCATTGCATGTGTGTTCTTTGAATGACAAACCACATATGGATCCACTAGAGTCATTGCATGTGTGTTCTTTTCACAAACCACATATGGATCCACCAGAGTCATTGCATGTGTGTTCTTTTCAGAAATCACATATGGATCCACCAGTGTCATTGCATGTGTGTTCTTTCCACAAACCACATATGGATCCACCAGAGTCATTGCATGTGTTATCTTTTCACAAACCACATATGGATCCACCAGTGTCATTGCATGTGTGTTCTTTCCACAAACCACATATGGATCCACCAATATCATTGCATGTGTGTTCTTGTAATGACAAACCACATATGGATCCACCAGTGTCATTGCATGTGTGTTCTTTTCAAAAACCACATATGGATCCACCAGTGTCATTGCATGTGTGTTCTTTTCACAAACCACATATTGATCCACCAGAGTCATTGCATGTGTTATCTTTTCACAAACCACATATGGATCCACCAGTGTCATTGGATGTGTGTTCTTTCCACAAACCACATATGGATCCTCCAGAGTCATTGCATGTGTGTTCTTGTAATGAAAAACCACATATGGATTAACCAGTGTCATTGCATGTGTGTTCTTTTCATGAACCACATATGGATCCCCCAGTGTCATTGCATGTGTGTTATTTTCACAAACCACATATGGATCCACCAGAGTCATTGCATGTGTGTTCTTTCCACAGACCAGATATGGATCCACCAGAGTCATTGCATGTGTGTTCTTTTCAGAAATCACATATGGATCCACCAGTGTCATTGCATGTGTGTTCTTTCCACAAACCACATATGGATCCACCAATGTCATTGCATGTGTGTTCTTGTAATGACAAACCACATATGGATCCACCAGTGTCATTGCATGTGTGTTCTTTTCAAAAACCACATATGGATCCACTGGTGTCATTGCATGTGTGTTATTTTCACAAACCACATATGGATTCACTAGAGTCATTGCATGTGTTTTCTTTCCACAGACCACATATGGATCCACCAGTATCATTGCATGTGTGTTCTTTCGACAAACCACATATGGATCCACTAGAGTCATTGCATGTGTGTTATTTTCCTAAACCGCATATGGATCCACTAGTGCCATTGCATGTCTGTTCTTTTCACAAACCACATATGGATCCACCAGTGTCATTGCATGTGTGTTCTTTCCACAAACCACATATGGATCCAACAGTGTCATTGCATGTGTGTTCTTGTAATGACAAACCACATATGGATCAACCAGTGTCATTGCATGTGTGTTCTTTTCCACAAACCACATATGGATCATCTAGAGTCATTGCCTGTGTGTTCTTGTAATGACAAACCACATATGGATCAACCATTGTCATTGCATGTGTGTTCTTTTCATGAACCACATATGGATCCACCAATGTCATTGCATGTGTGTTCTTTTCACAAACCACATATGGATCGACCAGAGTCATTCCGTGTGTGTTCTTTTCACAAATCACATATGGATCCACCAGTGTCATTGCATGTGTGTTCTTTCCACAAACCACATATGGATCCACTAATGTCATTGCATGTATGTTCTTGTAATGAAAAACCCCATATGGATCCACCAGTGTCATTGCATGTGTGTTCTGTTCAAAAACCACATATGGATCCACAAGTGTCATTGCATGTGTGTTCTTTTTGCAAACCACATATGGATCCACCAGAGTCATTGCATGTGTGTTCTTTGAATGACAAACCACATATGGATCCACTAGAGTCATTGTGTGTGTGTTCTTTTCACAAACCACATATGGATCCACCAGAGTCACTGCATGTGTGTTCTTTTCAGAAATCACATATGGATCCACCAGTGTCATTGCATGTGTGTTCTTTCCACAAACCACATATGTATCCACCAGTGTCATTGCACGTGTGTTCTTTTCAAAAACCACATATGGATCCACCAGTGTCATTGCATGTGTGTTCTTTTCACAAATCACAGATGGATCCACCAGTGTCATTGCATGTGTGTTCTTTCCACAAACCACATATGGATCCACTAATGTCTTTGCATGTGTGTTCTTGTATTGAAAAACCACATATGGATCCACCAGTGTCATTGCATGTGTTTTCTTTCCACAAACCACATATGGATCCACCAGTGTCATTGCATGTGTGTTCTTTTTGCAAACCACATATGGATCCACCAGAGTCATTGCATGTGTGTTCTTTGAATGACAAACCACATATGGATCCACTAGAGTCATTGCATGTGTGTTCTTTTCACAAACCACATATGGATCCACCAGAGTCATTGCATGTGTGTTCTTTTCAGAAATCACATATGGATCCACCAAAGGTCATTGCATGTGTGTTCTTTCCACAAACCACATATGGATCCACCAGAGTCATTGCATGTGTTATCTTTTCACAAACCACATATGGATCCACCAGTGTCATTGCATGTGTGTTCTTTCCACAAACCACATATGGATCCACCAATATCATTGCATGTGTGTTCTTGTAATAACAAACCACATATGGATCCACCAGTGTCATTGCATGTGTGTTCTTTTCAAAAACCACATATGGATCCACCAGTGTCATTGCATGTGTGTTCTTTTCACAAACCACATATTGATCCACCAGAGTCATTGCATGTGTTATCTTTTCACAAACCACATATGGATCCACCAGTGTCATTGGATGTGTGTTCTTTCCACAAACCACATATGGATCCTCCAGAGTCATTGCATGTGTGTTCTTGTAATGAAAAACCACATATGGATTAACCAGTGTCATTGCATGTGTGTTCTTTTCATGAACCACATATGGATCCCCCAGTGTCATTGCATGTGTGTTATTTTCACAAACCACATATGGATCCACGAGAGTCATTGCATGTATGTTCTTTCCACAGACCAGATATG
The DNA here is from genome assembly GCA_023614405.1 of Avena insularis. Taxonomy (NCBI): domain Eukaryota; kingdom Viridiplantae; phylum Streptophyta; class Magnoliopsida; order Poales; family Poaceae; genus Avena; species Avena insularis. The sequence goes on from CM042684.1 coordinate 139,765,506, forward strand.
GATCCACCAGAGTCATTGCATGTGTGTTCTTTTCAGAAATCACATATGGATCCACCAGTGTCATTACATGTGTCTTCTTTCCACAAACCACATATGGATCCACCAATGTCATTGCATGTGTGTTCTTGTAATGACAAACCACATATGGATCCACCAGTGTCATTGCATGTGTGTTCTTTCAAAACCACATATGGATCCACCGGTGTCATTGCATGTGTGTTATTTTCACAAACCACATATGGATTCACTAGAGTCATTGCATGTGTTTTCTTTCCACAGACCACATATGGATCCACCAGTATCATTGCATGTGTGTTCTTTCGACAAACCACATATGGATCCACTAGAGTCATTGCATGTGTGTTATTTTCCTAAACCGCATATGGATCCACTAGTGCCATTGCATGTCTGTTCTTTTCACAAACCACATATGGATCCACCAGTGTCATTGCATGTGTGTTCTTTCCACAAACCACATATGGATCCAACAGTGTCATTGCATGTGTGTTCTTGTAATGACAAACCACATATGGATCAACCAGTGTCATTGCATGTGTGTTCTTTTCCACAAACCACATATGGATCATCTAGAGTCATTGCCTGTGTGTTCTTGTAATGACAAACCACATATGGATCAACCATTGTCATTGCATGTGTGTTCTTTTCATGAACCACATATGGATCCACCAATGTCATTGCATGTGTGTTCTTTTCACAAACCACATATGGATCGACCAGAGTCATTCCGTGTGTGTTCTTTTCACAAATCACATATGGATCCACCAGTGTCATTGCATGTGTGTTCTTTCCACAAACCACATATGGATCCACTAATGTCATTGCATGTATGTTCTTGTATTGAAAAACCCCATATGGATCCACTAGTGTCATTGCATGTGTGTTCTGTTCAAAAACCACATATGGATCCACAAGTGTCATTGCATGTGTGTTCTTTTTGCAAACCACATATGGATCCACCAGAGTCATTGCATGTGTGTTCTTTGAATGACAAACCACATATGGATCCACTAGAGTCATTGTGTGTGTGTTCTTTTCACAAACCACATATGGATCCACCAGAGTCACTGCATGTGTGTTCTTTTCAGAAATCACATATGGATCCACCAGTGTCATTGCATGTGTGTTATTTCCACAAACCACATATGTATCCACCAGTGTCATTGCACGTGTGTTCTTTTCAAAAACCACATATGGATCCACCAGTGTCATTGCATGTGTGTTCTTTTCACAAACCACATATGGATCCACCAGTGTTATTGCATGTGTGTTCTTTCCACAAACCACATATGGATCCAACAGTGTCATTGCATGTGTGTTCTTGTAATGACAAACCACATATGGATCAACCAGTGTCATTGCATGTGTGTTCTTTTCCACAAACCACATATGGATCATCTAGAGTCATTGCCTGTGTGTTATTGTAATGACAAATCACATACGAATCAACCATTGTCATTGCATGTGTGTTCTTTTCATGAACCACATATGGATCCACCAATGTCATTGCATGTGTGTTCTTTTCACAAACCACATATGGATCGACCAGAGTCATTGCATGTGTGTTCTTTTCACAAATCACATATGGATCCACCAGTGTCATTGCATGTGTGTTCTTTCCACAAACCACATACGGATCCACTAATGTCATTGCATGTGTGTTCTTGTATTGAAAAACCACATATGGATCCACTAGTGTCATTGCATGTGTTTTCTGTTCAAAAACCACATATGGATCCACAAGTGTCATTGCATGTGTGTTCTTTTTGCAAACCACATATGGATCCACCAGAGTCATTGCATGTGTGTTCTTTGAATGACAAACCACATATGGATCCACTAGAGTCATTGCATGTGTGTTCTTTTCAGAAACCACATATGGATCCACCAGAGTCATTGCATGTGTGTTCTTTTCAGAAATCACATATGGATCCACCAGTGTCATTGCATGTGTGTTCTTTCCACAAACCACATATGGATCCACCAGAGTCATTGCATGTGTTATCTTTTCAAAAACCACATATGGATCCACCAGTGTCATTGCATGTGTGTTCTTTCCACAAACCACATATGGATCCACCAATATCATTGCATGTGTGTTCTTGTAATGACAAACCACATATGGATCCACCAGTGTCATTGCATGTGTGTTCTTTTCAAAAACCACATATGGATCCACCAGTGTCATTGCATGTGTGTTCTTTTCACAAACCACATATTGATCCACCAGAGTCATTGCATGTGTTATCTTTTCACAAACCACATATGGATCCACCAGTCTCATTGGATGTGTGTTCTTTCCACAAACCACATATGGATCCTCCAGAGTCATTGCATGTGTGTTCTTGTAATGAAAAACCACATATGGATTAACCAGTGTCATTGCATGTGTGTTCTTTTCATGAACCACATATGGATCCCCCAGTGTCATTGCATGTGTGTTATTTTCACAAACCACATATGGATCCACCAGAGTCATTGCATGTGTGTTCTTTCCACATACCAGATATGGATCCACCAGAGTCATTGCATGTGTGTTCTTTTCAGAAATCACATATGGATCCACCAGTGTCATTGCATGTGTGTTCTTTCCACAAACCACATATGGATCCACCAATGTCATTGCATGTGTGTTCTTGTAATGACAAACCACATATGGATCCACCAGTGTCATTGCATGTGTGTTCTTTTCAAAAACCACATATGGATCCACTGTCATTGCATGTGTGTTATTTTCACAAACCACATATGGATTCACTAGAGTCATTGCATGTGTTTTCTTTCCACAGACCACATATGGATCCACCAGTATCATTGCATGTGTGTTCTTTCGACAAACCACATATGGATCCACTAGAGTCATTGCATGTGTGTTATTTTCCTAAACCGCATATGGATCCACTAGTGCCATTGCATGTCCTCTTTTCACAAACCACATATGGATCCACCAGAGTCATTGCATGTCTATTCTTTTCATTAACCATAGCTGGAGTCATTGCATGTTTGTTCTTTTCACAAACCACATATGGATCCACCAGTGTCATTGCATGTGTGTTCTTTCCAAACCACATATGGATCCAACAGTGTCATTGCATGTGTGTTCCTGTAATGACAAACCACGTATGGATCAACCAGTGTCATTGCATGTGTGTTCTTTTCCACAAACCACATATGGATCAACTAGAGTCATTGCCTGTGTGTTCTTGTAATGACAAACCACATATGGATCAACCATTGTCATTGCATGTGTGTTCTTTTCATGAACCACATATGGATCCACCAATGTCATTGCATGTGTGTTATTTTCACAAACCACATATGGATCGACCAGAGTCATTCCATGTGTGTTCTTTTCACAAATCACATATGGATCCACCAGTGTCATTGCATGTGTGTTCTTTCCACAAACCACATATGGATCCACCAGAGTCATTGCATGTGTTATCTTTTCACAAACCACATATGGATCCACCAATGTCATTGCATGTGTGTTCTTTCCACAAACCACATATGGATCCACCAATGTCATTGCATGTGTGTTCTTGTAATGACAAACCACATATGGATCCACCAGTGTCATTGCATGTGTGTTCTTTTCAGAAACCACATATGGATCCACCAGTGTCATTGCATGTGTGTTCTTTTCACAAACCACATATGGATCCACCAGAGTCATTGCATGTGTTATCTTTTCACAAACCACATATGGATCCACCAGTGTCATTGGATGTGTGTTCCTTCCACAAACCACGTATGGATCCTCCAGAGTCATTGCATGTGTGTTCTTGTAATGAAAAACCACATATGGATTAACCAGTGTCATTGCATGTGTGTTCTTTTCATGAACCACATATGGATCCACCAGTGTCATTGCATGTGTGTTATTTTCACAAACCACATATGGATCCACCAGAGTCATTGCATGTGTGTTCTTTCCACAGACCAGATATGGATCCACCAGAGTCATTGCATGTGTGTTCTTTTCAGAAATCACATATGGATCCACCAGTGTCATTGCATGTGTGTTCTTTCCACAAACCACATATGGATCCACCAATGTCATTGCATGTGTGTTCTTGTAATGACAAACCACATATGGATCCACCAGTGTCATTGCATGTGTGTTCTTTTCAAAAACCACATATGGATCCACTGGTGTCATTGCATGTGTGTTATTTTCACAAACCACATATGGATTCACTAGAGTCATTGCATGTGTTTTCTTTCCACAGACCACATATGGATCCACCAGTATCATTGCATGTGTGTTCTTTCGACAAACCACATATGGATCCACTAGAGTCATTGCATGTGTGTTATTTTCCTAAACCGCATATGGATCCACTAGTGCCATTGCATGTCTGTTCTTTTCACAAACCACATATGGATCCACCAGAGTCATTGCATGTCTATTCTTTTCATTAACCATAGCTGGAGTCATTGCATGTTTGTTCTTTTCACAAACCACATATGGATCCACCAGTGTCATTGCATGTGTGTTCTTTCCACAAACCACATATGGATCCAACAGTGTCATTGCATGTGTGTTCCTGTAATGACAAACCACGTATGGATCAACCAGTGTCATTGCATGTGTGTTCTTTTCCACAAACCACATATGGATCAACTAGAGTCATTGCCTGTGTGTTCTTGTAATGACAAACCACATATGGATCAACCATTGTCATTGCATGTGTGTTCTTTTCATGAACCACATATGGATCCACCAATGTCATTGCATGTGTGTTATTTTCACAAACCACATATGGATCGACCAGAGTCATTCCATGTGTGTTCTTTTCACAAATCACATATGGATCCACCAGTGTCATTGCATGTGTGTTCTTTCCACAAACCACATATGGATCCACCAGAGTCATTGCATGTGTTATCTTTTCACAAACCACATATGGATCCACCAATGTCATTGCATGTGTGTTCTTTCCACAAACCACATATGGATCCACCAATGTCATTGCATGTGTGTTCTTGTAATGACAAACCACATATGGATCCACCAGTGTCATTGCATGTGTGTTCTTTTCAGAAACCACATATGGATCCACCAGTGTCATTGCATGTGTGTTCTTTTCACAAACCACATATGGATCCACCAGAGTCATTGCATGTGTTATCTTTTCACAAACCACATATGGATCCACCAGTGTCATTGGATGTGTGTTCTTTCCACAAACCACGTATGGATCCTCCAGAGTCATTGCATGTGTGTTCTTGTAATGAAAAACCACATATGGATTAACCAGTGTCATTGCATGTGTGTTCTTTTCATGAACCACATATGGATCCACCAGTGTCATTGCATGTGTGTTATTTTCACAAACCACATATGGATCCACCAGAGTCATTGCATGTGTGTTCTTTCCACAGACCAGATATGGATCCACCAGAGTCATTGCATGTGTGTTCTTTTCAGAAATCACATATGGATTCACCAGTGTCATTGCATGTGTGTTCTTTCCACAAACCACATATGGATCCACCAATGTCATTGCATGTGTGTTCTTGTAGTGACAAACCACATATGGATCCACCAGTGTCATTGCATGTGTGTTCTTTTCAAAAACCACATATGGATCCACTGGTGTCATTGCATGTGTGTTATTTTCACAAACCACATATGGATTCACTAGAGTCATTGCATGTGTTTTCTTTCCACAGACCACATATGGATCCACCAGTATCATTGCATGTGTGTTCTTTCGACAAACCACATATGGATCCACTAGAGTCATTGCATGTGTGTTATTTTCCTAAACCGCATATGGATCCACTAGTGCCATTGCATGTCTGTTCTTTTCACAAACCACATATGGATCCACCAGAGTCATTGCATGTCTGTTCTTTTCATTAACCATAGCTGGAGTCATTGCATGTTTGTTCTTTTCACAAACCACATATGGATCCACCAGTGTCATTACATGTGTGTTCTTTCCACAAACCACATATGGATCCAACAGTGTCATTGCATGTGTGTTCTTGTAATAACAAACCACATATGGATCAACCAGTGTCATTGCATGTGTGTTCTTTTCCACAAACCACATATGGATCATCTAGAGTCATTGCCTGTGTGTTCTTGTAATGACAAACCACATATGGATCAACCATTGTCATTGCATGTGTGTTCTTTTCATGAACCACATATGGATCCACCAATGTCATTGCATGTGTGTTCTTTTCACAAACCACATATGGATCGACCAGAGTCATTCCGTGTGTGTTCTTTTCACAAATCACATATGGATCCACCAGTGTCGTTGCATGTGTGTTCTTTCCACAAACCACATATGGATCCACTAATGTCATTGCATGTATGTTCTTGTATTGAAAAACCCCATATGGATCCACCAGTGTCATTGCATGTGTGTTCTGTTCAAAAACCACATATGGATCCACAAGTGTCATTGCATGTGTGTTCTTTTTGCAAACCACATATGGATCCACCAGAGTCATTGCATGTGTGTTCTTTGAATGACAAACCACATATGGATCCACTAGAGTTATTGCATGTGTGTTCTTTTCACAAACCACATATGGATCCACCAGAGTCACTGCATGTGTGTTCTTTTCAGAAATCACATATGGATCCACCAGTGTCACTGCATGTGTGTTCTTTCCACAAACCACATATGGATCCACCAGTGTCATTGCATGTGTGTTCTTTTCAAAAACCACATATGGATCCACCAGTGTCATTGCATGTGTGTTCTTTTCACAAACCACATATGGATCCACCAGAGTCATTGCATGTGTTATCTTTTCACAATCCACATATGGATCCACCAGTGTCATTGGATGTGTGTTCTTTCCACAAACCACGTATGGATCCTCCAGAGTCATTGCATGTGTGTTCTTGTAATGAAAAACCACATATGGATTAACCAGTGTCATTGCATGTGTGTTCTTTTCATGAACCACATATGGATCCACCCGTGTCATTGCATGTTTGTTCTTTTCACAAACCACATATGGATCCATCAGAGTAATTGCATGTGTTATCTTTTCACAAACCACATATGGTTCCACCAGTGTCATTTCATGTGTGTTCTTTCCACAAACCACATATGGATCCACCAATGTCATTGCATGTGTGTTCTTTTCAGAAATCACATATGGATCCACCAGTGTCATTGCATGTGTGTTCTTTCCACAAACCACATATGGATACACCAAAGTCATTGCATGTGTTATCTTTTCACAAACCACATATGGATCCACCAGTGTCATTGCATGTGTGTTCTTTCCACAAACCACATATGGATCCACCAATGTCATTGCATGTGTGTTCTTGTAACGACAAACCACATATGGATCCACCAGTGTCATTGCATGTGTGTTCTTTCCACAAACCACATATGGATCCACCAGAGTCATTGCATGTGTTATCTTTTCACAAACCACATATGGATCCACCAGTGTCATTGCATGTGTGTTCTTTCCACAAACCACATATGGATCCACCAATGTCATTGCATGTGTGTTCTTGTAATGACAAACCTCATATGGATCCACCAGTGTCATTGCATGCTTGTTCTTTTCAAAAACCACATATGGATCCACAAGTGTCATCGCATATGTGTTCTTTTCACAAACCACATATGGATCCACCAGAGTCATTGCATGTGTTATCTTTTCACAAACCACATATGGATCCACCAGTGTCATTGCATGTGTGTTCTTTCCACAAACCACGTATGGATCCTCCAGAGTCATTGCATGTGTGTTCTTCTAATGAAAAACCACATATGGATTAACCAGTGTCATTGCATGTGTGTTCTTTTCATGAACCACATATGGATCCACCAGTGTCATTGCATGTGTGTTATTTTCACAAACCACATATGGATCCACCAGAGTCATTGCATGTGTGTTCTTTCCATAGACCACATATGGATCCACCAGTATCATTGCATGTGTGTTCTTTCCACAAACCACATATGGATCCACCAGAGTCATTGCATGTGTGTTCTTTTCCTAAACCGCATATTGATCCACTAGTGTCATTGCACGTGTGTTGTTTTTATAAACCACATATGGATCCACCAGAGTCATTGCATGTCTGTTCTTTTCATTAACCATAGCTGGACTCATTGCATGTTTGTTCTTTTCACAAACCACATATGGATCCACCAGTGTCATTGCATGTGTGTTCTTTTGACAAACCACATATGGATCCACCAGTGTCATTGCATGTGTGTTCTTGTAATGACAAACCACATATGGATCAACCAGTGTCATTGCGTCTGTGTTCTTTTCCACAAACGACATATGGATGCTCCAGAGTCATTGTCTGTGTGTTCTTGTAATGACAAACCACATATGGATCAACCATTGTCATTGCATGTGTGATCTTTTCACAAACCACATATGGATCCACCAGAATCATTGCATGTCTGTTCTTTTCACAAACCACATATGGATCCAACAGAGTCATTGCATGTGGGTTCTTTTCAAAAATCACATATGGATCCACCAGGGTCATTGCATGTGTGTTATTTTCACAAACCACATATGGATCCACCAGAGTCATTGCATGTGTGTTCTTTCCACAGATCACATATGGATGCACCAGTATTATTGCATGTGTGTTCTTTCCACAAACCACATATGGATCCACCAGAGTCATTGCATGTGTGTTCTTTTCCTAAACCGCATATGGATCCACTAGTGTCATTGCATGTGTGTTCTTTTCAAAAACCACATATGGATCCACCAGAGTCATTGCATGTATGTTCTTTTCATGAACCACATATGGATCAACCAGAGTCATTGCATGTTTGTTCTTTTCACAACCCACATATGGATCCACCAGAGTCATTGCATGTGTGTTCTTTTCATAAACCACATGGATCCCCAGTGTCATTGCATGTGTGTTCTTTTAATAAACTACAGCTGGAGTCATTGCATGCCTGTTCTTTTCATTAACCATAGCTGGAGTCATTGCATGTTTGTTCTTTTCACAAACCACATATGGATCCACCAGTGTCATTGCATGTGTGTTCTTTCCACAAACCATATATGGATCCACCAGTGTCATTGCATGTGTGTTCTTGTAATTACAAACCACATATGGATCAACCAGTGTCATTGCATGTGTGGTCTTTTCCACAAACCACATATGGATCCTCTAGAGTCATTGCCTGTGTGTTCTTGTAATGACAAACCACATATGGATCAACCATTGTCATTGCATGTGTGTTCTTTTCATGAACCACATATGGATCCACCAATGTCATTGCATGTGTGTTCTTTCCACAAACCACATATGGATCCACCAGAGTCATTGCATGTGTGTTCTTTTCCTAAACCCCATATGGATCCACTAGTGCCATTGCATGTGTGTTCTTTTCACAAACCACATATGGATCCACTAGTATCATTGCATGTGTGTTCTTTCTACAAACCACATATGGATCCACCAGAGTCATTGCATGTCTGTTCTTTTCCTAAACCGCATATGGATCAACTAGTGTAATTGCACGTTTGTTCTTTTTATAAACCACATATGGATCCACCAGAGTCATTGCATGTGTTATCTTTTCACAAACCACATATGGATCCACCAGTGTCATTGGATGTGTGTTCTTTCCACAAAGCACATATGGATCCACCAATGTCAGTGCATGTGTGTTCTTGTAAGGACAAACCACATATGGATCCACCAGTGTTATTGCATGTGTGTTCTTTTCATGAACCACATATGGATCCACCCGTGTCATTGCATGCTTGTTCTTTTCACAAACCACATATGGATCCACCAGAGTCATTGCATGTGTTATCTTTTCACAAACCACATATGGATCCACCAGTGTCATTGCATGTGTGTTCTTTCCACAAACCACGTATGGATCCTCTAGAGTCATTGCATGTGTGTTCTTGTAATGAAAAACCACAAATGGATCAACAAGTGTCATTGCATGTGTGTTCTTTTCATGAACCACATATGGATCCACCATTGTCATTGCATGTGTGTTGTTCTCACAAACCACATATGGTACCCCCAGAGTCATTACATGTGTGTTCTTTCCACAAACCACATAAGGATCCACCAATGTCATTGCATGTGTGTTCTTGTAATGACAAACCACATATGGATCCACTAGTGTCATTGCATGTGTGTTCTTTTAAAAACCACATATGGATCCACTCGTGTCATTGCATGTGTGTTATTTTCACAAACCACATATGGACTCACTAGAGTCATTGCATGTGTTTTCTTTCCACAGACCACATATGGATCCACCAGTATCATTGCATGTGTGTTCTTTCGACAAACCACATATGAATCCACTAGAGTCATTGCATGTGTGTTATTTTCCTAAACCTCATATGGATCCACTAGTGCCATTGCATGTCTGTTCTTTTCACAAACCACATATGGATCCACCAGAATCATTGCATGTCTGTTCTTTTCATTAACCATAGCTGGAGTCATTGCATGTTTGTTCTTTTCACAAACCACATATGGATCCACTAGTGTCATTGCATGTGTGTTCTTTCCACAAACCACATATGGATCCAACAGTGTCATTGCATGTGTGTTCTTGTAATGACAAACCACATATGGATCAACCAGTGTCATTGCATGTGTGTTCTTTTCCACAAACCACATATGGATCCTCTAGAGTCATTGCATGTGTGATCTTGTAATGACAAACCAGATATGGATCAACCATTGTCATTGCATGCGTGTTCTTTTCATGAACCACACATGGATCCACCAATGTTATTGCATGTGTGTTCTTTTCACAAACCACATATGGATCCACCAGAGTCATTCCGTGTGTGTTCTTTTCACAAATCACATATGGATCCACAAGTGTCATTGCATGTGTGTTCTTTCCACAAACCACATATGGATCCACTAATGTCATTGCATGTGTGTTCTTGTATTGAAAAACCACATATGGATCCACCAGTGTCATTGCATGTGTGTTCTATTCAAAAACCACATATGGATCCACCAGTGTCATTGCATGTGTGTTCTTTTTGCAAACCACGTATGGATCCACCAGAGTTATTGCATGTGTGTTCTTTGAATGACAAACCACATATGGATCCACTAGAGTCATTGCATGTGTGTTCTTTTCACAAACCACATATGGATCCACCAGAGTCATTGCATGTGTGTTCTTTTCACAAATCACATATGGATCCACCAGTGTCATTGCATGTGTGTTCTTTCCACAAACCACATATGGATCCACCAGAGTCATTGCATGTGTTATCTTTTCACAAACCACATATTGTTCCACCAGTGTCATTTCATGTGTGTTCTTTTCATGAACCACATATGGATCCACCAGAGTCATTGCATGTGTTATCTTTCCACAAACCACATATGGATCCACCAATATCATTGCATGTGTGTTCTTGTAATGACAATCCACATATGAATCAACCAGTGTCATTGCATGTGTGTTATTTTCATGAACCACATATGGATCCACCCGTGTCATTGCATGCTTGTTCTTTTCACAAACCACATATGGATCCACCAGAGTCATTGCATGTGTTATCTTTTCACAAACCACATATGGATCCACCAGTGTCATTGCATGTGTGTTCTTTCCACAAACCACGTATGGATCCTCCAGAGTCATTGCATGTGTGTTCTTTCCACATACCACATATGGATCCACCAGTATATTTGCATGTGTGTTCTTTCCACAAACCACATATGGATCCACTAGAGTCATTGCTTGTGTGTTCTTTTCCTAAACCGCATATGGATCCACTAGTGCCATTGCAAGTGTGTTCTTTTCACAAACCACATATGGATCCACCAGAGCATTGCATGTATGTTCTTTTCATGAACCACATATGGATCAACCAATATCATTCCATGCGTGTTCTTTCCACAAACCACATACGGATCCACTAGAGTCATTGCATGTGTGTTATTTTCCTAAACCGCATATGGATCCACTAGTGCCATTGCATGTGTGTTCTTTTCACAAACCACATATGGATCCATCAGAGTCATTGCATGTGTTATCTTTTCACAAACCACATATGGTTCCACCAGTGTCATTTCGTGTATGTTCTTTTCATGAACCACATATGGATCAACGGGAGTCATTGCATGTTTGTTCTTTTCAGAAACCACATATGGATCCACCAGAGTCATTGCATGTGTGTTCTTTTCATAAACCACATGGATCCACCAGTGTCATTGCATGTGTGTTCTTTCCACAAACCACATATGGATCCACCAATGTCATTGCATGTGTGTTCTTGTAATGACAAACCACATATGGATCCACCAGTGTCATTACATGTGTGTTCTTTTCATGAACCACATATGGATCCACCCGTGTCAATTCATGCTTGTTCTTTTCACAAACCACATATGGATCCACCAGTGTCATTGCATGTGTGTTCTTTCCACAAACCACGTATGGATCCTCCAGAGTCATTGCCTGTGTGTTCTTGTAATGAAAACCACATATGGATCCATCAGTGTCATTGCATGTGTGTTCTTTTCATGAACCACATATGGATCCACCATTGTCATTGCATGTGTGTTGTTTTCACAAACCACATATGGATCCACCAGAGTCATTGCATGTGTGTTCTTTTCACAAACCATATATGGATCCACTAGTGTCATTGCATGTGTGTTCTTTCCACAAACCACATATGGATCCACCAATGTCATTGCATGTGTGTTCTTGTAATGACAAACCACATATGGATCCACCAGTGTCATTGCATGTGTGTTCTTTTCAAAAACCACATATGGATCCACTGGTGTCATTGCATGTGTGTTATTTTCACAAACCACATATGGATTCACCAGAGTCATTGCATGTGTGTTCTTTCCATAGACCACATATGGATCCACCAGTATCATTGCATGTGTGTTCTTTCCACAAACCATTTGATCCACCAGAGTCATTGCATGTGTGTTATTTTCCTAAACCGCATATGGATCCACTAGTGCCATTGCATGTCTGTTATTTCCACAAACCACATATGGATGCATAAGAGTCATTGCATGTCTGTTCTTTTCATTAACCATAGCTGGAGTCATTGCATGTTTGTTCTTTTCACAAACCACATATGGATCCACCAGTGTTATTGCATGTGTGTTCTTTCCACAAACCACATATGGATCCAATAGTGTCATTGCATGTGTGTTCTTGTAATGACAAACCACATATGGATCAACCAGTGTCATTGCATGTGTGTTCTTTTCCACAAACCACATATGGATCCTCTAGAGTCATTGCCTGTGTGTTCTTGTAATGACAAACTACATATGGATCAACCATCGTCATTGCATGTGTGTTCTTTTTGCAAACCACATATGGATCCACGAGAGTCATTCCGTGTGTGTTCTTTTCACAAATCACATATGGATCCACCAGTGTCGTTGCATGCGTGTTCTTTCCACAAACCACATATGGATCCACCAATGTCATTGCATGTGTGTTCTTGTATTGAAAAACCACATATGGATCCACCAGTGTCATTGCATGTGTGTTCTTTTGAAAAACCACATATAGATCCACCAGTGTCATTGCATGTGTGTTCTTTTCAAAAACCACATATGGATCCACCAGAGTCATTGCATGTGTGTTCTTTGAATGACAAACCACATATGGATCCACTAGAGTCATTGCATGTGTGTTCTTTTCACAAATCACATATGGATCCACCAGTGTCATTGCATGTGTGTTCTTTCCACAAACCACATATGGATCCACCAGAGTCATTGCATGTGTTATCTTTTCACAAACCACATATGGTTCCACCAGTGTCATTTCATGTGTGTTCTTTTCATGAACCACATATGGATCCACCAGAGTCATTGCATGTGTTATCTTTCCACAAACCACATATGGATCCACCAATATCATTGCATGTGTGTTCTTGTAATGACAATCCACATATGAATCAACCAGTGTCATTGCATGTGTGTTATTTTCATGAACCACATATGGATCCACCCGTGTCATTGCATGCTTGTTCTTTTCACAAACCACATATGGATCCACCAGAGTCATTGCATGTGTTATCTTTTCACAAACCACATATGGATCCACCAGTGTCATTGCATGTGTGTTCTTTCCACAAACCACGTATGGATCCTCCAGAGTCATTGCATGTGTGTTCTTTCCACATACCACATATGGATCCACCAGTATATTTGCATGTGTGTTCTTTCCACAAACCACATATGGATCCACTAGAGTCATTGCTTGTGTGTTCTTTTCCTAAACCGCATATGGATCCACTAGTGCCATTGCAAGTGTGTTCTTTTCACAAACCACATATGGATCCACCAGAGCATTGCATGTATGTTCTTTTCATGAACCACATATGGATCAACCAATATCATTCCATGCGTGTTCTTTCCACAAACCACATACGGATCCACTAGAGTCATTGCATGTGTGTTATTTTCCTAAACCGCATATGGATCCACTAGTGCCATTGCATGTGTGTTCTTTTCACAAACCACATATGGATCCATCAGAGTCATTGCATGTGTTATCTTTTCACAAACCATATATGGTTCCACCAGTGTCATTTCGTGTATGTTCTTTTCATGAACCACATATGGATCAACGGGAGTCATTGCATGTTTGTTCTTTTCAGAAACCACATATGGATCCACCAGAGTCATTGCATGTGTGTTCTTTTCATAAACCACATGGATCCACCAGTGTCATTGCATGTGTGTTCTTTCCACAAACCACATATGGATCCACCAATGTCATTGCATGTGTGTTCTTGTAATGACAAACCACATATGGATCCACCAGTGTCATTACATGTGTGTTCTTTTCATGAACCACATATGGATCCACCCGTGTCAATGCATGCTTGTTCTTTTCACAAACCACATATGGATCCACCAGTGTCATTGCATGTGTGTTCTTTCCACAAACCACGTATGGATCCTCCAGAGTCATTGCCTGTGTGTTCTTGTAATGAAAACCACATATGGATCCATCAGTGTCATTGCATGTGTGTTCTTTTCATGAACCACATATGGATCCACCATTGTCATTGCATGTGTGTTGTTTTCACAAACCACATCTGGATCCACCAGAGTCATTGCATGTGTGTTCTTTTCACAAACCACATATGGATCCACTAGTGTCATTGCATGTGTGTTCTTTCCACAAACCACATATGGATCCACCAATGTCATTGCATGTGTGTTCTTGTAATGACAAACCACATATGGATCCACCAGTGTCATTGCATGTGTGTTCTTTTCAAAAACCACATATGGATCCACTGGTGTCATTGCATGTGTGTTATTTTCACAAACCACATATGGATTCACCAGAGTCATTGCATGTGTGTTCTTTCCATAGACCACATATGGATCCACCAGTATCATTGCATGTGTGTTCTTTCCACAAACCATTTGATCCACCAGAGTCATTGCATGTGTGTTATTTTCCTAAACCGCATATGGATCCACTAGTGCCATTGCATGTCTGTTATTTTCACAAACCACATATGGATGCATAAGAGTCATTGCATGTCTGTTCTTTTCATTAACCATAGCTGGAGTCATTGCATGTTTGTTCTTTTCACAAACCACATATGGATCCACCAGTGTCATTGCATGTGTGTTCTTTCCACAAACCACATATGGATCCAATAGTGTCATTGCATGTGTGTTCTTGTAATGACAAACCACATATGGATCAACCAGTGTCATTGCATGTGTGTTCTTTTCCACAAACCACATATGGATCCTCTAGAGTCATTGCCTGTGTGTTCTTGTAATGACAAACTACATATGGATCAACCATCGTCATTGCATGTGTGTTCTTTTCATGAACCACATATGGATCCACCAATGTCATTGCATGTGTGTTCTTTTTGCAAACCACATATGGATACACGAGAGTCATTCCGTGTGTGTTCTTTTCACAAATCACATATGGATCCACCAGTGTCGTTGCATGCGTGTTCTTTCCATAAACCACATATGGATCCACCAATGTCATTGCATGTGTGTTCTTGTATTGAAAAACCACATATGGATCCACCAGTGTCATTGCATGTGTGTTCTTTTGAAAAACCACATATAGATCCACCAGTGTCATTGCATGTGTGTTCTTTTCAAAAACCACATATGGATCCACCAGAGTCATTGCATGTGTGTTCTTTGAATGACAAACCACATATGGATCCACTAGAGTCATTGCATGTGTGTTCATTTCACAAACCACATATGGATCCACCAGAGTCATTGCATGTGTGTTCTTTTCACAAATCACATATGGAATCACCAGTGTCATTGCATGTGTGTTCTTTCCACAAACCACGTATGGATCCTCCAGAGTCATTGCATGTGTGTTCTTGTAATGAAAAACCACATATGGATCCACCAGTGTCATTGCATGTGTGTTCTTTTCATGAACCACATATGGATCCACCATTGTCATTACATGTGTGTTGTTTTCACAAACCATATATGGATCCACTAGAGTCATTGCATGTGTGTTCTTTTCACAAACCACATATGGATCCACTAGTGTCATTGCATGTCTGTTCTTTCCACAAACCACATATGGATCCACCAATGTCATTACATGTGTGTTCTTGTAATGACAAACCACATATGGATCCACCAGTGTCATTGCATGCGTGTTCTTTTCAAAAACCACATATGGATCCACAAGTGTCATCGCATATGTGTTCTTTTCACAAACCACATATGGATCCACCAGAGTCATTGCATGTGTTATCTTTTCACAAACCACATATGGATCCACCAGTGTCATTGGATGTGTGTTCTTTCCACAAACCACGTATGGATCCTCCAGAGTCATTGCATGTGTGTTCTTGTAATGAAAAACCACATATGGATTAACCAGTGTCATTGCATGTGTGTTCTTTTCATGAACCACATATGGATCCACCAGTGTCATTGCATGTGTGTTATTTTCAAATACCACATATGGATCCACCAGAGTCATTGCATGTGTGTTCTTTCCACAGACACATATGGATCCACGTAGTCATTGCATGTGTGTTCTTTTCAAACCACATATGGATCCACCAGTGTCATTGCATGTGTGTTCTTTCCACAAACCACATATGGATCCACCAATGTCATTGCATGTGTGTTCTTGTAATGACAAACCACATATGGATCCACCAGTGTCATTGCATGTGTGTTCTTTTCAGAAATCACATATGGATTCACCAGTGTCATTGCATGTGTGTTATTTTCACAAACCACATATGGATTCACTAGAGTCATTGCATGTGTTTTCTTTCCACAGACCACATATGGATCCACCAGTATCATTGCATGTGTGTTCTTTCGACAAACCACATATGGATCCACTAGAGTCATTGCATGTGTGTTATTTTCCTAAACCGCATATGGATCCACTAGTGCCATTGCATGTCTGTTCTTTTCACAAACCACATATGGATCCACGAGTCATTGCATGTCTGTTTTCATTAACCATAGCTGGAGTCATTGCATGTTTGTTCTTTTCACAAACCACATATGGATCCACCAGTGTCATTGCATGTGTGTTCTTTCCACAAACCACATATGGATCCAACAGTGTCATTGCATGTGTGTTCTTGTAATGACAAACCACATATGGATCAACCAGTGTCATTGCATGTGTGTTCTTTTCCACAAACCACATATGGATCATCTAGAGTCATTGCCTGTGTGTTCTTGTAATGACAAACCACATATGGATCAACCATTGTCATTGCATGTGTGTTCTTTTCATGAACCACATATGGATCCACCAATGTCATTGCATGTGTGTTCTTTTCACAAACCACATATGGATCGACCAGAGTCATTCCGTGTGTGTTCTTTTCACAAATCACATATGGATCCACCAGTGTCATTGCATGTGTGTTCTTTCCACAAACCACATATGGATCCACTAATGTCATTGCATGTATGTTCTTGTATTGAAAAACCACATATGGATCCACCAGTGTCATTGCATGTGTGTTCTGTTCAAAAACCACATATGGATCCACCAGAGTCATTGCATGTGTGTTCTTTGAATGACAAACCACATATGGATCCACTAGAGTCATTGCATGTGTGTTCTTTTCACAAACCACATATGGATCCACCAGAGTCACTGCATGTGTGTTCTTTTCAGAAATCACATATGGATCCACCAGTGTCATTGCATGTGTGTTCTTTCCACAAACCACATATGGATCCACCAATGTTATTGCATGTGTGTTCTTGTAATGACAAACAACATATGGATCCACCAGTGTCATTGGACGTGTGTTCTTTTCAAAAATCACATATGGATCCACCAGTGTCATTGCATGTGTGTTCTTTTCACAAACCACATATGGATCCACTAGAGTCATTGCATGTGTTATCTTTTCACAAACCACATATGGATCCACCAGTGTCATTGCATGTGTGTTCTTTCCACAAACCACGTATGGATCCTCCAGAGTCATTGCATGTGTGTTCTTGTAATGAAAAACCACATATGGATCCACCAGTGTCATTGCATGTGTGTTCTTTTCATGAACCACATATGGATCCACCATTGTCATTACATGTGTGTTGTTTTCACAAACCATATATGGATCCACCAGAGTCATTGCATGTGTGTTCTTTTCACAAACCACATATGTATCCACTAGAGTCATTGCATGTGTTATCTTTTCACAAACCACATATGGATCCACCAATGTCATTACATGTGTGTCCTTGTAATGACAAACCACATATGGATCCACCAGTGTCATTGCATGCGTGTTCTTTTCAAAAACCACATATGGATCCACAAGTGTCATCGCATATGTGTTCTTTTCACAAACCACATATGGATCCACCAGAGTCATTGCATGTGTTATCTTTTCACAAACCACATATGGATCCACCAGTGTCATTGGATGTGTGTTCTTTCCACAAACCACGTATGGATCCTCCAGAGTCATTGCATGTGTGTTCTTGTAATGAAAAACCACATATGGATTAACCAGTGTCATTGCATGTGTGTTCTTTTCATGAACCACATATGGATCCACCAGTGTCATTGCATGTGTGTTATTTTCAAATACCACATATGGATCCACCAGAGTCATTGCATGTGTGTTCTTTCCACAGACCAGATATGGATCCACCAGAGTCATTGCATGTGTGTTCTTTTCAGAAATCACATATGGATCCACCAGTGTCATTGCATGTGTGTTCTTTCCACAAACCACATATGGATCCACCAATGTCATTGCATGTGTGTTCTTGTAATGACAAACCACATATGGATCCACCAGTGTCATTGCATGTGTGTTCTTTTCAAAAATCACATATGGATCCCCTGGTGTCATTGCATGTGTGTTATTTTCACAAACCACATATGGATTCACTAGAGTCATTGCATGTGTTTTCTTTCCACAGACCACATATGGATCCACCAGTATCATTGCATGTGTGTTCTTTCGACAAACCACATATGGATCCACTAGAGTCATTGCATGTGTGTTATTTTCCTAAACCGCATATGGATCCACTAGTGCCATTGCATGTCTGTTCTTTTCACAAACCACATATGGATCCACCAGAGTCATTGCATGTCTGTTCTTTTCATTAACCATAGCTGGAGTCATTGCATGTTTGTTCTTTTCACAAACCACATATGGATCCACCAGTGTCATTGCATGTGTGTTCTTTCCACAAACCACATATGGATCCAACAGTGTCATTGCATGTGTGTTCTTGTAATGACAAACCACATATGGATCAACCAGTGTCATTGCATGTGTGTTCTTTTCCACAAACCACATATGGATCATCTAGAGTCATTGCCTGTGTGTTCTTGTAATGACAAACCACATATGGATCAACCATTGTCATTGCATGTGTGTTCTTTTCATGAACCACATATGGATCCACCAATGTCATTGCATGTGTGTTCTTTTCACAAACCACATATGGATCGACTGTAGTCATTCCGTGTGTTCTTTTCACAAATCACATATGGATCCACCAGTGTCATTGCATGTGTGTTCTTTCCACAAACCACATATGGATCCACTAATGTCATTGCATGTATGTTCTTGTATTGAAAACCACATATGGATCCACCCGGTGTCATTGCATGTGTGTTCAAAAACCACATATGGATCCACCAGAGTCATTGCATGTGTGTTCTTTGAATGACAAACCACATATGGATCCACTAGAGTCATTGCATGTGTGTTCTTTTCACAAACCACATATGGATCCACCAGAGTCATTGCATGTGTGTTCTTTTCAGAAATCACATATGGATCCACCAGTGTCATTGCATGTGTGTTCTTTCCACAAACCACATATGGATCCACCAATGTTATTGCATGTGTGTTCTTGTAATGACAAACAACATATGGATCCACCAGTGTCATTGGACGTGTGTTCTTTTCAAAAATCACATATGGATCCACCAGTGTCATTGCATGTGTGTTCTTTTCACAAACCACATATGGATCCACTAGAGTCATTGCATGTGTTATCTTTTCACAAACCACATATGGATCCACCAGTGTCATTGCATGTGTGTTCTTTCCACAAACCACGTATGGATCCTCCAGAGTCATTGCATGTGTGTTCTTGTAATGAAAAACCACATATGGATCCACCAGTGTCATTGCATGTGTGTTCTTTTCATGAACCACATATGGATCCACCATTGTCATTACATGTGTGTTGTTTTCACAAACCATATATGGATCCACCAGAGTCATTGCATGTGTGTTCTTTTCACAAACCACATATGTATCCACTAGTGTCATTGCATGTCTGTTCTTTCCACAAACCACATATGGATCCACCAATGTCATTACATGTGTGTCCTTGTAATGACAAACCACATATGGATCCACCAGTGTCATTGCATGCGTGTTCTTTTCAAAAACCACATATGGATCCACAAGTGTCGCATATGTGTTCTTTTCACAAACCACATATGGATCCACAGTCATTGCATGTGTTATCTTTTCACAAACCACATATGGATCCACCAGTGTCATTGGATGTGTGTTCTTTCCACAAACCACGTATGGATCCTCCAGAGTCATTGCATGTGTGTTCTTGTAATGAAAAACCACATATGGATTAACCAGTGTCATTGCATGTGTGTTCTTTTCATGAACCACATATGGATCCACCAGTGTCATTGCATGTGTGTTATTTTCAAATACCACATATGGATCCACCAGAGTCATTGCATGTGTGTTCTTTCCACAGACCAGATATGGATCCACCAGAGTCATTGCATGTGTGTTCTTTTCAGAAATCACATATGGATCCACCAGTGTCATTGCATGTGTGTTCTTTCCACAAACCACATATGGATCCACCAATGTCATTGCATGTGTGTTCTTGTAATGACAAACCACATATGGATCCACCAGTGTCATTGCATGTGTGTTCTTTTCAAAAATCACATATGGATCCCCTGGTGTCATTGCATGTGTGTTATTTTCACAAACCACATATGGATTCACTAGAGTCATTGCATGTGTTTTCTTTCCACAGACCACATATGGATCCACCAGTATCATTGCATGTGTGTTCTTTCGACAAACCACATATGGATCCACTAGAGTCATTGCATGTGTGTTATTTTCCTAAACCGCATATGGATCCACTAGTGCCATTGCATGTCTGTTCTTTTCACAAACCACATATGGATCCACCAGAGTCATTGCATGTCTGTTCTTTTCAATAACCATAGCTGGAGTCATTGCATGTTTGTTCTTTTCACAAACCACATATGGATCCACCAGTGTCATTGCATGTGTGTTCTTTCCACAAACCACATATGGATCCAACAGTGTCATTGCATGTGTGTTCTTGTAATGACAAACCACATATGGATCAACCAGTGTCATTGCATGTGTGTTCTTTTCCACAAACCACATATGGATCATCTAGAGTCATTGCCTGTGTGTTCTTGTAATGACAAACCACATATGGATCAACCATTGTCATTGCATGTGTGTTCTTTTCATGAACCACATATGGATCCACCAATGTCATTGAATGTGTGTTCTTTTCACAAACCACATATGGATCGACCAGAGTCATTCCGTGTGTGTTCTTTTCACAAATCACATATGGATCCACCAGTGTCATTGCATGTGTGTTCTTTCCACAAACCACATATGGATCCACTAATGTCATTGCATGTATGTTCTTGTATTGAAAAACCACATATGGATCCACCAGTGTCATTGCATGTGTGTTCTGTTCAAAAACCACATATGGATCCACCAGAGTCATTGCATGTGTGTTCTTTGAATGACAAACCACATATGGATCCACTAGAGTCATTGCATGTGTGTTCTTTTCACAAACCACATATGGATCCACCAGAGTCACTGCATGTGTGTTCTTTTCAGAAATCACATATCGATCCACCAGTGTCATTGCATGTGTGTTCTTTCCACAAACCACATATGGATCCACCAATGTTATTGCATGTGTGTTCTTGTAATGACAAACAACATATGGATCCACCAGTGTCATTGGACGTGTGTTCTTTTCAAAAATCACATATGGATCCACCAGTGTCATTGCATGTGTGTTCTTTTCACAAACCACATATGGATCCACTAGAGTCATTGCATGTGTTATCTTTTCACAAACCACATATGGATCCACCAGTGTCATTGCATGTGTGTTCTTTCCACAAACCACGTATGGATCCTCCAGAGTCATTGCATGTGTGTTCTTGTAATGAAAAACCACATATGGATCCACCAGTGTCATTGCATGTGTGTTCTTTTCATGAACCACATATGGATCCACCATTGTCATTACATGTGTGTTGTTTTCACAAACCATATATGGATCCACCAGAGTCATTGCATGTGTGTTCTTTTCACAAACCACATATGTATCCACTAGTGTCATTGCATGTCTGTTCTTTCCACAAACCACATATGGATCCACCAATGTCATTACATGTGTGTTCTTGTAATGACAAACCACATATGGATCCACCAGTGTCATTGCATGCGTGTTCTTTTCAAAAACCACATATGGATCCACAAGTGTCATCGCATATGTGTTCTTTTCACAAACCACATATGGATCCACCAGAGTCATTGCATGTGTTATCTTTTCACAAACCACATATGGATCCACCAGTGTCATTGGATGTGTGTTCTTTCCACAAACCACGTATGGATCCTCCAGAGTCATTGCATGTGTGTTCTTGTAATGAAAAACCACATATGGATTAACCAGTGTCATTGCATGTGTGTTCTTTTCATGAACCACATATGGATCCACCAGTGTCATTGCATGTGTGTTATTTTCAAATACCACATATGGATCCACCAGAGTCATTGCATGTGTGGTCTTTCCACAGACCAGATATGGATCCACCAGAGTCATTGCATGTGTGTTCTTTTCAGAAATCACATATGGATCCACCAGTGTCATTGCATGTGTGTTCTTTCCACAAACCACATATGGATCCACCAATGTCATTGCATGTGTGTTCTTGTAATGACAAACCACATATGGATCCACCAGTGTCATTGCATGTGTGTTCTTTTCAAAAATCACATATGGATCCCCTGGTGTCATTGCATGTGTGTTATTTTCACAAACCACATATGGATTCACTAGAGTCATTGCATGTGTTTTCTTTCCACAGACCACATATGGATCCACCAGTATCATTGCATGTGTGTTCTTTCGACAAACCACATATGGATCCACTAGAGTCATTGCATGTGTGTTATTTTCCTAAACCGCATATGGATCCACTAGTGCCATTGCATGTCTTCTTTTCACAAACCACATATGGATCCACCAGAGTCATTGCATGTCTGTTCTTTTCATTAACCATAGCTGGAGTCATTGCATGTTTGTTCTTTTCACAAACCACATATGGATCCACCAGTGTCATTGCATGTGTGTTCTTTCCACAAACCACATATGGATCCACAAATGTCATTGCATGTGTATTATTGTAATGACAAACCACATATGGATCAACCAGTGTCATTGCATGTGTGTTCTTTTCAATATACCAAATATGGATCACCTAGAGAAATTGACTATGTGTTCTTGTAATGACAAACCAAATATGGATCAACCATTGTCATTGCATGTGTGTTCTTTTCATGAACCACATATGGATCCACCAATGTCATTGCATGTGTGTTCTTTTCACAAACCACATATGGATCACCAGAGTCATTCCGTGTGTTCTTTTCACAAATCACATATGGATCCACCAGTGTCATTGCATGTGTGTTCTTTCCACAAACCACATATGGATCCACTAATGTCATTGCATGTATGTTCTTGTATTGAAAAACCACATATGGATCCACCAGTGTCATTGCATGTGTGTTTCCAAAACCACATATGGATCCACCAGAGTCATTGCATGTGTGTTCTTTGAATGACAAACCACATATGGATCCACTAGAGTCATTGCATGTGTGTTCTTTTCACAAACCACATATGGATCCACCAGAGTCACTGCATGTGTGTTCTTTTCAGAAATCACATATGGATCCACCAGTGTCATTGCATGTGTGTTCTTTCCACAAACCACATATGGATCCACCAATGTTATTGCATGTGTGTTCTTGTAATGACAAACCACATATGGATCCACCAGTGTCATTGGACGTGTGTTCTTTTCAAAAATCACATATGGATCCACCAGTGTCATTGCATGTGTGTTCTTTTCACAAACCACATATGGATCCACTAGAGTCATTGCATGTGTTATCTTTTCACAAACCACATATGGATCCACCAGTGTCATTGGATGTGTGTTCTTTCCACAAACCACGTATGGATACTCCAGAGTCATTGCATGTGTGTTCTTGTAATGAAAAACCACATATGGATTAACCAGTGTCATTGCATGTGTGTTCTTTTCATGAACCACATATGGATCCACCAGTGTCATTGCATGTGTGTTATTTTCACAAACCACATATGGATCCACCAGAGTCATTGCATGTGTGTTCTTTCCACAGACCAGATATGGATCCACCAGAGTCATTGCATGTGTGTTCTTTTCAGAAATCACATATGGATCCACCAGTGTCATTGCATGTGTGTTCTTTCCACAAACCACATATGGATCCACCAAAGTCATTGCATGTGTTATCTTTTCACAAACCACATATGGATCCACCAGTGTCATTGCATGTGTGTTCTTTCCACAAACCACATATGGATCCACCAATGTCATTGCATGTGTGTTCTTGTAATGACAAACCACATATGGATCCACCAGTGTCATTGCATGTGTGTTCTTTCCACAAACCACGTATGGATCCACCAGAGTCATTGCATGTGTTATCTTTTCACAAACCACATATGGATCCACCAGTGTCATTGCATGTGTGTTCTTTCCACAAACCACAAATGGATCCACCACTATCATTGTATGTGTGTTCTTGTAATGACAAACCACATATGGATCCACCAGTGTCATTGCATGCGTGTTCTTTTCAAAAACCACATATGGATCCACAAGTGTCATCGCATATGTGTTCTTTTCACAAACCACATATGGATCAACCATTGTCATTGCATTTGTTATCTTTTCACAAACCACATATGGATCCACCAGTGTCATTGCATGTGTGTTCTTTCCACAAACCACGTATGGATCCTCCAGAGTCATTGCATGTGTGTTCTTCTAATGAAAAACCACATATGGATTAACCAGTGTCATTGCATGTGTGTTCTTTTCATGAACCACATATGGATCCACCAGTGTCATTGCATGTGTGTTATTTTCACAAACCACATATGGATCCACCAGAGTCATTGCATGTGTGTTCTTTCGATAGACCACATATGGATCCACCAGTATCATTGCATGTGTGTTCTTTCCACAAACCACATATGGATCCACCGGAGTCATTGCATGTGTGTTCTTTTCCTAAACCGCATATTGATCCACTAGTGTCATTGCACGTGTGTTGTTTTTATAAACCACATATGGATCCACCAGAGTCATTGCATGTCTGTTCTTTTCATTAACCATAGCTGGACTCATTGCATGTTTGTTCTTTTCACAAACCACATATGGATCCACCAGTGTCATTGCATGTGTGTTCTTTTGACAAACCACATATGGATCCACCACTGTCATTGCATGTGTGTTCTTGTAATGACAAACCTCATATGGATCAACCAGTGTCATTGCGTGTGTGTTCTTTTCCACAAACCACATATGGATCCTCCAGAGTCATTGTCTGTGTGTTCTTGTAATGACAAACCACATATGGATCAACCATTGTCATTGCATGTGTGTTCTTTTCACAAACCACATATGGATCCACCAGAATCATTGCATGTCTGTTCTTTTCACAAACCACATATGGATCCAACAGAGTCATTGCATGTGGGTTCTTTTCAAAAATCACATATGGATCCACCAGGGTCATTGCATGTGTGTTATTTTCACAAACCACATATGGATCCACCAGAGTCATTGCATGTGTGTTCTTTCCACAGATCACATATGGATGCACCAGTATTATTGCATGTGTGTTCTTTCCACAAACCACATATGGATCCACCAGAGTCATTGCATGTGTGTTCTTTTCCTAAACCGCATATGGATCCACTAGTGTCATTGCATGTGTGTTCTTTTCAAAAACCACATATGGATCCACCAGAGTCATTGCATGTATGTTCTTTTCATGAACCACATATGGATCAACCAGAGTCATTGCATGTTTGTTCTTTTCACAACCCACATATGGATCCACCAGAGTCATTGCATGTGTGTTCTTTTCGTAAACCACATGGATCCCCAGTGTCATTGCATGTGTGTTCTTTTAATAAACTACAGCTGGAGTCATTGCATGCCTGTTCTTTTCATTAACCATAGCTGGAGTCATTGCATGTTTGTTCTTTTCACAAACCACATATGGATCCACCAGTGTCATTGCATGTGTGTTCTTTCCACAAACCATATATGGATCCACCAGTGTCATTGCATGTGTGTTCTTGTAATTACAAACCACATATGGATCAACCAGTGTCATTGCATGTGTGGTCTTTTCCACAAACCACATATGGATCCTCTAGAGTCATTGCCTGTGTGTTCTTGTAATGACAAACCACATATGGATCAACCATTGTCATTGCATGTGTGTTCTTTTCATGAACCACATATGGATCCACCAATGTCATTGCATGTGTGTTCTTTCCACAAACCACATATGGATCCACCAGAGTCATTGCATGTGTGTTCTTTTCCTAAACCCCATATGGATCCACTAGTGCCATTGCATGTGTGTTCTTTTCACAAACCACATATGGATCCACTAGTATCATTGCATGTGTGTTCTTTCCACAAACCACATATGGATCCACCAGAGTCATTGCATGTGTGTTCATTTCCTAAACCGCATATGGATCCACTAGTGTCATTGCACGTGCGTTCTTTTTATAAACCACATATGGATCCACCAGAGTCATTGCATGTGTTATCTTTTCACAAACCACATATGGATCCACCAGTGTCATTGGATGTGTGTTCTTTCCACAAAGCACATATGGATCCACCAATGTCATTGCATGTGTGTTCTTGTAATGACAAACCACATATGGATCCACCAGTGTCATTGCATGTGTGTTCTTTTCATGAACCACATATGGATCCACCCGTGTCATTGCATGCTTGTTCTTTTCACAAACCACATATGGATCCACCAGAGTCATTGCATGTGTTATCTTTTCACAAACCACATATGGATCCACCAATGTCATTGCATGTGTGTTCTTTCCACAAACCACGTATGGATCCTCTAGAGTCATTGCATGTGTGTTCTTTTCATGAACCACATATGGATCCACCATTGTCATTGCATGTGTGTTGTTCTCACAAACCACATATGGTACCCCCAGAGTTATTGCATGTGTGTTCTTTCCACAAACCACATAAGGATCCACCAATGTCATTGCATGTGTGTTCTTGTAATGACAAACCACATATGGATCCACTAGTGTCATTGCATGTGTGTTCTTTTAAAAACCACATATGGATCCACTCGTGTCATTGCATGTGTGTTATTTTCACAAACCACATATGGATTCACTAGAGTCATTGCATGTGTTTTCTTTCCACTGACCACATATGGATCCACCAGTATCATTGCATGTGTGTTCTTTCGACAAACCACATATGAATCCACTAGAGTCATTGCATGTGTGTTATTTTCCTAAACCTCATATGGATCCACTAGTGCCATTGCATGTCTGTTCTTTTCACAAACCACATATGAATCCACCAGAATCATTGCATGTCTGTTCTTTTCATTAACCATAGCTGGAGTCATTGCATGTTTGTTCTTTTCACAAACCACATATGGATCCACTAGTGTCATTGCATGTGTGTTCTTTCCACAAACCACATATGGATCCAACAGTGTCATTGCATGTGTGTTCTTGTAATGACAAACCACATATGGATCAACCAGTGTCATTGCATGTGTGTTCTTTTCCACAAACCACATATGGATCCTCTAGAGTCATTGCCTGTGTGTTCTTGTAATGACAAACCAGATATGGATCAACCATTGTCATTGCATGCGTGTTCCTTTCATGAACCACATATGGATCCACCAATGTTATTGCATGTGTGTTCTTTTCACAAACCACATATGGATCCACCAGAGTCATTCCGTGTGTGTTCTTTTCACAAATCACATAAGGATCCACAAGTGTCATTGCATGTGTGTTCTTTCCACAAACCACATATGGATCCACTAATGTCATTGCATGTGTGTTCTTGTATTGAAAAACCACATATGGATCCACCAGTGTCATTGCATGTGTGTTCTATTCAAAAACCACATATGGATCCACCAGTGTCATTGCATGTGTGTTCTTTTTGCAAACCACTTATGGATCCACCAGAGTTATTGCATGTGTGTTCTTTGAATGACAAACCACATATGGATCCACTAGAGTCATTGCATGTGTGTTCTTTTCACAAACCACATATGGATCCACCAGAGTCATTGCATGTGTGTTGTTTTCACAAATCACATATGGATCCACAAGTGTCATTGCATGTGTGTTCTTTCCACAAACCACATATGGATCCACCAGAGTCATTGCATGTGTTATATTTTCACAAACCACATATGGTTCCACCAGTGTCATTTCATGTGTGTTCTTTTCATGAACCACATATGGATCCACCAGAGTCATTGCATGTGTTATCTTTCCACAAACCACATATGGATCCACCAATGTCATTGCATGTGTGTTCTTGTAATGACAAACCACATATGGATCAACCAGTGTCATTGCATGTGTGTTATTTTCATGAACCACATATGGATCCACCCGTGTCATTGCATGCTTGTTATTTTCACAAATCACATATGGATCCACCAGAGTCATTGCATGTGTTATCTTTTCACAAACCACATATGGATCCACCAGTGTCATTGCATGTGTGTACTTTCCACAAACCACGTATGGATCCTCCAGAGTCATTGCATGTGTGTTCTTTCCACATACCACATATGGATCCACCAGTATATTTGCATGTGTGTTCTTTCCACAAACCACATATGGATCCACTAGAGTCATTGCATGTGTGTTCTTTTCCTAAACCGCATATGGATCCACTAGTGCCATTGCAAGTGTGTTCTTTTCACAAACCACATATGGATCCACCAGAGCATTGCATGTATGTTCTTTTCATGAACCACATATGGATCAACCAATATCATTCCATGCGTGTTCTTTCCACAAACCACATATGGATCCACTAGAGTCATTGCATGTGTGTTCTTTTCCTAAACCGCATATGGATCCACTAGTGCCATTGCATGTGTGTTCTTTTCACAAACCACATATGGATCCACCAGAGTCATTGCATGTGTTATCTTTTCACAAACCACATATGGATCCACCAGTGTCATTGCATGTGTGTTCTTTCCACAAACCACATATGGATCCACCAATGTCATTGCATGTGTGTTCTTGTAATGACAAACCACATATGGATCCACCAGTGTCATTACATGTGTGTTCTTTTCATGAACCACATATGGATCCACCCGTGTCAATGCATGCTTGTTCTTTTCACAAACCACATATGGATCCACCAGTGTCATTGAATGTGTGTTCTTTCCACAAACCACGTATGGATCCTCCAGAGTCATTGCCTGTGTGTTCTTGTAATGAAAAACCACATATGGATCCATCAGTGTCATTGCATGTGTGTTCTTTTCATGAACCACATATGGATCCACCATTGTCATTGCATGTGTGTTGTTTTCACAAACCACATATGGATCCACCAGAGTCATTGCATGTGTGTTCTTTTCACAAACCACATATGGATCCACTAGTGTCATTGCATGTGTGTTCTTTCCACAAACCACATATGGATCCACCAATGTCATTGCATGTGTGTTCTTGTAATGACAAACCACATATGGATCCACCAGTGTCATTGTATGTGTGTTCTTTTCAAAAACCACATATGGATCCACTGGTGTCATTGCATGTGTGTTATTTTCACAAACCACATATGGATTCACTAGAGTCATTGCATGTGTGTTCTTTCCACAGACCACATATGGATCCACCAGTATCATTGCATGTGTGTTCTTTCCACAAACCATTTGATCCACCAGAGTCATTGCATGTGTGTTATTTTCCTAAACCACATATGGATCCAATAGTGCCATTGCATGTCTGTTATTTTCACAAACCACATATGGATGCATAAGAGTCATTGCATGTCTCTTCTTTTCATGAACCACATATGGATCCACCATTGTCATTGCATGTGTGTTGTTCTCACAAACCACATATGGTACCCCCAGATTCATTGCATGTGTGTTCTTTCCACAAACCACATAAGGATCCACCAATGTCATTGCATGTGTGTTCTTGTAATGACAAACCACATATGGATCCACTAGTGTCATTGCATGTGTGTTCTTTTAAAAACCACATATGGATCCACTCGTGTCATTGCATGTGTGTTATTTTCACAAACCACATATGGATTCACTAGAGTCATTGCATGTGTTTTCTTTCCACAGACCACATATGGATCCACCAGTATCATTGCATGTGTGTTCTTTCGACAAACCACATATGAATCCACTAGAGTCATTGCATGTGTGTTATTTTCCTAAACCTCATATGGATCCACTAGTGCCATTGCATGTCTGTTCTTTTCACAAACCACATATGAATCCACCAGAATCATTGCATGTCTGTTCTTTTCATTAACCATAGCTGGAGTCATTGCATGTTTGTTCTTTTCACAAACCACATATGGATCCACTAGTGTCATTGCATGTGTGTTCTTTCCACAAACCACATATGGATCCAACAGTGTCATTGCATGTGTGTTCTTGTAATGACAAACCACATATGGATCAACCAGTGTCATTGCATGTGTGTTCTTTTCCACAAACCACATATGGATCCTCTAGAGTCATTGCCTGTGTGTTCTTGTAATGACAAACCAGATATGGATCAACCATTGTCATTGCATGCGTGTTCCTTTCATGAACCACATATGGATCCACCAATGTTATTGCATGTGTGTTCTTTTCACAAACCACATATGGATCCACCAGAGTCATTCCGTGTGTGTTCTTTTCACAAATCACATATGGATCCACAAGTGTCATTGCATGTGTGTTCTTTCCACAAACCACATATGGATCCACTAATGTCATTGCATGTGTGTTCTTGTATTGAAAAACCACATATGTATCCACCAGTGTCATTGCATGTGTGTTCTATTCAAAAACCACATATGGATCCACCAGTGTCATTGCATGTGTGTTCTTTTTGCAAACCACGTATGGATCCACCAGAGTTAGTGCATGTGTGTTCTTTGAATGACAAACCACATATGGATCCACTAGAGTCATTGCATGTGTGTTCTTTTCACAAACCACATATGGATCCACCAGAGTCATTGCATGTTTGTTGTTTTCACAAATCACATATGGATCCACAAGTGTCATTGCATGTGTGTTCTTTCCACAAACCACATATGGATCCACCAGAGTCATTGCATGTGTTATCTTTTCACAAACCACATATGGTTCCACCAGTGTCATTTCATGTGTGTTCTTTTCATGAACCACATATGGATCCACCAGAGTCATTGCATGTGTTATCTTTCCACAAACCACATATGGATCCACCAATGTCATTGCATGTGTGTTCTTGTAATGACAAACCACATATGGATCAACCAGTGTCATTGCATGTGTGTTATTTTCATGAACCACATATGGATCCACCCGTGTCATTGCATGCTTGTTCTTTTCACAAATCACATATGGATCCACCAGAGTCATTGCATGTGTTATCTTTTCACAAACCACATATGGATCCACCAGTGTCATTGCATGTGTGTTCTTTCCACAAACCACGTATGGATCCTCCAGAGTCATTGCATGTGTGTTCTTGTAATGACAAACCACATATGGATCCACCAGTGTCATTACATGTGTGTTCTTTCCACAAACCACATATGGATCCACTAGAGTCATTGCATGTGTGTTCTTTTCCTAAACCGCATATGGATCCACTAGTGCCATTGCAAGTGTGTTCTTTTCACAAACCACATATGGATCCACCAGAGCATTGCATGTATGTTCTTTTCATGAACCACATATGGATCAACCAATATCATTCCATGCGTGTTCTTTCCACAAACCACATATGGATCCACTAGAGTCATTGCATGTGTGTTCTTTTCCTAAACCGCATATGGATCCACTAGTGCCATTGCATGTGTGTTCGTTTCACAAACCACATATGGATCCACCAGAGTCATTGCATGTGTTATCTTTTCACAAACCACATATGGATCCACCAGTGTCATTGCATGTGTGTCTTTCCACAAACAAAATATGGATCCACCAATGTCATTGCATGTGTGTTCTTGTAATGACAAACCACATATGGATCCACCAGTGTCATTACATGTGTGTTCTTTTCATGAACCACATATGGATCCACCCGTGTCAATGCATGCTTGTTCTTTTCACAAACCACATATGGATCCACCAGTGTCATTGAATGTGTGTTCTTTCCACAAACCACGTATGGATCCTCCAGAGTCATTGCCTGTGTGTTCTTGTAATGAAAAACCACATATGGATCCATCAGTGTCATTGCATGTGTGTTATTTTCATGAACCACATATGGATCCACCATTGTCATTGCATGTGTGTTGTTTTCACAAACCACATATGGATCCACCAGAGTCATTGCATGTGTGTTCTTTTCACAAACCACATATGGATCCACTAGTGTCATTGCATGTGTGTTCTTTCCACAAACCACATATGGATCCACCAATGTCATTGCATGTGTGTTCTTGTAATGACAAACCACATATGGATCCACCAGTGTCATTGCATGTGTGTTCTTTTCAAAAACCACATATGGATCCACTGGTGTCATTGCATGTGTGTTATTTTCACAAACCACATATGGATTCACTAGAGTCATTGCATGTGTGTTCTTTCCACAGACCACATATGGATCCACCAGTATCATTGCATGTGTGTTCTTTCCACAAACCATTTGATCCACCAGAGTCATTGCATGTGTGTTATTTTCCTAAACCACATATGGATCCACTAGTGCCATTGCATGTCTGTTATTTTCACAAACCACATATGGATGCATAAGAGTCATTGCATGTCTGTTCTTTTCATTAACCATAGCTGGAGTCATTGCATGTTTGTTCTGTTCACAAACCACATATGGATCCACTAGTGTCATTGCATGTGTGTTCTTTCCACAAACCACATATGGATCCAATAGTGTCATTGCATGTGTGTTCTTGTAATGACAAACCACATATGGATCAACCAGTGTCATTGCATGTGTGTTCTTTTCCACAAACCACATATGGATCCTCTAGAGTCATTGCCTGTGTGTTCTTGTAATGACAAACTACATATGGATCAACCATCGTCATTGCATGTGTGTTCTTTTCATGAACCACATATGGATCCACCAATGTCATTGCATGTGTGTTCTTTTTGCAAACCACATATGGATCCACGAGAGTCATTCCGTGTGTGTTCTTTTCAGAAATGACATATGGATCCACCAGTGTCATTGCATGCGTGTTCTTTCCACAAACCACATATGGATCCACCAATGTCATTGCATGTGTGTTCTTGTATTGAAAAACCACATATGGATCCACCAGTGTCATTGCATGTGTGTTCTTTTGAAAAACCACATATAGATCCACCAGTGTTATTGCATGTGTGTTCTTTTCAAAAACCACATATGGATCCACCAGAGTCATTGCATGTGTGTTCTTTGAATGACAAACCACATATGGATCCACTAGAGTCATTGCATGTGTGTTCATTTCACAAACCACATATGGATCCACCAGAGTCATTGCATGTGTGTTCTTTTCACAAATCACATATGGATCCAGCAGTGTCATTGCATGTGTGTTCTTTCCACAAACCACGTATGGATCCTCCAGAGTCATTGCATGTGTGTTCTTGTAATGAAAAAACACATATGGATCCACCAGTGTCATTGCATGTGTGTTCTTTTCATGAACCACATATGGATCCACCATTGTCATTACATGTGTGTTGTTTTCACAAACCACATATGGATCCACCAGAGTCATTGCATGTGTGTTCTTTTCACAAACCACATATGGATCCACTAGTGTCATTGCATGTCTGTTCTTTCCACAAACCACATATGGATCCACCAATGTCATTGCATGTGTGTTCTTGTAATGACAAACCACATATGGATCCACCAGTGTCATTGCATGTGTGTTCTTATCAAAAACGACATATGGATCCACTGGTGTCATTGCATGTGTGTTATTTTCATAAACTACATATGGATTCACCAGAGTCATTGCATGTGTGTTCTTTCCACATACCACATATGGATCCACCAGTATCATTGCATGTGTGTTGTTTCCACAAATCACATATGGATCCACCAGAGTCATTGCATGTGTGTTATTTTCCTAGACCGCATATGGATCCACTAGTGCCATTGCATGTCCGTTCTTTTCACAAACCACATATGGATGCACAAGAGTCATTGCATGTCTGTTCTTTTCATTAACCATAGCTAGAGTCATTGCATGTTTGTTCTTTTCACAAACCACATATGGATCCACCAGTGTCATTGCATTTTTGTTGTTTCCACAAACCACATATGGATCCAATAGTGTCATTGCATGTGTGTTCTTGTAATGACAAATCACATATGGATCAACCAGTGTCATTGCATGTGTGTTCTTTTCCACAAACCACATATGGATCGTCTAGAGTCATTGCCTTTGTGTTCTTGTAATGACAAACTACATATGGATCAACCATTGTCATTGCATGTGTGTTCTTTTCACAAACCACATATGGATCCACGAGAGTCATTCCGTGTGTGTTCTTTTGACAAATCACATATGGATCCACCAGTGTCATTGCATGCGTGTTCTTTCCACAAACCACATATGGATCCACCGATGTCATTGCATGTGTGTTCTTGTTTTGAAAAACCATATATGGATCCACCAGTGTCATTGCATGTGTGTTCTTTTCAAAAACCACATATGGATCCACCACTGTCATTACATGTGTGTTCTTTTTGCAAACCACATATGGATCCACCAGAGTCATTGCATGTGTGTTCTTTGAATGACAAACCACATATGGATCCACTAGAGTCATTGCATGTGTGTTCTTTTCACAAACCACATATGGATCCACCAGAGTCATTGCATGTGTGTTCTTTTCACAAATCACATATGGATCCACCAGTGTCATTGCATGTGTGTTCTTTCCACAAACCACATATGGATCCACCAATGTCATTGCATGTGTGTTCTTGTATTGCCAAACCACAAATGGATCCACTAGTGTCATTGCATGTGTGTTCTTTTCAAAAACCACATATGGATCCACCAGTGTCATTGCATGTGTGTTCTTTTCACAAACCACATATGGATCCACAAGAGTCATTGCATGTGTTATCTTTTCAAAACCACATATGGATCCACCAGTGTCATTGCATGTGTGTTCTTCCCACAAACCACATATGGATCCTCCAGAGTCATTGCATGTGTGTTCTTGTAATGAAAAACCACATATGGATCAACCAGTGTCATTGCATGTGTGTTATTTTCATGAACCACATATGGATCCACCAGTGTCATTGGATGTGTGTTATTTTCACAAACCACATATGGATCCACCAGAGTCATTGCATGTGTGTTCTTTCCATAGACCACATATGGATCCACCAGTATCATTGCATGCGTGTTATTTCCACAAACCACATATGGATCCACCAGAGTCATTGCATGTGTGTTCTTGTAATGACAAACCACATATGGATCCACTAGTGTCATTGCATGTGCGTTCTTTTTATAAACCACATCTGGATCCACCAGAGTCATTGCATGTCTGTTCTTTTTATTAACCATAGGTGGACTCATTGCATGTTTGTTCTTTTCACAAACCACATATGGATCCACCAGTGTCATTGCATGTGTGTTCTTTTGACAAACCACATATGGATCCACCAGTGTCATTGCATGTGTGTTCTTTTAATGACAAACCACATATGGATCAACTAGTGTCATTGCATGTGTGTTCTTTTCCACAAACCACATATGGATCCTCCAGAGTCACTGCCTGTGTGTTCTTGTAATGACAAAGCACATATGGATCAACCATTGTCATTGCGTGTGTGTTCTTTTCATGAACCACATATGGATCCACCAATGTCATTGGATGTGTGTTCTTTTCACAAACCACATATGGATCCAACAGAGTCATTGCATGTGTGTTCTTTTCACAAATCACATTAGGATCCACCAGTGTCATTGTATGTGTGTTCTTTCCACAAACCACATATGGATCCACCACTGTCATTGCATGTGTGTTCTTGTAATGACAAACGACATATGGATCCACCAATGTCATTGCATGTGTGTTCTTTTGAAAAACCACATATGGATCCACCAGTGTCATTGCATGTGTGTTCTTTTCACAAACCACAAATGGATCCACCAGAGTCATTGCATGTGTGTTCTTTCCACAAACCACATATGGATCCACTAGAGTCATTGCATGTGTGTTCTTTCCATAAACCACATGTTGATACACCAGAGTCATTGCATGTGTGTTCTTGTAATGACAAACCACATATGGATCAACCAGTGTCATTGCATGTGTGTTCTTTCCATGAACCACATATGGATCCACCGGTGTCATTGCATGTTTGTTCTTTTCACAAACCACATATGGATTCACCAGAGTCATTGATGGGTTATCTTTTCACAAACCACATATGGATCCACCAGTGTCATTGCATGTGTGTGATGACCCAGAAGTATAGGTGGTATATCGCAGTATTTTCGATAAGTAAGAGTGTCGAACCCAACGAGGAGCAGAAGGTGCTGGCTAGTGGTATGGATCAGGAATTCTCTGCAAATACTTAGCAAACGAATTTTTAGGGTTTTCTGATAAAGCAAGTAAACAAAGTACGAGTAAATAAAAGACAGTAGGAATAAATGCAAAAAGTGGCCCAATCCTTTATGCAGCAAAGGACAAGCCGGTTGTATTACTTAAGATGACCAAACATTCTCGAGGACACATGGGAAGACTGTCAAGTGCTTTCGCTTCATATAGTTGATTAATTTTCTTTAGCTTGCTAAGTGTTGTGTGGGTGAACCTGTGGTAATGTACCGCCCCATCCAAGACTAATACATACTTGTGATTATACCCCTTGCAAACATCCGTAAGTACAAGAAAGTAATTAAGGTAGAAACCTAACCACAGCTTTAAACTTTAAGACCCTTACGTCCCTTGTGCAATGGTTTCCTAACAGGGGTTCAGGTTTCTGTCACTCCGGCAACCCCTACGATTAGTAGCCAAAAACACAATGCATTCCCCTAGGCCGGTGAAGTGTCATGTAGTCGACGTTCACATGACATCACTAGAAGAAGTACACCACAACTTAAATAACAATCTATTGAATCTTTCTCAACACAACTCCACTACTAACAACAAGACTTCTCCCATGTCCTCAAGAACAAAACGAACTACTCACAAGACGTCATATGGATCATGATCAGAGATGGAATGATGATGTATAACAATCTGAACATAAACAATAATTTAATGGTTCACTCAATAGCATCAACTACAAAGAGTATTCAATACCGGGAAAGTTTCCCCTATGAACTATGCAAGATTCAACCGATTGTTACAGCAATATGGAGATGGTGATGAGGGTGCTGATGGTGATGATGGTGGTGATAATGATGATGATGATCCCGATGAAGTCTAGCTTGATGATGGTGTTGATGGCGATGATCTCCCCTCTCCAGGAAGGAATTCCCCAGAATCATCTGTCGCGCCAGAGATCTTTCTCTCTCGGTGTTTTCCAGAGTAAATCTTTCTGTGGTCGCCCCGAGTCTTAGGGTTTTGGGAGGATGATATACGCACACGCTTGGAGAGGCTGGAGTGGGCACACCACACCACCTCGCCAAACTGCCCTAGGCGCCATGGGGTGGTGTGGGCCCCTATGGCCCACCTCCACTCCATCTTCCGCATCCTTAGCCTTCGAAAATAGAATTTTTCGATATATTTTCCGGATTTTCTGATCTTCGCAAATTTTGCCTCCAAACAGACCTTTTCCATCGAATCCACCGCAGCGGTCCATGCTCCAAAAGTCATCAACCATGCAAAAATAGATGAAATAACATAAGTATCACTTCTCAATACGAAATATATCAATGAATAATAGTGAATTAAGACATAGAATAGTGATGCAAAATGGACGTATCAACTCCCCCCAAGCTTAGACTTCGCTTGTCCCTTAAACCGAACTCAATAAACATGACCTCAGGTTTATGGAGTGAAGAGTCGATAAAAGAATACGGACAAGAAGCATCACATTCATCAAATACATAGATCATAATATAAGACAACTCACTATTATATAACTCAACTTGTAATGAGTAAAGGGAACACAATAAAGATACATAAAGTGAATCATAATTGGTAATGGCAAACTTAGCTCTTGGTCGAAGAATAGTTGATAATTTGCTGGAGTTCACAAATAACTGGTTTTTCAATGAAAGCTTTCAAAGTAGTAAACATCAGGATAAGGGCAATGTGCAAAACAAGGAACATAAGAAACATGATTGAATAAATCACCATATGAATGAATGAAACACATCAACTCAAAATACTTGCTGAGATAGAAGGGAGTAGGTTTACTGACTCAACTACAAAGTAAAAGAAAGGCCCATCAAAGAAGGAAGCAGGGATTGCAAGTCTCATAAAGAGCTCCCAAAAATTATGATACTTACTAGCTTTCAGCTCTCATTGCCCCTATCATAGGCATCTTTAGGTGATTAAGGTTAAAGTGACACAACTAAGAGGATATGCTTGACAAGTTATAAGTTGAAATCTCATGCCCCTTACTTATGAGTACCGATCCTCATGCTACTCAACTTCAGTCACGAGTAAGCTCTTGTCATTGTAAATACATGCATATCATTGAGAACCGCCAACGGGGTACCCCTTGCACATGACATAGGAGCTATCCCATAATCAAAATGACAAGGCAAGCAGACAGTGAGCATCTCAGCGATCTTTTTCTTTGCTATTTGCATAGGTTTTTATTGAGGATGCTTCATAGAATGCTCACTATAGTTATGCTGCAAGTTTCCACCATGATTCAACATGGCTTAGGGTACCGGCCCAGGCGTTTCTATAACACACATATAAACTCCATGATCTTACAAGTTCCACTTTTATTTCACACCGCCGGGATCCATAAGTAAAAGAACATGATATCAACTAGGTACAAGTACCAATGAAGTGTTGAAAGCGGTCCCCATGATACATGGTTCAGCTAACTTCAACTCATAAAGCGCAAACATATACGCAACAAAGAAGGACCCAATGGTTCAAGTTTATTAAATACAAGAAAGTAAAGTGTTCCATCAAGTTCGTGAGAGCTTTAATCACTAATTTTCACATAACAAGAACAAGAATTTACTTGGAATAGCAATAATGCTACTAGGTAGGTATGGTGGACACAAATGGCAAAGGTTTTGGTTTAAAGGAGGTGGATGCACGAGAAGAATACCCTCTCAGTACGGGTTTTTGGCTAGCAAGGCTGGGTAGCAAGTATAAGAGTTGAAGGAAACAACCAAACATACAAGTGATAAAGACAAACATGCAATCTTCCTCGGAAGCACAAAAGATCTTAACTAGAGAATACTAGACTTATGAGCAAATCAAGAAAGAAAGACGATGAAATTATTTTTCTCTTTAGAGTACTTCTATCTTTTTCATTCAACTCTCAAAAATAGTGTTGCTACTGACCGAGCCAGGTTTGCCAAAACCAACTAAATTAACTCAATGATCCCAGAGTGCTACCAATACTAAAAACAAGATCAATCATATAACCACGAATTGAAAACTAATATAAGCCATGCAAAAGAGTGAATGATAGAACTTCTCATTAATATTCCATAACGGAAACTCACACCAAGGGATACATATCTAACGAGAGAGGGGACACTTCCATAATGCAAACCATACTACATAATAACTCCTCTATTCATGATATGACTCTACTAATAAGGTAAAAAGATAGAAGATAGTGATGTGATACCGCGGCACTCCCCAAGCTTGGAACAAACCAAGGGGATGCCAAACCTGATGACGAATTACTCCTTAGGTGGTGGTGGTATCCTCTCGATGAGCTCTCTGATAAGTTTCCCCAAATCCTCAATCTCAAAGGTGAGATTACGAATAAGCTGCGAGTTTTGCTCAATGCAGCTCATGATCATGTCGGGTTGAGAATTCCAGCTCTTGCTATTCTTTCCCCATTCTTACTCCTTGAAGTCTTGTTTTCCTGCATAGATAGAACGAGGCAAATCCCAATTGGAGGGTAATTTCTCCTTGGGCATATTCTGGTATTGATGCTCATGGATAAGGGTATGGAAAGGATTCCTGGTGCATGGAGGAAGTGACCGTGGAGCCAAACTGTGACGAGGAGCTTTCCCCCCAGTCTGCATCCGTGCCGTCCTTCTGACCTTGGCAGGTTTCACCACTCCAATGCTTGCAATGGTAGTGCTGGTGTGCGGACATTGGCCTTGCTCCTCTTCACCTTCACTCTTGATCTCCTTCTCCTTCCCGACGTCTTGGAGGTCTTCGTCCATAGGCTCCTTCCCTTTATCCTTGGCGGACACCATTGTGTTTCTAAGCTTTCAAAGAGTATGTCCTGGCAGAAACAGATCGAAACAAAAACACGACGAAAACACGATATACGAACCTCGGGGGGATCCGAGGGGTTATATATTACGAAGTTTCATATCAAAAGGAAGGTACTGGGAGAAAATGAGTCAGAGGCGGAGTCTGGGGTGGCCTCACCACCTGGTGGCGCGGCCAGGGGTGGGAACGCGCCATAGGGTGGTGTGGGCTACCCCGGCCCCGGTTCCGTCCCTTTTTCGCTTTGTAGCTTTCCTTATCGACTGAAAACTGAAAAAAATATAGTTGGATTGTATTTTCGCGGAACTTTCTTACCAGAACTGTTACCTAGTTGGAAACGGACTCTGCAGGTCTCTGAATTTTGTATTTTGTGGATCCTTCCGGAGTCACCACTTGAATATCATTGATATCTTCATCTTCATACACTTATTACTTGAGTCATAAAACCCTTCTTTTCCTTATTACACCATTGTCTCCACTTCCTGGAAATTTCTTTCACACAAAACTTCGCACAGTTCTCATTAGCAACATTAGTATAAGTGAAGTGATAAAACCTTTTGAGTCCAACTTCAACTGAAAACCATCAACACAAAAGCTACTGTAGCAATTCCTTCCGAAAACCCAAAAATAATTCAAAAAGAATTCAAAAAGGAAATCGAATAAAGAAGCAAATGC
The DNA here is from genome assembly GCA_023614405.1 of Avena insularis. Classification (NCBI taxonomy): domain Eukaryota; kingdom Viridiplantae; phylum Streptophyta; class Magnoliopsida; order Poales; family Poaceae; genus Avena; species Avena insularis. Next base: position 139,807,494 of record CM042684.1, read on the forward strand.
AAGATTGGCAAAATCTGTCAAAACAGACCAGCAGGTAAAGATCAATTTTTTCGAAAACCTTCTGTTGCTCAAATCAAAAAGTGCAAAACTAACGAAAGTTAAATAACAACCTGGGGCAGAAGTACAAAAAATTACAGCTCAATCCGACAGACAGAGGTCTCTCACGAATTTTTACGGTGAAGCACAAAAATCTGTTTCGGGACAGCAACTTCCCCAAATCTTACTTCTCACTCATTAGAGGTTGATCTTGACACAAAAACCAAACAAAACGGATAAAGAGCGGTTATTACCGAAGTAATTACTTCCAAAACTCAAAGAAACAAAAACAAACTGAAAGCAAAAACAAATTGGGTTGTCTCCCATAAAGCTCTTTCTTTATAGCCATTAAGATGGGCATGATAATTTTGAAGAAGCTCTCATAGGGATATGAATTGAAGTGAAAGAGAGCATTAAGAAGCAAAAACACACACACATTTAAGTCTAACCCACTTACTATGCAAGGGGATTTTGTAAACAAACAAGTTATTGAAACCAAAGGCAACTTGCATAAGAAGGCAAAAGAAGCGAAATATAAAAACTTTCAGCATAAAACGGGGAAACTTTATATTATTGAGATGCATAAGAACACTTTTCCCTCTCTCATAGTAGCTTTTAGTATCATGCATAAACTTAACAATATAGCTATCACAAGGACTATCATAGCAATGATCACTTATTCTAACAGAAAACACGGGAATACTAGCTCTCATAACACTACTTTGTGAAACAATATTAGAGGTATCCTTACAAAGGATAGTGTGTCCCTATTCTTCATATTTAGTGACAAAGTCTTTCACACTTGCTATTGTAGGTTCATCAACCATTTGTTTATTAGGTTCAACAGCTTTTCTTGCACTTTCATTAACCATGCTAGCTATCATAGAATGTTCCTTTATCTTAACTGGGAAAGGCATTTTCTCAATATAAGGTTCAGGTAAGACATGATTAGCAGTATAAACTTCCGTATTTATTGTAGGAACACTCTTAGCAACATCTTTATAAGGTTCATGATACTCATTCCACTTCTTTTTAGGCACTTCAATATAGGAAGCAAAAGCCTTAAAATAAGAAGCAATAGCTTGAGAGTCTAGACCATAAGCTTTTTTAATATTTTGGAAGTCATCAGTTCCCATAAAAGATTCAATGCATTCATAATCATAATTTATACCTGACTTTCTACCTTTGTCATTCTCCCAAGCTTCAGCGTTGTCTTGAATACGGTCCAGAAGATCCCATTTAGATTCTTCTTCCATACGAGTGAATGATCCAGCGCAAGAAGCATCCAATAAATCTTTATCATGTAGAGGGAGCCTTGCATAAAAGTTATTGATAATAATATTGTTGGGGAGCTCATGAATGGGATATTTGAGCATCAGTAACTTCAATCTCCCCCAAGCTTGAGCTGTACTCTCTCCATCAAAAGGCCAAAAGTTGTATATTTGATTCCGATCTTTATGAATCTCACTAGGAGGATAAAACTTTGAATAAAAGAGAGGCACTATTTCCTCCCATTATTCCAGAGCTTGACCATTCTTCAGCAGCTTATACCATTCCTTAGCTCATCCTTTCAGCGATAATGAGAATAACTTCTTCTTAACTTGATCTGTAGTAATACCTGCACACTTGAACAACCCGCATAATTCGTGTATAAAGAGTAAATGGTCACCGGGATGGACAGTTCCATCCCCGACATAGTAGTTATCCATAACACGATCAATAATTCTTGTAGGTATTTTGAAAACATCATTCTCAGCAGGTGGTGGCTTATCTACTACCTTAGAAGTGGTAGTAGCATTACCAAATAAGAAACTCAGTGAATTATCCATAACGGAAATAAAGCAACTAACAGTAGTAAACAATACTCACAGTAGAAGTTTCCTTTACCAGTTCCACTCTCCAATAGCGCTTCACTCCCTGGCAACGGCGCCAGAAAATAGTCTTGATGACCCACAAGTATAGGGGGTGTATCGCAGTATTTTTGATAAGTAAGAGTGTCGAACCCAACGAGGAGCGTATGTGCTGGCTAGTGGTATGGATCAGGAATTCTCTGCAAATACTTAGCAAACGGATTTTTAGGGGTTTTTGATAAAGCAAGTAAACAAAGTACGAGTAAATAAAAGACAGTAGGAATAAATGCAGCAAGTGGCCCAATCATTTATGCAGCAAAGGACAAGCCGGTTGTATTACTTAAGATGACCAAACGTTCTCGAGGACACATGGGAAGACTGTCAAGTGCTTTCGCTTCATATAGTTGATTAATCTTCTTTAGCTTGCTAAGTGTTGTGTGGGTGAACCTGTGCTAATGTACTACCCCATCCAAGACTAATACATACTTGTGATACCCCTTGCAAACATCCGTAAGTACAAGAAAGTAATTAAGGTAGAAACCTAACCACAACTTTAAACTCTAAGACCCTTACGTCCCTTGTGCAATGGTTTCCTAACGGGGGTTCAGGTTTCTGTCACTCCGGCAACCCCTACGATTAGTAGCCAAAAACACAATGCATTCCCCTAGGGCCATATAGGTGAAGTGTCATGTAGTCGACGTTCACATGACACCACTAGAAGAAGTACACCACAACTTAAATAACAATCTATTGAATCTTTCTCAACACAACTCCACTACTAACAACAAGACTTCTCCCATGTCCTCAAGAACAAAACGAACTACTCACAAGACATCATATGGATCATGATCAGAGATGGAATAATGATGTATAACAATCTGAACATAAACAATAATTTAACGGTTCACTCAATAGCATCAACTATAAAGAGTAATCAACACCGGGAAAATTTCCCCTATGAACTATGCAAGATTCAACCAATTGTTACAGCAATATGGAGATGGTGATGAGGGTGCTGATGGTGCTGATGGTGGTGATGATGATGATGATCCCGATGAAGTCCAGCTTGATGATGGTGTTGATGGCGATGATCTCCCCTCTCCGGGAAGGAATTCCCCCGGCAAAAATCTTTCTGTCGGAGAGATCTTTCTCTCTCGGTGTTTTCCCCCCGTAGAGGCGGCGGAATCTTTCTGTGGTCGCTCCCCGAGTCTTAGGGTTTCAGGAGGATGATATACGCCAGAGGGGAGAGGCTGGAGTGGGCCAGGGTGGCCACACCACCTCTAGGCGCGGCCTAGGCCTGCCCGCACCATGGGGTGGTGTGGGCCCCCTGTGGCCCACCTCCCACTCCATCTTCTAGCATCCTTAGCCTTCTGGAAAAATAGGATATTTCGTATATTTTCCTGGATTTTCTGATCTTCGCGAATTTTGCCTCCAAACAACACCTTTCCCATCAGAATCCTGACTGCTGCGGTCCATGCTCCAAAAGTCATCAACCATGCAAAAATAGATGAATTAACATAAGTATCACTTCTCAATACGAAATATATCAATGAATAATAGTGAATAAAGACATAGAATAGTGATGCAAAATGGACGTATCAGTGTGTTCTTTCCACAAACCACATATGGATCGTCCAGAGTCATTGCAAGTGTGTTATTGTAATGACAAACCACATATGGATCAACCAGTGTCATTGCATGTGTGTTCTTTTCATGAACCACATATGGATCCACCAGTGTCATTGCATGTGTGTTCTTTTCACAATCCACATATGGATCCACCAGAGTCATTGCATGTGTGTTCTTTTCACAAACCACATATGGATCCACCATTGTCATTGCATGTGTGTTCTTTCCACAAACCACATATGGATCCACCAATGTCATTGCATGTGTGTTCTTGTAATGACAAACCACATATGGATCCACTAGTGTCATTGCATGTGTGTTCTTTTCAAAACCACATATGGATCCACCAGTGTCATTGCATGTGTGTTCTTTTCACAAACCACATATGGATCCACCAGAGTCATTGCATGTGTGATCTTTCCACAAACCACATATGGATCCACCAGTGTCATTGCATGTGTGTTCTTTCCACAAACCACACATGGATCCACTAGAGTCATTACATGTGTGTTCTTTCCCTAAACCTCATATGGATCCACTAGTGTCATTGCATGTGTGTTCTTTTCACAAACCACATATGGATCCACCAGAGTCATTGCATGTATGTTCTTTTCATGAACCACATATGGATCAACCAGAGTCATTGCATGTTTGTTCTTTTCACAAACCACATATGGATCCACCAGAGTCATTGCATGTGTGTTCTTTTCATAAACCACATGGATCCCCCAGTGTCATTGCATGTGAGTTCTTTTAATAAACTACAACTAGAGTCATTGCATGTCTGTTCTTTTCATTAACCACAGCTGGAGTCATTGCATGTTTGTTCTTTTCACAAACCACATATAAATCCACCAGAGTTATTGCATGTGTGTTCTTTCCACAAAACACATATGGATCCACCAGTGTCATTGCATGTGTGTTCTTGTAATGACAAACCACATATGGATCAACCAATGTCATTGCATGTGTGTTCTTTTCCACAAACCACATATGGATCCACCAGAGTCATTGCATGTGTGTTGTTGTAATGATAAACCACATATGGATCAACCAGTGTCATTGGTTGTGTGTTCTATTCATGAACCACATATGGATCCACCAATGTCATTGCATGTGTGTTCTTTTCACAAACCACATATGGATCGCTAGAGTCATTGCATGTGTGTTCTTTTCACAAACCACATATGGATCCACCAGTGTCATTGCATGTGTGTTCTTTCCAAAAACCACATATGGATCCACCAATGTCATTGCATGTGTGTTCTTGTAATGACAAACCACATATGGATCCACTAGTGTCATTGCATGTGTGTTCTTTTCAAAAGCACATATGGATCCACCAGTGTCATTGCATGTGTGTTCTTTTCACAAACCACGTATGGATCCACCAGAGTCATTGCATGTGTGATCTTTCCACAAACCACATATGGATCTACCAGTGTCATTGCATGTGTGTTCTTTCCACAAACCACATATGGATCCACCAGAGTCATTACATGTGTGTTCTTTTCCTAAACCGCATATGGATCCACTAGTGTCATTGCATGTGTGTTCTTTTCACAAACCACATATGGATCCACCAGAGTCATTGCATGTATGTTCTTTTCATGAACCACATATGGATCCACCAATGTCATTGCATGTGTGTTCTTTTCACAAACCACATATGGATCACCAGAGTCATTGCATGTGTGCTCTTTTCACAAACGACATATGGATCCACCAGTGTCATTGCATGTGTGTTCTTTCCACAAACCACATATGGATCCACCAATGTCATTGCATTTGTGTTCTTGTAATGACAAACCACATATGGATTCACCAGTGTCATTGCATGTGTGTTATTTTCAAAAACAACATATGGATCCACCAGTGTCATTGCATGTGTGTTCTTTTCACAAACCAGATATGGATCCACCAGAGTCATTGCATGTGTGTTCTTTCCACAAACCACATATGGATCAACTAGAGTCATTGCATGTGTGTTCTTGTAATGACAAACCACATATGGATCAACCAGTGTCATTGCATGTGTGTTCTTTTCATGAACCACATATGGATCCACCCATGTCATTGCATGTTTGTTCTTTTCACAAAACACATATGGATCCACCAGAGTCATTGCATGTGTGTTCTTTCGACAAACTACATATGGATCCACCAGTGTCATTGCATGTGTGTTCTTGTAATGACAAACCACATATGGATCCACCAATGTCATTGCATGTGTCTTCTTTTTACAAACCACATATGGATCCACCAGAGTCATTGCATGTGTGTTCTTTTCACAAACCACATATGGATCCATTAGTGTCATTGCATGTGTGTTCTTTCCACAAACCACATATGGATCCACCAATGTCATTGCATGTGTGTTCTTGTAATGACAAACCACATATGGATCCACCAGTATCATTGCATGTGTGTTCTTTTCATCAACCACATATGGATCCACCAGTGTCATTGCATGTGTGTTCTTTTCACAAACCACATATGGATCCACCAGAGTCATTGCATGTGTGTTCTTTACACAAACCACATATGTATCCACTAGAGTCATTGCATGTGTGTTCTTGTAATGACAAACGACATCTGGATCAACCAATGTCATAGCATTTGTTTTCTTTTCATGAACCACATATGGATTCACTAGTGTCATTGCATGTTTTTTCTTTTCATGAACCACATATGGATCCACCAGAGTCATTGCATGTGTGTTCTTTCCACAAACCACATATGGATCCACTAGTGTCATTGCATGTGTGTTCTTGTAATGACAAACCACATATGGATCCACCAGTGTCATTGCATGTTTGTTCTTTTCACAAACCACATATGGATCTACCAAAGTCATTGCATGTGTGTTCTTGTAATGACAAACCACATATGGATCCACCAGTGTCATTGCATGTATGTTCTTTTCATTAACCACATCTGGAGTCATTGCATGTTTGTTCTTTTCAGAAACTATATAAGATCTCGTCTTCTAGAAGCCCCCCTGAAAAACTAGTTATCTGATCCGATTGTTGCAGACCGTTCAATTGGGGCGTGTGGACGAATAAGATGGTTCTTCATAAGACCGATCCGCGAGTAGGATGTTACGCGATATGATTGGCCGCACTTACATTTTCACTTATATTACTATTATTTCAACTCCCCTATAGCCTACTAGTAATATCATAGAGCTCGTGAGTGAGCACGTCTACTCTACAGCCCCCTCTCCCCTCATCCACTACACATCACTGTGCGCCCGGACGACGCCACTAGCTTTCGTGCGCCATGCCCGGACGACATCCGCTGATTCTCGGTCGCTACCTTCATGCCAAGAAATCATTTTACAAGCTTTTGAATTTATCTTACATATTCTTTCTATTCGCCGATCTAACTGCTGATCTTTTTTCTGATTTCTCTACGAACTTCGGATGTGGAAGATGCTGCAGCCTAAGAATCTGGAGATCCTCACGTGCATCTTCGCAGCGATGTGCCCGCTCGTGTGCCCCACCCAGGATGCTTTCGCCGTTACTCCTACCACGAACTCCCGCTCCACGAGCTCGCGTGCCCGCACGGCGCTTTCTCCTGCACGGAGCCGAGCTACAACTACACCGGCTCGCCGGCAGGGTTCGTCGTCCACCTGGCAGAGGAGCACTTGATCGAAGTGATTAGGATCTCATACGGGAAAGCTCAACTTCTCCAAGAGCAGGTGTCGTTCACTGACTCGGCACGTAGCCGGCCAATTTTCTAGGGGGGATGACTCTGTTTTCATCCTGACCATCACCGCCGGTGTTCCGGGAACCAGAGCTGGGCCCATCTTCGTGTGTGCGGTATGCGTCAGGTCGGTCTTATGCGCGTGGCCCCTAGACACGATGCACATGTGGGAGAACGCCCAGCCGCCTTCGTCCGATAGCATTCTTGTGCTAGCCGAGGCGCCAATCTGCCCGACGGCGCGGGAGGTGGAGTATGCGGACCTAAGGTTGATCCTATGTGTGCCATCTCAGTACCTTGTCGGTGCTGGACCGAACAGGCAGATGCATTTCTACATTTGTATCGAGAAGACTGACAGGGAAATGTTGTACTTATGTTGTCGTTACTGTTAGACTTAAGCGATGCTTCTCAGGTGCGTAGAGCATACGTGTTGTGCGAATGTACCCAAGTTGTAGTTTATTTAGTACTCCTTAATAATTCGATGAGTTATTGGTCCAATCAGCTTGCTGTTGTCACCTTGCAAAGTCCGCTTCCTTTGGAGAAACTGGCAGTACCGCGTGCTCCCGCTCCCACATGTCAGTGTCACGTGTTCCGTGGGCCCACCTGCCAGTGTCACGCCCCACTTCTCTTCCTTCCCCTCGAAGCCACTATCACCAGTACTCTTCCATCCCACCACTCCCATCTGATAGTTGTAATCTGATTTTCGTTGGATTGTTTACATGTAATCTACGTTGATAATGCAACATGCAAATGGCACCGACACAATTTCTAAAGTGGAAGCACTTACACGCTGCTATTGCACATATTTCTCAATATAGCTCGACAAACCCATTACAATAAATGTACTCGCACTAAACACAACCGAAATTGCAACCATCCTAAACAACATCTAAACCCACATCACAGCACTGTCGTCGGAGTCCACCTCGATTGGTGACACCGCCGTGCCCTTCCCAGCGACATCCACTCCCGCCCGTGGCTTTCCCTTTTCCAAGGAGGCAACAATGGTGTTCTACACAGCTTCGTCCCCGTCGTCCTCCACATCGGAATCGACAATGACGAAGGTGACGGGGTTGGCATGGACCGAGCCCCGTCGCGCCTGGCAGCTCCTGAGGCGTCGTCCTCCACAGGCGTGTCTGGTTCCCGAGCAAGGCCTCCTAGTGATATGTACGCGGGCAAGGTGCCAAAAAATTTCGTCCAATGCGCGCGAGAGGGCCTTTGAACCACGAAGGCGCGAGGTTTCGTTGACAAGTCCGCACGCTAGGTACCCCACCTGTCAGCTGAATGTGGACGGTAGGATTCTGCCCGAGTTATTAAGTGGGGATAAATCACCACGCCACTACACTGACATCCAAAGGCTCCTCTTTCCTCTGCCCTCTCCCCCTTTCTCATGGCTTGTAGCTCATGCAGTTCGTCTTGGGCGGAATCAGGGTTCGCTCAACGCCGTTAGGCGGGTGCCCCCATCAGGTACCGGAGGGTGCCCTGTGATTACTACCCTGATATGCTGTGTTTGTGCGGTGAGAAGATGCTGAGATGGATTTCGTGGACCGACAAAAATACTGCAGGAAAATTTAGCAATTGCAGCATTAGAGCGGTAAGTTCCTACTGTAGGTACAATGGTAACCCAGATCTGGAAAGCGTAATGTAATTCTTTTTTTTGTTTCCTTCGATCTACTTCGCAGGAAGGGAGGGGAACTGGCTATGACAAGTTTGTGTGGATCGAAAAGCCACTGACAGGTTTTCATAGAGAGCTTGTTTAGGATCTGCGTGATGCTGTGTGGGACAAGAGGAGATCCGTGCGTTGGAGCGGGAGATCCAGGAGCTTCGCTAGGTGTAGGGGAGGTAGGGGCAGGGAGGTTGTGGGACAGACGGGCTCAAGATTAGGCCAGATAGTGGAAACAATTTCCTCATTATCTGGGCATTATCTGTTGCCTTTGCAGTTTATGTTGCCATGTCATTGTCCAACATCTGAAATAAGTTACTGCTTCGTGGAGTGTAGCAGCTAGCTTAGAACTTGTTTTCAGCTCAGAACCTTATCATAACTGTAATGCCAATAGCAGGGATTTATTAAGCGCCTATAAATAATTCATGTATGTGCCACTAACACCCATCGATTTTGGAGACCCCTTAACCACTCAGCTATCGCGATTGTTCAGACAATAGTGGCACAGTCACAATTTCGGATTCAACTAGTGGCCTCGGCCATATCCAATCCTCAAGTCGCGATACATTTTACTCCGATTACGGGAGGCAAATTGTTTCGCCCGACAAGTTCCACGCACACAGCTCCAAAGTTTAACCGAACTACATATATATGTTCAAGTTCAGTACATCATTAGGCTTCTACACTGCTAGCCTTCTTTCTCTGCTTGGGTGCCAACTTTCTTCCTCTTGCCTTCACGTCCACTGGCTTCTTCATCTCCAGCCTTCTTCCTCTTCCTGGGTGCCAATTTTCTTACCTTCACGTACCCTGCATCTCCGGGTCGAGGGAAGTCAGGCCAATCAGCACCAGAATCTTGTCCACCATCATCACTCCACTCGTTTTGGTTTTCTACCTGTAGCAAAATCACTGAGTCGGCTGTCTTGTTTCTTACCTTGCGCTTCCTATAAAAAACAGTACATGGATTACTACCTTATATCTACAGACTATAAACAATTTTTTTTTGTGAATGTACCATCTCATACCTAGGTTTGGGAGCATTAAGGGGACAGCCTGCTGCTCTATGGCCTATAAGATGGCAGGTCTTGCATCTGGTTTTGCCCTTCTTGGTAGCACAGAAAGCCGAACCCTTCTTATCGAGAAAATTCTTAAACCTATTCACCTGAGGTCTTCCTCTGCCACTTTTTGTAACTAGCAGGCAAAGCTCGAAAGTCAGTTGGACAGGAGGCCACTGAGATGGGTCTGTACATGGCTCGATGGATCCAGCGTATGCAACTCTGAACTTTTCCATAGAGTAGTAGTCTAACAAATACTGATCCAAATGTGCTAGAGTTCTTTTCTTCACCAAGAAGGCCAAGGCGTGGTCGCAAGGTTTCCTGGTATGCTGCCACTCTAAGAACGTGCATTCTCGCAGCTGGATGTTCACAACATCCCTTTTTCCACTCTTGGACATATCGACCACCTCGCAGCTGCTGCTGGTTGACGTGAGAACCTTAAGATGAGCAAGTCCTCGGCTTCTCTTATGCAGTTGCTGCACAACTGGTGGTAGCATATGTCCTCTAAGTCTCCTACCGATCTCTCTCCTTATATTTAACAGCTTCGTGATCATACCACATATGCTGTCCATCAAGATATGAACAAGATGCACTTTTATGTCCTTCACCTAGTTATTCAGGCATTCTGCAAGGTTGTTGTTTATGTAATCAACTTTGATGTCAGGGTTGAATTGACTCCTCTTCCATAGCTACGAATGATGGATGGCTAAGTACTCTGGAAGTTCAGGGGCTTCCGCAAAAATCTTGCTCATGAAATATTCACTGCTACTAGGTTTGTAAGCTCTAGCAGCAGGAAACATGTAACAAAATACGCTCCCTGTGTAGTGTGAGTACAAGTTGAGCATCATATGGGCATGACATTCTCTACTTTCAGCTCGCGGGAACACCTCCTTCACTGCATTCGTCAGCCCTTTGCATGCATCCGTGGATATAGCCAATGAATCCATATGGCCTATTGATCTCCTGAGCTGCCTCATAAACTAGACCTAGTTTTCGTCCGTTTCTGTTTCAAACAGCCCGGATGCCACTGGAAAAATCCAGTTGTGACCATCAAGTGTCGTGGAAGATGGCAGGCGGCCTTTCCATTTGCCAGTTAGGACAGTGCTGTCTACACTCAGATATGGCCTACATCCGTCCTTAAATCCCTGGATGCAAGGTTTAAGCGCCATGAAAAATCTTTTGAAATATATTTTACCACGTACTGATTCGTTCTCAATCTCCACAATACTCCCCGGACACCTAGCTTGTACCTCCGCCTTGAAGTTGTACAACATCCTGAAGCTATTGGTCCAATCCCCGTGCAAGCCCCCAGAGCTTTCTCTTTAACTTTCCAAACCGTGTAATACGGTAGGACAATGTTGTATTTAGAACCGAGGATAGTCTGAATATTCTTCGCGGTCTCCTTAGGGTTATCCTTTAGTATGGACATAGCTTGTATAGCCACCCACTCCGTATCAGCCATTGAGGATTTCAGTTTGCTGCCTGTCGGACACATGTGTGGAGGGCCCATTTTGTTCACCTGTAGCACATATTCATTTAAAAGATAAGCAGAGTCGACTAGTTGCCAGAAAGATATCGCACATCAATTGTAGTTATAGAGTGAAAAGAGAGAATGTTCTAATGGTTTCCTGCATTCATTGCCCCAGTACCCTAATTGCCTTCGAAGGAGGTAAGGCTCTTGTTGTGATCCTCCATGGACAATGTACATCGGCCTGTCCATTCATCCATGTTAACTTGCAAACGGCCTCATACCTCTAGGCAGTGTTCTTCAGTCGATAAACGTCGAACTCCCCCTTGATACAAAAATGCCGGAACAACATCCTGAACTCATGCATGCTCCTGAACTCGGTGCCGACCGAAATTATAGGATACTCATGGTCATGTTTCATTTCTTCTACTTCAACACCCAAATCATCCACTAGAATACTAGCCTCATCGTTAAGTTCCTCGTCTATTTCATCAAACCTAGATTCTTGATCCTCTACAGTGCCTTCTTCGTCTCATTCAGAATCCTGGCCATCGTCTTTAATGCCTAGTACTGCACACATCATATTGCCTCCCATGGGTGGGGCTGCACCATCGTCTCCACCTGGATGGACCGGAATATTGCCCCAATCTACCTCACCAGCAACTCTGTTTTCTCCAAGACACTCGGTTTGTTCTATTGGAACCACATGGGACGGTCTTACGTTTGCACGCATCCCAGGTACTTCAGTAGACAAACAACAGTCAAAATCAATTTCCTCTTGACTATACAGAACCCTCTTGCTCTTCCTGTGTACATCCTCCTTCCTGATGTAATCTTTCCTGGTGGTATCAGTAGGGCTTGACATCTGCGTTCCATTCCCTATCAAACTAGGCTTTTTGTTGCCACTCTTGGGTGTGATCTCCTTCCTGCCTCCCCTCACGGGTGTTGGCTCCAGGGTGCTGGCATTATTGCCTGACCTCTGCGGTGTGTTCTTCTTCAAATTAGCCCTTTTGCTGCTACCATTGGAGATGTTCTTGTGCTGGCATTATTGCCTGACCTCAGCGGCATGTTCCGCTCCAAATTAGCCCTTTTGCTGCTATTATTGGGCGTGTTCTCCTTCGTGCTGTCATTATTCCCTGACCTCAGCGGTGTGTTTCGCTCCAAATTATCCCTTTTGCTGCTACTATTGGGCGTGTTCTCCTTCGTGATGGCATTATTGCTTGACCTCAGTGGCGTGTTCCGCTCCAAATTAGCATTTTTCTGCTCCCACTGGGTGTGGTATCCTCCGTGCTGGCCATCTTCGCCTTTTTGCTACCACTCCCTGAAGTGTTCACCACCATGCTAGCCCTCTTAGCATTTTTGCTTCTACCGTTCGGTGTGGCATTTTGACTGGATCTCAGGGGTGTACTCTGCGGCGTGGTGCCTTTTTTCGTGCGACTCTTGGGCGTCCTCTTCTCTGGCGTGGTCTCCTTGGTGATGTTCTTCTTCGGGGTGCCCTTTCTGGGGATGCTCTTCCTACTCCTCTTTATGACGCTCCTCTGTAAGACTCTCCTCTGTTCAAAGCTACACTCAGTCGCACCAGCCCCAGTGATGCCATGGATCAGGTCACGCATGCCTTCTACAAGTCCATCATCTCTATTGCCGAAATCAAATTCCTCTCCAACAATTTGCACTATCAAGTGGAAGTACACTTCACCTCTATAACGTTTCCTTCTAAATGGTACGACTAAAACCCTGGTATCTTTCACTTCGATAGCCTTTTTGCTCCTGTTACCAGAAAATACCAAACGTGCTACCTAGGAGGACCCCCACAACACCTTCACAAGTAACGATGCCATCAGGTCAGATAACTCTACCACTTCAGGATCGTATCTGCCAAGGATTACATCAAACTCGTCATAGAATTTTTCTGTGCCATCATCTAATTTTGCAGTATAATCCATGACACCGATACGAACAATTACTTTGCCATCATCAGGTTCTGTAGGATAGAAACCTCCGAGAGGTTCGAGAGGTGGAGCGACACCAGCAGACCCAGCCACAATGCCACCGTCGCCATCACTAGCGTCATCGTTAGCTGGATCAACCTCGGTGGAAGTACCAGGACCAGGAGCAAGGCGAGGGACCTTAGCAGCGGGAGCTATAATACATGGTGGACAGGAAGGGCCCCGGCTAACGGCAGCCATAATAGGATCAGCTGCTGCCACGCCACATCGACGATCAGGAGAAGTTCGCACATCAAAAGTGTTTCGAGTGCTAGCAGAGTCCAGACCATGAGGTAGCTCCATACCAGCAGCTCGCTGAACCTGAGCACGAGTTCGAGGAGGACACAATGCAGCAGTCTTGGCAACAACAGTGGGGCAGCCTCCAGAAGCCTTAGTTTGCACAACAATGGCAAGGATTGGGTCAACAGCGGCCAGATCAACAACAACACTGGGACGACCAGTACCAGCAGATTCCAGAGCACGGGTTCGAACAACTTGAGCACGGTGTCGAGGAGGAGCAGCACACAAGGCAGCGGTCTTGGCAACGCTCTCGGGGCAGCCTCCGGAAGCCTTAGTTTGCTCAACAACGGCATGGATTGGGTCAGCAGTAGCCAGAGCAACAACACCACAGGGACGACAAGTACCAGCAGATTCCAGAGCAGATTTTTCCACAATAGCAATACGGGGACTCCTACGAGGATGTTGCCTGACAGAAGCATGTCGCAGACAAGGAACCACATTTTTCTCAACAACAGCAGGGGTTCGAGTTACACCACCCTGTCCAATAATAGCTGGGCGACTCCCAGTAGCAGGAGCTTCCACATCCAGTATGTTACAAATCAGCATAACCACGCGAAGCCTAGCAAACTGTTTCATCAACCCAATTAGCTGGCTGTCACACGCTATAGGAACCGTGAAGCCTCGTTCATCAATGAAGCTGAACCGTGCAGTCTACTCTGGCCCCATTTCAGCAAGTTCACGCACAGCAGCAACCATACCAGGTATCGTGCATAACTGCACGGGCGCTACTTCCATCTTTAGACAACAAGCTTGATTCCACTTGCTCTTCCCATCTGCTAATTTAGTGTGGTAGCCGCAGAGGGTGAGCATAACCGTGTATTTGGGTTCAGCGGAGATCCTACTTGACAGAAAATTGGGGACAAAAGATAAGTATTGTTAGTCAGCATCGTGCTAGCAAATAATTCTAGGTTCGATCTAGCTCTGAAATGCCAATAGCCAGCTAGAAGTTATAGGTAGTGCGAATAACAAAGAGAAGAGTAGCTCACCCGCAATTAGCCAGAAGTACTTCCTCGGAAATAGGATGTGCCATCCTTCGTGCTTCTCAGCTCATCGGCAGCAGAGGCGGGCTAGATCGTCGCAATGGCTGGCACGGCATTCGACATTAGAGCTCGGTACCAGCGAGTAGGCGCAGCAACTTGGCGCCAGAATTCAAATGCCTGAAGAGATCATTCTGGTTGGAGAGGGGATTTCGACGCCGCCGGTGCTAGGGTTCATGCGAAAGGAGGGAGGGAGTGGATTTGTGAAGTTGGTCAACACACCATGCTCCTTTTAGTCCCTCGTTTTGCCTACGTGGTCACCGTGTTGGCACTCGCGTCACGGAAATATTACTGACATGGGGGTCCCGACCGTCTACTTCACGGGGCAGTTTCACGGAATGTTTGGATTTGACAGGGTGAGATGAGTTTGCCTCGAAATGGCCACTCTCGGAAGTTGGCGGCCCAACATTTCGAACGCGCCAATTTTAGGCAACTTAGGTACCGCGGTGCACTCGCCCGGGAACTTTGGTACCGCAAACGAACATGCCCCTTTTTTGGGGTTCGAGGCATCTCCGGCTGTTAGTGGTCGAAATTTTATCCTCTAAGGTCCTTTTCTCTTTCGATTAGAGATGTTCTAAGAGAACACAGCTTCCAAAATCATATGTCGGTTGTTACTCTTTTCTAATTCAACTGAAAATCTTTTCTCAAGTTTTTGTTCTTCATCGTCAGCAAACCAGACAGCCCAAGTAATGACATTTAGAAAAAACTGCTACTTATAAATACTACAAAATACCTAGTACTAGTATATACGAGTAGAAGCCAATGCAGTAACTTCCTTTTTTTTGAAACAAGGCAAAAGATTTGCTATTTTCTTTAAATAAGGAGAAGGTTTTAAAAAAATGCCTATGACAATCCATAGGACTTTAACCAAATAAAATGTCTACTCTCCCAGTATTACATTGCTCAAGAATTCTGCACCGGCTAGGCTCCAAGCCTTGGCTTCCTCCTTAATCTTTGCTATCACAACATGGGCGGGGGAGGATGAATGTAGGAAAACTCGAGCATTGCGCTCCTTCCAAAGCTCCCAAGAGACTAGTATTTTTATCGAAGATGAAAGATTACGGAAGTATAGATTGTATTAATATTGCAAGAGGTGATTATATTGAGAGCCCTTAGGCTGTTTATATAGTACTAGAAGACTTAGGGGGCAAGAATCCTAATAGATAGAGATAGAATTGGATTACAATATTGAACTATCAAATATGACTAGCCGTAATATACTCTAACACCCCCGCCCCCCGCAGTCGGATCGGTAGTGACGTGGACGGTCTGACTGGAGAATAAGCCGAAGGTAAGGTGGTAGCCCTTGCTGCTGATGTCGATGTAGCCGGGAGTGAGGGTGCTATAGTTGTGGTCGATGGTGCTGTTGGGAAAGTCATCTCCATTGATGCAGTCAATGATGTTGTTGTGTTGTGGTCGATGTCGTTGTTGAGCCTAGAGAATTCACCGTAGTAGTTGAGGTAGACGTAATTTGGGTTGAAGTAGCTCGACCCGCAATGCCGAGCTTGCCAGACTCGGGAGCGTGTCGGGGACAAAGGCACGCATCAGTGTTGCCAATACCGGACATGCGAAGACAAGGACCATCATGAGCCATGCGTGCTAGAGCCAGATTGAGGAGCAAAGAAAATTTTCCGTAAACGGTCAGTGTAGAAGCTGTCCCCCGTGTCAAGGGAGACGAAGTTACTGCAAGAAGAAAAATTGAGCACAGACCTGTGCAAATAAAAATTAGACTGCGACTCTGACGGCAAGGTCATGGTGGGCAAAGACGACGGTGGTAGTTTTCGATGACGATTGATTTGTAGCAGTAGTCGATTTCGTGGTGATGACGTAGAGGTTGAAGTAGAGGCACGTGATGACGACATGCGGCTGTAGACGATGGAATCCGATCGATGATTGGCGAAAGAAGAAGAAACACCAGTCAAGTGGCCGGCGAGAAAATTTTGCGAAGAAGATCTAATCTACTATTGTGTGGCTCCCGGCGGAGAAGGATCTCCCCGGGGCGGCGCGGCGGAAGCGGTGGTGGCTAAACCCTAGGCCGAGGGGTGACCCGCTCTGATAACATGAAAGATTGCAGAAGTATAGATTGTATTAATATTGCAAGAGGTGATTACATTGAAAGCCCTTAGGCTGTTTATATAGTACTAAATGACTTGGACGGCAAGAATCCTAATAGATAAAGATAGAATTGGATTACAATATTGAACTACCAAATATAACTAGCCGTAATATACTCTAATAGAAGCCATCGCCTTCCTTTCCTTTCCCTTCTCAAGAGCCACCTTTGTCGGGTACTACATTTACCACTTGAAGCACCGAACCTCCATAGTGTAATATGTGATCTTTACCTCTACCCCGAGCGTCCACCCAATCACAATTGCTTCCTCACTATTTCCTCACATGGCACGGGGATACGAATATGGGGGTACAGATATGGCGATACATGAAATGTCATTTTCTCGATGTAGCCTTACGGGATAAAAAAAGTATATGTATAAATGCATAAAAATCAGTAGTGATAAAAAAATTATAGAAAAGAAGAAAATTGTTGTCAATGATGTTAATCTAGAAAGATCTTTTCAAGTCATGGTGAGGACGACTCAGCAAGAGGTGTCCAGTGATTATGTTTTAACCATAGATTAGATCTTCTGATGCAGGGGCAGAGCTCCTAGTAGGACAATGTAGGGCAGAGCCCTACCTTTTTTTTTTTGAAAACCTTTATATGCAGATGTTTGTTCTCAACAATTTGAGTAGTCATATATGAAAAACAGATTTGATATGAGAAAATTATGCTTGTATTAGTGAACACTGTGCAAAACTGATTTATAACCAGAAATAGAAACTACATCTTGGCTAGTTGGATACCAAACTCTTTCTTTTGGAAATATATAAATCTAAATCTTGCAAAGCTATACTCTAAACAATGTCCTAGGTGAAATATTTAAGCAGAACTTTTGGTTATTTTTGACAGCTTATGGGGTATGATCAAAACCAACCTTAAGTATGCGATGGATTATTTTATATGGTTCTAATTTGGTTTTGTATATTTTATTAATCTAAAATTATAAGTGTATTACTTAATTTAATGTCTTTTGCTAAGGATATGTGCACATGTTTTCTCAGTTGGATATATTGCAGTTCAGAGCCCCTACTGGAAGATGTAAATTTGCACAGACGATTACATCACAATTCTAAGTATAAATGAAATGGTAACAAATTGGGGAAATGAAGAAAAGTTCTTAGACAAGAGGTCAATATATATTATTTTTACACTGTGGTCACCTTCTATGTTGAAATAGACTATTGCGGCCAATTTCTACCATCACTTTAATGAGATATCTTAGAGTTACTTTAGAAATTCTCTTATTTTTACTCAAGAGACTCACGTGAATAAGATTGTTCATCTTAGAGAGATTTATCATGGATTTCATTATGATCGTGAGCATATACAAGTTAAGATTGAGCTATTCATCATTCTTAGACGGAGAATTTAATAGTTTGTAGATTATCTTGGTATATAAAAGGATATCACGTTTCAGTTGGTTTATCGTCTCGTTGAGCTGATTTGTTTTACTAGTGACGAGGATAACAATTGAAAGGGTTTTCTTGGCAACATATATGATCAAGACCGAGTTGGGCCATGGGATTTCGCGATGGCTTCTTGATGACTTGATGACGTGTTACATTGGCTAAGGTATATTAAAAAATCACGAGTAAAAAAAAGTATAGAAGTTTTTTAAATGAAGTAGAGTTTTGCCATTTTTCTTGGACTTTCATTAAAAATTCATCGTTGGTATGTTTTTAGGTTGTAAATATATTCAAATATGTTTTTGTTCCTATCATAGTACTAAGTTCTTGTGTTAGAACCAACATTAATGTCTTGGATCATTTTTTAAATTTCCCCTACCTTAAATTCTTTAGCCACTATACGCATATAATACTTTAGTAGCTTCAATTTAGAAAAGATTCGTCTGATGCGATAGTCACGAGAATAGTCAAGAATTTCTATATGCAATACTTGTATTGGGAACACAATCATGCCAGTTGAAAAAATTCAGAACTTCAACAGGCCTCATATCATCTTTTGGAATGAAATCTTTAAGAAACTTCATCTCAACATACAGTTCATATGCATCAATATCATATTTTCTTTCTTCATCGGCATCAATGTCATATTTTATCACCTTAGGGGCTTCCTCACGATTATCACAAGAATTTTTTAAGCTATCTTTCTCCAATGACTATAATTTCTCAGAGGTAAATAAGAACCAAAAAAATTCTAGTAACCATTATATGGTTCAAATCTGCTTTTCAGTGAGGAAATTGCTTAGTCAATAAGAGGTATAAAATAGTTTATTCGAAATGATTCCTTTTTAGACTGTTTGGCAACATTGGTGTCATCTGGGTTCTCTTCAAACTTTTTCTTTCTTTTAATTACATGCTTTTCAGGAAATTTTGCACCAATATCCAACTCACATGCAATTTCCTTAGCTAACTCCAATGCTTGTAAGAAACTAGTATCCTTGTACCTGTCAAAGAAATAAATAAGACCTTGCACTTTACCAATAGCAACATCAATAAGCATATCCTTTGTTTGCCAGTTTTTGCTTGCTAAATTAACCATAAACATTACCTCATACCAAATGACGATTGCCACAATAAGTGTATAGTCTTTAATTTCATTTTTTGCTAAACCTAATGCCTGACTGCTTGTCATTGGATCCTTATCAGTTTAGGCTACCTAAAATAAGGGAAGGAATTAAATGTTATAGTTGGATGTAGCTAAAGATCAAAGAAATTACATTATTATCAATAAAAATAATTATACATGAAGTAGAGCCTCTCGAATGTCTACACATTGGAATATGATAGATTTAACAATTTCAACACAACTCTCCCAATGCATAGTTGACAACGACTTGAGTGTCCATGCTGGTATGTTGCTTTGAGAATATGCCATTTCTTAGTAGAATTATCTAAAGTTGTATAGATGATTTGGATTATTCTAAAGAAATCTTTAGCTCTAGCACTAGTATTGATCATATAACAAAGTGTCAAATTAAGGATGTGGCACCCGCAAGCAGAATACAAAGTTCTAGGATTCACATTCAAAAGTTTCTTGTGTACCCCTTGATGATTTACATTTATGTTTGACCCATTGTCATAACGTTGTCGTCACAAATGATTTATATCCATATCATGAAGCTTTAGATCATTCTCTAGCACATCAAAAAGTCCTTGCTACCTGTATCATTTAAATCTAGAAATCGTAGAAAGGATTCTTCTATGCAAACATGAATCGAAGATAAATCCACATATATTATAATTAAAAATATTTGCTCTTGGTGACTTGCATCAGGGATACAATCAAGTATGACATAGAAATACTTTGCACGCTTTGTTTTCTTAATGATTTTAGATCTAATAGAAAAGGCAAGCAAGTATAGAAATTCATTCTGAATCTCATAATCAAGATAATGAACATATATTTCTTCATTTATAATACGACAAAAATGATTCTGGATAACAAGGTAAATTTCAGACAACATCTCTATTAATCCCAAGAAATTATCATTGCTATCTTCAACCAGTTTGTTGTTACTACCATGAAATGCTAGATTATGCTCGGCAAGAAATTTCATAATGAAAAAAATTCTAAGCTAAACCTTTCTCGAAAGGTCCTTTTCTTTCTCAAGTTGTCGGTGAGCAGCTTTGTTAATAGTCTAATGATTTCCAATCTACTATGCAACTCATACCCATCAGTCATATTCAAAACATGATCTGCACTGGGCTCATGGTCTTTTAATCTATTGATAATATGTGTACAATCATTCCTTCATTTGCCAACTAACATTTTTGCTGACATTTTGTAAATAATTTACATCTAGAGAAAAATACTATATCGAGCTCATTGGAGTAGATAAGCCAATCCCTATCATACTTCTCGTCATTTGATAAAAATTTATTATATAATAGTGCATAAAATCTTCTAGAATATTTATCTTTACGACCTTTTTAAAATGATAAGACTCTTCTTGCACCCTTTTATGCTAAAAAAATAATTTGTTTCTGATCAAGAGAATCTCAATATTTTGATCAGGGTGAAAATTATTTTCATGTGCATCAACATTAGTTTCCTCTACCTCAGTAGTATTTTTTCTCTCAGTCTGACCGTCTCTAGGACCAATGTAAGGAATAATAGCGAGTGCAAGGGTTGAAGGATCAACTGGCTGATTATTATCGGAGAAGTAGGACACTTGTGATTTCTTTTTAATAAACCGGTCCATTGTCCCTTTTTGAGATTGAATTAATTCTTCTTATTTATCATTTCTCTTACACTTTTGAAAACCGTATTGATGCTCTCCAATGTTGACTCATACAAAAGAGATAAACAACAGTACACCACAATTATATAAATTTATAAATTAGAACAGTCTAAAATAATTAGAGTTAGGGCAGTACGGAAAAAGGAAAAAAACACCTAGATCCTATTTTAACCCGAGGGATGAACACACCTGTTGATTGATAGACTCAATCCACAAATTCAGTATACGGATGGTAATTTGACATGGAAAAACAGATGAAGAACAATAGAAACATGCCGTGTCAGAGTCTGGTGTTAGCGTGTGTTGCTCGTAAGTCGCAATCCCTAGGCAAGGACCAAGTAAGGCATGGTCGATGCTACCACATGCCAAATATTCAACAAACTAATGTTAGTTTTTTCCGCTAGATACCTAAAAAGGCCTATACCAAAATTTGGGCCCCCGAAAATTTGTGGACCTTGTGCGATGCACAGGATGCACTCCTGCCATTCCGAGCCTAGGTCTAAGTTCTTGGATACCATTGAAGCAAAGTTTGGTGTTTTTGATTTTCATCCGAAGCTCCAGGTGAAATTGCTTCCATCAATGACACCAGTTGTGCGTGATACTTCTCTAGTGTTCGAGGGAATTCCGAAAATGTCTCTTAGAATGGCCAACGAGGCGGTTGTTGTCCACATGTTGTCTCATGACATGCAGGAATGAATTTCCGAACACCTGGTAAAAATGCTCCACATTATACATATGAGCAACATATGGTGAGATGCAAGGAAATTTTGGGGGATATGGCTTATCTGGTAGAATCTTTGGTCAAACAGGATTCAAAGGAGATCCTCGTTGATAATGGAATCTCATCTCTATTTCTAGAACATGTGATTGTTGGGTTCGTAGCATACAAAACAAAAAATTCCTATGATATCAACAACTAAACACCACCTCTATTTACCTAGATACAATCAATGGTGGATATACATCCATAGAGAACTTACCCTTGAAGACCGAAAAGCGTTACCTGATTATTCTCGTGGATGATGCAGTTGTAAACTTGCCAATCTCAAGATCATGTAGAAGCACAGTGCCGCAAAGCAACAACACATCCATGCGTACACACGTACGATACCCCGACAACCTCTGAAACCTCGCACCAAAAAGCAGCCGAAGCAGCAAATCATTTCAGAAAAACTACCGAGGACATATACTTCGCTAATCCAAAGCTATGGGGAATAGTCTAGAGAAGGAGAGAGATCCTTCACGAGGAGGTGTGAGAAGAGAGAAGGAGGATGAATGGAATATGCCCGAGAGGCAATAATAAAATGGTTATTATCTTATTCCATGTTTATGATAAATGTTTATTTCTCATGTTATAATTGTGTTAACCGGAAAAGTTAATACATGTGTGTTTAATAAACAAAGAAAAGGTTCCTAGTAATACCTCTCATTACTCTAGCTTGTTGATTAACAGATGATTAAGGTTTCCTTAACTTGACATTGGATGTTATTAATAACGAGGTCACAATATTGGTAGAATGATGTGATGAACATTCTCCCAAAGTATAGTAATACGATCATGTCTTCAACTTTATATTGATATGTCATTCGAAGTAACTCTAACACTTAGACCATAAGATCATGTCAATCACTAAATCTAGAAGAGTACTTTGATTCCATCAAACGTCACACCGTAACAAGGTGATTATAAATATGTCACCGGGTAATTAGAAAGTGTTAGTTCAGGTTCGTAGATCAAGAGTGGGATTTGTCCATCCCGATGACAAAGAGATATAATCAGGGCCCTCTCAGTGATATCACATTAACACAGCTTGCAAGCAAGTGATAAGATCACTAAGAATGTTATATCACGGGAATGAGAAAATAATACTTGTCGGTAACGAGATCGAACTAGGTATGGATGATACCGAATGATTGGATCTCGGACAAGTGAAATATCACGAGACAAAAGGAATTGGTTACTGCGAAAAAGGTTCACACGATCACTAGTTCATCGTTGAATTAGTGGGAGTCATGATGACTGCAAGTACACAAATCGTTTGTACCTAGTTTCAAAATAAAGATATCGACCCCACAGGGAGCAGGAGTCTGAAGTCTAATAACACTTGAATTAAATACTACAATAGAAATGCTAAATAAAGTTCTAAGTGACAAGATAAAATGTGAGTATTGCGTAAAAATGTGTTTTGGGATTTTTGGTAAAAGAGTAACAATAAGTAAAGTAAAACAACTAAACACAGAAAATATGTATCGCGTATGTAAGAGAGATTGGAACTGCAAAAGGGGAAAAGCCATTCTCAGGGAGTAGCAGATACACCACTAGCATTATAAAGAACTAAGGTAAAGATCATTATCATGAACATTCTCAACTGTGTATGTGTGGGAGGAACTCTATATTTGGACAAATAGGCAGGAACCACTGCTCACATCATCCTCATAACCATAGTAGTCAACTACGCTATTAAGGGACTTAATCCCGTAGGACGTATCCCATGGTATGGATAGTGTCCCATGAGTTTCCTTGGTTCCCAAGTTGATACCTAAGGAGTGCCAATAGCTTTATAGTCACTTAAGTGCTAACACACCTCCGTCTACCAACAAGTAGTTCCCTCCATCAAGTCCCCTTAAGAGGCAAATATTGAGAGGTCGACTTCTTCCAACATCAAGATGAAGACAATCTAACAAATGGTCATAGCGATGAATATCATAATAAACTTTATCTTATTTCAATGTCATACTAGGGATTCTCCATCTCCCTAAGAACTAAAGATCTACTCAGACTTGGAGGCAATCAACATCATGGCAATAACAATAGAATCTATCCTAGATGAATAGTACTTGTATAAATCTACAACAAGTACGGAAATTATATCAAGATCTAGACAAGATGTGGATGGGATGGATGGAGATGGTGGTGATGTAGCGATTGATGATGAAGATTGATGCCTTAGCCTCCCGGATCTACGCAGGGCGAAGATAGATCCCGGTGGACGAGTTCCCCCTTCGGATGCCTTCTGGAGGTGAGGTTTTGGCGATTTATGGTTGTACTGTATGTCGTCTCTCTGATCCAGTTACATGGGGTGAAACTATTTGAGGAGGCGGTGGCAGCGCCAACTATACGGTGGGAACTATACGACCGAAAAATTTATTCCCGCTGTATAGTTGGTCGTTAAACCGTCTGTGCGCCTTGATCGCTTCGGGTTTTCTTCTGGTATTATTTATATTTTCCAAATAAGCGATTTACGTTGTTTTTGACTCCTTTTCTCCTCGGTACAACTACTCCAAGAATTGTGTCCATTGTATCCATCATTTGTCCCGATCCTGGTGAAAACAGACATAAAATGTGCGTGTGAATGCCATAAAATACCAAGATCCTACATCTATAATGCAAAATAATAATATAAAACATGATGCAAATATTCATGAAGTTGAGACTTCCCCAAGCTTAGACTCTTGGTCGTCCTGAGCAAGTTATCTTAATGGATGTGATCCTCATATTCATGAAGCTGAGTCGATAAAATAAATGAGACAATTGCAGCATGTGTTTATCATATATGATACATAGGAATAAGTTCATGAATAGTACCTTACTCGAACCATCCGAATAATATTAGCAGGCTTCCACACCTTAGCATTTAATAGTTCACAAAAGATCACTCTCAATATGATGTAAAAGTTTTCAGTTCAACCGAATGATTTAGAGAGGTAGTCCCAAGTGTTTTAGGATTAACATATTTACTTGGGATTCAAAATCTCAAAACTTCTCTTTGTTATACTACAATATAGTGGTGTATGCCTATTTGCTCTTTGCACATTCACCCTTTTTCTTCTTTCTTTTCTTCTTCTCCTTTTTTTATATATGCTCACACTTTTGTTTAAGTGTTGTGCAAAGGAGCTAGCCATACATTCCACTTCATGTAGGAATTCAAAGTTTAACGATCTCAACTACCAAATTCCAATTGTATATGAATGTAACATCCCGTCCACTCCTGGGCCCGGGGGGTGTCACTCCTGGGAGCTTAATGGGATATCTAGACTGGCCCCACAGACCAACACTAGTCTTTTCTGCGCACTTTGTCCTCACTCATGTGCACCCGGTTACCCACTTCTCGGTCGGTCACCCATCCTAGAATTGCTCTAGGCCAAGCACGCTTAACCTTAGAGTTCTTTTCGAATGAGCTTTCAGAAAAGAAGTTGCAACTTGTTGGTATGAGTATTCTATCAATCCTATTAAGCCATGTGCCTGGTCTCACAATGAAGCAATCTTTATAGCTTGAATATTCTACCTCATCTTGTTCTCACTCTAATTTGATAGAACTTTTAATTTTCCTTTGTTCAAGGTTTCTTTTTCAACTTAACTAATTAGATAATTTTTCTTTCTTTGTAAATCAAACCATGTACTACAACATATTGACCAAATAATCTTTGTATTTTCCATTAATACCAATGGTGTGGAAGACTCTTATTTCTATCATCAAGTGCAAGTAAAATTATACTCAAGACATTCATATATCCAATAGGACAAACACAAACTCAATATTTCTCCATATATGATAATAAACTCAGAATTTCATAAAATGGATCGACTATTCCTGAAAGGAATTCTAATGATGCAAACTTTATTTCTAGTTTGAACTAATCCAAAGCTAAAATAGTAATGTTAAACTTATAAGATAGATTACAAGGTCTTAAAGATCTCACCGGGCTTGGAATCAAGCCAGGCGGGATCAAATAATCCCTTGCAATTATTTATACCGTGATTATTGTAGATCACTGTAGCGCCATGGCACACGGTATCTTCTCTTCACGGGCCAGACTGAGGCAAAGGGATTGATTGACAACCTCTAATTCTTTAACACGCAGTTTGTAGAAAAGATTATTCCTCTCGAGAACTTTCACTTGTTCTTTAATAAGCTCATTGTTGTTTTGAAGGGTTTGGACCGCCTTAAGACTCATAGAAATACCTGATTCGGTTGTCTGCTTAATATCTTCATCATGTTTATAAAGATAAAGTCGCAGCAACCAAAGATGCTTCGGTGTCCCTGCATCTCCTTGTCCATCTCTTCAATCTTCCACTCGAGGGATTTCAACTCCCTCTTCCGACGTTCATTGTCGGTGTCGAGGAACTCCATAGGGATGATCTTGACCTCCTTGCCTTGCTCGCTATTTATCCTGATCTCCATAGGACTTGGTTTGCGTGTCCTCATGTATGAATAAGAGATAAATTGGTTCCTGGAGATTATGATTAGAGAGAGAGACAATGGCAGTATATAAGGGGGGTCAGATGTCGGTAAAACTTGCGAGAAACACGAAATTCATGCCCAAGAAAAGAATCTTAATGAAACAGGAAAAGAAATCATAGATTTGGAGGAGTCCTTCCGCGTAACGACCAACTATACGGGCGAGGTCCGTAAAGATCCGGCCGTATAGTTGGTTCCAGCCAGATATTTCCAAATATCTCGAGTTCAGGTCGGTTAAGGTATGACTCAGAACTGACAATACCTTTCTTTATCGGAAAGACGGAAAAGTAAACAAAAATGTCTGAGAGTGTCACGACCAACTATACGGCCGGAATATCTTCTCCGGTCGTATAGTTGTGACCGTATAGATCCAGACATCAAAGATCAAAAATGACTGAGAGTTTAATGACCAACTATACGGCCGGAATATTTTCTTCGGTTGTATAGTTGCAACCGTATAGATCCATACATCAAAAATAATTTCACAAAGAAGATACAGAGGGTTTAACGACCAACTATATAGCCGGAATATTTTTTACGGTCATATAGTTGCAACCGCATAGTTGGTAAAACCTTCAGAAACTTTAGAAAAACACAAGGAATCCAAAGGCAAAAAAATTAGAAGTAAAATTTGTGAAAATAAATCACTTATTTGAGTAAGAATACTTACCTTGAACTTACCGTTTACTTATTCGGAGATGACAAGCTCCTCCAACAGCAAAGAATTCTTCTCTTTTGGAGGAATTGACCTTAGTTCATTGAATAATTCTTGTAAGCGAAAATCACCAGGACTAAAGTTCATCTCAATAAGATTGGTGTCTTCCTAGGCAAATATGGACACTCCATCCAATATCTTTATTTCTTGCCTCTGCATAATCTGCGACTCAAATTCTAGAAGTAAAATAATCCAACGGACCAGTCTTGGCTTATGGTTTTCACTCTCAAGGAGTTCTTTTAAACCATCACGATCTGTATGAACTCTTACTTTTGCGTCAACTATATAAGAACGAAATTTATCGCAAGATAAAAATACAACAAAAAGTTCTCTCTCTTCCTTAGGATAATTCTTTTGAGCACTATTAAGAGTTCTACTAGCATGATGTATAATATTAAATCTGCAACCTATGTGTTGTCCTAGAGTTACTCCTACAGCATCATCACTAGCTTCACATATTAAGTCAAAACTCATATCCCAGATAGGTGGTTTAATGATAGGAGCATGGGATAAAGCATTTTTAAGTTTATCAAAGGCTATAAGACATTTATCATCAAAATTAAATCTCAGTCCCTTTTGTAGGAGGTTAGTCAAAGGTTTAGATATTCCAGAGAAATTTCTAATGAACCTTCTATAAAAACCCACATGACCAAGGAAACTTCTTATACCTTTTATATCCCTAGGTTGTGGCATTCTCTCTATGGCCTCAACCTTAGCTCTATCCACTTCAATTCCCTTACCTGATACCTTATGTCCAAGGACTATACCTTCTTTGACCATAAAATGACACTTCTCCCAGTTTAGAACAAGATTGGTTTCTCTGCAATGCTGCAAAACTCTTTTGAGATTATCCAAGCAACTAGTAAACGAAGTTCCACAAACAGAAAAATTATCCATAAATACTTCCATTATTAGTTCTATAAAATCCGCAAAAATAGCAGTCATCCATTTTTGAAAAGTAGCTGTTACATAAACCAAAGGCATATGTCGGTAAGCATGTAAACCATAAGGACTAATGAAAGTTGTTTTAAGTTGGTCATCAGGATGAACAGCTATTTGAGAAAAACTAGAGTATCCATCCAAGTAGCAAAAATGAGTGTGGTTTGCTAACCGTTCTAAAGTTTGATCTATGAACGATAAAGGATAGTTATCTTTCCTAGTTTCTTTATTCAATTTCCTGAAATCTATGCACATCCTATGTCCAACAATAGTTCTAGTAGGTATCAATTCATTGTTTTCATTAAGAACAATAGTAAAACCGCCCTTCTTAGGGACACAAGGAACATGACTTACCTATTCGCTTTCTTTTACAGGATAGATTATACCTGCGTCAAATAGGCATACAATTTCTTTTCTTACCACTTCCTTCATTTTGGGCTTCAGTCTTCTATTAAATTCTACAACTGGTTTAGCACCTTCTTCCATGAATATTCGATGGACGGTTATCATGGGACTAATGCCCTTCAAATCATGAATTGAGTAGCCAAAGGCCTTGTGATGCTCCTTAAGTATTCTCATGAGTTCTTCTTCTTTTTCTCCTAAAAGTTTAGCACTAATAATAATAGGAAATTTATTTGTATCATCTAAAAATCTGTATTTAAGATTATCTGGTGGTGTCTTCAATTCTGGGGGTGGTAATTCCTCGTCCCCTCTCTTTTTTGGCTCTTCAAATCAGTTGGAGGCCCTATAATGGGAAGTGAATCTAATTCATCTTCTAGTTCTTCTAGGGACTTGTCCTCCATCACTATTTATTCATAATTTAAGTCTTCATTTATTTCTTCTTTTTGATCACTAAAGAAGAGAGCTGCGATTTCCTCAATAGTTTTCTCTTTCTCTTCTTGTTGTATTTGTGGAGGCCTATCTTTAAATTTGGAAAAGTGGAATTCTTTGTATGCTTCCGCAAGATTAAGAGTCACAATCTCTTTTTTGAAATGAACTTTGGCACCTACATCAGTCAAAAAGTTTCTTCCAAATATAATTGGGCAAAGAGTGTCAGCTGGCATATCAGCAACTACAAAATCTATAGGAAAGTTTTTTATTGCCAATTGTGACAGTTGCATCTTCAACTACTCCCATTGGAATTCTAAGAGTTTTATTGGCTAACATGATTCTCAAATTAGTGTTTTCAATTGTAGCTGGTTCTATTTCTTCTTTTATTTCAAAATAGAAATCATAAGATAAAACATTAACTTTGTTGCCAAGATCACATAAACTATAATGCGAGGTTTCCTTAAATATACAGGGAAGGATATGGTTACCCACATCTTTTACCTTTGTTTTACCTTCAACCAATACGAAAGTCTCTTTATCAAGTTCAACTATGTTACAATGTGCATACATAGCCATAATTGCTTCCTTGGTTACCTCTTCATCTTTGGTTTCCTCCAGATGTTCGACAACTTCTAGCATACTTTCCTCTTCCTTCTTCTCCTATACTGCTTTGACCTGTTCATATTCAGAAATATGATTTTGTGCAGTGTTAGCGAAAGGTATTTCATATGTTGGTTCTAGAAAGGCCAGTGTTGCTTTAACTTATCTTTTCTTCTCAAGTTCGGGTGGTGGATCATACTTGACCAAACCCTCTTTTGGAGGTTTGATGTGTTCTGTAAAAGCATTAACAACTTGCAACACAAGATCTGAATCCAAATAAAGTTCCTTAGATAATTCTTTAACATGGCCCTTTTTATTATAGTCATGAATACAATCATAATATATTTCTAGACCTCCTTCACTTCCTAGACCAAAATTCCATGAAACTCTATGATCACGAATTCTATTAAGTAAAGCCCAAGATTTAGTTATAGGAAGATTCATAAAGGCTCCTTCCGTGAAAGAGTCTAGTTAAATTTTATTAGGTTCAATTAAACCACCATAAAAGATATGCAATAAATACCATTCAGGCAAATCATGATGAGGACATAGATTAAGTAAATATTTTAATATGAAATAAGATCTTACTAGTCCTTCATTAGGACGGTTCCTCCAAGTCATTATAAGATGCTTGATTCCAAAAGAATTTGATAATGGGTAATATTTTGCTAGAAACTCATGGGCTAAATTATCCCAAGTAGTAGTGGCTTCTAGGGTAGAGATCTATACCATGAGAGAGTTGTACTAGTCAAAGTATGACTAAAAAGTTTAACCCTTACCTCATTAGCGGTATATCCCATGAATTGAAAAGTGCCATATATATCTTTGAAACATTCAATATGCTCATATGGATCAGGATCTTCTTCATCCCCACTATGTTGGTTCTTGTGTAGAATACCAAGTAATAGAGGATTTATTTCAAACCCCCTTGTCTTCTCGTTGGAGTTGTCTCTTTTACAAATATCATAGGGCTTCCCAAAATGGCTGAGTGGGTTAGCACTAGTCATATGCTTAAACTCTATCATGTTGGTGGAAACTTGTAACTCAAAACAAAACTTAGCAAGACAAAAATAAATAAGCAAAAACTAAAAGACCTACAACTCTTAGCTCCCCGGCAATAGCGCCAGAAAATAGCTTGATGACTGCAAGTGCATAGATCATTTGTAGCTAGTTTCGAAATAAAGATATCGATCCCACGGGGAGCAAGAGTCTGAGGTCTAATAACTCTTGAATTAAATACTACAATAGAAATGCTAAATAATGTTCTAAGTGACAAGATAAAATGTGAGTATTGTGTTAAAAGGTGTTTTTGTGTTTTTGGTATAAGAGCAACAATAAGTAAAGTAAAAGAATTGAAAACAGAAAATAAGTATCACGTTTGTAAGAGCGATTAGAAATGCAATAGGGAAAAAGAGTTCTCAGGGAGTAGCGGATACACCACTAGCACTATAAAGAGCTAAGGTAAAGATTATTATCATGAACATTCTCAACTCTATATGTGTGGGAGGAACTCCGTATTTGTACAAATACGCAGCAACCACTGCTCACATCATCCTCATAACCATTCAACAATTGACATCAATTGAATTATTGCGCTATTAAGGGACTTAATCCCGTAGGACATATCCCATGGCATGGATAGTGTTCCGTGAGTTTCCTCGGTTCACAAGTTGATACGTAAGGAGTGCCAACAGCTTTATAGTCACTGTAAGTGGTAACACACCTCCGTCTACCAATAAGTAGTTCCCTCCATCAAGTCCCCTTAAGAGGCAAATATTGAGAGGTCGACTTCTCCCAACATCAAGATGAAGACAATCTAACACATGGTCACAACGATGAATATCATAATAAACTTTATCTTATTTCAATCTCATACTAGGGTTTCTCCATCTCCCTAAGAACTAAAGATATACTCCGACATGGAGGAATTGAACATCATGGCAATAACAATGGAATCTATCATAGATGAATAGTAGTTGTATAAATCTACAACGAGTACGGAAATTACAACAAGATCTAGACAAGATGTGGATGGGATGGATGGACATGGTGGTGATGCATAGGTTGATGAGGAAGATCGATGCCTTAGGCTCCTGGACCTGCGCAGGGTGAAGATGGATCCCCGGTGGACGAGTTCCCCCTCTAGATGCCTTCCGGAGGTGAGGTTTTGGCGATTTCTGGTTGTTATGTATGTTGTCTCTCTGATCCAGTTACACGGGGTGAAACTATTTGAGGAGGTGTTAGCGCCAACTATACGGCGGGAACTATACGACTGGAAAATTTATTCCCGTTGTTTAGTTGGTCGTTAAACTGTCTGTGTGCCTTGATCGCTTCGGGTTTTCTTCTGGTATTATTTATATTTCCCAAATAAGCGATTTACGTTGTTTTTGACTCATTTTCTCCTCTGTACAACTACTTCAAGAATTGTGTCCATTGTATCCATCATCTGTCCTGATCACGGTGAAAACAAATATGAAATGTGCATGCGAACACCGTAAAATACCAAGATCCTACATGTACAATGCAAAATAATAATATAAAACATGATGCAAATATGCACTCATCAAGTCATTATGGA
Source organism: Avena insularis (assembly GCA_023614405.1). Classification (NCBI taxonomy): domain Eukaryota; kingdom Viridiplantae; phylum Streptophyta; class Magnoliopsida; order Poales; family Poaceae; genus Avena; species Avena insularis. The sequence continues at coordinate 139,839,445 of CM042684.1, forward strand.
TCTCTCGGTCACGCTTATGATTATTGATCGGAGAGAGTCTCGATCATGTCCACTTAGTTCATGAGCCCATAGGGAGACACACTTAAGGTATTCGACACATTTTCATGGATAGGGAGTGCAGGAGAAAATACCAATTGAATTGAGTAGCATTAAACCAATTGAATTAAAGTACTTCAATGGAAAGACCTTTGATTTTTGAGTGGAAATTAAATGGGATAAAGTGGCTCTTGAATTTTGTGAGTGGAGAGTCCACTAGCGATCAAGAGGGGAGAGGTGGGGGCACTCCATGCCCCATGAACATAGCCCCTTGGGGAGCTACTCTCCTCTCACTCATTCCATCTCCTCTCGTGCTCTTTGGTTGGCAAATTCTCCCCGTGCTAGCTTATCCATTACCATGAGCATGGTGCTTACGCGAAGCCCTTCTCAAGATCTTCTCCACCATCACCACTACCATGTAGTAGTGCTACCGGAGTTCCCGAGGATACACTACTTCTATTGCCCAACTGGATCAAGGGACGAAGGTCATTGACACACTGAAAGTGTGACTGATTACGGAGGCGCTGCCCTTTGTGGTGCTTATAGTCACCCCGTGCTTGATGACGGTCATGTTTATTCTACACCATATACGTTTGTTTGCGGGAAAATTAGATCTCTTATGGTCTTTGAGGGTGATTCATTCTAAAACCATTACAAGTATCCCCTAGATTCAATCTGGGCAGTTGCAACCGTAGGAATTTTTTTGTTTTCTATGCAACGAACCACATCAGTGGTATCAGAGCTATGTCTATGCATAGATGTTTTGTACGGTTAGAACACATATGAATATTGATCATGTTATTGCATCCTTCATGTATTTTGGATATTAGCGACATAGTGGTATGAAGCGACATAGACTAACTTTAAATGTCCTCTCACATGAGACTTGTTCCATGCATGACATGCAACTAGTTTTGCATAAGTGGCTAGCGGGTGTTTGTCTCTCCCACTATAGTTGATATCTAATTTACACCGGGTTGCTAATAATTTGATTATCATCATTGTGATTTCATGTTCGTAGGTAAGAACGGTTCTATCTTTGAAATCTCCAAGCCATGTAAAATATGCAAAATATAAATTATAAGCGTCTAGTTTTATTTTTGCTAGGCTTGTGTCATGATATGGTAAATGTTATAATTTTAGTATGGTAGGATACTCTCAGGAATTATAACAAAGTAAGTGGGAGCGCCATAAACCTTGGCGTTACACAAATGGAATGATGGAGATCATACCATGATGCACAAGATAGTGATCAAGTGCAAGAACTATATCATATCACTTTTACATATGATATTTGTTTGCATCTTATTTATGCTTATGTCCTGTTTAGATCTTGGCGGTAGCATTATAAGATGATCCCTCTCACTTAATATCAATATAATAATATGTCCTTCCTTAGCATGCACCGTTAAGAAAGTTCGTCGTTTCGAAGCACCACATGATGATCAGGTGTGATAGACTCTACGTTCGCATACAACGGGTGTAAGACAATTTTACACACACAAGTACTTAGGTTCTTAGTTGGAGAGCCTAGCATATACAAACATGGCCTTGGAACATGAACCGAAAGGTAAAGCACGAGTTATATGAATGATATGATGTCCATATGATGCTCGCCATTGGAGCTGCACCACCTCACGTGGTGATTGAACTTTGTGAATTGAATTTGGTTCGCGTAATCACCAAAACGACTCGAGGGATGTTGTTTTGAGTGGGATTTCATTTAGTAATTTGGATTAATTTGAACTCAATTTATCATAAACTAAACCAGAGTGAATTTTTATAGTTTGTTGTAGTCAATGGCATTCGTTTACTACCTTGTATTTAGCTATAATTGAGATAATAGAACTATAGAATTCTGGATTTTTACTTTATGAACTGGTATCGTATTGAAGTACTATTGCAAACTTTTAGCAAAACCTCACTTACTCAATAAAATTCAATCAGTAGTATTGAAAGAATAACAAATTCCAGCGTTAGTATCTAGGTATCATGATTGCCTCCATGATTCTTGATATTGAAAAATTGTTTTAATATCAATGTTATCTAGGAGCTGGAAATTGTTTCACAAACCATCATGTGTAGAAAATATTATCACATCTGAAGCAATTCTTGGTTGTAATATGATAGAGTATAATTTAATAAAATACATATTCTCGTATTGTATGAGAATTTGTAAAGGTTGGAGATGCTAGGTGTCCTGATCACCCAAAAGGTTTTGGGAATTAACATTATATTCATGATTTGTCCTTATGAGATATAGTAGATTTGTCATGAAAGTTTTCATAAGAAGAAAGGATAGAAGATATTGGAATTTTTTTATTACATTAAACAGATTACTAAAAGGAATGAAATTTGAAAGAACACCAAACATTTTAATGATGGTGATCCACTTCAAAGTGCAAGTCCAAAGGTATTAGTATTTTACTATACACCCTTTGGACTATGTGTCATATGTATGGCACCACTAGTGATGTTCATAGATTCTTTTTAAAAGGAAAGGAAATGCTGAAAGAGAATCTAGAAAATATTTGGCAGGAAAACAAAAAAAACTGGAAATGTCTAGCTTAGGTATATAGATGATATAGACGTTATGGGTGTATTATTTTCCTGAAAAACAATGTGGTTCTTGGGTATTGGATACCGAATTTCTTGGTGTGATCTGTCATATAGAACAACACAATTCATGAAGTTCAATGGCCTAAGTAACTAGCAAGAGAATATGTGATGAGTATCACCGAAAACAAATAAAGTGTTATTGTGTTTCTTGTTGACATCAAAGCTTGCCTTCAAGATTTGCTTTTAATAATTGTTATTTTTGTTCTGGTATCATGAGAACGATGTTTGTTCAAATAATTATCGTATTCCACTAAAGATGGATGAACTCTTACAAATCTAGTTGGATAAATCACGTCCGTAAACACTGATGCTAAAGTGTCGTAAGACGAATGATTAGAAGATCACTTATGGGTAACACTACAGTTTAAATCATATTGGAAAGAAAATATGAAAAAATTCCATGTTGATGGAATTTTAGAGTCTTTTTGATTTTTGAATCAATTGACGCTTGTGAGAATTTCCTGGAAATGATTTAAATTTCGTTCATAGGCCTAAGAGGAACGAATGACTAAATTATTGGACATTGTGCATATTGATGTATTTAGTCCATTATGTGTATCCATATGTCTTGAATCATTCAAACTTCATATACTTTAACCAAAGATTTGAGTGATATATTTATATTTACTTCATCAGGGAGAAGTATAAAACATTTGAAAATGTTCAAATGATTTTAAGATGAAGTGGAAAATTATTGTAATGAGAAAATAAAGAATTTATGATTGGATCATAAAGGAAAATATTTGAGTGACAAGTTTAGCAAAAACACCATAAGTAATTTATAAAATGCCATTATATTTTTAAGATTAAGCTTTAGTGACTACCGCTTTTACTCTGAAAATATCTCCATCGTGATCTGTTGAAATGAAACCATATGAGTTATGGTTTGGGATAAAACCTAAGTTGTCTTTTCTTAAAATTTGGTATGCTAGGCATAAGTAAAATGTTTACAACCAAAGTCGGATAAACATATCTTTGTAGGTTATCCCAAAGCAACAGTTGGGTATTCCTCCATAAAAACAAAGAGAAAAGTGTTTGTCACTTAGAACATTAAGTTTCTTGAGAAGGATTTTTTTGCAAAAAGTTAAGTGAGAGTGCAATAGAACTTTGATAAGGTTATTGAACCTTAGCTATATGTGCTGAGTTGCGCAGCACCAGAAAGTGTCCCAGAGGTAGCAATAATGCTCATGGCTCCCGTGCCTCAAAGGTTGTGGTCACGGAAATCTAAGTTCCTATTGAACCACGTAGGTCGAGTAAGAAATCAAATACTAAGTGACGTGGGCATACCCTACAGGTACTCGGGTTTAGCATATATGGCCCAGATATGATAGGAGCCCACGGCGCTACCAGGGCCCAATCCAGGATTCGGGTGATCCACAAAGACTCTGTCTGCTTGCGGCACAAGACAAAGCTTAAGATAGAAAGTTCAATGGGAAAACCCTAAGTTGTAACCGACTCGACCTGCTACCCGAGACCTAGCCTGTCTATATAAAGGCGAGGAGGGGCTGTGAGGAGGACAATCATAACCCTAGTTTCCAAAACCACCGCTAGATTGCATCTACGCACCCCTATAACTTTCGACTCCCTCGATAATTCCAAGAGCAGACAAGCAGGAGTAGGGACCTCTACGAGGCCTGAACCTGGGTAAACCTTGCGTCCCTGTTTGCTTGTTTGCTAGCCTATTGATGCCTCCACCGCTACCTCTTTCTCCAAAACCCAAGTCCATAACAATGGGCATTGATGAGTTTAACCCTCGTCAATTGGCGCCATCTGTGGGAAATGGGAGTGCTGATGTCGTGGCTTCTTCGGCATGACAACCGCGATCTACAACTCTGCAATAGCCGAGATTCGCCAGCTCTTTGGGGCCTTCGACTTCACCGTCCACACGCCAGCCACTTGCCCGACTTTCGAGTCCGTGGGCGATGGGATCGGCCTGGCGATCGGGAGCTTACGCTTCCAAGTTGGTCAGCTAGGCACACTTCGCCTCCCTGACCAGCCGATGGTCCCCGCGATTGCTCCAGCATTGTGGTTTCCACCACCAATCGGCACCCTGAGCAAGCTCAATGCCTCGACAATAGTTGGGAGCACGGACAGCGACAGGACTCGCGGATCCGATCTGGGTGACCTAGCCACAGAGGATGGAGCCTGCGGCTCCGGATCTAAAACGTTTGGGAGCAACAGCTTCCCCAATCACATCATGTGCTCTGTCATCAACGCAGGCGACCCTGGTGTCAATCGCGACAACACCGGTACTTGGCCAACCAACAACGAAAACGGTGGCCCCACCAACGGCGCCCCACCAGCAATGGGACAGAAGGGGACCCGAACCTCACGGTGAATGAGCGCACTCAAGAGCGCGTGCTGTTCAAGCTCAACGACAACGAGTCGGCTCGCTGTCGAGAGGCCCTACAGGGCAATCCCCTCCCCTTGAACTCATAGCAACAGATGCTGATGGGTTACCACTGGCTGCTCAAAGAAAAGTACAAGCGCCAGCAACAAGTAATCGCGCAACTCGACGCGTGTAGGAAGGTGACGGACGAGTTGAGCCTTCAACATGCTTAACTCTCCATGGGAGGATCCTCCTCCAAGGGCAACAACTACATGGCTGCCAAACAGCGATCTCGACTGGCCCACCTCACCGATAAGGTGCACGAAGATGCCGCGAAAGTCCTCGACTTCAGCTCTATGATGGTGGATACGCGGGGCAATGTGCTCCCGAAGACACCACAAGCAGGGCTGGCAACGGCCACCATGAACCTCCTATACAACCAGCCACCATGTACCATCGGCTGAGGATCGCGAGCTACCATGCACCGATCTACGATCGTGGGCTTGGGGCTAGTCGAAGCTGCCCTCGTCAAGGAGCCAAAACCAGAGCCGAAGAAAACTAAATCACTGGACAAGTACTACTATTCATACTCCTCAAGTGACAACAACCACGATCTGTCACGGCGACATTGCTCACGGTGGCATGACCACGACTACGACGCGCGTGATGACATCACGCAATGCAAGGTCGACAATATGCGTGCAAGGTGTGCTCGGTCGACTGACTCGAAAGATGACGAGGTATAGCTCTGTGACGCTAGATGCTTCAGGAGAGCCATTAGGCAGAAGCGAATGCCTAAAGGGTTCAAGCTCCCATCAGAGAACCTGAAATTGGACGGCCTACTGGACCCGAAAATTTGGCTAGAGGATCACATCTCCTCCGTCAGGCTGCATGGCGGAAGCTCAAGCACGGCCATTTAATGCCTCCAACTGCAGCTGCAAGACACCGCCCGCGCATGGCTCAACAATCTCCCACGCGGATCAATTCGCAGCTGGGAAGAGCTGGTCTACAGCTTCATGCGCAACTTCAAGGGCACTTACAAAAGGCCCGCATCAATCGAGGAACTAAGAGGCTGCCACCAGAGGTCTGGCGAGTCGCTGCGCTCGTACATCCAGAGATGGTCCATAATCAAGAACTCCGTGGAAGATATCTCCGAGGATCGCGCAATCGATGCGTTCAATGGCAGTGTTCGTTGCAAAGAATCAGGGAGGAGCTCGGCCGCTCGAAGCCCAAAACAATCGACCACTTGATGGAAATCGCAAATTGGTGGGCCGACGGAGAGGACTCGGTGAAAAAGTATGTCTACTCCGATGATGACGATGACCTCGGGCACAAACGCAATCGCCTAGGGAAACATCGAATGCGCGTCTACGAGGACCACGAAGAGGTCGACATGGTCGCAGCCGGCTATGCCGACAAACGCGACGACAACCGCAACAGCGGATACCACAGCGGTGGATACCACGACAGCAGGAAAACTACGCAAGTGTGGCAGCACCGCACTCGTGACGAAGCACCTGGACTATCCATCCAGGACAAATTGTCCGGACCGTGCAAAATACACTTCTACATCGACAAGCACGACGACAAGAAAAAGTCTAGCCACATTCTCAAGGACTGCTGCTAGTTCCTCAAGCTCCACGAAGGCCTGGCCCAGATGAATCGCGACACGGTCAACCATGTATACGGAGCTGCCCCGGGCGCCATGGCTCACGGAGCACAACCACCACCACCTGGGCCACCACCACTCGTGGCCGCGCAAGTCCAGAATCATGGAAGCGAACCATACCCGCGAGCGCTAGGAAATATGGGGATGATCCAAAAAGGGCGCCCCTCAAATCGAGTGCAGAAGGCAATCACTTGCCAAGTCAACTTGGCGATAAACTCTCCGCCCTCCTGCACCGAGTAACTAAGTGGAAGCGAGTCCTGCATCACCTTCGACAAACGCGACCATCTGCGCCAAGTACCTCCCCCAGGCCACTGTCCCCTCGTACTCGAGGCATAGATTGGGGGCTTCGATATGAGTGGCGTCTTCATGGACGGCGAAAGTGGCATCAATCTCATGTTCTCAAGTAACTTGCGTGCGATGAGGATCCCACTGACATGTCTGGAAGTTTCAGACATAAGTTCCACGACATCGTCCTAGGGAAGGGAGTATACCCCTTGGGCAAGATCAACCTCGACGTCATCTTCGGCATGCCACCAAACTTTTGGCGAGAGCATCGACTTTGAAGTTGTCGACTGGCCCTCACAGTACCACTGCATCCTCGGACGTGTTGTGTTCTCGAGGTTCATGGAGGTACCAAATTATGCCTATCTACAGATGATGATGCCAGGCCCAAACGGCATCATCACAATCATCGGAAGCTTAGAGAGGTCTGACAGCTACGACAGGGAATTCAACAGAATCTCCTAGTCCTTCGGCATGCAAAAGGAACTCGCAAAGTTGAAAGAGACAACAGACAACAGTCTGCTCTCCCCTCAGCAAGCCAAGATCACCCGACCTATCCTTCGACTCGTCGGTGCATACCAAGAAAGTCCAGGTCCACCTAACTGACCCGACAAAGACGACCCTCATCGCCAACAACTTGAGTCCCGCATAGGAACTCGTGCTCGTCGAATTCCTCCGTGTGCCCTAGGAAATCTTCGCCTGGTGTCCAGCGGACATGCCAGGAGTTCCCATGGAATTCGCCGAGCACTCACTCAACGTGAATCCAAATGCAAGGCTAGTCAAGCAAACAATACGGCGACTATCTGAACCAAGAGCAAAAGCGGACGGTACGGAAGTCAATAGACTCCTCGACGCAAATTTCATACGCGAGATCAAGGAAAGCACCTGGCTCGCAAATCCATTGCTTGTGCCTAAAAAGGACACGGATATCCAGCAGATGTCCATGGACTTTACCTTCTTGTATTTGTGGAGGCCTATCTTTAAATTTGGAAAAGTGGAATTCTTTTTCCGCTTCCGCAAGCTTAACAGACACAATCTCTTTATTGAAATCAACTTTGGCACCTACATCACTCAAAAAATTTCTTCCAAATATAATTGGACAAAGAGTGTCAGCTGGCATATCAACAACTACAAAATCTATAGGAAAGTTTTTTATTACCAATTGTAACAGTTGCATCTTCAACTACTCCCATTGGAACTCTAAGAGTTTTATTGGCTAACATGATTGTGAAATCAGTGTTTTCAATTGTAGCTGGTTCTATTTCTTATTTTATTTCTAAATAGAAATCATAAGATAAAACGTTAACTTTGTTGACAAGATCACATAAACCATAATGCGAGGTTTCCTTAAATATGCAGGGAAGGATATGCTTACCCACATCTTTTACCTTTGTTTTACCTTCAACCATTACGGAAGTCACTTTATCAAGTTCAACTATGTTACAATGTGCATACATAGCGATAATTGCTTCCTTGGTTACCTCTTCATCTTTGGTTTCTTCCGGATGTTCCACAACTTCTAGCATACTTTCCTCTTCCTTCTTCTCATGTACTACTTTGACCTGTTCATATTCAGAAATATGATTTTGTGTAGTGTTAGGGAAAGGTATCTCATATGTTGGTTCTAGGGAGGCTAGTGTTGCTTTAACTTATCTTTTATTCTCAGGTTCGGGTGGTGGATCATACTTGACCAAACCCTCTTTTGGAGCTTTGATGTGTTCTATAAAAGCTTTAACGACTTGCAACACAAGATCTGAATCCAAATAAAGTTCCTTAGATAATTCTTTAACATGGCCCTTTTTATTATAGTCATGAATACAATCATAATATATTTCTAGACCTCCTTCACTTCCTAGACCAAAATTCCATGAAACTCTATGATCACGAATTCTATTAAGTAAAGCCCAAGATTTAGTTATAGGAAGATTCATAAAGGCTCCTTCCGTGAAAGAGTCTAGTTAAATTTTATTAGGTTCAATTAAACCACCATAAAAGATATGCAATAAATACCATTCAGGCAAATCATGATGAGGACATAGATTAAGTAAATCTTTGAATATGAAATAAGATCTTACTAGTCCTTCATTAGGACGGTTCCTCCAAGTCATTATAAGACGCCTGATTCCAAAAGAATTTGATAATGGGTAATATTTTGCTAGAAACTCATAGGCTAAATTATCCCAAGTAGTAGTGGCTTCTGGGGTGGAGATCTATACCATGAGAGAGTTGTACTAGTCAAAGTATGACTAAAAAGTTTAACCCTTACCTCATTAGCGGTATATCCCGTCAATTGAAAAGTGCCACATATATCTTTGAAACATTCAATATGCTCATATGGATCAGGATCTTCTTCATCCCCACTATATTGCTTCTTGTGTAGAATACCAAGTAATAGTGGATTTATTTCAAATCCCCTTGTCTTCTCGTTGGAGTTGTCTCTTTTACAAATATCATAGGGCTTCCCAAAATGGCTGAGTGGGTTAGCACTAGTCATATGCTTAAACTCTATCGTGTTGGTGGAAACCTGTAACTCAAAACAAAACTTAGCAAGACAAAAATAAATAAGCAAAACCTAAAAGACCTATAGCGCTTAGCTCCCTGGCAACAGCGCTAGAAAATAGCTTGATGACTGCAAGTGCACAGATCGTTTGTAGCTAGTTTCGAAATAAAGATATCGATCCCACGGGGAGCAGGAGTCTGAAGTCTAATAACTCTTGAATTAAATACCACAATAGAAATGCTAAATAAAGTTCTAAGTGACAATACAAAATGTGAGTATTGTGTAAAAAGGTGTTTTTGGGTTTTTGGTATAAGAGCAACAATATGTAAAGTAAAACAACTGAAAACAGAAAATAAGTATCGTGTATGAAAGAGAGATTGGAACTGCAATAGGGAAAAAGATTTCTCAGGGAGTAGTGGATACACCACTAGCATTATAAAGAGCTAAGGTAAAGATTATTATCATGAACATTCTCAACTGTGTATGTGTGGGAGGAACTCCGTATTTGGACAAATAGGCAGCAACCACTGCTCACATCATCCTCATAACCAGCCAGAAATTGACATCAATCGAATTATTGCGCTATTAAGGGACTTAATCCCGTAGGACGTATCCTATGGCATGGATAGTGTTCCGCGAGTTTCCTCGGTTCCCAAGTTGATACGTAAGGAGTGCCAACAGCTTTATAGTCACTGTAAGTTCTAACACACCTATGTCTACCAATAAGTAGTTCCCTCCATCAAGTCCCCTTAAGAGGCAAATATTGAGAGGTTGACTTCTCCCAACATCAAGATGAAGACAATCTAACACATGGTCACAGCAATGAATATCATCATAAACTTTATCTTATTTCAATCTCATACTAGGGTTTCTCCATCTCCCTAAGAACTAAAGATCTACTCTGACATGGAGGTAATCAACATCATGGCTATAACAATGGAATCTATCATAGATGAATAGTAGTTGTATAAATCTACAACGAGTACGGAAATTACAACAAGATCTAGACAAGATATGGATGTGATGGATGGAGATGATGGTGATGCATAGGTTGATGATGAAGATCGATGCCTTAGCCTCCTGGATCTGCGCAGGGTGAAGATGGATCCCCGGTGGACGAGTTCCCCCTCTAGATGCCTTCCGGAGGTGAGGTTTTGGCGATTTCTGGTTGTTCTGTATGTTGTCTCTCTGATCTAGTTACACGGGGTGAAACTATTTGAGGAGGTGTTAGCGCCAACTATACGGCGGGAACTATACGACCGGAAAATTTATTCCCGTTGTTTAGTTGGTCGTTAAACTGTCTGTGCGCCTTGATAGCTTCGGGTTTTCTTCTGGTATTATTTATATTTCCCAAATAAGCGATTTACGTTGTTTTGACTCCTTTTCTCCTCAATACAACTGCTCCAAGAATTGTGTCCATTGTATCCATCATCTATCCTGATCCTGGTAAAAAAAATATAAAATGTGCATGCGAACACCGTAAAATTCCAAGATCCTACATGTACAATGCAAAATAATAATATAAAACATGATGCAAATATGAACTCATCAAGTCATTATGGATCTCTCGGACACGCTTATGATTATTGATCGGAGAGAGTATTGATGATGTCCAGAGCCCATAGGGAGACACACTTAAGGTATTCGACGCATTTTCGTGGATAGGGAGTGCATGATAAAATACTGAACAATGCAAAAACTGTTCTGATAAAAACTGTCGGAATAGTTTTGGTGTATCAAAATATTGCAAGGGGATAATATGTTAATGTGTTCATTACATGAAGCACTCATTGAATCAAGTGTTGATTAAATTGAGTAGCATTAAACCCATTGAATTAAAGTACTTCAATGGAAAGACCTTTGATTTTTGAGTGGAAATTAAATAGGATAAAGTGGCTCTTGAATTTTGTGAGTGGAGAGTCCACTAGTAATCAAGAGGGGAGAGGTGTGGGCACTCCATGCCCCATGCACATAGCCCCTTGGGGAGCTACTCTCCTCTCACTCATTCCAACTCCTCTCATGCCCTTTGGTTGGCAAATTCTCCACTTGCTAGCTTATCCATTACCATGAGCATGGTGCTTAGGCGAAGCCCTTCTCAAGATCTTCTCAACCACCACCACTACCATGTCGTAGTGCTGCCGGAGTTCCCGAGGATACACTACTTCTATTGCCCAACTGGATCAACGGACGAAGGTCATTGACACACTGAAAGTGTGACCGATTACGGAGGCGCTGCCCTTTGTGGCGCTTATAGTCACCCCATCCTTGACGACGATCATGTATATTCTACACCATATACGTTTGTTTGCGGGAAAATTAGATCTCTTACGGTCTTCGAGGGTGATTCATTCTAAAATCATTACAAGTATCCCCTAGATTCAATCTGGGCAGTTGCAATCGTAGGAATTTTTTTTGTTTTCTATGCAACGAACCACATCAGTGGTATCAGAGATATGTCTATGCATAGATGTTTTGTATGGTTAGAACACATATGAATATTGATCATGTTATTGCATCCTTCATGTATTTTGGATATTAGCGACATAGTGGTATGAAGCGACATAGACTAACTTTAAATGTCCTCTCACATGAGACTTGTTCCACGCTTGACATGCAAGTAGTTTTGCATAAGTGTCTACCGGGTGTTTGTCTCTCCAACGATAGTTGATATCTGATTGACACCGGGTTGCTAATAATTTGATTATCAATGTTGTGGTTTCATGTCGTAGGTAAGAACGGTTCTACCTTTGAAATCTCCAAGCCATGTAAAATATGCAAAATATAAATTATAAGCGTCTAGTTTTATTTTTGCTAGGCTTATGTCATGATATGGTAAATATTATAATTTTAGCATGGTAGGATACTCTCTAGAATTATAACAAAGTAAGTGGGAGAGCCATAGACCTTGGCGTTACACAAATGGAATGATGGAGATCATACCATGATGCACAAGATAGTGATGAAGTGCAAGAACTATATCATATCACTTTACATATGATATTTGTTTGCATCTTATTTATGCTTATGTCCTGTTTAGATCTTGGCAGTAACATTATAAGATGATCCCTCTCACTTAATATCAAGATAATAATATGTTCTTCCTTATCATGCACCATTAAGAAAGTTCGTCGTTTCGAAGAACCACATGATGATTGAATGTGATAGACTCTACGTTCGCATACAACGGGTGTAAGACAATTTTACACACACGAGTACTTAGGTTCTTAGTTGGAGAGCCTAGGATATACAAACATGGCGTTGGAACATGAACTGAAAGGTAAAGCATGAGTTATATGAATGATATGATGTCCATATGATGCTCGCCATTGGAGCTCACCACCTCACGTGATGATTGAACGTTGTGAATTAAATTTGGTTCGTGTAATCACCAAAACGACTCGAGGGATGTTGTTTTGAGTGGGAGTTCATTTAGTAATTTGGATTAATTTGAACTCAATTTATCATAAACTAAACCGGAGTGAATTTTTATAGTTCGTTGTAGTCAATGGCATTCGTTTACTACCTTGTATTTAGCTATAATTGAGATAATAGAACTATAGAATTCTGGATTTTTAGTTTAGGAACTGGTATCGTATTGTTTTATGAGTGTCATCTAAAGTTTAAAGTACAATTTTAAACTTTTAGCAAAACCTCACTTTCTCCATAAAATTCAATAAGTAGTATTGAAAGAATAACAAATTCCAGCGTTAGTATCTAAGTATCATGATTGCCTCCATGATTCTTGATATTGAAAAATTGTTTTAATATCAATGTTATCTAGGAGCTGGAAATTGTTTCACAAACCGTCATGTGTAGAAAATATTACCACATCTGAAACAATGCTTGGTTGCAATATGATAGAGTATAATTTAATAAAATACATATTCTCGTATTGTATGAGGATTTGTAGAGGTTGGAGACGCTAGGTGTCCTGATCACCCAAAAGGTTTTGGGAATTAACATTATATTCATGATTTGTCCTTATGAGATATAGTAGATTTGTCATGAAAGTTGTCATAACAATAAATGATAGAAGATATTGGAAAAATGTTTATTACATTAAACGGATTACTAAAAGGAATGGAATTTGAAAGAACACCAAACATTTTAATGATGGTGATCCACTTCAAAGTGCAAGTCCAAAGATATTAGTATTTCACTATGCACCCTTTGGACTATGTGTCATATGTATGGCACCACTATTGATGTTCATAGATTCTTTTTAAAAGGAAATGAAATGCTGAAAGAGAATCTAGAGAATATTTGGCAGGAAAAGAAAAGACTGGAAATGTCCAGCTTAGGTATATAGATGATATAGACGTTATGGGTGTATTCTTTGCTTGAAAAACAATGTGGTTCTTCGGTATTGGATACCGAATTTGTTGGTGTGATGTGTCATATACAACAACACAATTCATGAACTTCAATGGCCTAAGTAACTAGCAAGAGAATATGTGATGATGTTCACCGAAAACAAATAAAGTGTTATTTTGTTTCTCGTTGACATCAAAGATTACCTTCATGATTTGCTTTTAATAATTGTTATTTTGTTCTGGTATCATGAGAACAATGTTTGTTCAAATAATTATCATATTCCACTGAAGATGGATGAACTTTTACAAATTTAGTTGGACAAATCATGTCCATAAACACTGATGCTAAAGTGTCATAAGACGAATGATTAGAATATCACTTATGAGTAACACTACAGTTTAAATCATATTGGAAAGAAAATATGAAGAAATTCCATGTTGATGGAATTTTAGAGTCTTTTTGATTTTTGAATCAATTGACGCTTGTGAGAATTTCCTGGAAATGATTTAAATTTCGTTCATAGGCCTAAGAGGAACGAACGACTAAATTACTGGACATTGCGCATATTGATTTATTTAGTCCATTATGTGTTGCCATATGTCGTGAATCATTCAAACTTCATATACTTTAACCAAAGATTTGAGTGATATATGTATATTTACTTAATCAGGGAGAAGTATAAAACATTTGAAAATGTTCAAATGATTTTAAGATGAAGTGGAAAATTATTGTAATGAGAAAATAAAGAATTTATGATTGGATCATAAAGGAAAATATTTGAGTGACAAGTTTAGCAAAAACACCATAAGTAATTTATAAAATGCCATTATATTTTTAAGATTAAGCTTTAGTGACTACCGCTTTTACTCTGAAAATATCTCCATCGTGATATGTTGAAATGACACCATATGAGTTATGGTTTGGGATAAAACCCAAGTTGTCTTTTCTTAAAATTTGGTATGCTAGGCATAAGTAAAATGTTCACAACCAAAGTCGGATAAACACATCTTTGTAGGTTATCCCAAAGCAACAGTTAGGTATTCCTCCATAACAACGAAGATAAAAGTGTTTGTCACTTAGAACGTCAAGTTTCTTGAGATGGATTTTTTCACAAAAAGTTAAGTGAGAGTGCAATAGAACTGTGATAAGATTATTGAACCTTAGCTATATGTGCTGAGTTGCACAACGCTAGAAAGTGTCCTAGAGGCAGCCATAATGCTCATGGATCCCGTGCCACAAAGGTTATGGTCATGGAAATCTAAGTTGCTATTGAACTGCGTAGGTCGAGTAAGCAATCAAATACTAAGTGACGTGGGCATACCCTAAGCTACTCCGGTTTGGCATAAACGACCCAGATATGACAGGAGCCCACAATGCTACCAGGGCCCAATCCAGGATTCGGGTGATCCATGGAGACTTTGTCTGCTTGCAGCACAAGACAAAGCTTAAGTTAGAAAGTTCAAAGGGAAAACCCTAACTTGTAACCGACTCGACCTGCTACCCGAGACCTAGCCTATCTATATAAAGGCTAGGAGGGGGCAGTGAGGAGGACAATCATAACCCTAGTTTCCACAACCACCGCCAGATTGCACTTGTGCACCCCTTGTAACTTTTGACTCCCTCGATAATTCCAAGAGCAGACAAGCAGGAGTAGGTACCTCTACAAGTCTTGAACCTGGGTAACCTTGCGTCCCTGTGTGCTTGTTTGCTATCCTATTGATGCCTCCAGCGCTCCCTCCTTCTCCAAAACCCATGTCCATAACAATGGGCATTGATGAGTTTAACCGTCATCAATTGGCGCCGTCTGTGGGAACTGGGTGTGCTGATGTCGCGGCTTCTTCAGCCTCGACAACCGTGATCTACAACTCTACAATAGCAGATATTCGCCAGCTCTTCGGTGCCTTCGACTTCACCGTCCACACGCCGGCCACTCGCCCGGCTTTCGAGTCCGTGGGCGATGGGATTGGCCTGGCGATCAGGAGCTTACGCTTCCAAGTTGGTCAGCGGACACACTTCGCCTCCATGACCATCCGACTGTCCCCACGATTGCTCCAGCATCGTGGTTTCCACCACCAATCGGCACACTGAGCAAGCTCAACGCCTCGAAAACAGTTGGGAGCACGGACAACGACAGCAGTTGTTAATCCGACCTGGGTGACCTGGCCACAGAGGATGGAGCCTGCGGCTCCAAATCTAAATGTTGTGTGAGCAACAGCTTCCCCAATCACGTCATGTGCGCCATCATCAACGCAGGAGACACCAGTGTCAATCGCAACAACACCGGTACTGGGGCAACCAACAGTGAAAACGATGGCCCCACCAACGACGCACCCACCAGCAATGGGACAGAAGGGGACCTGAAGCTCACGGAGCATGAGTGCACCAATGAGCACGTGCTGATCAGGATCAACGACAACGAGTGGGCCCGCTGTCGAGAGGCTCTGTGGGGCAATCCCCTCCCCTTGAACTCATCGCAAGAGATGCTAATGGGTTACCACTGGCTGCTCAAAGAAGAGTACAAGCGACAGCAACAAGTAATCGCGCAACTCGACGCGAGTAGGAAGGCGGCGGACTAGTCGAGCCTTCGACGGGCTCAACTCTCCATGGGAGGATCCTCCTCCATGGGCAATGACTACATGGCCGCCAAACGGCGATCTCGACTGGCCCACCTCACCGACAAGGAGCGCGAAGAATCCGCGAAAGTCCTCGACTTCGGCTCTATGACGGTGGATACGCGGGGCAATGTGCTCCCGAAGACAACGCAAGCAGCGGTGGCAAGGGCCACCATGTACCTCCTATACAACCAGCCACCGGCTGGGGATCCGCGAGCTACCATGCATCGATCTACGATCGCAGGCTTGGGGCTAGACGAAGCTGCGCTCGTCAAGGAGCCAACACCGGAGCCAAAGAAAACTAAATCTCTGGACAAGTACTACTATTCATACTCCTCCAGCGACAACAGCCACGATCTGTCATGGCGACGTCGCTCACGGTGGCATGACCACGACTACGACGCGCGTGATGACATCACGCAACGCAAGGTCGACAAGATGCGTGCAAGGCGTGCTCGGTCGACTGACTCGGAAGATGACGAGGTAGAGCTCTGCGGCGCTAGATGCTTCAGCAGAGCCATCAGGCAGAAGCGAATGCCTAATGGGTTCAAGCTCCCATCGGAGAACCCGAAATTGGATGGCCTACAGGACCCAAAAATTTGGCTGGAGGATCACATATCCTCCATCAGGCTGCATGGCGGAAGCTCAAGCACGGCCATTTAATGCCTACAGCTACCGCTACAAGGTGCCACTCGCGCAAGGCTCAACAATATCCTCCGCGGATCAATTCGCAGCTAGGAAGAGCTGGTCTACAGCTTCGTGCGCAACTTCAAGGGCACTTACAAAAGGCCCGCATCAATCAAGGAACTAAGAGGCTGCCACCAGAGGTCTGGCGAGTCGCTACGCTCGTACATCCAAAGATGGTCCATAATCAAGAACTCCGTGGAAGATATCTCCGAGGATCGCGTAATCGACGCGTTCAATGGCGGCGTTCGTTGCATAGAACTCAGGGAGGAGCTGGGCCGCTCGAAGCCCAAAACAATCGACCACTTGATGGAAATCGCGAATCGGTGGGCTGATGGAGAGGACTCAGTGAAAAATCGTGTCTACTCCGATGATGACGATGACCTCGGGCACAGACGCAATCACTGAGGGAAACATCGAATGCACGTCTACGAGGACCGCGAAGAGGTCGACATGGTCGCAGCCGGCTATGCCGGCAAACGCGACGACAACCGCAATAGCGGATACCGCAGTGGTGGATACCGTGATAGCGGGAAAACCGCGCAAGTGTGGCAGCACCGCACTCGCGACAAAGCACCTGGACTATCCATCCAGGACAAATTGTCCGGACCATGCAACGTACACTTCTACATCGACAAGCACGATGGCAAGAAAAAGTCCAGCCACCTTCTCAAGGACTGTCGTGTGTTCCTCAAGCTCCACGAAGGCCTGGCCCAAATGAATCACGGCACGATCAACTAGGGATACGGAGCTGCCCCGGGCGCCGTGGCTCACGGAACACCACCACCACCTGGTCCACCACCATCCGCGGCCGCGCCAGTCCAGAATCATGGAGGCGAAACATACCCGCGAGCGCTGGGCAATATGGGGATGATCCAAAAAGGGCGCCCTCAAATCAAGTGCAGAAGGAAATCACTTGCCAAGTCAACTTGGCGATAAACTCTCCGCCCTCCACCACTGAGTACCTCAGTGGAAGCGAGTCCTGCATCACCTTCGACAAGCGCGACCATCCGCGCGAAGTACCTCCCCCAGGCCACTGTCCCCTCGTACTCGAGGCACGGATTGGGGGCTTCGATATGAGTCACGTCTTCATGGACGGCGAAAGCGGCATCAACCTCATGTTCCCAAGTACCTTGCGTGCGATGAGGATCCCTCTAACATGTCTGGAAGTTTCAGCCACAAAGTGCCACGGCATCATCCTAGGGAAGGGCGTATACCCCTTGGGCAAGATCAACCTCGACGTCATCTTCGGCACGCTGCAAAACTTTCGGCGAGAGTGCATCGACTTTGAAGTTGTCGACTGGCCCTCACAGTACCACTGCATCCTCGGACGTGTTGCGTTCGCGAGGTTCATGGCGGTACCACGCTACGCCTATCTGCAGATGAAGATGCCAGGCCCAAACGGCGTCATCACAATCAATGGAAGCTTCGAGAGGTCTGACAGTTGTGACAGGGAATTCAACAGAATCTCCTAGTCCTTCAGCATGCCAGAGGAACTCGCAAAGTTGAAGGAGACAACATACAACAGTCTGCCCCCCCCCTGAGCAAGCCAAGATCACTCGACCTATGCTTCGACTCGTCGGTGCATACCAAGAAAGTCTAGGTCCACCCAACTCACCCGACCAAGATGACCCTCATCGCCAACAACTTGAGTCCTGCATAGGAACTCACGGTCGTCGAATTCCTCCGTGAGTGCTGGGAAATCTTCGCCTGGTGTCCAGCGGACATGCCAGGAGTTCCTAGGGAATTCGCCGAGCACTCACTCAACGTGAATCCAGATGCAAGGCCAGTCAAGCAAACAATACGGCGACTGTCTGAACCAAGAGCAAAAGCGGTCGGTATGGAAGAAATAAACTCCTCAATGCAAATTTAATACGCGAGATCAAGGAAAGCACCTGGCTCGCAAATCCATTGCTTGTGCCTAAAAGGACACAGATATCCTTCAGATGTGCATGGACTTTACCTCCTTGAACAAGCACTGCCCGAAGGATCACTTCCCATTACCACGGATCGATCAAATAATCGAATCCACTGCGGGATGCGAGCGCCTCTGCTTCCTCGACGCCTACTCATGCTACAATCAGATCTGAATGAAGGAGGAAGACCAAGAGAAAACAGCGTTCACAACACCCTTTGGTGTGTTCTGCTACAACATGATGCCCTTCAGGCTAAAAATGCAAGATCCACCTATCAGCGGTGCATGCAGGCCTGCCTCAAGAACCAACTTGGTCGCAATATCCAAGTCTACGTTGATGACATCGTCGTCAAAACCAAAGAGGAAGCCGCTTTACTCGACAATCTCCACGAGACCTTCAATAACCTCGATCGCTACCAGATCAAGCTCAATCCAGACAAATGCGCCTTTGGCATACCATCTGGGAAATTTCTCGGGTACCTCATCTCCGCAAGAGGGATTGAGGCAAACTCGAAGAAGATAAAAGCCATACTGGCCATGGAGAAGCCGAAGAACGTAAAAGGCGTCCAGCAACTAGCCAGGCGAATCGTGGCGCTCAGTCGATTCATTAGTCAAATGGGCGAAAAGGCACTGCCCTTCTACCAACTTCTCCGTAAAGCTGACAAGTTTGAGTGGACAGACGAAGTGCAAGAAGCATTCGAGGACCTCAAGCGTCTACTATCCACCTCGCCAGTATTGGTCACGCCTCGTAAAAAGGAGCCGCTGTTGCTATACATCTCCGCCACCAACCAGGTGGTCAGCACTGTCCTCGTGGTGGAGCGAGCCGAAGAAAATAAGGTCCACGGGGTTCAGCGCCTAGTATACTACCTCAGTGAGGTGCTCACACCAACAAAGCAGTAGTACCCGCACTACTAGAAGCTGGCGTATGGCAACTTTATGACAGCCAGGCGACTGCGGCACTACTTCCAGGAGCACCCAATCGTGGTGGTAAACGACGCCCCGCTCAGCACATACTCAATAATCCCGACGCCACTGGACGAGTCATGCTCTAGAGAATCGAACTGTCTCCACGAGACATCACATATGAGAAGCGCGATGTGATCAAATCGCAAGTTCTCCCAGACTTCCTCATGCACTGGATGGAGAACCAGCTCCCCGACAAGCCAGACATGTCCTACCTTTGGACAATGCACTTCGACGGGTCCAAGCGAAAGGTCGGAGCTGGTGCAGGTGTCATACTGACATCGCCCCAAGGAGACAAGATGAAGTACGTTCTGCGAATGCAGTTCACAACCTCCAACAATGAAGCTGAATATGAAGCCTTGATCCATGGAATGCAAATGGCAAAAGCATGTGGCGCCAAGAGACTCGTCATCTATGGCGACTCCAAACTGGTGGTTAACCAAACAATGCACGAGTGGGACGCCCTAAGAGACAACATGATTGCCTACCGCGACCTATACGACACACTCGAGGGAGACTTTGACGGCTGCGAGCTATGACACGTTGGTTGTGAAAGCAATGAGGAGGCAGAAATACTCGCCAACATCGGCTCCACTTGCGCCCTAATGCCACCTGGAATATTTCTAGAGCACATCTGCGAGCGCTCAATCAAACCCAAGGCTTCAGTAAAGAAGACAAGCACGCCAACAGACTTGGGGCTACGCCACCCAACGAGCCAATGGCACTCGATAACATGGAGCCAGACACAGGACTCGAAGGTCCCATGGAGGTCATGATGATCAAGCCATCCTGGACACAACCATATGTTACATACTTTCTCAACAAAAGGTTGCCAGATGACCCGAATGATGCTCCTCATATAGCGCGACGATCCAAGGCATTCGCCCTTATCAATGGCGAATTGTACAAGCGCAACATCACAGGAGTTCTTTAGTGGTGCATCTCCAATGGGGATGGAAGAGCCATTCTCACATACACGAAGGAACTTGCGGGCACCATGCTGGCAGTCGCGCTCTACGAACTGGATTCTACTGGCCTGCCGCCCATGCATGACCCCAAGGATATCGTTCAACGCTGCAATGCTTGCCAGCGATTCGCGGACAAACCGCACGCACCTGGTGCGGAGCTCAGACCAATACCAGTGGCTTGGCCCTCTCCACAATGGGGACTCGACATGGTCATCAAACTCCTGAGGTCCTCGCGAGGAGGGTACATCTACCTCCTAGTCGCGGTCGACAAATTCACCAAGTGGATCGAGGCCATGTCAGTGATGAATCAATCAGGAGCCAGCGTCGTCAAGTTCTTCGAGTCTATCATCTACCATTTTGGGGTGCCACGTAGCATCATCACGGACAATGGAACAAACTTCACCTCCAAGGAGTTCCAAGAATTCTGCGAAAACCTAGGAATAAACATTAGCTATGCCTCGGTGGCCCACCCTCAGACCAACGATCAAGTCGAAAAGGCCAACGGCCTCGTCTGCGGTGGAATCAAGAAAAGGCTCCTCCGACCACTCGAACAAGCTACTGGGTGCTAGCCAAACGAGCTACAATCGGTACTTTGGAGCCTGCGCACAACTCTATACAGCACCACATGCTACACTCCATTCTTCATGGTGCACGGTGCTAAAGCGGTACTACCCGCAGAAGTACATTACAAATCCCCACGGGTGGTTGCATACAGCGAGAAAGAGTAAACTATCGCACTCAAAGACTCCATCGACCTCCTCGATGAGGCACGCGATATTGCAGCAGAGATATCCACGATCTACCAGCAAAGCCTCCGCAACTACCACAGAAGAAGACTACGACCCAGATCCTTCGTCGAAGTAGACCTGGTCCTGCGACAGAAGCAACAAGGGCACCTCAAGTTCGAGTCCCCTTGGGAAGGACCTTACGTGATTACTGAAGTAATCCTAGGTGGCGCCTATCGCCTTAAAGATTTCAAGAGCGGAGTCGCATACTCCAACCCCTGGAACGTTGCACAACTATGCCGTTTCTACCCCTTAGATGGTTTTTAATTTACAAATAAGGCTATTCAGCTAGGCTACTTAGCCACACATTGTACCTCGTGATATTCTGCAAATAAATAAAGCTAAGTGCTCCAAACCCTGTGTTTTCTGTTTTCCTTGCAATTATTTTACTCGGGGGTTGTGCCACCCTTTACATCTTGTTCCACAAATAACACAGTACCCTGAGTACCTGACGCACTACCAATTGAACCCTTGATAAACACCAACCCAGCTACAACGCACCTGACAGGTTGGCAAGGTGCTGAGATGTATACACATCAGGCTAACAAAAAGGACCTGTATCTTACAATACACTCGAAAAATATACAAGCTAGCAAGCTCTTTGCACAACAAAGGGTATCAAAAATACCCAACACAATCAGGTGAACTTTACAACACTTATACATCTATGTGCAGGATATAAATTACGCTACTGACGCAGAAGGAGAACATTTGTTTGCTCCTCGAAGAAGTCTACAATATCCTCAGCTGGCTAGTCAACCGCTTGATAGTGTGGCACCATATCCCAAGTCATCCCTTCAGGTCGCGGCGGTGGTCTAGCGGCAACAGACACGACATCCACGTCTAGCCGATGCAGTCGAATCAGCGAAAATGCAGCCTTGGCAGCCACGAGCAGCTGCTGGCGCATGCACTCGCGGATCACGCTGATATCCTAAAACTTCGCCAGAAGAGCCAACAGGCTTGAGGGAACAACGTCCAGCAGAAACATCGTCCGATAAATACACTTCAAGCACGACTGCGCTTTCTTCAAACACTAAAGCACTCGCGTCGCACGATCCTACAACGTTGCCAATGTGACTGCACAATCGTGGTCCACCTAGAAGTACCCACTAGCCTGCAGTTGCTCCTGGGTTAAGTCATTCATTCGAATGGCAACCCGGTCCTTCTCAACCTGCGGATGACGAGCTCTAACAACTACAAAAGCAAGACCAAAGTATAAAGACAAGGCATCGCCGTGAATGGCTAAAGAAAAGATAAGAAGATAGAGAGCTAACATTTAAATTGCTCGTTCAACTATGCAACCTCATCCAGGAGATACTTCTCGCGAGCGGTGGCCTTTTCAGCCTTCGACTTCCACAGGTGTGCGTTACCATGGATCATGGGAAACTCACGCTCCAACTTCTTTATACAGTCGTGCAGTTGCGAGAGCAACGACAGCTCCTCCACCTTTGAACGCGGTTGTGCTGCGGTTTCATCGATGGGAGGAGAGTCATGAGGATCACTCGAAGGACCACTTGAAGGACCCTATTACAACCAAGCAAGAGGCAAATGAGACCAATCATACATTGATAAAAAGGAGGAGTGCATTCAAATTCGATAAAATATCAAGGGGGCACCCCCCACAAAATGCGGACCAACAGAAGGAACCTACAACTATTACAAATGGCAGCTAAGGAGCAATCTGCTTCTTCGACTTGGACTTCGACTTCGGGGGCTTCCTCCAATACGTGGCAGTCTCTAACGCCACAGACTTTCCGGTGGTAGCCCAGACGCCGCAGCCTTCGCTGCTTTCACCCGCCGCAGCTCCTCAGAATATTTGGCGACTGTCTCAATGAGATGAGGCCCATATTTAATGCATCTAGTGGCGAAAGGCTGGAAGACTACCTGCTGACCATTCGTGTCGACAGACATTGCCTCGGAGATCGCGCTCGGGTCCAACTCCTCACCATGCGCTTGTGCCATCGTGAGTGCCATAGTGGCGCCGACGGACCGCTGCGCATTCTTGAAGTCCATTGGGACGCCTTCTATGAAGGACTCCACCAGGCCATCAAGAGTTTCGATTAAACTGGCCATAGGAACCATATCCTCACGGAGGCGGCTCAGCAGGCCTTTAGCCTTCCCGAGCGTATCTTGGTGGGAGACACTACGGTCCTCGACTGCGGCCATCGCGCCAGCCAAGGCATCCGCACGGCGCAAGGCCTAGGCGTCGAAGCTTACGCCGGCGGTATCTACATACACATAAGTATCAGCACAGCGACATGAAATCAAATAGGGAAAAATACAAGTGAAGCTGAACAATACCTGAGAGAGCTTTTGCAATCGAGAAAAGTTGTTCTTCGAACAACTTCTCCCTTTCGGCAGTAGAAGCACGCAGGTCTTCCTCACACTTTCACGACTCTTCTAGAGCCACGACTGACTCATCGCGCTTCTTCTCTGCTGTGGCAAGTCCCTTCTGGAGGGATGTGATGCGACAAAAAAGCTCATTATGCTCACTTACAAAGGACATAGCATGACAAAAACTGAGTTTACAAATTTCTACATAAGCAGAGCAAAGAGAAAAGATTAGTACAAACCTTCGACTGCGCTGTGGCGATTGTCCAGCAGTGCATGCTGTCGACCGAAGGCAAGGATTTGCTCCACAAGGCAAGCGGAATCCTTCACGATAGGCTACACCAAAATAAACGAAGATTGAGAATTGGCAAAAGGCACAAATTCACAATTCGACTGCTAGCGGCAAAAAGATACTTACATGTTCCTCCAGGGACTCCGAAGATTCCTGTCGAGTGGGCATCCGTGAAACCATCTGGTTCCCCCCTAGTATGAGGGGAACTCGAGGAGTTAGCGCCAGAGTGGGCCACCACCGGAGGAGAAGGCGACCGTATGGCCACCTCCTTGTTCTTGGAGTCTGCGACTCCGGATTTTGTCACAAATTGGCAGTCGTCGGAAGACGACGACGCTGTTTGATTGCAAACATGACCAGCACCACTTCAAAAGAGAAACTTCAAGGAAAACAAGACAAACTTGCAAATATTGAAAACTTACCCATCAAACTTGTCAAGGTAGAAGGAATCGTCTGACGACTCCTTCGGCAAACTCAGCTTCTTCCGTGCGGGAGGAGCCATGGCGCGTACAAGCACGACAAGGATCGGCTCCTCTACAGCAGCAGGAGGACCCTCTGGTGTCATCAGCGAGGAGGCATCAGAATCCTTGCTACGGGAGCGCTTGCAAGTCTCGTGGCCACTGGACTCGGGGGCTTCCTCCTCTTCCTCAAACGGAACAGTGGAGCCCAACTCGTCCTCTTCCACCGCTTCACGCGGGATAACTAATTCAGGCTGAGGAGGCAAGCTGGCAGCCACTTTCCAGTCCTACAATCAGAAGACGCATCAGCATATATCAAGCACGTGACCAGCAATCGAAAATCTAGAACACTTCATAGGAAAACTTTACCTCAGGTGGAGGATTGTTGGCGTCGAAAGGAGGCACGACTGACTTGCCTGGGAGATCCTCCTTGGCGGTGTACTTGGTCACCAGCCGCAACCTCCTGTCCACCTCACCTAGAGAAATGCCGTCTCCTCAGACTCGCCGGGCATCACGACATTTTTCTAGGAACGCCTCCTCCTGCAAACTGCCACGGGATCAAAGGGCACGAGTCCATAGTGCTCTCCGTCGGCCTTATGGTCGTGGATGTAGAACCACTTATCTCTCCACCCTTGGAGAGACGCGGTGAGTTTGATGTCGAAATAAGTGACAGAGGAGTCAACGTGGATCTCGCAGCCTCCTACATCATAGACTACAGAACCCGACCCCGACAGACGTTTTAGCTTGAAGGGTTTCTTGAAGAGACCGAAGTGTGGCTCGATTCCGAGCCAGCACTCGCAAAGGGTGATGAAACAGGCGATATGGAGAATAGAATTTGGGGACAGCTGGTGCAGCTGGAGCCCGTAGAAGCAGAGAATACCCCTAACAAATGGATGCAAGGGGGAGAGAGACCGTGAATGATGAATGCAAGGAAAATCACTCGGAAACCCGCAGGAGGACTAGGGATTACCTCGTCGCCCAGAACGTGCGAGTCATCCTCCGTGGCGGATAGTGTCTCGTCCTGGCGCTGGGTGAACAACTCCGACGGCTTGATGACGGATTGGCGCCAAGACCCGTTGGTGACGCAAGTCCCCGAGCCCTTCTTCTTCCCAACACCGGCGGCACTGGTGCCTGCGGTGGCGGCGCCCTTCTTCTTGGATGCCACAATGGGAGCCACAGATCCTGCGGTGGAGCCTCCCTTCTTCTTGCCCATATTGTGCTGGCGATGTGAGCACAGGAAGTAGCTGGGGAAGACACGGAGTCGGTCCAGTGCCACGGAGGAGATGTGTGCAAAGGAACAACAAGAGTGGCAATGGCAGAGATGTGCGAGCAAGAAGAAGAGGTGGGGAAATTACCGCACGGCATGCCCTACTTAACCTCCTAGCAGATGCCATCCAACGGCCTGAAGAAAATCTACCAGACGCGTGGCGTACATCAGCATTGACGCGTGGCAAGGGCAAACCACGAACCGTCCCCACTATTCCCATTACACGCGGAAATCGAGGAGACGTAGTTAAAACAGAAGATTACACATGCCTAGTCAAATCCAAGTCAGAAAGTGGGACCCACTACTCGTCATGTCCCGTCAAAGCCGCTCACGCGGGCAACTGAGGTCATCCTATCATCAACACTGACATCATCAACTCCATCAGGAGAACACTTTGACTACGTTAGTCCTTACATGAGTCTTCGACTCAACCAAGCACTCGGGGGCTGCTCCTAACAGGAGCGCTGGCCACGCACCCGAAGTAAAATATAAATATATCCAAGCATCATGGAAACCCTTCACTCGAATCAATGATTCGATTGTGGACTTAGGGTTACTCCCATAGGGAGCGCTAAAAGCACATTTGACTGAAACAAGAAAAATACGACAGCAGTCGTAAAATACTTATAGTCCCCACTCGAGTCTACGACTCGAATAGGCACTCGGGGGCTACTCCCATAGGGAGCGCTGGCCGCACACCCTATGATTATTTCTTTTCTTATATGTTACGCTGGATGTTGATAACATCCACACTTGAATGCTATGGCGACTCCACCTCATATTTTCCCTACAAAGAGACTGCGTCTCCTGGGTCACCCGAATAATCTCCGCGATGAAAAAATTCGGATGCCACGCTTACAACGTAAAGATAAGACCTGAATAAGACCTGACAACGCATCTACTGCCCTCTACTAGAAATAAATTTGTACCTGCATGTATGATGAATAAGCCTTGACGGACGCGTCGAGTGCTCACACTTACACACTGGAATTCCACTCCTATAAGACCTCCGTGGCCTGAGTCGAACTACATCAGCACTTTTCTGAATTCGAGTCTGGGGTTTCGAGTTTGAGTAGATTGTGTTGTTTTTCCCTAGGGCAGTTAACTGATCCTGATGCAGCGGATGAATCAGGAACAATCCCTGTGACATCAATAAAAAATACTCGAAAATATGCTCAGCTGTTCACTCGAAAGACTTCATAGTCTCCGCTCGAATCTACGATTCCACTGGACACTTGGGGGCTACTGACATGGGAATACCCTATAGGTACTCGGGTTTGGCATATACGGCCCAGATATGACAGGAGCCCACGGCGTTACCAGGGCCCAATCCAGGATTCGGGTGATCCACAGAGACTCCGATTGCTTGCGGCACAAGACAAAGCTTAAGATAGAAAGTTCAAAGGGAAAACCCTAACTTGTAACCGACTTGACCTGCTACCCGGGACCTAGCCTATCTATAAAAAGGCTAGGAGGGGGCGGCGAGGAGGACAATCATAACCCTAGTTTCCACAACCACCGCCAGATTGCATCTGTGCACCCCCTGTAACTTTCGACTCCCTCGATAATTCCAAGAGAAGACAAGCATGAGTAGGGACCTCTATGAGGACTGAACCTGGGTAAACCTTGCGTCCCTATGTGCTTGTTTGCTATCCAATTGATGCCTCCAACTGTCCCTCCTTCTCCAAAACCCAAGTTCATAACAATGGGCATTGATGAGTTTAACCCTTGTCACTAAGATTTGAGATTAAATCACTATTATTTGATAACAATGAACTGACTACATGCAAAGAAGCGATGATGATCCCAGACTCCGTCAAATGGCTTGAAGCCATAAAATCCGTGATAGTTCCATACACAAGAAACCAAGTTACTGAACTTGAAAGACCCATTGAAAGGCATAAAGCCTATTAGTCATATTTGGATCTATAAAGAAACAAACATGGATGTTTCACATCTATGAAATAGTCGACCTATCGGTAAAGAGTTTACGACAATCTTCAAGGAGTTGAATACGATAAGATTCGATCTTTCATCGCGATATTTAGTATGGACGGATTAGTGTAGCAACCACTACATATGTCAATTGTTGTATATGCTACTTGAACAAACAAAACACCATTCTTCTAATAGGAATGGTTGCCTAGGATGTGTACACGGTCCGCAGGGTTTTGGTAAATCAAAGGATGCTAAAAAGGCATGCAAACTTCAATAGTTGAACTAAGCATAGCCGAGATGGAATCTTCACCGTGATGAAAATGTTTAATTTCATCAGATACGATGAAGATGCTCGCATTTGCAAGAAATTAAGTGGGAGCGCCGAGACATATTTCTAATACATTGTGTATATGACATATTTTTATTGGAAATAATGTATCTTTCATCTACACAAGTTAAGGATTTCATTAAAATTAGATTTAAATGAAAGATTTGGGCAAAACCAGCATATTGGGCATCAAAGTCTATTTGTATAGATTGAGACGCTAATATGGTTATGCCAAATGTATGTAGCTGAAATATTGAATGAGTTCAATATGGAAACAACGAGAAAGGTTCTTGCCACATGGAAAATTTTGAATCGAGATTAAAGTGTATTGACACTTGATGAGTCAATCAAGATTCAAGTGTTTTGACACTTGAGGAGTAAAATCACATGAATATCTTGATAAACGAGATTCAAGTGTTTTGACACTTGGTGAGTAAAATCACATGAATATCTTGATAGACGAGATTCGAGTGTTTTGACACTTGGTGAGTAAAATCACATAAATATCTTAATCAGTCATACCGTGATATGCACATATCTAGATATGTCATATGCTCTAAATGTTATGAGCATATACCAGGGTTCCTGATAAGATGATGATTGGACGATAGTAAGGATATCCTTATGATCTTTGGAAAAACTAAGAATATATTCTGTATGTAAAAGTGAAATATAGTTCATTGTAAAGTGTTACATTGGCACTAAACAGATAGTTCATTGTAAGATGTTACATTGGTACTAGTTTTGTGATAAGATACAAATTAACTTTATCTTAATTTAGGCTATGGGTTAAGGTGGCACAATTTGATGGAAGAAAGTTCCATGATAGATTTGGATGGGTTCCAAAAGGTTAATTATTGTGAAGAATACCACAACGAAAGATTAAGTATAAGACTTTTAAGTACAAGACTTTTAAATGAAGAAAAGTTAACACCCATGGAGTTCTGGTGTTCATCATGTTTTTCCCTCGGGAGAGTTTTAGTCCATGGGTCTACTACATTTAGATCCATATGTACTTTAAAAATCTTTAGATCTCCATCCTTGACATGCTTGCGGATGGAGTGAAACCAGCGCTTCATATGCTTGGAATTCTTGTGAGACCTTGGTTCTTTGGTATTGGCTATGGCTCCATTATTGTCACAATAGATCACCATTGGGTCCAACACACTAGGAACCACACCTAGTTCAGTTATGAACTCCTTCATCCAAATCGCTTCTTGTGTTACTTCTGAAGCAACAACATATTCCACCTCTATTGTTGACCCCACCACCACGGGTTGTTTGGAACTCCTCCAACTAACTATTGATCCATTCATGAGAAAGACGTACCGGGATTGCGACTTAGAGTAATCCGTATCAGTGTCGAAGATAGCGTCAATATAACACTTAGCAACAAGATCTTCTTCACCTATGTACACGAGAAACATGTCCTTAGTCATTCTCAAGTACTTAAGGATATTCTTGACCACTATCCAATGTTCCAAACCTGGATCTGATTGCTACCTGCTAGTCAAGATAATAGCATGCGCCACATCCGGTCTTGTACATAGCATGGCATGCATGCTAGAACCTATGGACGAGGCATAGGGGATCTTATCCATTATTTCTATATCTTCTGTTGTAGATGACTTTGAGTCTTACTTAGTGTCTTGCCTTACAACATAGGTAACAACCCTTTCTTACTTCCTTCCATACTGAACTTCTTCAATATCTTGTCAAGGTATGTACTTTGTGATAGCCTAATTCAGCGTCTTGATCTATCTCTATAGATCTTGATGCCTAGTATGTATGAAGCTTCACCAAGGTCCCTCATTAAAAAAATGTTGTTTAGGTAACTTTTAACACTATTTAAAAGATCGATATCATTTCCAATCAACAATATGTCATCCACATATAATATTAGAGATGCCACATAACCCCCACTTATTTTCTTGTAAATATATGATTCTCTGTAAGTTTGGACAAATCCAAACCTTTGATCACCTCATCAAAGCGGAGATTCCAACTCCGGGATGCTTGCTTAAGTCCATAGATGGATCGATGTATTTTCCATAGCTTGTCAGCATCCTGAGGATCAACAAAACCCTTTGGTTGTACCATATATAACTCTTCCTCAATGTTACCATTAAGGAACCCGGTTTTGACATCCATCTGCCAAATTTCATAATCGAAAAATGTAGCAATTACTAACATAATCCTAACCAAATTTAGCATCGCTATAAGAGAGAAAGTCTCATCATAGTCAACTCCATGAATTTGTCGAAACCCCTTTGCGACAAGTCGAGCTTTATAGATGGTCACATTACCATCAACATTAGTTTTCTTCTTGAAAATCCATTTATTCTCAACGGTTTTCCAGTCGTGAGGTAAGTCCACCAAGGTGCAAACCTGGTTTTCATACATGGATCCCATCTTGGATTGCATGGCTTCTAGCCATTTGTTGGAATCTGGGCTCATCATCGCTTCTTCATATGTCATAGGGTTATCATTTCCATCTACCATGAAATTCATGACAGGATTTCCGTACATTTCAGGAGTTGCACGTGTCCTTCTTGACCTATGAGGTTTGGTAGTGTCCTCTTTCGGTGTTTCATGATCTTTATCATTAGTTCCTTCTTCATCCGGTGAAGTCAACTCTGGAACAATTTTTGGCACTGCTATACTCGCTGTTTCATGAAGAGAAGGTTCAATAACCTTGTCGAGTTCTACCTTCCTACTACTCACACCTTTCATGAGAAACTGCTTTTCTAGAAAGGGTCTTGGCAATGAAAACCTTGCCTTCGGATCTGTGATAGAAGGAATACCCAATTGTTTCTTTATGGTATCATATGAAGACGCATTTTATGCTTTGAGTTCGAGTTTATCAGGTTGAACTTTCTTCACATAAACATCACATCCCCAAAATTTTAGAAATGACAACTTTGGTTTGTTTCCAAACCATAATTCATATGGTGTCATTTCAATGGATTTAGACGGTGCCCTATTTAAAGTGAATGAAGTTGTTTCCAGTTCATCAGACCAAAATGAAAGTGGCAAGTCAATCAGAGACATCATAGATCAAACCATCTCTAATAAGGTATGATTACGCCACTCCGATACACCATGATGATGTGGTGTTCTAGCATGCGTGAGCTGTGAAACTATTCCACACTCTCTCATGTGTGTGCCAAACTCGCAACTTAGATACTCACCTCCATGATTAGATTGCTGAAATTTAATATTTCTATTATGATGATTTTCCACTTCACTCTGAAATTCTTTGAACTTTTCAAAGGTTTCATATTTGTGTTTCATCAAATAGATATACCCATATCTACTCAAATTATACGTGGATGTAACAAAATAACGATATCCACCTCGCGCTGACACACTCAATGGACCACATACATCAGTATTTATCATTTCCAATAAATCTGTCGCCCACTCCATTGTACCGAAAAAGGGGTTCTAGTCATTTTTCCCATAAGGCATAGCTCACATGTATAAAATTATTCAAAATCAAGTGACTCTAAAAGTCCATCAGAATGCAGCTTCTTCGTGCGCTTTACACCAATATGACCTAGAAAGCAGTGCCACATATATGCAGATATATCAGTATCAGGTTTAATCATTTTTGCATCTACATTATGAATATGTATACTATTACTATCGAATTCAAAAGATATAAACCATTCATCATAGGTGCATGACCATAAAAGATATCATTCATATAAATCGAGCATCCATTGTTCTCCGATTTAAACAAATAACCTTCTTGCAGTAAACATGATCCCGATACAATGGTCATGCTCAACACAAGCACTGGATAACAATTATTACGGTTTAAAACTAATCCATATAGTAAATGGAGAGGCGACATTCTAATGACCAACACATCAACTCTTGATCCATTGCTAACATGCATTGTGACCTCATCCCTTACTACTGGTCGCCTGTTTCGTAGCCCCTATTTCGAGTTACATATATTAGCAACCGAGCTAGTATCAAATACACAGGTGCTACTGTGATTACTAGTCAAGTATACATCAATAACATGTATATCAAATATACCTTTGTTCATCTTGTCGGCCTTCTTGTCTACCAGATATTTGGGGCAGTTGTGCTTCCAGTGGTCAGTCCCGTTACAATAGTAGAATACGGTACCAGCTTAGGGCCAGCTCAAGTCTTCTTCTAGGGTGCAACAACCAATTTGTCGTCCTTCTTGAGATTACCCTTCTGTTTACCCTTCTTGTCCTTCATGAATTTGGTGGTCTTATTGATCATCAATACTTGATGTTCTTGAAGGTAATATGCCCTGAGAGGCAATAATAAAGTTGTTATTATGTATTCCTTGGATATGATAGATGTTTATTTTGCATGCTATAATTGTATTGATAGGAAACATCAATACATGTGTGTTTAATAAACAAAAAGGGTTCCTAGTTATGCCTCTCTTATAGACTAGCTTGTTGATTAACAAGATGATCAAGGTTTCCTAATCATGGACATTGGATGTTGTTAATAACAAGCTCACAACATTTGTGAAATGATGTGATGAACATTCATCCGAAGTATAGCATTACGATCAAGTCATTATGTTTATATTGCTATAACATCATACGAAGTAATATTTATCCTTAGACCATGAGATCATGTTAATTGCTAACACCGGAAGAGTATCTTGATAACATCAAACGTCACACCGTAACAGGGTGACTATAAAGATGGGTTCAGTACTACGAAGATGTTATGTTGAGGCTCATGGATCAAGAGTGGAATTTGTCAATCCAGATGACGGATAGATATACTCTGGGCCCTCTCGGTGATATCACATTAGGATAGCTTACAAGCAAGTGATGTGATCACTAGAATGTTATATCACGGGAACGAGAAAAGAGTGCATGTCGGTAACGAGATCAAACTAGGTATGGAGATACCGATGATCGAATATCGGACATGTAATATATCGAGAGACAAAGGGATTTAGTTACAAGCGTTAAAGGTTCTCATGATCACAGGAGTCATCGTTGAATGTGTAGGAGTCAGTACGGATCTCCAGGTCCCGCTACTGATTATTGATCGGAGAAGGGTCTCGATCATGTCTGCATTATTCACGAACTGTAGGGTGGCACACTTAAGAGTTACCGGACACCATTTTGGAGCACATATGTTTCAGACGAAAGAATTGCAAAGCACAGGAATTGTTTCAATAGAAACCGGAAATTGTTTCGGGGGAAATTGAAGAAGGTGGTTCTGCATGTGAAATTGAAATATTGCAAGGGGCTATATGTGAATGTTTGTTAATTAAAGTAATTAACAAAATTCTGAATAAATTTAATAAAAAGAGTTTTATTAAATGAGAGAGCATTAAATTTGGAGAAATTTAATGCATTTAAAGTGGAGACTTTAAAAGGGAATGTGAAGAGGCATTTTAATGTGGAGGGGTTACCACCACATGAATGGGGGAGGTGAGGTCACCCCATGCGCAACCATGGAGAGAAGGGGCACCCCCCCTCCTCCTATAAAAGGACACCCATTCCCCCCTTCATCCACACACTTCCTTGTGAAGGATCTCTCTCCCCCTCTAGAATTATTCCCCCATGGTCTCGGATTAGCGAGATACATGTTCCCGGTCGCATTTCGTCTGGAAGGAGCTGCTTCTTCTGCTGGATCGCTGGAGCGAGGAGGTGGAGGTTGTCCGGTGGCTTGAACGTGTGTGCGAGGACGGATGCGCTGCTGATTTGCGGCGCTCGGACTTCCACACGATCTTGAGATCAGCAAGCGTACGACTACATCAACCACGAGTTCCTACTCGTTAACAAAACTCGTTGTCTTCGAGGGTAAGTTCTCCATGGATGTATATCCACCCGTTGCTCTGTATCTAGTAGATAAATCTTGGCGTATAGTTCTCATCGTAGGAATTTTTTTGTTTTCTATGTTGCGGACCCAACAGTTCTTTCCTAATCTCCACTTCATCGGTCTTAAGCATTGACAAAAGCTCGGGGAGAGACTTCTTCATGCCCTGCATGTTATATTTCATCATGAAGCTCTTATAGCTTGGTGGTAGAGATTGGAGAACACGATGTATTTATAAGTCAATGGGAACTATTATTCCCAAGGCTACAAGATTATCAGTGTACCCAGACATTTCGAGTACGTGCTCATTAACGGAGCTGTTCTCCTCCATCATAGATCTAAAGAACTTTTATGACGCTTCATAACTCTCCACAACATCATGGGTATCAAAAATCATTTTCAGTTCACCCATGGTATCAAAAGCATTGCCATTCTCAAAATGCTTTCGGAGTTCTAGCTCTAGCACATATAGTATGCTGCAATGAACCATATTGTGGTCCTCATGATGACTTAAGTAAACATTATTTACATTGTCATAATCATCATTAGGTGGTGGCGGGCCAGCGACGTTTCTAGCACATATTGATTTTGTGCAGGAGTGAGGAGAACCTCAAGTTTAGGGCCTAGTTGGTAAAGTTTCTACCATTCATTGCAAGTTTCTCTTTCTCCATGAATATATTGAGATTAAAAGCAGGTGGTGCCATCTACAACAGAATTTGGAAAGTTTATTTATACTAAGTTTATGATAAATTGAGTTTAGCTAATCCAAAATTACAAATGAACTCCCGCTCAAAAACAAAATCTCTAGTTTCCTTTTGGTGATAACATGAACCAGATTGTAACATCCCAAAACTTTAATCCAACGTTATTAAGATCCAAATCCTCAAAATTAGGGTTAACAAAAACTTTTTCAATTGAAATTATCAAAGCATTCATATGTGTGTGCATGTAAAAATAAGAGTTGTTTGAATTGCCATGTTTAAGTGATCCATTGCTTGTAAATTGATTCTTAGGTGAAATAAACATCATCTAGATCATCCCCAAACAAATACCAAAGAAAAACAAATCAAAATGAATAAAAGAAGCAAATGGTCATTTGTGCCATTTTAATCAGCATGCCTACTTTGGCTATTCCTAGTACTCAAAACCAAACAGAAACAATTATGGATCTTTGCACCCCTTGATAGTACACATAATGTTGTACCAAGTCCCACTTTGTGATCTGCCAAAAACATTCAAACACTATATTTAAATGGTATTTGAAAATTGAATCTATTTCATATGGGAAGATCCCACTATTTCAAAAACCACTCAAATGAGCTCAATTTTCAAAACCCAAGCACCCACAGAGTCTCAAGCTTATGCCTAGCACACCCACCAAAAATCTTTTCAAAATTCCAAACTAAGTTTCTTGTGGCCATTTCATCAAACGCATGGCATGCATGAATTACACCTAATATATAGCTTACTGTTCTGAACAGGGTTTTGCACCCAATTCTCCTCAAAACACTCCCTATGTCTCCAAATGATCTAACCATGCCATTATCACCCCTCCCCTATCCTCTAGTGGCCATGCCATGCCATGCCGAGCACATGCTGGACGGCCGACCATGCCACCACCGCAGCAGACCACCTCGCCCCCTATCACCATGTCTAGCAGCTAGATCACACCTCACCGCCACTCTCTGTCCCCTCTCTGAGCCGAGCCAGACCGTGGACCACCACCAAAGCGCCGCGCACTGCATGTCTGCGCCATGCCGCGCACACGCCAGAGCGCCGCGCCTGACACGCGTGTGGACGCCGCCCCTCGACCGCAGCCCGCGTCCACTGCTTCGCCACGACCCTGGGAGCACACCGGACATGCCTGTTCGCTGCCCAATGCACCACAGCCACCGCTCGCTGTGGACACTGCCGTCTCTGCCACTTAGAGCGCCAGCACCGCCCGACCGCATACCACCGCCCCTATCACGTAGAGCACCGCTAGGAGACCAGCGACCGCCCCCTACCTCGAGCCACGCTGCTAGCACGCTGTGCAGCCCTCGCCGGAGCCGCTCGCCCATCCCTCTGAGTCGCGTCGTCATCCTATAAATAGAGGCCACCCCCAGCCCCATCCGGCACACCACTCACCTCAGCTCAACTCACTGACAGTTCCCCACCTCTAGCCGAAGCAAGGCGAGCAGCCGTTGGCCGGAATTGCACCAGAGCAGGCCGCCTCTGGAGGAGAAGGGCGCGGCTGATTCCGACCACCCCCGGAGCTGCCTTGACCGTCCCTGAGCTCGTCGTCGACCACCAGTCCGTTTTCCCGCCTCGCCGTCATCGCTGGAGCCCTGGTATGCCCCCTGAGCACCCCCACTGAGCCGTTAGGGTTTGAGTTCGCCGGCGACAGGTCCGTCGTCGACGATGATCCCTGGCCGTTGATCCCCGTTCTAATCCAACGACCCACATCGGCCTGTACCGCTTCGCGCGTTATGAGCCGCTAACCGGTGGATCCCCTGTCAGCGTTCCCGCGCAACCTAGTTAGATTGAATTAGGATTTTTCTATTTTAGTTAAACCTAGTTCTGTCCCTTAGTTTAAAATTCAATTCAGAGAAATTTACAAATCCGAATGGAGTGATTCCGGTTTTGTTAGAAAGCTACTGAAAAGATCTACCCAAGCCCGTTGGATTTAATTCAATTAGAGTTAGAGATCTCTCCTAGTAAAAATAACAAAACAGAAGCTTTTGCACCTTGCAACATTTTTATAAAATCAACCAAGATAGCTTTTGAGTTGATTCCAACTCTCAAAAATCACATTTAACCATACCTATCTGAATATGTAATAATATTAAGGTTTACATGCAGTAACTTTGGACTAGTACCAAAATATATCCATATAGGCATTTCTAGTCACTTTAAATCATTAAATAATAAACTTAAACAAAAGTAATTGTGAACCAACCCTTAAAGTACATTCCCACATGTTAGAATATGTGGTGATGACATGTGTCCACATGATCCCATATTTTAAGTGGTGAATATCAAATCTTAGTTAATTTTTCAATGAGTAGAAATTACTTTTCTTAAATAAAAAGATTGAAACTAGTTAATAAATCTTGTGATGCTTGTGATGATAATAGATCATCAAATGTAAGGCTTGGAGTGCTAATTAGACTAGTTAAGTATTGGTGATTGTGTACTCCGTATGTATTTATAGACGATAGTACCGATGAAGCTTACGAGGAGGAGGATTTCTACCAAGAGGAGGAAGACAACTTCAACCACTGCACCAACCAAGGAAGCTAGCACTATCCAAGTTAACCCTTGCAAGTTGTACTTGCAAGCCACCATTAACAATGCAAGCTAATCCTTGTAATCTAGATAACCCAAGCAAAGATGCTTTAGGTATGCTTTGATCATACCTCTTTGACTAGTATTTACCCCAAGTCTTATTTTCAAGCTTTACTTTTGTTCCTTTACCCAAAGTATTTACTTGTTTTGAAGGTAGCATAAAGAGTATAAAACTTGGCCTATTTAGATAAACTTTAGATGTCGTTCTATGGCATGAGATTGATCTCACCTTCCCACCTTAGTGAACACTCTTAACTTAGTAGTTTAGAGTAGATAAAAACTTGAGTCACTTTAGATGGGAACACTTGGTGAAAATGAATTATGAAAACCTTGGAATGATGAGTCATTCTAGTGAGATGTTTTGACATGTGTTGAGAAACACAAATGGTTTATGATGATGAAAATGTTGAGGCATGAGCCTTAGCCCTTTTATAAAAACTGATGGTTGGATTCGGATGCGATACCATTCAAATTTACCGTACAACCACAATACCTGAATTTGGTAAGGCTTAGCCAGAAGTTTATATGCATTAGTATTAGTTCCCTCGCGGGAGAGGTTTGAGTTGAGGCTACCTCTCAATGTTGTCCACCTATGTAGTGCCCAAGCTGACAGATGGTCATGGTTGGGAGGCCACGCTCATAGGAGAGGTGCTTATACTAGGGTGTGTAAAGGAAAGGTTATGTTTGATTATCTGCATACTAAGTATGATGATTCAGGGTTATCCCTAACAGATGTATCGAATCTTGTGGTGAAAGTGTACCACCTCTACAGAGTGTCAAACTATTCGAATAGCCGCGTCCGCGGTTATGGACAGTTGGAATGGCCATACTGTTTCGTTGTCAGATGTTTTCAAAATAACTTATGAAAGGAATGATGAATCTTGACTTGACAACAACATGGTTGTGTTTATGACACTAGATTCCCAACTTAAGTGATTCTAGAACTTTAATTTATCTTTCTTTGCTTCTGAACTCAGCTTAGGTTTCAAACTTAACTTTATAGTTAAACTTGGAGTTAGCACTTTACCTTAGAACTATACTACTGGTTAGTGGTAGTTTGCGAGTACTTAAAGAGTACTCATGGCTTTTGTCCCTGGCTATTCTCATGGCCAGACTATGAAGGAGACTACCAAGATGATGGCCAGCAGGACGGCTATGATAACTAGGACTATTTGCCTTCGTCAACATTGCATGTGCCCCTGAAGATGGACCCCACCGCTACGCTTATCTTTTATTTCTGTTGCTTGTTGTATTAAGACTGGATCATGAGATCCTTATTTGTGTAAGACATTATGTATGGTTTGTAATGGATGATGTACTGTGATATCCAATCCGTTATGTCTCGTAAAAATTGTAATCCTGGGATTGCGAGGTATGGCATAACAGGCATCTGGGATTAAAAATCCGGGTGTTAACAAGTTGGTATCAGAGCCATCCTGACCATAGGAGACCCTAGTTAGAATGGACGTCCAAACAAAAACTTAATTTCCAAACCAAAGTGAGTATTTATGAAAAACTATTTCCTCTCTTATCCTTGGGAATTCATTCATTCTCAAAAATTCATGTTCCTCAAAATTCTTACATTACTACTTAAAATTTGACACACTTGATCACTTCACTCATTTCCTCATCCTAAATTCTTGTAGATGGAGACTCAGTTCAGCAAGTTCTACCAGTTGGGAAACGGAGGTCAACTGATCTTCGAGAGGGATCTGGATTCACTATCGGAGTTACTAGGACGCCCACATCCAGAGTTTCTTGGAGCTCAACTTCCAGGACCCCTAGGAGGAGATTTATAGTGGCTAGTCACCGCTGATATTAGAGGAAGCATCGAAGCACCAACGTCCGGGAGAATCTAGTTCTCCGTGAGAGAGAACAACTGGCTAGATGGATTAGCCAGGGAAATGCATGAAGCTCTCGCACGTCTGTGTGCCCTCAGTGTCAACCAACTCCAGGGAACCCGTTTTGCTCACTATGCAAGACGTGACCCAGAGATGCCAAGTCACCCAGAGTTGAGGCGTCAAGTGGAGAATCTTGACTTCTTGCTGCACGACAGACAGCAGGAACTGGAATATGCCAGGGAGTTAGCCAACCAGAACTGTGCCATTGCTGACCAGAAGGCCCAGACTTTCACACTGCTCGTCCAAGATTGCTAGTCTCTTCGCCGCCAGCATGCAAAGAAGGATCGCACCATCGCCCGTCTTTGCAAGAAGGTGGCCGACCTCGAGAAGACCGTCAAGGAGCAAGAAGCTCAGCTTGCCGCAAAGGAAGAAGAAGAGGAGGGTGAAGACATCTAGGGAGACATGGATTCTTACCTCAGCAATGATGATGACTTTCTCGAGGAGGATGTTGTGGACTTCTACACTGACGATGAGGACTCCGACTTCATCGACGATGAGTAGATGCACTAGAACACTATCGTAGCATGAGATGTATCGGTCCCACTGTATCATAGCTTGCATAATGGTTCTGCAAACCATCTGTTTTCGTTTGATTGTTGTGGTGTGTGTTGTATCGTGTGCTTGTTTGCATGAATGAACTGAAGTTAGTAGCAAAACCTGAGTCAAACTCAAAGTTTTAGCTTGAAACCAAAACCATGAACCTTAGAACTTTCCCTCTTACCCCTTTATCTACCTCAATCTTCAGATGACTTGTGGAAACCAAGGAGGGAGCAGCTCATCGCAAGACCCAACGCTACAGATCTTGCAGAATCTCATCGCAGACGGAGAAGCAAGCAGGGCAGAGCGCCAAGCTAACTTATTAACATTGCAGCAGATCGCCCAGATGGCTCTCAACAACCAGAACCATGGAAACCAGGATCACCATGGGTCCAAACTCAAAAACTTCCAGAATACCAATCCCCCAATCTTCAACCAAGCTGAAAACCCACTAGATGCAGATGACTGGCTGCAGACAATGGAAAACAACTTAGAAGTTGCAGGAGTTGATGACAACGAGAAAGTTCTCTTCGCCACCCACTATATGGCGGGAGATGCAAGAGCTTGGTAGACTAGTATCCGCAATATGAACCATGGTCAAGTGATGACATGGGAAGCTTTCAAAACAAAGTTCAGCCGCACCCATGTGTCGCAAGGTCTAGTCACCAGACTAAGAGATGTGTTTCGCGACTTGAAGCAAGGCAGAATGACGGTGGTGGAATACCGTGATAGATTCCTGTCGCTTGCAAGATATGACCCTGATGAGATCAGCACAGAGGTGAAGAAGAAGGAGAGATTCCTGAACGGACGACCTGATGAGATGTAGACTGTCCTCGTCAACATCTGTTTCGAAGATCTCGAAGAGCTAGTTGACTCTGCCATACAGATGGAAGGGAAGATTAACCAGGCAAACGACAACCGCAAACGTACCATCCCAACCCCTCACCAGGATATGCACCAAGGAACAATCGACCCCCAATGTCTCGCCCAAGCTACCCCAACCGTAGCGGAGGAAATGCGAAGTACGGAGGAAACACTCACAACTCCGGCAATGCCAACAATTTCAACCGTGCCCCTCCCAAGAGCAACAACAACAACAAAAACACTGCACCTAGAACTGGCAGCAATGTTGGGCCTGTCGCAGCAAAGGACAAGTTCTAGATCACTTGTTTCGAGTGTGGAGTGAAGGGTCACTACTCCAATGAGTGTCCCAAGAAGACTGTCGCCACTGCCAATGTGAAGGTCCCAGCTCAACAGCAGCGTCGTGTTCAACCAGGGAGAAGATTTTCCCTAGGGAACCCTCACAACCGCAATGGTCGTCTCTTCCACATGAACACCGAAGAAGCCCAAGAAGCGCCAGATGTAGTGTTGGGTATGTTTTCTGTCAACTCAGTTTTAGCAAGAGTATTGTTTGATTCGGGAGCATCGTATTCATTTGTCACCGAAGAATTTGCATGCACTAGTAAGATTCACCCAACCAACCTGGAGCATGTCATGATAGTTCAAATCCCCAGATCAACTACAAAAGCTAGAAAAAATTGCAAAGATGTACCTATCAGAATACATGGGATAGATTTTTATGCCAACCTTATAGTACTTGGAACCAAAGGATTGGAAGTAGTACTAGGTATGGACTGGATGTCAAGGCATAAGGGACTGATAGACTATGCTAAGAAAGCCATCACCATGACCAGTAGTTCTGGAGTAACAGTAGAGCATATATCTGAAACCTTACCTCGCCAATTCAAGTGCAACAAGAGACTAGCCCTACCTACCATAGACTAAGTAAGAGTAGTCTTTGAATACCCGACGTATTCCTAGATGAATTGCCAGGTATGCCCCTGGATAGGGATATTGAGTTCATTATCGAGCTAATCCCCGGAACCGGACCCATAGCCTAGAGACCCTATAGCATGAACCCCTCAGAGTTAGTTGAGTTGAAGAAGCAGTTAGATGCCATGTTAGCAACAGGCTTGATTCAGCCAAGCGCTTCGCCATGGAGATCACCAGTGTTATTCGTCGACAAGAAAGATGGAGGCAACCGTCTGTGTACAGATTACAGAAAGTTGAATGACATCACCA
This sequence comes from Avena insularis, assembly GCA_023614405.1. Classification (NCBI taxonomy): domain Eukaryota; kingdom Viridiplantae; phylum Streptophyta; class Magnoliopsida; order Poales; family Poaceae; genus Avena; species Avena insularis. The sequence goes on from CM042684.1 coordinate 139,881,414, forward strand.
TCAAGAATAAGTACCCCTTGCCAAAGATAGAGGATCTATTTGATCAATTGACTGGAGCCCAGGTATTCTCAAAGATTGATCTTAGGACTGGTTATCACCAACTTAAGATTCGTGCAACAGATATTCCGAAGACCGCCTTTACTACTCGCTATGGTTTATACGAGTATACGATTATGTCTTTTGGATTAACCAATGCCCCTGCTTATTTCATGAATCTCATGAATAAGATCTTTATGAATTTCCTAGATAAGTTTGTAGTTGTGTTTATCGACGACATCCTTATCTACTCCAAGTCAGAAGAAGAGCATGAGCAACATCTGAGAATCATCCTAGAAAGCCTGAGAGAACATCAGTTGTGTGCCAAGTTTAGCAAGTGTGAGTTTTGGCTGAAAGAAGTTGGATTCCTAGGACATATTGTGTCTGCCGGAGGAGTCTCTGTTGATCCCGCCAAGATCAGAGATGTCGAAGCATGGGAAGCCCCAACCACTTAAACCCAAGTCAGTGCATTTCTCGGATTAGCGGGATACTACCGCAAGTTCGTCGAAGGATTCTCGAGCATCGCCAGACCCATGAGCCAATTGTTGAAGAAGGACAAGAAGTTTGAATGGACTGACAAATGTGAAGCCAGTTTTCAGGAGCTGAAGAAGAGATTGATATCAGCCCCAATGTTGATCATGCCAGATATCAAGAAGCCGTTTGATGTATATTGTGATGCATCCAAGATTGGTCTCGGATGTGTATTGATACAAGAAGGCAAAGTCATAGCGTATCTGTCTCGACAACTGAAGCAGCATGAGCAGAACTATCCGACCCATGATCTTGAGCTAGCTGCCGTGGTTTTAGCATTGAAGACATGGCGTCATTATCTGATGGGTAATCGCTGTGAGATTTATTCGGATCATAAGAGCTTGAAGTATATTTTCACTCAGAAGGAGCTGAATATGAGGCAAAGGAGATGGATAGAGTTAATCAAGGATTATGACCTTGACATTCACTATCACCCCGACAAAGCCAATGTGGTAGCGGATGCTCTTAGCAGATTGCCGTGTAGGCTTAACACCATGATCAAGGATAAGCAACCAAGTTTGTATGAAGAGTTGGAGTAGTTCAGAACTGAATTAGTTAGCAAAGGATTCTTAGCTAGCATTGAACTTCAACCCACATTGATTAGCCAAATCAAGGAAGCCCAGAAGGGAAATGAAAGTATCGACGGAATCAAACGTCGTATTAGTATAGGAAAGGTACCTGGATTCACTTAAGACGAAGAAGGAGTACTATGGTACAAAGGACGTATCTGTGTGCCAGCAGATTCAGAGATGAAGCAAGTTATCATGAAGGAAGCTCATGATACCCTTTATTCTATCCACCCCGGAGGAACGAAGATGTATCGAGATTTGAAAGAGTAATTTTGGTGGCACAAGATGAAGAGGGAAATCAGAAGCTACATCACCAAGTGTGACATCTGTCAAAGAGTCAAAGCAGAGCACCAGAGACCCGCAGGACTATTGCAACCATTGCAGATTCCAGAATGGAAATGGGATTCCGTTGGAATGGACTTTATCACCGGTTTGCCTACTTCCAGTAGGGGAAATGACTCAATCTAGGTCATAGTTGATAGACTTTCCAAGGTAGCCCACTTCATACCTATCAAGACTACCTACCAGAGTGCGAAGCTAGCAGAGCTGTACATTTCTAGGATTGTTAGCCTGCATGGAACCCCTAAGACCATAGTATCAGTTCAAGGAACCCAGTTTACCTCGAGATTTTGGCAGAAAGTGCAGGAAGGATTAGGCACCAAGTTGAACTTCATCACCGTGTATCACCCGTAAATAGATGGACAGACTGAGAGAGTCAACCAAATCCTAGAGGACATGTTAAGAGCTTGTGTGTTGGAATACGGATCAAAATGGGAAGACTGCCTGCCTTTCGCAGGATTCTCATACAACAACAGTTATCAAGCTAGTTTGCAAATGGCACCATTTGAATTCCTCTACGGAAGAAAGTGTCGTACCCCTTTGAATTGGTTGCAAGTAGGAGAGAGTCAGATCTTTGGGCCCGACATTCTTCGAGAAGCCGAAGAGAAGGTTCACAAAGTTCGTGAGCACCTCATGACCGCCCAATCCGGACAAAAGAGTTATGCTAACAAGAGAAGGAGAGACCTGACTTTCAATGTCGGAGATTTTGTATATCTCAAGGTTTCACCATTGAAAGGAACCCAATGCTTTAGTCTGAAAGGAAAGTTAACGCCCAGATATATCAGGCCCTTCAAGATTCTGAACCATCGAGGAGAAGTATCGTATCAACTGGAACTACCTGAAGAGATGTCAGCCATCCATAATGTGTTCCATATCTTGTTACTTCGCGAATGCCTGGAAGTGCCACAAAAGACTGAAATTTTCAAGAACATCGATCACAGAGCTGTGGAGATCAACAATGACCTGACCTATCGTGAAGTGCCCATCCGTATCTTAGAAGAAGCTTACAGAACCACCAGGACTAGGAGTATCAAGTTTCTCAAGATTCAGTGGAGCAACCATACCAAGGAGGAAGCCACTTGGGAGCGAGAAGATTACATTAGGATAGAGTTCCAAATCTCTGTAGTTCCTAGTTTTCTTTGTAAATCTCGGGAGGAGATTTTGTTTAAGGGGGGAGGTTTGTAACATCCCAAAACTTTAATCCAAGGTTATTAAGATCCAAATCCTCAAAATTAGGGTTAACAAAAACTTTTTCAATTGAAATTATCAAAGCATTCATATGTGTGTGCATGTAAAAATAGAAGTTGTTTGCATTGCCATGTTTAAGTGATCCATTGTTTGTAAAATGATTCTTAGGTGAAATAAACATCATCTAGATCATCCCCAAACAAATCCCAAAGAAAAACAAATCAAAATGAATAAAAGAAGCAAATGGTCATTTTATGCGATTTTAATCAGCATGCCTACTTTGGATATTCCTAGTACTCAAAACCTAACAAAAACAATTATGGATCTTTGCACCCCTTAAGAGTACACATTATGTTGTACCAAGGCCCACTTTGTGATCTTCCAAAAACATTCAAACACAATATTTAAATGGCATTTGATAATTGAATCTATTTCATATGGGAAGATCCCACTATTTCAAAAACCACTCAAATAACCTCAATTTTCAAAACCCAAGCACCCACAGAGTCTCAAGCTTATGCCTAGCATACCCACCAAAAATCTTTTCAAAATGCCAAACTAAGTTTCTTGCGGCCATTTCATCAAACACATGGCATGCATGAATTACACCTAATATCTAGCTTACTGTTCTGAACAGGGTTTTGCACCCAATTCTCCTCAAAACACTCCCTCTGTCTCCAAATGATCTAACCATGCTATTATCACCCCCTCCCCTATCCCCTAGTGGCCAGGCCATGCCATTCCGAGAACATGCTGGCCGGCCGACCATGCCACCACCGCAGCAGACCACCTCGTCCCCTCTCACCATGTCTAGCAGCTAGATCACACCTCATCGCCACTCTCTGTCCCCTCTCCGAGCCGAGCCAGACCGTGGACCACTGCCAAAGCGCCGCGCACTTCCTGTCTGCGCCATGCCGCGCACGCGCCAGAGTGCCGCGCCTGACACGCGTGTGGCCGCCGCCCCTCGACCGCAGCCCGCATCCACCGCTTCGCCACGACCCAGGGAGCACGCCCGACATGCCCGTTCGCCGCCCAACACACCACAGCCACCGCTCGTCGTGGACACCGCCGTCTCTGCCGCTCAGAGCGCCAGCACCGCTCGACCGCATACCACAGCCCTATGACGTAGAGCACCGCCAGGAGACCAGCGACCGCCCCTACCTCGAGCCATGCCGCTTGCACACTGTGCAGCCCTCGCCGGAGCCGCTCGCCCATCCCTCTCAGTCGCGTTGTCGTCCTATAAATAGAGGCCACCCCTAGCCCATTCGGCACACCACTCACCTCCCCTCACCTTACTGACCATTCCCCACCTCTAGTTGGAGCAAGGCGAGCAGCCGTTGGCCGGAATTGCACCGGAGCAGGTCGCCTCTGGAGGAGAAGGGCTCCGCTAATTCCGACCACCCCCGGAGCTGCCTCGACCGTCCCTGAGCTTGCCGTCGACCACCAGTCTGTTTGCCCGCCTCGCCGCCGTCGCTGGAGCCCTAGTATGCCCCCTAAGCACCCCCACTGAGCCGTTAGGGTTAGAGCTCGTCGGCGACAGGTCCATCATCGACGACGATCCCCAGCCATTGATCCCCGTTCTAATCCAACGACCCACATCGCCCCGTACCGCTTCGTGCGTTATGAGCCGCTGACTGATGGACCCCCCTGTCAGCTGAGCCCCGCACCGCGTAGTGTCATTGGGCCGGCCCGTTAGCGTTCCCGCGCAACCCAGTTAGTTTGAATTAGGATTTTTCTATTTTAGGTAAACCTAGTTCTGTCCCTTAGTTTAAAATTCAATTCAGAGAAATTTACAAATCCAAATAGAGTGATTCTAGTTTTGTTAGAAAGCTACTGAAAAGATCTACCCAAGCCCGTTGGATTTAATTCAATTAGAGTTAGAGATCTCTCCTAGTAAAAATAACAAAACATATGCTTTTGCAACTTGCAACATTTTTATAAAATCAACCAAGAGAGTTTTTGAGTAGATTCCAACTCTCAAAAATCACATTTAACCATACCTATCTGAATATGTAATAATATTAAGGTTTACATGCAGTGACTATGGACTAGTATCAAAATAATGCTATATAGGCATTTCTAGTCACTTTAAATCATTAAATAATGAACTTAAACCAAAGTAATTGTGAACCAACCCTTAAAGTACATTCCCACATGTTATAATATATGGTGATGACATGTGTCCACATGATCCATATTTTAAGTGGTGAAAATTAAATCTTAGTTAATTTTTCAATGAGTAGAAATTACTTTTCTTAAATAAAAAGATTGAAACTAGTTAATAAAACTTGTGATGCTTGTGATGATAATAGATCTCAAATCTATGCCTTAGAGTGCTAATTAGACTAGTTAAGTATTGTTTGGTGATTGTGTACTCCGTATGTATTTATAGACGATAGTACCGACCAAGCTTACGAGGAGGAGGATTTCTACCAATAGGAGGAAGACAACTTCAACCACTCCACCAACCAAGGCAAGCTAGCACATCCAAGTTAACCCTTGCAAGTTGTACTTGCAAGCCACCATTAACAATACAAGCTAATCCTTGTAATCTAGATAACCCAAGAAAAGATGCTTTAGGCATGCTTTGATCATACCACTTTGACTAGTATTTACCCCAAGTCTTATTTTCAAGCTTTACTTCCGATCCTTTACCCAAAGTTATTTACTTGCTTTGAAGGTAGTATAAAGAGTATAAAACTTGGCCTATTTAGATAAACTTTAGATCTCATCTTCCCACCTTAGTGAACACTCTTAACTTAGTAGTTTAGAGTAGATAAAAACTTGAGTCACTTTAGATGGGAACACTTGGTGAAAATGAATTATGAAAACCTTGGAATGATGAGTCATTCTATTGAGATGTTTTGACATGTGTTGAGAAACACAAATGGTTTATGATGATGAAAATGTTGAGGCATGGGCCTTAGCCCTTTTATAAAAACTGATGGTTGGATTCAGATGCAATACAGTTCCAAATTTACCGTACAACCACAATACCTAAATTGGGTAAGGCTTAGCCAGAAGTTTATATGCATTAGTATTAGTTCCCTCGCGGGAGAGGTTTGAGCTGAGGCTACCTCTCAATGTTTTCCACCTATGTAGTGCCCAAGATGACAGATGGTCATGGTTGGGAGGCCATGCTCATAGGAGAGGTGCTTATACTAGGGTGTGTAAAGGAAAGGTTATGTTTGATTATCTGCATACTAAGCATGATGATTTAGGGTTATCCCTGACAGATGAATCGAATCTTGTGGTGAAAGTGTACCACCTTGTAGAGTGTCAAACTATTCAAATAGCCGCGTCCGCGGTTTTGGACAGTTGGAATGGCCATACTGTTTCGTTGTCAGATGTTTTGAAAATAACTTATGAAAGGAATGATGAATCTTGACTTGACCACAATAGGGTTGTGTTTATGACACTAGCTTCCCAACTTAAGTGATTCTAGAACTTTATTTTATCTTTCTTTGCTTCTGAACTCAGCTTAGGTTTGAAACTTAACTTTATAGTTAAACTTGGAGTTAGCACTTTACCTTAAAACTATACTAGTGGTTAGTGGTAGTTTGCGAGTACTTAAAGAGTACTCATGGCTTTTGTCCCTGGCTATTCTCATGGCCAGACTATGAAGGAGACTACCAAGATGATGGCCAGCATGACGGCTATGATAACTAGGACTATCTTCCTTCGTCAGCATTGCCTGTGCCCCTGAGGATGGACCCCACCGCTACGCTTATCTTTTATTTTTGATGCTTGTTGTATTAAGACTGGATCATGAGATCCTTATTTGTGTAAGACCTTATGTATGGTTTGTAATGGATGATGTACTGTGATATCCAATCCGTTATGTCTCGCAAAAATGGTAATCGTGGGATTGCGAGGTATGGCATAACGGGCATCTGGGATTAAAAATCCGGGTGTTAACACAGATCCACTATAGAAAAAGAGCGATCATCACGTGAATTGTTGTAGATGTAAAGGCGACCATCTATATGGTCATCATATCAACTATATGACTCATGTTTTACCTTTCGATTTGTGTTCTGAGGCCATGTATGTACGTGCTAGGCTCACCAAGGAAGAACCTTAGCACCCGCGTGTGTAAAATTGTCTTACACCCATTGTATGCGAACGTAGGGTCTAGCACACCCGATCATCACATGGTGTCTCGTAACAACGAACTTTGTTAACAGTAGGGCAAAAAGACCCCACTGCAATTTTTATATATTGTAGAGAGTTACAAAAGAATATTTACAAGACTCATTCCACCTCAAAGAAGAGGGATAAATTCTAATCAGCTATCTCCTGTCTAAATTGGTTTCAATCCAAACCTTAAGGCTCTGATAATATTTCTTCTTAATTCTAAAAAGGACCCATCTTAATTCCTGGGCTACAATAGCCTTCCAGGTCTCAATCGATGCATGCTGATTATTGAAAATTTCATTATTCCTGCAAATCCAAATGCCCCAAGTTCCAAGTAGCAGAATTTCCATTGCAAAAGGGACATTGAGGTCTTTTTTAATACTGACTAACACTTCAAAGATAGTTGAATCAGCCAAATTGACCTGAGAAATTTCAGCCCAGCAAGATCTTGCAAAAGAACATTCCCAAAACAAATGTATGCTGGTTTCTTCACTATTGCAGCCCTGGAAGACACAGTCATAAGATGCCAGCGAGAAACATTTCCTTTTCAGAAGGTTTCTAGTGTTGAGTCTATCAAGCAGTAAGAGCCAGAAGAAGAATTTGTGTTTTTGCTGACAAGAAGATTTCCATAAGCAAGAGAAATGTGGCTGAACCGGATGGTAACCAGCTAATGAGCAGTAAGCCTTTTTCACCGAATAATTACTGCCCCAAATGTAAGACCAACAATCAGAATCCCCTTCCCTGCCAGATTTGAGAATTTGTTCAAGACTTTGATATTCCTGATAAGCTTGCTGTGACAAAGGAAGGTAAAAAAGGTCCTGAGTATTTGGGGTATGCAGGAACTCACTGACAGAGATGTGAGGATTTTTTGCATAAGAGAGGAGGTGAGGAAGCTTATGTTGGAGGCAGCTATCATTCCACATATCAGACCAGAAAAGTGTGGTTTTCCCATTTCCAACCAAGCACTTTGCAAGTCCTTTAAAAATGTCAATCAGTTTGAGGTGAGCTTTCCACCAAAAGGATCCCTCAAGACTTCTTCCAGGGAGCTTATCATTACAATAGTAGGTGTTCCAAACCAGATGAACCCAAGGAATATCCTTATGATTATAAAATTTATCCAAATTCTTCAAAAGAAGGGCAGAATTTTGAACATTAAGATCAAGAACACCCAAACCTCCCTGGTTCTTAGGTTTACAAACTTTCTCCCATGCTACAAGAGCAGTACCTCTAGCTTGAACATCAGTTTTCTTTCTCCACAAGCATTGCCTCATATATTTAACCAACTGCTCCTTGATAGTGACAGGAAGCTCAAAACAGCTCATGTAATATATGGGAAGGGAAGATAACACAGATTTGACTAACTGCAATTTCCCCCCATAATTAAGAAAGTCAGCAATTCCACACAACCTTCTTTCAATTCTCTGAACAATAGGCAGGAAATGTTCCACAGCAGGTTTATTCAAGCTCAAGGGCAAACCAAGGTATGTAAAAGGCAAGGAACCAGTGAGGCAAGAAAGGGTATTAGCAAAATGCCCAAGCCTTTCAGAGTCCATGTTAATAGGCATCATGCTGGACTTGGAATAATTGACTTTGAGTCCAGAGGAGAGAGCAAAAGTATGTAAAATTGCCTTAAGACACAGGAGTTGCTCAGAATCAGCCTTAAGGATTATTAAAGTGTCATCGCATCTTGAATCACAGGGAAGTCAGGACAGAAAACATTCTCAGTGGGCAAAGAAAGAAGACCCAGGTTCATTGCTTTATTGAGGATACTTTGAAGAAGATCAGCAGCCAGAACAAACAATAAAGGAGACAAAGGATCTCCTTGTCTGACACCCCTTCGACAGTAATTTTTTTTCCCAGGCACACCATTTAAAAGCACAGAAGAAGAAGCAGACCCAAAGATCATCTGAATCCAAGAAATCCATTTAGCTCCAAAACCTTTGGCTTTAAGGATATTGATGATAGTAGAATGCTCAATTCTGTCAAAAGCCTTCTCAAAATCCAACTTAAGAATTAAAATTTCCTCTTTTGACTTGTGACATTGATCAAGAAATTCAAATGCCCAACCTAAACAGTCTTGGATAGATCTTTGCTTGAGGAAACCATATTGATTCTTGTGAACAAGTTTAAGAATGACTTTTTGTAGTCTATTGGCCAGAATCTTGGTGATAATCTTAAGGACACTATTTAGCAAAGAAATAGGCCTAAAATCAGCAGGGGTCAAAGGAGCAGCAATTTTTGGGATTAGGGTGATAAAAGAAGAATTGATGCTTTCCAAAGAGGCATTCCCTTCATAGAATTCCACAAGAATACTCTTCACATCATCCTTAATAATAGGCCAGCAAAGCTTCATGAATTCATTATTAAAGCCATCAGGGCCTGGGGACTTATCATTAGGCAAATTTGTGATGACTTCCTCAATCTCCTCATCCGAGAAAGGCTTTTCCAAAGCATCCCTTTCTTCCTGGCTTAAGCAATCACCAGCCAAGTCATTAAGATTGAAATGCATTTCAGGCTTATCAGAAGAGCCCATTCTATTTTTAAAGGCATTCCAAAGAAGATTTGCTTTGCCATCATGATCATAGACCTCAAGATCAGAATCATCCTTGAGCATGGAAATGTAATTGTGCCTAAAACTTATGGTAGCTCTGGAGTGAAAGAACTTGGTGTTCTCATCCCCCAGCTTAACCCATTTGATTTTTCCTCTCTGTTTCCAATAAGTATTCTGGTCTTGTAAAAGAGAAATAATAAGATTTTTCAGGATATCCCTAAGATTCCATTCTTGAACAGTAAGAGTTCTCATTTCCTCCATGATATCAAGCAAGTCAATGGTGGCATTGACATTACATATTTGTGCCTTTAGGCAGGGGAGCTGTTTGGCCCAAAGCTTCAGCCCTCTTCTCACATTTTTGAATTTAGCAGTGATTTTTTTTGCAGAATCCATAAAACCCACAGGAATGTTCCAGGCATTTTGAACAATAGCTTTAAACTCCTTATGATGTAACCAATGATCTTCAAATCTGAACACCTGAGCTTTGGGAATCGTTGTACCAATGTAAATGACACAGGGAGTGTGATCAGAAGTGGGCTTTGAAAGAGGAGCAACAAAAGTTGAGGGAAAACTCTGAGTCCAGGTAGCAGAAGTAAAAAACCAATCCAATCTTTCCAAGAGTGGATCCTTCTGCATGTTACTCCAAGTGAACTTTCTACCCTTAAGTGGTAATTCAATGAGACCCAAATTATTAATGGCTTCATTGAAGAGAAGCATACCATTCACATCTCCACCCAATTTATTTCTATCTGAAGGCTGTCTACAGAAGTTAAAATCTCCCATAATAAGCCAATCCACATCATCAGGCATATCAATGCTGCCAAACCAGTCCAAAAATTCAGACTTTTTTTCAGATAAACATGGCCCATAAATGTTGGAGAGGATCCAGGATTTATTGGACAAGAGGGAAGTCAAGGTTATGGAGATAGAAAACTCATTGAGAAAAGAAAGCTGTCTAGAAAACAGGGAGCCATTCCAAATGGTGATCAAGCCTCCAGATGCACCTCTGGAGGGAAGAAATTCAAACTTGGTAAATTTGGAGGGGCAAAATTTTTTAATGTAGGAGCTATCAAAATCCTCACGCTTAGTTTCTTGGAGACAGATAATGTCACAACCAGACTCCTCAATTTTGCTTCTGAGAGCAGACCATTTTTTTCAGAGTTGATTCCCCTGATATTCCAATTCAAGATCTTCCAAGTTCTTGTGTTATTCATTAAGAAACCAGAAGTAAGTATAGATATGGGGTGATATAAATAGTGTAATCACCCAGGAGAGGAAACAGCAAAAATAGAGACAAAAGTCAACCCAATTCAGGTTACCACAGAGATTATCCATAATAAGTACCATCCACATTGCAAATCCACAAACACAGAACACATAACAGGGAGTCAACAAGACTCCAGCAAAAGATATAGTTTGATACATTAGCACACTTAAGAAGAGGTCTTCATCTTGGCTTGCTGTCCACAGGTACCAGCAGCCCCTGGCTTCTTCTTGCCACCAAATCCCAAGCTGGAAGAGGGCCCTCCTTTAGTGTTGCCTTTTGTAGGAGCCTTAACTGCCACATCATTGACCTTCCCTTTCTTGAGCAGCCTCTTTTCCAGATCCCATCCTTGACCTTGCAGAATGAAGCAGCAAGATTTTTAACCACTTTGGAATTCAGGCAAGGAGGAGCAGCATTACAAACCAGGCAATCAACAATTTGACAATTTAAGTGACTTTTAAAACCCCCATTTAATTCAACAATTCTAGGGCTTCTTCTCACCTCAGTTTCCACAAGAGGTTCCTTGCCCTTTCTCTTTCTAGCAGGGGTAGAAGGAGAGCCTGAAGATTTAGTTGCTTCAATACCCAGGCAAGAAGGAGGCATCTGGGAAAAGCTCTTATTAGGAATGATGAAAGAGATTGAACTTTCCTCAGCAATAGGTTCTTTAATAATTTCCCATAAAGGAGAAGTAAGAAATCCCTTGACCCAGATAAACTTCTCAGGAGTAGCAAGCATTAGAGTAATGAAGTTAAACCAACTTATAGGAATATCACACTTAAGAGAGCCCATTGGAGAAGATTCCTTCTGAATATGAGGAGCAAAATAATTCTCCCAGAGCTCCAAGCCTTGTTGGGAAAATCCCTGCTTGGCAACATGCACATCAGGGATGGAAATAAAAGTTGTCACCATCCCAATCTGAAGGTGAGCCTCATTTGGAGAAAGAAGATGCTGATCCTCCATCATCCAATCATCATTCCCAGGGGCCACCGTACTTGAATCCATAGGACTTCCTGCCCCCTCCTCAGCATCAGCATTGTCCTCCTCCTCATCAGCCAGATAGTTTTGAAGAATGTTCTGCAGGCCATCACCAATGCCAACCCCTGTGGTGCAACTTCAACACCATGCTCCTCCACAGCCTCAGGCTCATTCACAGACTCATCATCAGACCCCCAGTCTTGAACAATGATAGCACCAGTAACTCCACTATTCACATCCTAAGGTGGTAGATGCAGATTGTCAATAGGCATATCTTCTCTAGGAGCAATGACAGGGCCTTGAACAGGGGCAGCAGCAGCCTCCCAAGGACCCCAACCTTCAGCGTGCCCACCAGCGGGAGGCGAGGTCTTGCAGGGGCCATCCACGACCCACTCACCCCGAGGCGGGAGGGAGGGGGGAGGTGGAACCTGGGGCCCAAAGACAGGACCATGCCCAGGAACTGGGTGTGGGTCCACATTGTCATCAGGCAGTGGGTCCTCCTCGGGTGGGCCCCCACCAAGCAAGTGACTCTGAAGAACTTCAACAGAAAAAGTCCATGACTTTGTCTCTACCAAGTCACCAATGGTAAACCTCATGCTCTTGGGGATGTCAACCAAGTCAGTAACACGAATCTTAGCAATAATCCTACCCTTCTGGTCAGGGTCCCTCTCCCACAGAAGAACTTTCCCAATGTCAGCAAAGATAGCATTCAGATCCTCCGTATGCCAGTGGTCAAGGGGAGGTCCTACCAACATCACCCAGCACTCATTATTGAACTGAGTCCTACGCCAGTTATCACCCTCATTGTGTTTCACAAAAGAGACATGCACATCTTGAAACGGAATCGGGCTCGCCGCAATGAGCCTGTCACGGTCGCTGACATGATGGAACTGCACATACGCAGACCCAAAGGGACAATCTTGAATATCTCTGAAGTGCACTCCAACCTCATTGTTGAAGAAATCCACCAGGACACCATGAATATTCAAGAACGGAACAGGACCAGGAGGGAGGGGAAAAATGTTAGCAATAGCATACTGTTCATGCGCTCTTGACCTCCGAGGCACCACCACCCTTCTAACACGATTCCTCCCAGCCACCTGCATAATCTGGAAGCCATTCGGCAGGAAAGGCGCAGGATCAATCAGAATGTTCGCCATTTCGACGTCCTTCGCCGGCGACGAGCAGGAGGGGAATGGGGTTTCAGCGGGCGGGGGAGTTGAGGAGACAGGGGAAGTGGTAGTTGTTTTTTTCAGCGAAGAGATGAACTCGTGAAAACTGCCGTGAAAGATGGGCCGGGAATGAGAAACCACCTGGGCCTTAAACCACCCCTCATACGATTTGTCAGACGCTACATTTAGGGAAGAGGAAATTTCAGAAAAGGAAGGAGACCAGCAATTTAAATGCCGCGCGATTGGCGCCTCCCCCAGACCTGACCGGCGTTACCATCGACTTAACACCATCATTATTGAGCACCTGAGCATAAGATCTGCCTTGAAGACTTGATTTGATCTCACCATTAATACGTTGCTCAATCACGGGCGAATGACCCATAGGTGACGCAGGAAATTTGAGTCTTTGAAAAACCGAGCCACTTTTACTGGAATGCTTTAAAGAAGGAGATTTTTTTGCACTTTCTTTTTTGTACGTGACAACTTTCCATTCCTTAGCAGATTCCTTGTAGAATTCCCTTTCTTCATGAATCCAGTTCGGACCCCCATTACCCCAAAGATTGACATGAATCACAAAAGAATGACATGAAAACTTTGAGATATTGTAGATCTCAAAACCCACTGCCCTTGAAGCAACCGAGAATCGAAAAGTTCTATCTTGAAGAAGCTTCACCTGGAATTTAGAAGCATTACCTCCAAAACAAGCTTGAAGAGCAAGACTAACAGTATGAAAGTCCAATTTAAAATTTGCTCGTCCAAAAGAACAGACCAGATAAAAAGGTCTTTTCCTGAAACCACCAATGAAATTAACTTGATGCCTGAATTTATCAAAAATCTTCTTCTCAAAATCACGCCCTAAAGAAAAATCCAGGGCAGGTCGACACGAGGCAGCATCTTCAGAAGCACACCCAGAGGGGAGATTTTCCGAGAAATCCAGAGATCTAGGCACCAACTTCTCAATATTGGAGGAAAATTTCTTAACCAAAGGGCTTGGTAAAATTTGAGAACCAACCACCACCCTCTTCACCTGGAGATCAATAGAGATGCCAGAAGCCACCACCTCACCATGGACCAAGTATCTAGCATCGATCACAACCTCATTATGATTGAGGAGAACAAGCCTTTTTGAACTAGGAAAAAGCATGAGAAAACCTTTAGAAGGCTCAAGATCATCAGTCGGCAAAGAGGAGCAAAGGGCATGCCATTTAAGACCAGTGTCTTCATCTGATCCAGTGATGGTAGGAGATCTACCAAGAAAACCAGATGAGGGAACCAAAGAATCATTAACACGAGAAAGGTGAGAGGGGAACCTCAAAACAGATCCAACAGAGATCTTCTCCCCAATTTCCAAACATCGCCCCTCAAGGGGGGAGCCTTTGGCGTTGAGAAGAACCAGCCAAGAATCAGCCGAGACAGCGAGAGATCCTTCCAAAAACTTACCACCCATGGTCACACCAGAGTAGGTGACCTTCCAGCAACCTCTAGAGAAATCCATGCCGAGCCTATGCCGGCGAGGCGCCGGCGAGAGCCAGAGGCCGACCAACGGTCACCTCAGAGGAGCCTCATGCCCTCAGATTAACGGTGCATACTAAATGAAGAACACATTTTTATCTTGATATTAAAATATCATATTATAATGCTACTAAGCACCATACAAGAAAAATAAAATCCAAGTGAACATCAAAGGCAAAAAGTGGTATGATATAGTTCTTGCACTTGATCACTATCTTGTGAATCATAGTATGATCTCTATCATTCCATTCGTGTAATACCAAGTATTATGGTGTTTACACTTTGGTTTGTTATAATTTCCAAGAGTAACAAACTATACTTCAAATTATAACATTACCATATCATAACACTTGCCCAACAAAAACAAAAACTAGATACTTGTAATTTATCTTTTGCATGTTTTTAGGTGGCTTAGGAATTTTGGAGATAGAACCGTTCTTACCTACGAACATGGAACCACAACGATGATAATCAAATTATTAGCAACACATTGTAAATCAAATATTTATTATAGTAGGAGAGACATACACTCGCAAACCACTTATGGAAAACTAGTTGCATGTCAAGCGTGGAACATGTATCATGTGCGAGGACATGTAAAGTTAGTCTAGGCCGGGTACTTCTTAATGTTTGGTACTTTCCATACTTTGTGGGTGCAACATCAACAAGGATCGGATCTAGCGGCATGGCCAAGCGGTAAGGCAGGGGACTGAAAATCCTTTATCCCCAGTTCAAACCTGGGTGTCGCCTGACCAAAAAAAATACTTTGGATTTATTATTATACGGGTTGACGGAAGGCTTAGGTAAAATAGGAAATATAGGCTTCATCCCACTATGCCACCAATATCCAAGATATATAAAGGATAAAATGACATGATCATCAGCGCCCACATATTCATATGTGTTCTACCCGTGCAAAGCATCTATGCATAGATCAAGCTCTGATACCACTATTGGGTTCACATCATAGAAAAACGAAAATTCCTACGATATGAACAACTAAGCACCAAGATGTATCTACCTAGATACAATCAACGGGTGGATATACATCCATGGACAACTTACCCTCGAAGACTAAAAAGCGTTACGTGATTATTCTCATGGATGATGTAGTAGTACACTTGCCAATATCAAGATTGTGTAGAAGTCTAGCGTTGCAAAGCAGCAACACATCCGTGATCGTACACACATCTGATACCCTGAAAACCTCTGAGTGCTTGCTCCAGCAAAGTAGCGGAAGCAACAAATCCTTCCAGAGAAACCACCAAGAACGTGTACTTTTGTAATCCGAAGCCATGGGGAATATTCTAGAGGGGAGAGAGATCCTTCATGAGGAGGTGTGAGAAGATAGGAGGAGGATACCTCCTTTTATAGGGTAAGGGGAATCCACCATGCCATGGCTGGAAGCCATGGTGGGTGCCCCACCTCTCCCTCATTCACGTGAGTGGAGCTTCCACTAAGCATTCTCACATCAATTCCATCTCCAATAAAAGTTGCATTAATTTTCCACAAAGATTAATGCATCTCTCATTTCATAAAACAATTTTATTTATTTTATTCAGAATTTTTTTAATTAATTACTTTTTTTTTGCATAAACCCCCTTGCAATACTTTGATATTACATCTGAAACCATTTCAGCAATTTGACCCGAAACAGTTACGGTGTCTATCGAAATAATTTTAGTGCTTTCTTATCCTTGCTATGGTATTATATTTTCTCCATTTTGTGTTGGCATACCTTAAGTGTGTCATCCTATGGTTTGCGAATAATGCAGACATGATCGAGACCCCTCTCCAATCAAAAATCAGTAGTGGGACCTAGAGATCCGTACTGACTACCAGACATTCAACAACGACTCTAATGATCATGAGAACCTTTGACGTTATAACTAAGTCCCTTTGTCTCGTAATATATTACATGTCCGAGATTCTATCATCGTTATCCCCGTACCTAGTACTTTTTTCTCGTTCCTGTGATATAACATTCTTTGTGATCTTATCACTTGCTTGCCAGTTGTCTTAGTGTGATATCAACGAGAGGGACCTGAGTATATCTCTCCGTCATCAGGATGGACAAATCCCACTATTGATCCATGAGCCTCAACATAACACTTTTAGAGTACCCAAAACCACCTTTCTAATCACCTGTTATGGTGTGATGTTATCAAAATACTCTTTCGATGTTAGTAATTAACATGGTCTCATGGTCTAAGGATTAGGGTTGCCTTGCATGAGGTTATAGCAATGAAAACATAATGACTTTGATCGTATTACTATACTTTGGTGAATGTTTATCATGTCATTGCACCAATGTTGTCACCTCATTATTAACAACATCCAATGCCATGATCAGTAAACCTTGATCATCTTGTTAATCAACGAGCTAGTTTATATGAGAGGCATAAGTAGAAACTCTTTATTTGTTTATTAAACACACATGTATTAATGTTTCCAATTAACACAATTATATCATGCAAAATAAACATCCATCGTATACCTAGAATAAGATAATAACAACTTTATTATTACCTCTCGAGCATATTCCCTTCAGTGATGGATGCAACAGATAAGGTGTGTGACATAATGCTTATTAATGAACTTTGGATGTCAGATGAGGTGCTCACCCATGTTGGTGGCATATCAATTTTTCTGTAGCATTACACATACTATTGTTGAATCGTTCGAGGGAGTCCTTCTAATGAATATGACGTGGGACGTGATGGGTTCATGGCATGGAAAACAAAAAAATCCTACGTATGAACCACTATCTAGCCAAGATCATCTATGAAATGGTAGCAACGAGTAACTCACCCTCGAAGACCATAAGCGGGATTACGTTCCCGCTCAAATCTTGTCGGTGAAGATGAAGGTGTACACACATGATGATCTCAAGATTGGGTACTCAAGGTGCCACAACTGTTGGAACCTCCGTACTCGCTCACAGGTACGGATCGTTGATGTCATCCATGCCCTCAGTCCAGTGGGGCATCAGAAGAAGGGATCCGCCGGAAACTCCTACTCCACTTCCCTAAGTGTAGACTTCGAACTATTTTGCGGCAGAGTTTTGCTAAAAATGGCAATGGTGGAGCAACAAGGGAGGCAGAAGAAGGAGGCTCAAGTGTCAAAAAGGAAGAGAGGAGTGTCCACCTTTCATAGGAGCAAGAGGGCTAGCCCCTAGGGGATGCGCCGGTCCCTAGAGGTGCCACCTCTCCCTCTTCATGGTGGTAAACCCCTCTCTTATTTTCCTTTTTAGTTTCATGACATTCACAACAATTTAACCACACTCATGGAATTAATAAAACATTTTTATTTATTTAATATTTGTTCATTCATTCAATTAACAATCATTAACAATTACCCCTTTTGTTATTTCAATATTTTGAAACTGTTTTGGCGCACTACAAGAAAAGTTTCCTTCCGCAATGACTTGGCCCGACGGTCATCGTACTAGGCGCGTCTTCCGCGACGAAATTCTCGGCTTGGCCGTGGCTGATGAAAACCTTTTTTTTCGGTTTCGCAGCACTCTACTACGACGGATCTGCTAAAAATATGGAGGAAGCTCGGCCAGCGCTTGGCAGAAGCAAGATTTTCGTTTCCTCGCGTGATGTTGACTCGCCAAAGTCTTTTGAGGGGTGTGGGTCCCGGACATCAGTGTCTCTAGAGGACCATACTTTTCAGTCGTGCCTCCCTGATTTGAACTCGATAATGTTGCTCGAGGCGTCTATCGTTTAGTCAGGCTTCTAGGTCCCACATGTCAGCCTCTCATTGGAAGGATCGTGTGTATGATGGAATTTTTTTCCTTCGCTCGTGCTACTCTGTTCCGAAGTTGATAGCGCTAGTCGATGCATCACCGTCTAATCAACCTCCTAGAACCCACATGCTATCCTCTCATTAGAAGAAACGTGTGTATAATGGAATTTTTTCCCTTGGCTATTGCCTCCCTGATATCAACTTGATAACGTTGCTCGATCTATCTGTCGTCTAGTCATGCTGCTAGGTCCTCCATGTCAGCCTCACATTATAAGAATCGTGTGTATGATGGAATTTGTTTCTTCACTCGCGCTACCCTGTTCCAAACTTGATAGCGCTACTCGATGCATCTACCGTTTAATCAAACGCTTGGACCCCACATCTCATCCTCACATTAGAAGAAACGTAGTGTATGGTAGAACTTTTTCCCTCGGTCGCGCCTTCGTGTTTAGAACTTGATAGCGTTGCTCGCTGCATCTACCGTTTAATAATGATGTAGGGCCACACATGTCATCCACTCATTAGAAGAAACGTGTGTATGATGGAATTTTTGCTGTTTTTCCAGGCTGCTGGGTCCCCCATGTGAGCCTCTCATTAGAAGAAACGTGTGCATGCTGGACTTTTTTCTCGCTTGCGCCTCCTTGTTTCGAACTTGGCAACGTCGCTCGAGGCAGAACCTGTATAAGGCCGCGTTACTAGGTCCCACATGCGGTCTCTCTGTAAATCAAACCTGCATATGATGGACTTTGTTTCGGCCACGCGTCCTCTATTTTGACCTTGGCAACGTTGCTCGATGTGGCAGTCATGTATGGTCTTGCTGCTGAGGCCCCCATGTCAGCCTCTCTGGTATGCTCTGTCTTGCGGGTCCCAGATGCAGCCTCATATGTTTTGGCAAGTGGGTTCCCGATGTCAGCCTCTCTGTACAAGTATTTAACTTTTTCTCAAACCCGACCATTAAACTCGAGGGATGTTGAAGGCTAGTGGGTCCGTAATGTCAGCCTCTCCATAAAGCAATATTGCTAGAAGAAAAAATGTAAACCTAAGATAATTTTATGTCAAGCGCAGAGAATTGAACTCAAGACTTCAAAACACATATAAACCATGTGTGTTGCCACAATGTCAAACAACATAGATGAACATTCTCATTAAAAATCTTTATAGTACCTATAACTTATATATTAGCCTTCTTAAAAAGATTTTATGTATCCATGTTATCTCTCTTATTAAAATAAAGGGAAGCGATCCTGGAATCTCAATCCATTAAATGCCAGATAATGGAGTAGTTTCTTAAAAACATGGGTAGGCGGGTTTTTGTTTTTGTTTTAAAGGGCAATTCAAAAAATGCCAAATTAAACATTTTGGGTTATTCTACATCTACTATAATCAATGGGTTATACTCCATGCACTATTATCCATGGGCTCCTTGATAAATATTTAAATGGGTTGTCGCCAGCAAGTCCCTTGACCCCTACAAGGCCGAATGAAATTCTTCTGGGCTAAAGAGGGGCCGAATGGGCTAGATTTTACCTCATCTTTAGTAAAAGTTGCATCATGTTGTGGCTCGGCCGGATTCGGAACACGGACCTCACTACCGGAGGGAAAAAGAAACGATAATTCTTTTGACATATATTCGTGTAAAAATATCTAAAGAACAAGGGACACAGACCGCGTGCGCCAAAATTGGACTGGTATACAATGACTTCACTTGGTACCCTCTCATTTCTGTCCAAAACACATCCAATGGTTTCGATGACACAAATGCAAAAACTCCAGTGCATGCAGCCTAGCAGCAGTGATAGAACTTTTTTACAAATTCAGTAGCATTTGAAAGATCCAATAGTACAGAATAAGATAGAAAAAATATCGATAGATTCCTAGTTCATATTCTGCAGCACTTGACCAATTCTGCAGCATTCCAAAGTGAGTGTTTCAGCTATACAGACACTGAAACTCAATAGCAGTACAGGGAGAACTCGTTCATGTTTCAGCTCTAAAAACCTTGTCGCACGATCAGTTTGCCCTTTTCTCCGAACACACTCGATCATTAGAGCAAGCATAACTGACGATCAAGTATGCTTTTGTGTGCATACCTCCGCTTCACATTAATACCAGTGTGACCCCCATATATATGCATCCCAAAATGCCCAAGCCGCATCTAGATTGTGACAAAGCCAAGTTTAAAAAAGAAAGCAAGACCATCTACTGCACTTGATCTAAACAAGTACCCGTACATCAGTATTAGTTCTAGAAAATACCTTAGTAATAGTAATGACATAACACTTGATAGATTGAGTAGAATTTTAAGCTTGAGAAGTACAGAATAAGATAGAAAAATATCTACAGATTCCCCAGTTCATATTCAGCACCACTTGACAGATTCAGCAGCATTTCAAAGTGACCGATTCAGCAGTACATACAATGACCAAAAGAAATGACAGATTCAACAATGCAGGCATTAAAATTCAATAGTTGTAGCAAGGCCATGACTCAAAAGGAAAGAGAGTCCATATTCAGCACTCAATAGGTCGATCTGAACAAGTATCAGTACATATGTATACTAAAAAATAGATTAGAAGTAGCAAGTTAAGACCTCCATACAAAATACTCGGCATAACACAACAGCGTGTCAAGTTCTCACCGGGTAGCACTCTCTTTCCTGCCTGTTACCCTTTCCTTGTCACACAGTCGCCTGTGGGCCCACTATGTCAGCAGCGTACATTGGAAATAGGTATACATTGCTGCAAACTTGTTCCACCTCTCCCCATACAAATTGAATCTGTCACCAACATAAAGTAGTAATTAATTAGTACGACGTTACATATCTTAACATTGGGATCATCACAAAGAATATTTAGATGTTTTATCTCACTTTTGAAACTTGTTGATGCAATACTCCTAATCCACAGGGAATTCCGACGAACGGTTCAGAAACTTCCAGGTAACACCGCGACTGCGATAGGTACGACCTGAGCCCTTCTAGGGCGACTTCGGGCGATGATGGCCTACTCATCAGCTCAGATGTCGCCACCATTTCTACCGCATGGAGCTCATGCCACAGAGATAGCGACCAAATCTTCACCTTGTGCCGCGGCGATTCGCACGCTCCTGAACAGACGAACCTAGGGATATGACGATGTCCGTGGTGTGGCCATAAATTTGGGCGACAAACACGGTGCCCTCTTTTCCAACGCCGATGATATCCGCTCTCCGCGAGCCCCCTGTGGGCACCGGCTTAGACGACTCCTAGTGTTTGTGGCTATAGGGCATCATGGGTGCAGTCCTCGAGTGGGCAACTCTGAGGTGGCGGACGAGCTCTACCATAGGTGTTAGCTCTACCAACGAGGTGATGAACTCGCATCCAGGCTCCATGCAGACTTGCTGGCCGTGAAAGCACCAGATTATGTGCTCGTAGACATCGTTGTAGGGGACGAATGTCCCATAGTGGTCGTTGGGGCATCAGCTACCTTTTCCGTCCACGACTTGGTGGTAAAGATCCTTGGAGCATGCGGCCAGCCGGGCGGCGCTGGTAGTGTCCAGACGTATAGCGATTACATTGAAAACATCATCGCCGACCTTGCTCAACGCTGTGCAGTGGGTTGTGCGTCGATTGTGACATCAGGATGGATTGCGGGGAAGAGATCGGACCAAAGTATTACTATCGGGGGACTTTTGGAGAGGGGTGGCGCACGGCCTGCAAGATCCGATGCAGCGGACGAGATGGCGAGGAAAATGTGCGAAGCGTGCACTGGAGACGATCCCAAATGCGGGGCCAGGCACTGTTGGCGAGTGGGGACAAAAACATCTGATATGGGGAAGATGGGATGGATCTTTGAACAAGTTTTTTTGTAAGGCCTCTGGAGCTGCATCTAGGACGCCGATTAGCTTGGCTTGCATGCTGCAGTGCACTAAATTAACCATCTGAAATCCTAGTGCATTTTATAGCTAGGCTGGCATGCTGCCGTGTGCTAAATTAACCATGTCACGACCTGGGCCATTACAGCTAGGCCGGCACACTGCTGTGTACGCTGACTAGAGTTACTACTGCTGTCATGTTTGAACATATGATGTTGTTTAGTTTTCTAAAAAGGATTATACTATGTAGGGATGGACTATCGAGCAGCTCAACTTGTTAAGGCTCGGCTCATTAAGGCTCATGCTCATTAAGGCTCAGATCATTAATCTTGTAAAGGATAACGAGCAAAAAGTAAAGCTCAGATCGGTTCATTAGATGTTAATGAGCGCTTACGAGCTGCTCGTTATGAAAATGTATCAGCCTCAGACAGAGGCATACCGATAATAAAACACGACAGTTGGCAGGGTTCGGTCAGTGTTGTGGTCAGTAGATCCAGATCGAGAAGATGGAGATGGGTTATGCAGTGGGAGATGACGAGTTGACAAGAAACATGAGAAATATTCTGAATCGATCGGGAGAGTCTAGGGTAAGGTTTTTGGTCGGTCGCTCTCACTCCTAGATTGATCAGTCTTACTCAATGGGCTAGATGTTTGCCTTAGATGGGCTGCCAGATTAGACATGTAGCAACATAAGTGGGCCTTACGTTGGTTGTTACCAAGCTTAACGAGTAGCTCACGAACATCGTTAACTCGATCATTTAGCTCGTTAAGGATATCGAGCAAAAATTGTAGCTCAGGTCAGATCGTTAAGGAAATGAGTCGATTTTGAACGAGCAGAGCAAACGAGTACTCATTAAAGTCATAGAGTTTCGAGTTTTATGTCTAGCCCTAATACTTTGGAATAGGAGGTAGTACAATACTAGTAGTAGTACACAAGATGTTTGTTTTGCAGTTTTGCTACAAACATAGTACAATAAATACCTCCACATTGGAGCCTAGCGCGATTAAGTACCACGGTGTTCCAATAGGATGCATGATAACGGAAGGTGTTCAAGCACCTCTTTACAGAATAGTTATAATTAGAAGCGAACAGTCACTACATTAATACACCTACGATATAATAAATTGTCCATCAAATGATGGGTGATAACCTGCACATCTGATCACCTTCTCGCAGTTATCATGATCAAATACTATCACCTTAAAGGAAGTGGTGGCAAGATTCTTGAATACCAGAAAGTATCCTACCTTCAAGTCATGTGCTTTGACAAAATCTAGCCATCCTTCGTCAAAGATTACCTTGCCATCTTGCTTCATCAGCTCGACGTCCCAGCTGCATGCTTTGCATATCTTCAGCTTGATGTCCTTTGGATACTCACCGCCAAACGTTGGCAAAAAGGAGCTGGGTACGCTCCGCACGTCTAACCCTCCCGGTATTAACAACATCTTGCAAAACTCGTCACAGGTGTTCTCCACGTGGGTGTTCCTGGCTCGCCCCTCCATCTAGAATGCAGATGGCTCTCTTGTCTTCTTCGATGATGAGTCTATCCAAGCTTGAGCTTCTTTCCTGAACACTGTAAAAAAAATCCCGTGGACAGATAATGTCTCTACCAGCCATCAATAATTGTGAAATAGTACAGTATTAGCTGATAGAGTACAATACAAGATCAGCTAAGAAAGTAAAGTGGAGCAATTTTCTTATCGAAGTACACAAATTAATGTCTTAACTCTAGCTAGCATGAACACCAGTTATATTAGTACTACTTCCAAGGTCTAGGTATCACATTAGTGGAGTTCTTTATCGAGCAGTACAGATACCGAACACATAGGAACAGACGAACGGACGAACAGGATGAGCTCTATCTGCCGCCAATGCTAGAGATGCATACATATACTCGAAATTTTGGCAAAAAACTGGGTAGGGAAGCAGCCGCCCTAACTTGCCCAAATTAAAGGGACCTTCGCCCCTGAGACAAATCTTAAGCAAAACATACCGAGTGGCCTCCGAAATCATCATCAGCATGGATCAATCAATACAAAGT
Source organism: Avena insularis (assembly GCA_023614405.1). NCBI lineage: Eukaryota > Viridiplantae > Streptophyta > Magnoliopsida > Poales > Poaceae > Avena > Avena insularis. The sequence goes on from CM042684.1 coordinate 139,905,332, forward strand.
TTGAACTTATTATTACAGTTCACCGTAGATCTAGCCCCGGAACTAGCTTGCATGTGTAAAACTGAACTGTAGTATAAAAATAGGTTAAATGCACTAGATGAGAACTATATCAATACCAACCAATGTTAACCAAGCGCGAATAAAAGCTTGACCGCATCTCATCATCAAGATGAGGTTGCGGGGCCCGCCACCCACAGACGACCCGCCTAAGACGATTAAGTTGCGGCGGTGGTGGTCGTAAATGGAGGGAAGCGCAATGGCGATTAAGGTGTGCCGTGTGAGAGAGGGTTGGGGCTAGGGCGGGGGCTGGTGAGGGAATAAATGCAGCGAGCTTACACGAATGCTATGGACAAATCAAACCTTGCCACCAATACAGTACTACTAATTGTCATGCAAAAATTAATTGCCTAGAAAATTGGGCACGGCAGCTTGAGTTCGTGAATAGGGAAATATCAAACACATACTATGGAAGTATATTATTACGTACATGGTGCCTAGTACAACCAATAGTGGAAATGATGTTGGAAGTACTGATAATACAATACAGTATGAAAGTACTACGTACATATTACTATACATTACATGGTGACAAGTACTAGCTACAGAAATGATGTTGCGAGTGCTCATAATCAACTTTTTGGTATTTTGGTCAAACTTCACATAGTTCTAACGAGGCAGGGTTGACACAAACCACATTGGTGCCTCAAACAGTTGCTCTCTATGTTACTCTCCAGTGTAGTTAGGTGATGAACCTATGACAGCTCCCTCATTGACGTGCATGCGGCTCCAATCTGGAACTGGCTGTGGGCGATGTTGGCAGCGCACGTGTGTAGCAAACACATAGTCTCCTCTGAACACTAGCAGAGCTTCGTCAACATCGGTAGAACCAGGTTCGGAGTTTGTAGGGGGCTTGAGGATGAATGGATGGTTGATTCCCACAAACACTGACCTCCCTTCAAGATTATCCCTTCTAATCTAGTCTGGTGCTACAGGGTCATCCAAATTAAGGGCCCTCTAGAAAACGTGGCAGCGGAGCGAGGGATCAGAGAGTAGTTCTCTACCCATGTATGATACTGGATTACCATGGTTGCTGGTTCGTGCACCACTAGTGTAAATTCACAGGATATTCCAGCCAAGCTCTGCCATGTACCAGCTGCGTAATGTAATATCTTCAGCCTCGGCATCGTCACCGGCTTGGACGTTTCTCGGCTCTTCAATTACTAGAGCCTGTCTGACATGTGGGCCTGCAAGTATACCTGTGTATGCATTTCAGTTAGCAAAAGTATCACGAACAATACAGTTGTAAGTAATTTATAAATTTTACTTTTAAATAACGAGACTCACTCCACTTGTTTGGTTCCTAGACAAGAACATCTCCTCGCGGTTCTGTCACCGCGTATATGCAATCAATAGAACCACTAATTAGACACTTGACAATGACATCGACATACGTTGCTAGTGCAAGATAGTCGTTTCGAAGGATAATTCAGTCCCTGTCACAAGGAAAATCTATGGTAGCAATGAATTTTTCAAACGCCGCCATCGCGTTCACTACAAGAAAAGTTGGCTTTTACAACGGAAGATTTTCGTGGTTGAAGGCCCGTTTGTCATGGCCAAAGAGCCTTGCACGACGGATGGCCTTCGTGGTAAAAGCCCCATCAGAAATGAATTAACCACGGTTTTTTTCACCCGTGGCGGATCGCACCATTCAGCCACGAAAACATGTTCCGTCGTAGATCAGTTTGCCAGCCACGCTAACGGCTAACATCATGCAAACTGCCACGTGGCAGCCGACGTTAGCGGCCGGTTACCCCTGTTAATGATCATATAAACCATGATAGAAGCCAGGCCCAGCTAAGGCCTGCTAAATACTAACTGGCCCGGCAAATCAGGGGAGCCCAATAAGAAGATGACCTGTTACTGTTTGTCCTGCACTGTTTGAAATGGGCCTAGAGATGCGGCCCGTGAACTTTCAGGGCCGATTCTGTGTCAGCCTACAGAAGGCCCTTGTTGGTCCAGCACTGTGCTGCCACTTGAGGCCTACACAAATCTAGCCCTGCACTGTTCAGGCCTGTTACCAATTTCGCCTTTTACAGTTCAGTCATTGTTACTGTTTCAGCCTTTTAGGAATTTCAACCCGTTACTGTTTATGCCCATTAGTGTTTGGGCTATTGCCTGTTAAGGCCCGTACTGTTTGGCATGTTACTGTACTGGCCTGCCACCGTACTAGCCTTTTGTTGTTGATACCTTTTACAGTTCCGACCTTTCACTGTTCCGGCCTTTTTACTATTTTGGCCTTTTACTATTCTGGCCTTTTATGGTTTTGGCATTTTACTGTTCTAGCCTTTTGCTGCTACGGCCTTTTACTATTTTGGCCTTTTAATGTTCTGGCCTTTTACTGTTTTGGTCTTTTACTGTTCTGGCCTTTTACTGCTCTGGCCTTTTACTGTTCTAGCATTTTACTATTCTGGCCTTTTACTGTTCTGGTCGCTTTGGTCCGTCCATGCGCATGTTGTTTCAATGTTCGGGATGCTACTGCTCTGGCTTGTTACTGTTTCGGACTTTTTTTGCTAGCGCCTACTTTTCGTAGAACAGGTGAATATCAAGACATCAATTAATAAACACACAAAAAATAAAATTACTTATTACACAACAATAAAAGTTTGTTACAACAGGTTATACAACAAGATCGTAATTTTGACAAATTACAACGTGTCAGTACCATCAATAAGAGATCGGTACATGGCGATTCGCTTCACTATATCATCTGTCCTCTTCTTCAACATTTCAGCTACAGATCTAAGAGCAGCTACACCCATTCATTCTGCATGCAATACAACATTTATATATTTATCACATGCATGAGTTGTTCTAAGTGGACTGTTAAGTAAGTTTTCTTCGGCAATGCAATGGGAGGATGAATGGGACGAGAGATCACAACTTTCAGTCCTGCCTTCCAAGGACTCCTGCTGGGTTTTAACTACAGTCTGCTAAAATATGGTGAAATAGATTAAAACAAACAACAAGGGAAACAAGTAGTATTATATAAAGTATAGATCATTTAAATTAAGTATGAACTTACAGTAGCACGTTTAGGCTGACAGTAGCTCCTTCTCGAGCGAGTTCGACTCCTGGTCAATCTGCTAGAAGAATGTGAGCATAGCAGTTGGAACTTTGGTCCTTGTACTCCATTGTCATTTCTCTGCATGACATTTGAAACCAAGTTGGTTGGTTTGGAAGGATGAAAACTCTTGAAAAACACCAAAAACAGAGCATTAAAAATTACCAGATGTATGTTTCAAACTAGATAGCTGGTTTGGAGGATGAAAGAAGGTGAAAACACCAACATATAGCATTAAAATGACCAGATATATCATCCAAACTAGATGGACATTTTCCGAATTAAGCATTTGCACATATATTCACAATTGAACATAAATGCAAATGTCATGGCAAGTTCTTAGGTAGAATGACAACTAATTAACATGACAAGAAACTGGCCTAAGTAACAGAAGGAAACCTCATGATTCAGCCTTGCTGGGCGTTAGATTGTCAGTGTTGGATCATCTATGAGCTGTTTGCATGACCCATGCGAGCGCTCAGAAAGAATAGAATCTATGAGTTTGTGTTGGAGGATTAAACCGATAACATGAGAATAAAGAAAGGGAATAAAAGCAAGAAGCTAATGAGGTGGATAGGACCTACATGATGAAGGGTGTAAACGAAATGGCAATAGCATCCAGGATATTGAGCAACATCCTAAAGATTTCATAGATTACGAGTAACAAAAATATAGCAAACTGTCAAGAGAAATTACCGCTACGTGGCGAGGACGGGTGGGACGGGAAAGTGGGCGGCGTGGGCAGTGGCTCGGCATTTTGGAGTCAGCAACGAATGATTCAGTGAAGCGGCCCCGGTAGGGTAGACGACGGTGTTGGCGAAGCAGATCTGATGCTGCGAGGGAGTCGGTGAAATAGTTCCGGTAAAGAGCGCCTACAATGGAAGAGCTCTAGTGTGGAAGAGAGGGCCGATGGTGAAGCAGCTGGAGGAAGGTCGAGGTTGGAGGGATGTGGGCGGGGGAATAAAGGTCGGATGACGCACATTTACCACCTATACCCCTCTATTATTGCAGTACTCCCATGGTCCTTGTTTCCAGGGAAGGGATAGAAGAGGAATTTTGCATTTGTAAAAAGCGGGGCAGGATATTTGAATAGATGCACGGGATATTTGAATAGATGTGCGCAGGATGTTTCGGCGCCATGCGGAAATTTTGAGGTTGAAGCTTCCGACATACGCTACTCCAACGCGGCCGCTCTCACGTGTTGGCCCCGTCTAAACCCACAGGCTAGTGACAGTATGCTTACCAACATATAAATGAGTTTCAACACATTTGCCAAAATTGATAAACAATATATTTTAAAGGCTTTCATACAAGAAGACCAAGGTCACGACCATATCTCTATTATAGTTTATAATAGCGTGGCCATATCTGGTAGATAGCTGCATCTTCGCATTTCAAAAGAAGATTCTAGATTTGATGGACAATGCCCAACTTTCATGAATTTCCAAACTTTCTCGCTAAATCTATGCAATAAAATGAATTTTAGACAATCTGAAGTAAATATGTCTAATTTCGAACTAGAAAGTGTGTGATATACCTTGCTCTTGACTTTTTAAAATAATTCAAAGATATCAAGTAGTCAAATATTGCAGAATCACCAAGAGTTTCAGAAAATTCAACTTTTTGATATGAATGGTAATGACACATAATTTCGATCATTTTAAAAAATACAAAGAAAAAAAATATAAAAAGAAATGCATCCATTATTTTCTCTCTTCGTGTCTCACTATGTGCACTAGCTAGTTTCCATGGAAAACACAATCTTGAAATTTGATAATTTCTGAGAAAAAATTGTATCACAATATATATGGAGTACCATGTAAGAATATGCATGGCTTTCAAACTAGATGACCAAGTTCATGGCCATATATTTTCTATAGTTTATAATAACCTATCCATATTATTTATGGTGTGTATTGGCATTTAAAATATTATTTACAAAGGAAGCTTCTGAATTGGAAGTTATTTCAATTTTCTAATGCACAACAATGGCTTTAGTCATGAAGCTACTACAAAACATGGCTTTAAATCCCATTGCCCCGGTTTTCACTCAAAGTATGTATAGCCCAGGGTTAATTAAGTTTAGGTTTCGGGGTTTTATTTTGGGTTGAGGGTTTAAGGGTTCATGGTTTATGGTTTAGGATTTTAGGGTTTAGGTTTTTAGGGTTTAGTGGTTTAGGGTTTAGGGTTTAGGGTTGTTCAAGGTTTTAGGGTTTATGATTGTTTAGGTTTTAAGGTTTAGAGAATTTTCAATAATAATGTTCAAGCTTTATATATATGGTTATATTCATGGAATAGAATGGCGTTATCGCAATTTAATAAAAGTATTTCAAAATTTGATCTATAAGTGCATTATACGTCCTTGGTAAGGGTTTAGGGTTCTAGGGTTAGGAAGTTAGAGTTCTAGGGTTAGGAGGTTATTAGGGTTTACGGTTAAGGGTTTTTGATTTTCAATAATGTTCAATCTTTATGCTTATATTCATGTAATAGAATGGCGTTACCACAATTTAACGGAAGTATCTCAAATTTTGATCTATAAGTGCACGGTACCTGCTGGTTTAGGGTTTATAGGTCGATGATTTAGGGTTTCAGGGTTTAGGTTTTATGGGTTGTTTAGGGTTTAGTGATTAGCGATTTTTCAATAATGCTCAAAGATTTATACTTATATTCGTCGAATAGAATGACGTTACCTACTTTAATGAAAGTATCACAAATGTTGATCTATAAGTGCATGACAACTGCTTGGTTAGGGTTTTACAGTTTTGGTTTTATCATTGTATATGGTTTAGAGTTTAGTGAATTTAGAATAATGCTCAAGCTTTATTGTTATATTCGTCGAATAGAATGACATTACCTAATTTAATGAAAGTATCTCAAATTCTGATCTATAAAGTGCGTGATACCTGCTTGGTTAGTGTTTATGGGTTGAGAGTTTGGGGTTTTAAGGTTTAGGTTTTAGGGGTTGTTTAGGGTTTAGGGTTTAGGGAATTTCGATAATGCTCAAGATTTATGCTTATATTCGTCAAATAAAATGGCATTAGCAAATTAAACAAAAGTATATCAAATTTTGATCTATAAGTGCATGCTATGTTCCTGGTAAGGCTTTAGGGTTTAGGGTTTTAGGGGTTTTGGGTTTTGGGTTTTTGGAATTTTCGATAATGTTCAAGTTGCTTTATGCTTATATTTGTTGAATAGAATGGCATTACATCAATTTATTGAAAGTACCTCAAATTTTGAAGTATAAGTGCACAATAACTGCTTTGGTTAGGGTTTATGGGTCGAGGGTTTAGGGTTATAGGTTTTTATGGTTTAGTTTATGGGTTGTTTAGGGTTTAGGGAATTTTTTAATAATGCTCAAGATTTATGCTTATACTCGTAGAACATAATGAGTGTTAGCTGATTTAATGAAAGTATCTCAAATTTTGATCAATGTGTGCATGACACATGCTTGGTTAGGGTTTATGGCTGAGGGTTTAGGGCTTTAGGGTTTAGGGTTTAAGTTTTAGGGGTTGTTTAGGGTTTAGGAAAATTTTGATATTACTCAGGAATTATGCTTATATTCGTCAAATAGAATGGTGTTACCCAATTTAACGGAATTATCTTAAATTTTGATCTATAAGTGCATGCTACGTGCTTGGTGAGGGTTTAGGGTTATAGGGTTTAGGGGTTTAGGATTTGGGTTTTACAGGTTTTGGTTTTTGGGAATTTTCAGTAATGTTAAAACTTTATTGTTATATTCGTGGAATAGAATGGCGTTACCGCAATTTAATGGGTCAAGGGTTTTTATATGGGTTAGGGTTTGATCTATATTGGTTAAGGTTTCGGTTTTGAACGGAAGTATCTCAGATTTTGATCTATAAGTCCATGATACCTGCTTGGTTAGGGTTTTTATATGGGTCAAGGGTTTAGGGTTTTAGGGTTTTATGATTTAGGTTTTATTGGCTGAATAGGGTTTAGGGGTTTTATCGAATTTTCAATAATACTCAAGCTTTATGATTATATTCATCGAATAGAATATATATATATGGCATTACCTAACTCACTGAAAGTATCTCCAAATTTGATCTATAAGTGCATGATACCTGATCTGTTTGGGTTTATGGGTTGAGGGTTTGGGGTTTTAGGTTTAGGTTTTATTAGGGGTTGTTTAGGGTTTAGGGTATTTTTGATAATGCTCACGATTTATGCTTATATTCATCGAATAGAATGGAGTTACCAGTTTAATGAAAATATAACAATTTTGATCGATAAGTGCATGCTACATGTTTGGTAAGGATTTAGGGTTTAGTGTTTAGATTTCAAGGTTTCCGGAATTTTAAATAATGCTCAAGCTTTATGCTTATATTCGTGCAATAGAATGGCTTTACTGCAATTTAATGAAAGTATCTCAAATTTTGATATATAAGTGCATGATACCTACTTGATTAGGGTTTATGGGTCGAGGGTTTAGGGTTTTACAGTTTAGTTTTATGGGTTGTTTCTGGTTTAGGGTTTAGAGAATTTTTGGTAATGCTCAGGATTTATGCTTATATTCGTCTAATAGAATGGTGTTACCTGATTTAACAAAAGTATCTCAATTTTTGATCTATAGTTGCATGATACCTTCTTGGTCAGCGTTTAGGGGTTTAGATTTTATGGTTTAGGATTCCGTGAATTCTCAATAATATTTTCAAACTTTATGGTTATATATATTCATGGAATAGAATGGTGTTACCGTAATTGAATGAAAGTATCTCAAAAATTGATCTACAAGTCGATGATGTCCTACTTGGTCATATTTTTTGTTAAATAAAATTGAAGGTACCCGCGTACTAAAACAAGGGAGAAACAGGAATAGTTCCTTGAGATTTAGGCGCTGTTTGGTTAGGCTCGAATTATGGCTTTTGATTTTTGGCTTATAAAGCTACGAACATGTTTTTGGCTTTGTTTTTTTAGCTTTTACTCCGACATAGTGGAATGATAGTATAAGCCAGGTTGGATGATTTTAACAATTTTATCACATATTTACCACATATTTCCCTCTGTTATTGCAGTGCTCCCTCGGTTTCTTGTTTCCGGAGCAGGGATAGAAGAGGAATTTTGCATTCTAGAAAGAGGTGAAGCATGTTTGAATGCATGCACAGGATATTTTAATGGATGAGTGCGATGCTTGGGCGCCATACCAAATTTTGAGGTCAAAGCTTCTAGCATACGCTACTCTGGTGTCAGGCCTCTCAGACGCGCTGTCACCGTCTAGGCCCACACGCCAGCGAGAGTTGCTTCTAGCATTTAAACGAGTTTCTACGCATTTGCTGAAATTTTCAAACAATTTAAGGCTTTCGAGAAAATGACCATCGTCCAAAAAAAGGTGACCAAGGTCATGGGAATAGTTTATGATGACGTGTCCGTATTTCGTAGATCGGTGCATCTTTGCAAATCAACCAATATGTCTGCTTCAAAATTTGAAGTTTGTTTTCGAATTTCCAAGTAACAATAATGTGTTTTGTTGTGAAGCAACTACAAAGATGATGGCTCAAAATGCCACCGCCCCCTTTTTTCACACAATGTATAACGCCCTTTCAAGTTTCCAGGCTAAATTTGTGCAATAAAAAAATTGGGGCTGGATTTTTTTTGGGGGGCCAGGATGTTTGAATGGATGGGCGGGATGTTTGAATGGGTGGTCGGGATATTTGAATGGGTGGGCGGTATATTTGAATGGGTGGGCGGGATATTTCAGCGCTCTGCCGAAATTTTGAAGTTTAAGCTTCTAAGGTACGCTACTCCCAATTGGGATGATGTCCCCGTCAGATAGACCCATAGGCCTGCATGCTTTCCAGCATTTAATGAGTTTATAGACATCTGCCGAAATTAATGAACATTAATTCAAGACTTTCAAACAAGAGGAGGAAGGTCACAGCCATAGTTTCTGTACCTTTTTCATCTTTTGTACTAGTACTACTCAGTACATTGAAGCATCTTCACCAACCAAGCTTACAAACCTGGCCATATTTGGTAGATCGGTGCATCTTGGCATTTCAAGCAATTGTTTACAAAGGATATTATAGATTTGATGGATAATGCCCTACTTTCATGAGTTTCCAAACTTCCTAGCTGAAGATGCTAAAATTAAATAACTTTTTTGACGATTGAAAGTAAGTATATTTAGGAACTACAAAGTGTGTGATATAGCTTGCTCTTGATTTTTTTTAAATAGTTTAAAGGTACCGAATTAGTCAAATATTGGAGAACCACCGAGAGTTTTGCAAGATTTTAGTTTTTTTATACGAATAGTAATGACACCAAATTTGGGCCAGTTTTAAAAAAAATAAAGAAACAAAATATAAAACGAAATACAACCATTCGTTTCTCCGTTGGTGTCTCACTGCCTGCATTGGCTAGTTTCTGTGAAATATATAAAATGTGATAACTCTTGAAAAAATCATTTGACAATATGGCGTATCATGTTTGAACATTCATGGATTTCAAAAACTAGATGACCAATGTCAAGGCCATATGTGTTACCATACTTTATGATCATGTAACCATGTTTGGTAGATTGGTGCATATTGGTATTTCAACATTGTTTAGAAAAAGAGCTTCCATATTTGGAGTTATTTTAAAATCTCCAATCGATAATAATGGCTTTAATTTTGTCATATGATATATGGTGTACCATGTATGAAATTTGGAAAGCTTTCAAACCAAGTGACCAAGGTCATGGCCACACCTTTGCTATAGTTTATAACAACATGTTTGTATTTGGTAGATTGGTCTGTATTATTGGCATTTAAAATATTATTTACAAAGGAAGCTTCTGAATTTGAAGTTATTTTCAATTTTTCAAGCGACAACAATGGCTTTTGTCATGAATAAACTACAAATAAGTATGGCTCAAAATCCCATTCCCCTAGTTTCCACACAAGATATATATAGCATGGGTTTAGGGTTCGTGTTTTTTGGGTTGAGCGTTTAGGGTTTATGGTATATGATTTAGGATTTTAGGGTTTAGGGCTTAGGAGTTTAAGGTTGGTATTTAGGGTTTTAGGGTTTAGGGTTTTGTTGGTTTTAGGGTTTATGAATTTTCAATGATAATGTGCAAGCTTATATATATGCTTATATATAAGTGGAATAGACTCATGTTATCGCACTTTAATGAAAGTATCTCGGATTTTGCTCTATAAGTGCATCATGCCTGCTTGGTTAGGGGTTGAGGGTTTAGGGTTTTTATGGTTTTTGGGGTTTAGGTGTTTAGGGTTTAGGTTTTTTGGGAATTTTTGATAATGTTCAAGCTACTTTATATATGCTTATATTCATGGAATTGAATAGCGTTAGCACAATTTGAGGAATGTTTATCTGAAATTTTGATCTACAAGTGCATGTGATACCTCATTTGCCAATGTCGTTTAGGAGGGGTTGAGGGTTTAGGGTTTTAGGGTTTAGGGCATTTTCGATAATGTTCAAACTTTATTGTTATATTCATGTAATATAATGGGCAATTTAATGAAAGATCGAATCTCAGATTTTGATCTATAAGTCCATGATACATGCTTGGTTAGGGTTTACATGGGTCGAGGGTTTAGGGTTTTATGGTTTTACGGTTTAGGTTTTATGGACGGAATAGGGTTTAGAGTGTTCATCAAATTTTCAATAATACTCGAGCTTTATGCTTATATTCGTTGAATAGAATATGGCTACCTAACTCAATGAAAGTATCTCAAAATTTGAGCTATAAGTGCATGATACCTGATTGGTTAGGATTTATGGGTTGAGGTTTGGGGTTTTTGGTTTAGGTTTTATTAGGGGTTGTTTAGGGTATTTTTGATAATGCTCAATATTTATGCTTATATTCATCGAATAGAATGGAGTTACCAGTTTAATGAAAATATATCAATTTTTGATCGATAAGTGCATTCTACGTGCAGTGTTGAGGGTTTAGGGTGTTAGGGTTTAGGGCATTTCGAATAATGTTCAAACTTTAAAGTTATATTCGTGGAATAGAATGGAGTTACCACAATTTAACGAAAGATCGAATCTCAGATTTTGATCTATAAGTCCATGATACATGCTTGGTTAGGGTTTATATGGGTCGAGGGTTTCGGGTTTTAGGGTTTTACGGTTTAGGTTTTATGGACTGAATAGGGTTTAGGGGGTTTATCGAATTTTCAATAATACTCAAGCTTTATGCTTATATTCGGCAAATAGAATATATATGGCGTTACCTAACTCATTGAAAGTATCTCCAAATTTGATCTATAAGTGAATGATACCTGATCTGTTAGGGTTTATGGGTTGAGTGTTTGGGGTTTTAGGTTTAGGTTTTATTAGGGTTTAGGGTATTTTTGATAATGCTCAAGATTTATGCTTATACTCATCAAATAGAATGGAGTTACCAGTTTAATAAAAATACATCAACTTTTGATCAATAAGTGCATGCTACGTGTTTGGTAAGGATTTTGGGTTTAGTGTTTAGATTTTAGGGTTTCGAGAATTTTAAATAATGTTCAAGCTGTATGCTTATATTCGTGGAATAGAATGGCGTTACCGCAATTTAATAAAAGTATCTCAAATTTTGATATATAAGTGCACAATACCTGCTTGATTAGGGTTTATGGGCCGAGGGTTTAGGGTTTTACAGTTTAGTTTTATGGGTTGTTTTCGGTTTTGGGTTCAGAGAATTTTTGGTAATACTCAGGATTTGTGCTTATATTCGTCTAATAGAATGGCGTTTACCTGATTTAACAAAAGTGTCTCAATTTTTGATCTATAGTTGCGCGATACCTGCTTGGTCAGGGTTTAGGGGTTTAGATTTTATGGTTTAGGATTCCGTGAATTCTCAATAATATTTTCAAACTTTATGGTTATATATATATATTCGTGGAAAAGAATGGTGTTACCGCAATTTAATGAAAGTATCTCAAAAATTGATCTACAAGTCGATGATATCCTGCTTGGTCATATTTTTTGTTAAATAAAATTGAAGGTACCCTGGTACTAAAACAAGGGAGAAGCAGGAATAGTTCCTTGTGATTTAGGCGCTGTTTGGTTGGGATCGAATTCTGGATTTTGATTATTGGCTTATAAAGCTACGAATGTGTTTTTGGCTTTGTTTTTTTAGCCTTTACTCTGACATATTGGAATGATAATATAAGCCAGGTTGGATGATTTTAACCATTTTATCTCGGTTCAATGAAAAATGTTCAAATTTTGAACAACAAGCGATGGGAATCTCTACTTCCCGTAATTCTGGCTCACTGACATGTGGGTCACTTGCATAGTGGGTCCAAAAAGTCGGTGTAGGTCGGAGTGGGCGGGCAGGTAAATATTGAAGAAGGATTGGGAAACATGTATGGGGTGATGCACTTGGGAGAACACAAATTTACCACCTATATCCCTCTGTTATTATAGTGCTCCCTCAGATTCTTGTTTCTGGAGCAGGGATAAAAGAGGAATTTTGCATTCTAGAAAGAGGAGAAGCATGTTTGAATGGATGGGCGGGATATTTTAATGGATGGGTGCGATGTTTGGGCGTCGTACCAAATTTTGAGGTCGAATCTTCTAGCATACGCTACTCCGACGTGGGGTCTCTCAGACGCACTGTCATCGTCTAGGCCCACATGCCAGCGAGAGTTGCTTCCTAGCATTTAAACGAGTTTCTAGGCATTTACTGAAATTTTCAAACAATTAAGGCTTTCAAGAAGATGACCATCGTCCAAAAAAAAGGTGACTAAGGTCATGGAAATAGTTTATGATGACGTGTCCGTATTTGGTAGATCGGTGCATCTTTGCAAATCAACCAATATGTCTGCTTCCAAATTTGAAGTTTGTTCTCGAATTTCCAAGTAACAACAATGTGTTTTGTTGTGAAGCAACTACAAAGATGATGGCTCAAAATGCCACCGCCCCTTTTTTCACACAATGTATAACACCCTTTCAAGCTTCCAGGCTAAATTTGTGCAACAAAATAATTTTTGGGTCTGGATGTTTTTTGGGGCTAGATGTTTGAATGGGTGGGCAGGATATTTCGGCGCTCTACCGAAATTTTGAAGTTGAAGCTTCTAAGGTACGCTACTCCCACTTGGGATGTTGTCCCCATCAGATAGACCCACAGGCCTGTATGCTTTCCAGCATTTAATGAGTTTATAGACATCTGCCGGAATTAATGAACATTAATTCAAGGCTTTCAAACAAGAGAAGCAAGGTCACAGCCATAGTTTCTGTACCTTTTTCATCTTTTGTATTACTCCATACATTGAAGTATCTTCGCCAACCAAGCTTACAAACCTGACCATATTTGGTAGATCGGTGCATCTTGGCATTTCAAGCAATTGTTTACAAAGGAGATTCCAGATTTGATGGATAATGCCCTACTTTCATGAGTTTCCAAGCTTCCTAGCTGAAGATGCTGAAATAAAATAACTTTTTGACATAAAGCCATTCTTTCACAAAGTGCAATGCTATGTGCATTAGTTTCCATGGTAAAACATAAACTTGTATATTGACAAGTTTTGCATCAATTTTGATCTATGGTGACTGGCAGGTGGGCCACGTCTATGGTGGTGCCCAAAGTAGGGTAGGTCAGAATTTCCAAAGTTATCCCTCCGCACCCCTTCGTGATGTGTATTAACTTCCACCATCCGCCGCCTATGCCTCACCCCCTTCCCCACAAAACAGACGCGCTTACGGCCGCCCCTCATCACCAACCTGCGCGAAGAAGCTTTCCCCACCCGTTGGTCTTCTTCAGACGCACCGGTGGGCGCGTCGATCCCACGGTAGTCCTTAAAATACTCATTTTTTGTTGCCCTTTCAAATACTCCTACGTAGTTTAATTTGTCCTCAATCTGCATGGTCATAGTTTATTCTACGCTAGATCTGTGTTCCTAAATACCTTCGGTGATTTTTGTTGTTAATATGTTTGCTGAAACGCATAGGCATATATAGTTTTTGTACTTCATCTATATGTTTCGTGCTTTTCTTTTAATAATAACCAACCTTGTATGTCATAATTAAACTGATGGGCAGATTTTGGATAGATATTGCTCCATTAAGCAACGCTAAACATATCCTTGATGTTCTACGATTTATGGGATTTGTTAGAGCTCATTGTGATAACTCAAAAGTACATTGCCCCTGCCGGTTGTGTGCGAATCGTAGGGTGCTGCCTCAAAGTAAAGTGAAAGACCATATTTTTACATTTGGGATGCTTAGCACATATGTTAGATGGGTATTTCATGGTGAACCATATGATCCTCCATATGAATCGGGGGAAGCACATCTTTATCATCAAGATCAAGTAGGGGAAGTAGATGTTGATCAACTAGATCAACTGACAGAGGTAGCTCCTAAGCATCTAGATAAACTTGGAGAAGGGGGAGGATAGAAAAAGCGCAAGCTGCATGAAACAGGTTTCATTTCTGGTACTACCGCTATGCTAGATGACAAGGTATATTTGTAGAACAACAAATGTCCAGGTTGTGTGTCTTTGATGTTTGTCTATAAACGTATTTGTTAATCTACTAATCGCAGAAGCAGACGACCGAAGAGGACTTTGATGGTAATGACGATGACCTGTTCATTGATGAGCCTGTACCTGAGGCTGTGGATCGGGTACACTGCGTCTGGATGGATTTGATGTAGGGCTGCTGATCATCAAGGGTGTACTTTTGGTGCCGTTCATGACCATTAGCCCAGCTACAAAACTCTTGGGGTGTAGAGGTATCTCATGATTGGTTCGCTACTGTCGTAGTTTAATATGGAGATAACTTATTATGATTTCTAGGCCTTTGTTAGTAGAACTGTAATTGTAAACTATTCCGTATATTAGTATTTACGGAGTATATGTGTGTTTGTCTGTTTCTAGTCTGAAATTCAAGCTTATCATTTTATCGGTTTCTAAACTATTTTTGAGGCCCCAGCTCTGGTGCCCTATGCTGCAACTACCGCCGTCTTGTCCACTGCTCTATGAGACGAATCAGTAGAACGATAATAAGCTGGGACCAATTTGATTCGAAGAGGGGCGATTTTATCTATCCTTGGAGACGAACCCGGGAGAACTAGTACTGGTACCAAGAGAAGGAGGAGGTTGGCTCGGTCAATTATCTCTCCCACATGATGTGGGACCTTCTTTAACTCACCCGTGACGTGGCTCCTGCTTGAAACAACTGTAGGCCACCACGTGATAGCTGGGATCAAAAATTCGGGATTCTCTCCCGGCAAAATGTTCCCGCCACTGGCACTTAAAAATACTTACTATCGAAAAAAGTGTATTGTCTAGCCTTACTACTACTCCCCTGTCCATGCCTTTCTACCGAAGACAAAACAAGAAACCATCACTAGCTAGCTCACATCCAGCAAGCAACTATTGGAACTAGTGCAACCTCCGATTGGGGAGTTCTTGTTGAAATAGGTGGGTGTATTTTCTCACCTCGAAATCCGGCTTTGCTTAATTTGCTTCTGATTGGACCATTGAGGGTACTATTAGTACTAGGAGTAGTAGTATTCGATATGTTTTGATTGTGGAGTTCTTGCTTATTTCTCACCTCATAATCACCTAATCAGGATATTTTTCCTCTTCTCTAATCGATTGGGTCATTTGGCTGGGGTGGGGGTGGGGGTGGTGGTGGGCATGGGGGGTGGGGGTGGGGGGATGGTGGTACTGATTTCGTATGGATTCCAGATCAGGGCATTGTCACTGATGTTCTGATTGGGGCATTTGGTCGGGTTCGATTTCGGTGTTCTTCACTTCTGTAACCTTTAGTCGCTACTCGTAATGTGCAATGCATTTTGCGTCAGATTCTGTATGGAGAACTATGGGTCACATGCCAGCGCCACTACTACAGGGATGGTCCCGCTGGCCGTTAAAAGTTTCCTAAAAAAGGTAATGTAGAAGTATATTCGTTGCGTTCTTCTAGTCTTTCCAATGCTGAAAGTGGTTGGCTGCAACCTGGATGTATCCCTGTGCTTAAAGTTGTCTCTGTCTGCATCCTATTTTTGTGGAAGCCTCTATGACACCATCTCTTCTTTATTTACTATAGCACGGTGGTACATACCTGCGAACATGCGGTGCTCTATGTGCGGCAAACGGCATGGTACCCCCACATGCCACAGGATCCGGCGAGTACCACTACTCACCAAAAAACAAGTGCTAGGCAACCGACCAACTGGGAGGGCCCAGCTTAAAGAGAAAGGTATTTCTTCTTAATACCCTTATTACCATGGTGCAGACAGATTTAAGTATTACCCGCTTGGTGTGATGCATGCTTATCAGATGTTCAGAAACATATGTGTGATTTTATTAATTCTGGCACTATGTTCATGTGAATCCAGATCTGGATCTGTCAGACTGTCTCATACAGTCAGTATATGACTACTATGTATTGTACTCCCTTCGTCCCAAGGTTTAGGCATATACTGTATTTTTTGAAAAGTCAAGCGACAGAAAGTTTGACTAAACTTTACATAGTACTCCCTCCATCCCAAGGCTTAAGGCATATAACTTTTTTCAAAAGTCAAGCCATGTAAAGTTTGACCAATTTTTTAGAAAAAACTATTAAGAACTATTATATTATATAGATACCATGTGAAAATATGTTTCATGATGTACGAAAGGGTATGGATTATGTAGTGTAAATATTAATATTTTTCTCTAAAAACTTGGTCAAATTTTAGTTGGTTTGACTTTTGAAGAAAGTTATATGCCTTAAGCCTTGGGACGAAGGTAGTATTTAACTGTTGAGCTCTGTTGCTATTTATGCAGATTGAAGGTGCTGCTGCGGAGGCTGAGGGTGCTATAGAGGCTAGTACATTTCTGATGCCGACACCAAAAGAGGACATCCTCTACACAATGAGGAAGCGCCAACACAGTACCCAGGTGGGAAGTGACCTCTCTAAGATGTGTGTATAATTTGGAAATCTACAATTTCACATGTTATGATTTTCCATGTTATTTTTATTAGCTAGTACTATACGTTTACGCTCATTAGAAGTTCACAAAAATAAAATCGTTTTGCTTTACAGGCAATGGTTTTGTCTTATATTATTAGATTTACTTGCTCTTTACATAATTTAACCTTTCCACTTAATTTCAATCAGTACCACGCACCAGCTGCTCAGCCCTTTCTGCTACCCTCCTCTTGTCAAGCTTGTGGATTGAAAGGGGGGCCATGTATGCCATTCCAAAGGCAGATGGATGAATAATGATGCATGGCCACCCTTCGCAAAGGGTACCCATGGTATCAGGTATGGATTCCAAGTGGTTTAAACCGACTTTATGTAAGATCTTGTATCTCACTTTTTTTACTGTCGCCTTACTTCTTTATCAATTTTCTCATGAAGGCTGTCCCTTGTGTCACTCGCCCCATTATAAACAAGATGTTCGAAAACGACAAGTTTCTAACTCTGTATAGCAAGGGCCCTAAAGGCATGCGGCAACTATATGATGTGGATGTCTCCCAGACGATGGCCACCAACTATTTGGGTGGCCGAGGTTGGTCCAAGTATGTCCATGAGAATGGTCTGAAGCAGGGGGATGAGGTAACATTCGATTTTAGCAAGCCTGGGCAGATACTTGCACGCCATCGTACACCTGTTGACTGAAGAACCAAGAACAGAGGTAGTACTAATTAATTTGATTATGTACTCATCACAACCCCTAATGATTTTCTTGCAACTAACTGTTCTGCACCATTGTCTTTACTCATCATATGACCCTGACCACTTCCGCAGTCCGCTTCCCCTTATGTACCACCCAAAATGGGGCAGCATCAAGCTGCTGGCACCGGCATCAACACTGGCCCCAGTTCCTGAAATAGCACTTGTTGACCTCAGTAGGAGAAAGAGTAGAGGTAGTAACTTAATTCGCTTGTATACTCTCATCTCTGTCTAGGAGTTACTGTTGTATAAGAAACCATTTTGCTTGTCCACATCTCATATGTCTCTCTGACCACTCCTGCAGTCCCCTTACCTACCCCTCAGAAGCTAACCAACACCAAGCTGCTGGCACCCCCAACGGCACTGGCCCTAGTTCCTGCTTCGGCACCTGTTGATCTAAGTAGAAAGAATGGAGGTAGTAACTTAATTTGCTTGTATACTCATCATATCCTATGATCACTGTCTTGTGAGTAACTGTTGTATAAGAGACCATTTTGCTTGTACACTTCTCATCTGCCTCTACCATCCCTGCAGTCAGCTTAGCTACCCCTCAGAAGGAATGTAGCATCAAGCTGCTGGCGCCGGCACCGGTTCTAGGCCTTCTGGCTCCTGCACCAGCACCTCTACAATTAGTGGCACCATCTCCTGCACCAACACCAGCCCCGGCACATGCACCGGCACAAGCTCATTCATCACCCCGAGCAGCACCTTGTCAGACCATATCCTACACATGTGTCATGACAAGGTCGCACCGGATTATGTTTGTGAGTATATGGCGGCAGATAAACTGTTCTGAATGTCTTCTCAAGTTTCACATGATTCAGTGCATCGCTCTTAGTAATTATGCGTATATCTCTTGCTTTGACTCAGAAATTGCCTAAGAGTGCCACAAAGCAACTCCAGGCCAGACGAAAGGGCACAGTAGTCTTCACGATGTAGAGCGAAGGATTGCTTATCAAGGGATACTACGCCATTAACTCGACTAATGGGCGCTTGGCAGCTACTTCTAGGTGGATCAAGTTCCGAAAAGCAGCCAAACTTACTATTGGAAGAACGGTCAAGGTCGATGTATCTCGCTGCCCTGAATGCGGCATGCTGTTCATGAACTTCCTAGCTGTCTAGCTCTTTGGCCACATGCTATTGTAATTAATTATGTGGTTGTCTTATCTTCACTGATCATATATGGGAGGTAAAACTGTGACAACCTTTTGCTGGATTGGAGCTATGACTACTACGTACTGGTATGGTATATCTGTATCTATATGACGGTTCCCTATATGAGAAAATATTATGACAATGATTGTGTTCCAGTGATCGAGTGTGTTTGGAGAAAAGGGTAAACTGATCGCGTGGCATGATTTTTAGAGCTGAAACAAGAAATGTCTCTCTCTCTGTAGTGATATTGAATTTCAGTATTTGTATTGCTGAATCAGTCACTTTGAAATGCTTCTGAATTGGTCAAGTTCTGCTGAATATGAACTAGGAATCTCTCGAATTTTTTTATGTCTTATTATTCTGTACTCCTTAATGTTTCAAATGGTATTGAATTTGTCAAAAGTTCTGTCGTTGCTGCTGGCTGCTTGCTATAGAGCTTTTGCCTTTGTGTCATCGGAACCGTTGGATGCATTTTGGACAGAGATGAGAGGGTAAAGATATACAACGTGATTTCACCAAGTGAAGTCATTGGATACCAGTCCTATTTTGGCGCATGTGGTGTGTGTTCATTAGATATTTTTACATGAATATCTGTCAAAGGAATTATCACTTTTTTCCTCCCTCGAAGAGGTCTGTGTTTGAATCTGGCGAGACACAGCCCAGTGAAATTTGAGATAGGAGCCCATTGACAATAGCCCAAAAACTTTTTAATTTGGCCTTTTTGGCAGTGCCGCCCACCTCTAAAAAAACTCTGTCTACCCATGTTTTTAAGAAACTAATCCATTATGTGGCTTTTTATAAATTGAGATTACAGTAGCACTGCTCTTTTATTTTAAGAGAGATAACATGGAAACACAACAATATTTTTTAGAAGATGGATACATAAGTTGTAGTACTAATACAAATTTAATGATTCAATTTCTATTAGTATCTTTGGTATTGTGGCAAAACACTCAGTTTATGTCTATTTGATTTGATTTGAAGGTCTTTAGTTCGAATCCACTGTGTGTACATATTTATATATATCTTGGGTTTAGTTTTTTTTTGAGAAAGGGTTTACTTTTTAATATCGCATTACGGAGAGGCTGACATCGTGGACCCACCAGCCTACAGCATCCCTCGAGTTTATTGGTCGGGTTTGAAAAAAAAGTTAAATACTTGTACAAAGAGGCTGGCATCAGGGACGCACCGGTCAGAACATACTAGAGAGGGTGACATGGGGGCCTCAGCAGCAAGACCATACACGACTGCCACATCGAGCAAAGTTGCCAAGGTCAAAACAGCGGACGCGGCCAAAAAAAAGTCCATCATACGCAGGTTTGATATACAGAGAGACCGCCATGTGGGACCCAGTAGCACGACCTTATACAGGTTCTACCTCGAGCGACGTTGCCAAGTTCGAAACAGGGAGGCGCGAGCGAGAAAAAAAGTCCAGCATGCACACCTTTCTTCTAATGAGAGGCTCGCATGGGGGACTCGGCAGCCTGGAAAAACGGCTGATGCATCGAGCAACGCTATCAAGTTCGAAACACGGAGGGGCGACCGAGAGAAAAAAGTCCATGATACACATGTTTCTTCTAATGAGTGTATGACATGTGGGGGTGGGGCCCTGCATCATGATTAAACGGTAGATGCAGCGAGCAACGCTATCAAGTTCGGAACACGGAGGCGCGACCTAGGGAAAAAATTCTATCATACACATGTTTCTTCTAATGAGAGGATGACATGTGGGGTCCAGGAGTTTGATTGAACGGCTAATGCAGCGAGCAAGGCTATCAAGTTCGGAACACGAAGAAGTGACAGAGGGTAAAAATCCATTATACACACATTTCTTCTAATGAAAGGATGATATGTGGGTTCCAACATCATGATTAAATGGTAGATGCATCGAACAACGCTATCAAGTTCAGAACAGGGTAGCGCGAGCGAAGGAAAAAATCCATCATACACATGTTTCTTGTAATAAGAGGATGACATGTGGGGCTCAGGAGGTTGGTTAAACGGTAGATGCGTCGAGCAGCGCTATCAACTCGGAACGGGGTAGCACCAGCAAAAGAAAAAATTCCATCATACACAGGTTTCTTCTAATAAGAGGATGACATATGGGTCCTAGGAGGTTGATTAGAGGGTAGATGCATCGAGCAGCGTTATCAACTTTGGAACAGGGTAGCGCGAGCGAAGGAAAAAATTCCATCATACACACGATCCTTCTAATGAGAGGCTGACGTGTGGGACCTAGCAGCCTGACTAAACGGCAGACGCCTCGAGCAACGTTATTGAGTTTAAGGGAGGCACGACCGAAAAGTATGGTCAGCTAGAGACACTGACGTCCGGGACCCACACGCGTCAAAAGACTTCGACGAGTCAACATCGCGCGCGGAAACGAAAATCTTGTTTCTCCCATGCGCCAGTCGAGCTTCCTCCATGTTTTTAGCAGTTCCGTCGTAGTAGAGGGCCGCTAAACCGGAAAAAAAGTTTTCCATCGGCCACGGACGAGCCGAGAATTTCGTCACGGAAGACGCGCCTACTACGACGACCGTCGGACCAATTCGTTGCAGAAGGAAACTTTTCTTGTAGTGGTTGTAGTGCCATTGGTTCTCAAATCTGTACGGTTTCTTTGCTATTTGTATCTTCAGCAGCTCGATATACGTGTGCTTGTAGAGGTAAGTGCATGGGGGTCAGGGAAACACTGGTTACCCGATGGATAAATATCAACATGCTGCACATGTGGCAGCTCAATACGTGTTATACTGTAGACGTTTTGGAGGTACCAGCGCCCCGAGTTCTTTGCAATTGCAATCCATTCTCCGTTGGCACCAACCCATTGACCCTTGTTTTCAAATCCTTTATCATCCCATGTTCCGGGTATGTCATCATCAACTAGTACAAATGCTTCTACTGTTGGATTGTCTAGTGGCATCAGCAACGCGTCAATACCCTGCAACAGATTTTCTTCATATCAAGGGGCATGCAAGGTATTTGACAAAGGGGGTAGTGCTAGCTAGCTTTACGGAAAAACTACTATCTGAAACATGCAGAAACGTGTAAATAATCATGAATGCATGCAGACAAACACACCAAGGAATAAGGTCTTGTTTGTATTAAAGAAAAAGTGTAGAAATAGTTAAGTTTCCTATGCTGGCACTGTTTAGAGGAATGGACCAGAGGAAAAAACGCAGGCAATTTTCCTATGATTGATTAACAATATTAGGGGCCTCTTTCTATCAATGGTTTAAAAAAAACGTAGGAATAGGAAAAACATAGGATTAACATGGTAGGTACAGTAAATTCATATTAGGAATTAAAAATGCAGGACTTTTGTAATAGGTGTCTTTGGATGGTGAATAGGAAATAAACACAAGAGTTTTGCAGGAATATAGTGTAAGCGCATTGGACTTCTCAAAGGAGAAATAGAATAAGGTTGGAGCTCGTGTTTAGATTCTTATGGAATGGAGGGCATGGTAACTAAAAGTGACTCCATAGGAATTTGATATCTTCCAAAATCCTATTTGTTAGAATCCTCCAAAACTGACATGCAATTCTTCATATCCATCTTGGACCTCATTGTCAAATTCCTATGCACGCAAAGAAAAAAGAATGATGTCCCAAGAGACACGATAACATCATAAATATACTCTCACATGAGGTTTAACTTTGATTTTACCATGTTTTAACGTAATCCTATGTTTTTGTACTCATGTAAACCAAAGAGCCAACTTTTTACAGAAATCTTGTGTTTGTAAAAGACATGAAACTTAAAATATAACGCCAGCCTTGATTGGCCAATACACCTTCCATTACAAGTACCAACAATCCTAGTCGTTCTTGTGTTTTGAGATTAGTATGTTTAGAGGAGAGGGGGTGGCACTGAAGCAGAAGTCTTGGGCCTCTTTTGATCGCAAGATTGAGAACACGGGAATTTCACAGGTTTGCCGGTGAAAAATAGGCGATTATAAAACGTAGGAAAACTACCTACGTAATTGCCACGATGAGACTTGAGCCTCAAGTAGATGTTCCAATTCCTACGGGATTTAAGCATGGGTGGGGGGTTGTAGTTAAAAAGAATTTGTGTACCACGATTCCTTTGATCCAAATTCAATCCATAGGAAAGAATATAAGGATTCGAGTCGTACAAAAATCATGCAAAGTGCAAAACTGATTTTTACCTGCTTGTCATGGTTTAGTGGCCATGTCTGTGGGTCAGAGTGAAGTAGGTAGGGCAAACCAAATGGGAGACCAGGATATTTCGCACTCCCTCGATGCATGACAACCATGCCGGGAGCCAGGCGAGCGGTGCTCAGAAGATCGGCACGACCAGTGATGTTGCTCAGCGGTCCATAGTGGAGGTTGCCAAATCCGATTGCCTGGCTGTAGCACTCAGATATCTTACGCTTCATCGCTCCAGATGTAGTTCCGGGGAAGAGTTCTGCGGAAGATTAGTCTGGATGGGTTGGCGGTTTCTACCTTTTTGAAAGGGTGGAGAGGGGCTACGATGGTGCACAAGCGTCTGGAGCGGCAGAGGAAGACGATGAGGGGCACGGGGCGGTTCTCCTCCGGTTGTCGAATCGACTACTTCAAACTGGTATATTAGGGCAAAACTAATGCGGGACATTAACATAGATGCTTATGTAAAAAAGAAATAATAACAGAAAATTAGATATAGCAGTATTTCTTAAACGCTCCAGCCACAATGTTGGCCCCTAGTTTGAGGAGCTACTATTTTTTTCGGTAGGTAGCTAGGGACAGCAAATCACACCGTGCCAAACAAAAAAGTTCGAAATGTCCTCAAATTTTCTTTGCGTGTGGGGATGGTGATGCCGCACTAAAGGAGAGAGCAAACACAATTTGTTTCGAATGCATATATACTACTCCCTCCGATCCATATAATGTTCTCAGATTTATCTAGATTAGAATGTATATAGTCATATTTTCGTGCTAGATTTATCTAATGAGTTTCCGATTGGCAACATTATTACCATGACATGATTCACCCATTTACTCCCAAATATGGGAACATCACGGATGATGGGAGTACAATTTACATCAAGGATCTAAAAATGGATAAAATTACATAGAGGTCTTTACATTTAGCACGAAGCACCCTAAAAATAAGCAAGGGAAATAGTCGGGTCCGGCTCCTTCTCGAGACAGCAGAGCCATACTCTTCATACTACTTTCTCTTTGTTTGTTTTCAAAATATATGGCCAAATTTGGTGGCATGAAAATTGTTGGACATGGGATCATCATCAGCATAAAGTATGATGTAGATATGGCCATGACCTTGGTCGTTCGGCTTGAAATCCAAGAATGTTCATACTCAGCAGCAACTAATAAAATTAAATACGTTTAAATTTTACCACTTGCTTTTAGCTTCGAATTTTACACGTAAGGATGTAGGGATTACATTTTAAATCAAGGACCTAAAAAGGTAAAATTTTATCGAGGCCTATACATTTAGCATGAAGCACCCTAAAATTAAGCAGGGAAAACAGTCATGTTTTGCTCCTTCTCGAGAGAAATGCTGATCGAGACATACTGTTCATACTACTTCCTCTTTGTTTGTTTTCAAAATAGGCCAAATTTGGCGGCTTGCAAATTCTTGGATATGGGATCATGAATCATCAGCATAAAGTATGATGTAGATATGGCCATGAGGCCCATGACCTTGGTCGTTCTTCTTGAAATCCAAGAATGTTCATACTTATCGACAACTAATAATTTTAAATACGTTTAAATTTTTACAGTTGCTTTTAGGTTTGAATTTTACACGTACGGATGGTGGGGGTACATTTTACATCAAGGACCTAAAAAGGTAAAATTACATCAAGGTCCATACATTTAGCACGAACCACTCTAAAATTAAGCAAGGAAAACAGTCATGTTTTGCTCCTTCTCGAGAGAATAGTTGATTGAGCCATACTATTCATACTGCTTCCTCTTCATTTGTTTTCAAAATAAGGCCAAATTTGGCCGCATGCAAATTCTTGGATATGGGATGAGGAACCATCATCATAATGTATGATGTAGATATGTCCATGACCTTGGTAGTTCATCTTGAAATCCAAGAATGCCCATACTCATCAATAACTGATAATCTTAAATACGTTTAAATTTTTCCACTTGCTTTTAGGTTCGAATTTTAGACGTATAGACGGTGGGAGTACATTTTATACCAAGGACCTAAAAAGGTAAAACTACATTGAGGTCCATATATTTAGCATGAAGCACCCTGAAATTAAGCAGGGAAAATAGTCATGTTTTGCTTCTTCTCGTGAGTGAAGCTGATCGATCCATACTCTTCATACTACTTCCTCTTTGTTTGTTTTCAAAATATGGCCAAATTTGGGGGCATGCAAATTCTTTGATATCGGATCACGAATCATCGACATAAAGTATGATGTAGAAATGTCCATGACCTTGGTCGTTCGTCTTGAAATCCAAGAATGTTCATATTCATCAACATATAATAATCTTAAATATGTTTAAATTTTACAACTTGCTTTTAGGTTTGAATTTTACATGGACAGTCGGAGTACATTTTACATCAAGGACCTAAAAAGGTAAAATTACATCAAGGTCCATACATTTAGCACGAAGCACCCTAAAATTAAGCAGGGAAAAACGTCATGTTTTGCTCCTTATAGAGAGAGAAGCTGGCCGAGACATACTCTTCATACTACTTCCTCTTTGTTTGTTTTCAAAATATGGCCAAATTTGGCGGCATGCAAATTCTTCGCTATGAGATCATGAATCATCAGCATATAAAGTACGATGTAAATATGTATGACCCTGGTCTTTCGGCTTTAAATGCAAGAATTTTTATATTCATTGACAACTAATAAGCTTAATTATGTTTAAATTTACCACTTGATTTTATGTTAAAATTTTACACGGATGGTGGGAGTACATTTTATAGTAAGGACCTAAAAAAGGTAAAATTACATCGAGGTCTATACATTTAATTACCACAGAGCACCCTAAAATTAAGCAGGGAAAACAGTCGGGTTCGGCTCCTTCTCGAGATAGTAGTTGGTCGACCCATACTCTTTGTAGTACTTTCTTCTTTGTTTGTTTTCAAAATATGGCCAATTTGACGGCATGAAATTCTTGGATATGGGGTCGTGAATCATCGATGTAAAGTATGATGTAGATATGGCCATGAGCTTGGCCGTTCGGCCTAAAATCCAAGATTATTCATACTCACTCACAACTAACCTAAAATTCATTAAACTTTTACCACTAACTTGTAGGTTTGAATTTTACACGAATGGTAGGAGTAAATTTTACATCAAGGACCTAAAAAGGGGGAAATTACATCGAGGTCCATTTATTTAGCATGAAGTACCCTAAAATTAAGCAAATAAAACAGTCTGGTTTGGCTCCTTCTCGAGAGAGCAGCTGATCGAGTCATACTCTTCATAGTACTTCTTCCTCTTCCTTTGTTTTCATCAAGGACCTAAAAGGGTAAAATTACATCGAGGTACAAAAATTTAGCACGAAGCATGCCTTAAAATTAAGCAAAGGAAAATAGTCAGGTTTGGCTCCTTCTCAAGACAGAACCTGACCAAGCCATACTACTCCTCAAAAAAAAGTACAAATATACTACTCCCTCCGATCCAGATTAATGTTCTCAGATTTGTTTAGATTCAGATGTATCTAGCACTAAAACATGACTAGATACATCTGAATCTAGACAAATGTGAGAACACTAATTTGGATCGAGGGAGTACTATTTGCTTTTTCCCTAATAAGGGCATCAACAATGTGTGCAAAAGCACACCTTAAGGCCTAGTATGTGGCATCCGCTAAGGTTCACCATATACATTATGGATAAAATAGAGTTTGTATCTTTAAGCCTAATAAGGTGCCCCCTCAAGCTTGTGGGTTTCCCATAGAGAATAGAAAATCGTTTCCCCTCTGTCCCTGTTTCATGTGATCGTTTTCAAAATGTGTTCAAAATTTTCATGATGCAAAATCTTAGCTAGAAGTCGAACCACTCGTCAATACTCTCTGTGATTTCTAATATATTAATTAACCACTCGATGGGTACCTCCAAAAGCTTTTTTCATAAAACTTTCAAAGCAACCTATAATTTATTACTTGTAGTTCAAGTTTGACCTAATTTCATTAAATTCAAGAGCAATCTATCACACTTAGGTGTAGCTCAAGTTTGACCTAATTTCATTAAACTGTCAAGATGCAAAATCTTAGAAATAAGACGAACTTGTCGTCAGAACTCTCTATGGTTTGTGATAGTATATTAATAGACCCTCCCCCCCCCCTGTGCCCCCTCCGATGGGTACCTCTAAGAGCTTTTTCGTAAAACTTTCAAAGCAACCTACAAAGTTTACTTGTAGTAGTTCAAATTTTACCAATTATATTTTTTTGCTTTACCTATTATAATTTTATATAGTGATGGTATGCCAGATGTATATTATCTGAGTCTCACGTACAGGGCACGTGCAATTTACTAGTACATGTAGTTTTATATTTGACCTAATTTCGATAAATCGACATAAAGTCATTCTAATGGGTAGAGTTAGCTGGGAAGTTTGAAAACTCATAAAACATGGGAATCGTTGGTACAACATGTTGGTCCAATATATCTATATGTAAACTTGGCTTGTGGCATTCAGATCCAATATTCTTCGGACTTTTCTTTAGAAAAAAGAACAACCTCACTCGTATTCTTCACTCGAAAAATGTAGAATTGAATGTTCTTTCTTGACAGTTGGAAACTCACACCGACGATAGTGTTTACTATAAGAAGATGCATCGATGATCTACCTATGAAAAAACAATTAATTCAAGAGAAATCCATGGCATTTACGTGTAGCTAGCTCAAGTTTGACCTAATTTCGTTAAATTGTCAAGATGCAAAGTCTTAGCAAGAAGTTGAACCTATCGTCGAAACTCTCGCAGGTTTTTGATATATTAATTTTGACTCCTCGATGGGTACTGATATGTACAAAACGTATCTACTTTCCTGAACACTTCTGCTATTGTTTTTCCTCTAATTTGTGTGATTTGGATACAACTAATGCGGACTGACGCTGTTTTCAGCAGAATTCCTTTGGTGTCTCGTTTTTGTGTAGGAAATCAACTTTTAGGAAAAAACCCGGAAAATATCGCAAAACTCCTATTTTACCAGAAGACTCATGGAGCCAGAAGACGGGACGAAGAGGAGCCAGGAGGGGCCCACACCCCCTAGTTGCGCAAGCCAGGCCAGGTCGTGCCAGGAGGGGGTGTGGCCGCCTCGGACTCCGCCACGACCTCTCCTTCTGCCTATCAAAGTCGTCTGACCTAAAACAGACGGGGGGTTTGACGTTTTTCTAGATAGAGTTCCGCTACACCGCCACCACCAGATACTGCGATTCGGAACCAGAAACTCTGTTTTGGCACCCTGCCGGGACGGGGAATTGGAGGAGATCATCTCCATCATTATCACCATCGCTTCTCCATCAACCATCCATGATTCCCCCATCCATGAGTGAGTAATCCCCCATTGTAAGATATGGGGATGGTAGGGATTGGATGAGATCGTTCATGTAATTGCATCAGATTGTTAGGGCATGGTGCCTAGTATATATTGTTAGTACTTTTTGACTTTGTTGCAACTTGTTATGCTTAATGCCTGCCACTAGGGCCCGAGTGCCATGATTTCAGATCTGAACATGTTATTGATTCATGAGGATATTATTGTTTATGATCTTACCTGCAAGTTGTATACACATATTATTGTCTGGAACCAAAGGCCCCGAAGTGACAATAATCGAGATAACCGGAGGGAATGGTTGTGATATGAGGATTACGTGTGTTCATAGAGTGTTAATGCTTTGCTCCGATGCTCTATTAAAAGGATCACCTTAATTGCCAGTAGTTTCCTTGAGGCCCCGCTGCAAACGGGCTGGCAGGACAAAAGATGTTTTGCAAGTTCTCATTACGAGCACGTATGACTATATATGGAACACATGCCTATGATTGTTTAGTACTTGGATGCTTTACCTTATTTATCTGCAAATGCCCTATATCTTGATTGTTACATGAATAGACTTGTCCATGCAATGCCCTCCCATCCATCCCTATGCCTACCGCGCTTTAATCCAACTGTTTACTGCAATTGTTACTACCGTCTTGACTTTTACTACTGCTATACTTTCCTATAGGTACTATAAAACTATTTCTACTGATAAACTACTGTGAGCAAGATTATTTCCAGGTGCAGCTGAATTGACAACTCAGTTGTTAAGGCTTATAAATATTCGTTGGCTCCCCTTGTGTCGAATCAATAAATTGAGTTTTACTTCCCTCGAAGACTGTTGCGATCCCCTATACTGGTGGGTCATCAAGACTATTTTCTGGCGCCGTTGACAGGGAGTCAAGGACATCTTCACAAGGGGAGTCCCTCATAACCAATCTCTTTACTTTGTTTTATTTGTTTTGCTTAGTTTATTTCTGCTTTGTTTGCTTGTTTCTTTAACAAAAACAACAAAAAATTAGTTGTACTAGTTTGCTTCTTTATATTAAAAACACAAAAAAATGACTACTCTTGAAAACACTAAGTTGTGTGATTTCACTAGCACCAACAACAATGATTTCATGTGCACACCCACCTGTTCCTGAAGCTACTTTCTTTGAAATTAAACTTGCTTTACTCAATCTTGTTATGAGAGAACAATTTTCTGGTATTGGTACTGAAGATGCTGCTACTCATCTTAATAACTTTGTTGAACTTTGTGAGATGCAAAAACATAGGGATATAGATGGAGATATTATTAAGCTTAAATTGTTTCCTTTCTCTTTGAGAGGAAAAGCTAAAGAATGGTTATAATCCCTAACTAGAAATAGTATTGATTCTTGGACTAAATGCAAATATGCTTTCATTGGAAAATACTATCCTCCTGCTAAGATTATATCTATGAGAAGTGAAATAATGAAATTTAAACAATCTGATAATGAACATGTTTCTCAAGCATGAGAAAGAATGAAATCTTTGGTAAAGAATTGTCCCACTCATGGACTGACTGCTTGGATGATTATCCAAACCTTTTATGCAGGACTGAATTATTCTTCAAGAAATCTGCTGGATTCTGCTACTGGAGGTACCTTTATGACCATTACTTTGGGTGTTGCAACAAATCTTCTGGATAATATGATGGTTAACTATTCTGAATGGCACACTGAGAGAGCTCCACAAGGTTAGAAGGTAAATTCTGTTGAAGAAACCTCCTCCTTGAGTGATAAAATTGATGTTATTATGTCTATGCTTGTTAATAGGAAAGCTCATATTGATCCAAATCATGTTCCCTTAGCCTCTTTGGTTGCTCAAGAAGAGTAAGTTGATATGAACTTTATTAGAAACAATAATTTTAGCAACAATGCCTATAGAGAGTATATTTCAACATCAATCCATCATGCTTACTTTGAAGGGAATATGCTAAAGAGGCAATAATAAAGTGGTTATTATCTTATTCCATGTTTATGATAAATGTTTATTTTGCATGTTATAATTTTATTGATCGAAAACATCAATACATGTGTGCTTAATAAACAAAAACGATTTCCTGATCATGGACATTGGATGTTGTTAATAACAAGGTCACAACATTAGTTGAATGATGTGATGAACATTCATCCGAAGTATAGCATTACGATCAAGTCATTATGTTTATATTGCTATAACATCATACGAAGTAATCTTTATCCTTAGACCATGAGATCATGCTAATTGCTAACCCCTGAAGAGTATCTTGATAACATGAAACATCACACCGTAACAAGGTGACTATAAAGATGGGTTCAGTGCTACCAAAGTGTTATGTTGAGGCTCATGGATCAAGAGTGGAATTTGTCAATCCTAATGATGGATAGATATACTATGGGCCCTCTCGGTAATATCACATTAAGATAGCTTGCAAGCAAGTGATGTGATCACTAGAATGTTATATCACGGGAACAAGAAAAGAGTGCATGTCGGCAACGAGATCAAACTAGGTATGGAGATACCGATGATCGAATCTCGGACATGTAATATATCGCGAGACAAAGGGATTTAGTTACAAGCGTTAGAGGTTCTCACGATCACAGAAGTCATCGTTGAATATGCAGGAGTCAGTATAGATCTCCAGGTCTCGCTTCTGATTATTGATCTGAGAGGAGTCTCAATCATGTCTGCATTATTCGCGAAC
Organism: Avena insularis; assembly: GCA_023614405.1. NCBI lineage: Eukaryota > Viridiplantae > Streptophyta > Magnoliopsida > Poales > Poaceae > Avena > Avena insularis. The sequence continues at coordinate 139,936,421 of CM042684.1, forward strand.
CATAGGGTGACACACTTAAGAGTTACCGGACACCATTTTGGAGCACATATGTTTCATACGAAAGAATTGCAAAGCGCAGGAATTGTTTCGATAGAAACCTGAAATTGTTTCGGGTGAAATTGCAGAAAGTGGTTCTGCATGTGATATTGAAATATTGCAAGGGGTTATATGTGAATGTTTGTTAATTAAAGTAATTAACAAAATTCTGAATAAATTTAATAAAAGAGTTTTATTAAATGAGAGAGCATTAAACTTGGAGAATTTTAATGCATTTAAAGTAGGGACTTTAAAGGGGAATGTGAAGAGGCATTTTAATGTGGAGGGGTTACCACCACGTGAATGGGGGAGATGAGGAGTCAACCCCCCCCCCCATGCGCTGGCCATGAAGGAGGGGTACCCCCCTCCTCCTATAAAAGGCCACCCTCTTCCTCCTTCTTCCACACACCTCCTTGTGAAGGATCTCTCTCCCCCTCTAGAATTATTCCCCCATGGTCTCGGAATAGCGAGATACATGTTCCCGGTGGCATTTTGTCTGGAAGGAGTTGCTGCTTCCGCTGGATCGCTGGAGCGAGGAGGTGGAGGTTGTCCGGTGGCTTGAACATGTGTGCGAGTATGGATGCGCTGCTGAGTTGCGGCGCTCGGACTTCTTCACGATCTTGATATCGGCAAGTGTACGACTACATCAACCACGAGTTCCTACTCGTTAACAAAACTCGTTGTCTTCGAGGGTAAGTTCTCGTTGGATGTATTTCCACCCGTTGCTTTGTACCTAGTAGATAGATCTTGGCGTGTAGTTCTCATCGTAGGAATTTTTTGTTTTGTATGCTGCAGACCCAACATACTTGTAGCTCAAGATTGACCCAATTTCGTTAAATAGTGTCATGCGATGCAAAATCTTAGCAATAAGTCAAACATGTTTTCAAAACTCTCGGTTGTTTCTCATATATTTATTGTGACCTCCCCCCCCATCGGTATGGTACCTCCAAAAGCTTTTTCGTAAAACTTTTAGGGCAACCTACAATTTAGTTATAGTCAAGTTTGACCTAATTTCGATAAATCGGCATGTAGTCACTTAAGTGGGCAGAGTTAATTAGCTAGGGAGTTTGAAAACATGTTTGTCCACTTAATATGTCTAGAAGCTTGGCTTATGGCATTGAGATCCATATTCTTCGAGCTTTCTTTACAGAAAAGAACCATCTCGTCATCACTCGGAAAACTGAGAATTTTATTTCTTGATAGTTGGAAACACACACTGACGACACTGTTTACTACAAGGAGATGCACCCATCTACCTTCGAAAATACATTTAATTCAAGAGTAATCTATCGCGCTTACTTGTAGATAAAGTTTGACCTAATTTCGTTAAATTGTCAAGATGCAAAATCTTAGCAAGAAGTTAAACCTATCGTCAAAATTCTCGGTGTTTTATGATATATGAATTGTGACCCCTTGATGGGTACCTCCAAAAGATTTTTCATAAAACTTTCAAAGCAACCTACAATTTACTTGTAGTTTCAAATTTGACCTAATTTCGATAAATCGACATAAAGTCATTCGGTCAAATAGGCAGAGTCAGCTAGGAAGTTTGAAAACTCATAAATAAAACATAGGAATCGTTGGTACAACATGTTGGTGAACTTGGCTTCTTGCATTCAGATCTAATATTCTTTAGACATTCCTAAACAGAAAAGCACAACCTCGCTCGTCATCCACTTGGAAAATTGAGAATAATTGAATGTTCTTTCCTGATATAGTTGTAAAATCACACCGACGACACTGTTTGGATTTGCCGGTCTTGATCCAACGGTGAATGTTCGAAGTTATCCGTACACTATATAGTGGTATGGTATGGTATTATAAGAGATAAGAAAAGATAAAGATAAGATATGAAGTACTGCGAATGGCCAATCTTTTGAGTAACCTTCCCTCCCGATGTTTGGGAAGCAAGTGAAAATTTCGAAAACTGGAAAAGTTTGTATTTTTTGCCGCCAAGGACCAAAGTGGTTTCCTTCCTATGTACTCCTCATCCCTACTCCACACCAATGCGGCTGCTGAACACGCCAGAGACACAGAGCCGCCGTACCAAGGCACACGTGCGCAGCACCACGTTGTGGACCAGGGAGAGATCAGTTGGGCTGGCGCGCGAGGGGAAAGGGTAGGAGAGAGGGAGGATGGATGGTGGAGGAAGCGAAGGAGAGAGAAAACACACAATTTGTTTTGAATACATAGGTCCTGAAATTTACTACTAGTAGAGTGGCCGCAGGAGTACCTCGTGTCAGGAACCCATCATAACTTTCTCATATATTGATTGTGACCTCCCCTCCCATCGGTATGGCCCTATGTTTTATTCTCTCAGCATGTACAGCGCGTGGACAGAGGTGAGCATATGTAACTATTTCCATAAGTTGTGTGGGTCCCATCTTATAGCAAAAGTTCACCTTATACATAGGTGATGGCCGCAAAGAAATGAGTACTAATACTATACTAGTGTACTAGTACTAATATAATTTCCTCAAAAAAAGTACTAATATACTACTGCCTCCGATCCAAATTAATGTTCTTAGATTTGTCTAGATTTGGATGTATCTAGCACTAAAACATGACTAGATACATGTGAATCTAGACAAATGTGAGACCACTAATTTGGATCGAGGGAGTACTATTTGCTTTTTCCCTAATAAGGGCATCAACAAGGTGTACAAAAGCACACCTTAAGGCCTAGTATGTGGCATCCTCTAATGTTCACCATATACATTGTGAAGAAAATAGAGTTTGTATCTTTAAGCCTAATAAGGTGCACCTCAAGCTTGTGGGTTGCCCGTAGAGAATATAAAAATCATTTTCCCTCTCTCCCTGTTTCATGTGATCGTTTTCAAAAGGTGTTCAAAATTTTCATGATGCAAAATCTTAGCTAGAAGTCGAACCACTCGTAAAGAATATCTGTGGTTTCTGATATATTAATTAGCCGCTCGATGGGTACCTCCAAAAGCTTTTTCAATAAAACTTTCAAAGCAACCTACAATTTATTACTTGTAGTTCAAGTTTTCCCTAAATTCATTAACATAAAGTATTATCGAAACCAAAGAATAATTAATAATGTCTGTATTATACTTTTATAACTCGTTTTTCCGGATACACGTAACATGATGCCACAAAAAAATATTATACTTCTTATTATTTTTTTGAAATGTTATGAAAACCGTGTCAACTTTTTTGGGATGCGGATGCATAGCAAGAACATGAATTTTTTTCATAACTTTTGGTGGTTTTTCGATGTACCAAATTCCTGCTTAGATTCAAAAGTTTTTTGGAAAATTTTAAGAGCCACCTATCGTGCTTACGTTTAGTTAAAATTTGAGAAGGTCGGTGGGAGTACATTTTACATCGAAGACCTCAAAACATAGAAAATTGCAGAGAGGTCCATACATTTAGCACAAAGGGCGCTAAAATGAAGCAATGAAAAACAGTCAGGTGCGGGTCCTTCTCGAGCGAGTGGCCGATCCATACCCTTCGTACTACTCCTACTGTACTTTTGATTCGGAGTGTTGTGGGTGTGCTTGGTGGCTTCCTCTTCGCAGGGTGTGAAATGGAACGACAATGGAGTAGTGGTAAAGCTTGTCAGATCATAATGAAGTGCATCGAATGCGATGGGATGTACTGCAGACACTAGACAGTATAAACAATCCCTTGTGCACCACTATCTTTTGAATCTTTTGAATAACCTTCCCTCCGGATGTTTGGGAAGGAAGTGAAAATTTCAAAACTGCGAAAGTTTGAACTCTGACTCTAATAATTGTATGAGTACTATCCCTTTTGTCACCAAGCCCCAAAATGGTTCCTTCTATGCAGCACGCCTGATACTGAAACGGAGCCGACGACAAGGCACGTCGACACACGTGCACTGCATCATGTTTTGGACGAGGGAGAGATCACCTAGCCGAGGTGTTGGGATGGTGATGAGGCACTTGGGAGAGAGAAAACACAATTTGTTTTGCGTGCATACAGTAGTATATAGTAAAGGTCCTGAAATAAGACGAACCTGTCGTCAGAACTCTCTGTGGTTTCTGATAGTATATTAATCGACCCCCTGCCCCCCCCCCCCCGCGCCCCCTCCGATGGGTACCTCTAAGAGCTTTTTTGTAAAACTTTCAAAGCAACCTACAAAGTTTACTTGTAGTAGTTCAAATTTTACCTATTATATTTTTTCTGCTTTACCTATTATAATTTTATATAGTGATGGTATGTCATATGTCTATTATATGAGTCTCACGTCTAGGGCAAATGCAATTTACTAGTACATGTAGTTTCAAATTTGACCTAAATTCTATAAATCGACATAAAGTCATTCTAATGGGTAGAGTTAGCTGGGAAGTTTGAAAACTCATCAAACATGGGAATCGTTGGTACAACATGTTGGTCCAATATATCTGTATGTAAACTTGGCTTGTGGCATTCAGATCCAATATTCTTCGGACTTTTCTTTAGGAAAAAGAACAACCTCACTCGTATTCTTCACTCGAAAAATGTAGAATTGAATGTTCTTTCTTGATAGTTGGAAACTCACACCGACGACAGTGTTTACTACAAGAAGATGCACCGATGATCTACCTATGAAAAAACAATTAATTCAAGAGAAATCTATGGCATTTACGTGTAGCTAGCTCAAGTTTGACCTAATTTCGTTAAATTGTCAAGATGCAAAGTCTTAGCAAGAAGTTGAACCTATTATCGAAACTCTCGTTGGTTTCTGATATATTAATTTTGACTCCTCGATGGGTACTGATATGTCCAAAACATATCTACTTTCCCGAACACTTCTGCTATTGTGTTTCCTCTAATTTGTGTGATTTGGATACAACTAATGCGGACTCACGCGGTTTTCAGCAGAATTCCTTTAGTGTCTCGTTTTTGTGTAGGAAATCAACTTTCAGGAAAAAACCCGGAAAATATCACAAAACTCCTATTTTACCAGAAGACTCATGCAGCCAGAAGATGGGACGAAGACGAGGCACGAGGGGCCCACACCCCCTGGTTGCGCAGGCTAGGCCAGGCCGCGCCAGGAGGGGGTGTGGCCGCCTCGGACTCCGCCTCGACCTCTCCTTTCTCCTATCAAATCCCTCTGACCTAAAATAGATGGGGGGTTCGACGTTTTTCTAGATAGAGTTCCGCTACACCGCCACCACCAGATACTATGATTCAGAACCAGAAACTCTGTTTTGGCACCCTGCCGGGATGGGGAATTGGAGGAGATCATCTCCATCATCATCACCATCGCTTCTCCATCAACCATCCATGATTCCCCCATCCATGAGTGAGTAATCCCCCGTTGTAGGCTATGGGGACGGTAGCGATTGGATGAGATCGTTCATGTAATTGCATCAGATTGTTAGGGCATGGTGCCTAGTATATATTGTTAGTACTTTTTGACTTTGTTGCAACTTGTTATGCTTAATGCCTGTCACTAGGGACCGAGTGCCATGATTTCAGATCTGAACATGTTATTGATTCATGAGGATATTATTGTTTATGATCTTACCTGCAAGTTGTATACACATATTATTGTCTGGAACCAAAGGCCCCGAAGTGACAATAATCGGGATAACAGGAGGGAATGGTTGTGATATGAGGATTACGTGTGTTCACAGAGTGTTAATGCTTTGCCCCGGTGCTCTATTAAAAGGAGCACCTTAATTGCCAGTAGTTCCCTTGAGGCCCCGTTGCAAACGGGCTGGCAGGACAAAAGATGTTGTGCAAGTTCTCATTACGAGCACGTATGACTATATATGGAACACATGCCTATGATTATTTAGTACTTGGATGCTTTACCTTATTTATCTGCAAATGCCCTATATCTTGATTGTTACATGAATTGTCTTGTCCATGCAACGCCCGTCCATCCATCCCTATGCCTACCGCGCTTTAATCCTACTGTTTACTACAATTGTTACTACCGTCTTGACTTTTACTACTGCTATTACTTTTCTATTGCTACTATAAAACTGTTGCTACTGATAAACTACTGTGAGCAAGATTGTTTCCAGGTGCAGCTGAATTGACAACTCAGTTGTTAAGGCTTATAAATATTCTTTGGCTCCCCTTGTGTCGAATCAATAAATTGGGTTTTACTTCCCTCGAAGACTGTTGCGATCCCCTATACTTGTGGGTCATCAAGACTATTTTCTAGCACCATTGTCGGGGAGTCAAGGACATCTTCACAAGGGGAGTCCCTCATAACCAATCTCTTTACTTTGTTTTATTTGTTTTGCTTAGTTTATTTCTGCTTTTTTTGCTTGTTTCTTTATCAAAAACACAAAAAACTAGTTGTACGAGTTTGCTTCTTTATATTAAAAAAACAAAAAAATGACTACTCTTGAAAACACTAAGTTGTGTGATTTCACTAGCACCCACAATTATGATTTCATGTGCACACCTATTGCTCCACCTGTTCCTGAAGCTACTTTTTTTTAAATTAGACCTGCTTTACTCAATCTTGTTATGAGAGAACAATTTTCTGGTATTGGTACTAAAGATGATGCTGCTCATCTTAATAACTTTGTTGAACTTTGTGAGATGCAAAAACATAGGGATATAGATGGAGATATTATTAAGCTTAAATTGTTTCCTTTCTCTTTGAGTGGAAAAGCTAAAGAATGGTTGCAATCCCTAACTAGAAATAGTATTGATTCTTGGACTAAATGCAAATATGCTTTCATTAGAAAATACTATCTTCCTGCTAAGATTCTATCTATGAGAAGTGAAATAATGAAATTTAAACAATCTGATAATGAACATGTTGCTCAAGCTTGGGAAAGAATGAAATCTTTGGTAAAGAATTATACCACTCATGGACTAACTTCTTGGATGATTATCCAAACCTTTTATGCAGGACTGAATTATTCTTCAAGAAATCTGCTGGATTTTACTACTGGAGGTACCTTTATGACCATTAATTTGGGTGCTGCAACAAAGCTTCTGGATCATATGATGGTTAACTATTCTGAATGGCTCAGTGAGAGAGCTCCATAAGGTAAGAAGCTAAATTCTGTTGAAGAAACCTCCTCCTTGAGTGATAAAATTGATGTTATTATGTCTATGCTTGTTAATGGGAAAGCTCATATTGATCCAAATCATGTTCCCTCGGCCTCTTTGATTGCTCAAGAAGAGTAAGTTGATGTGAACTTTATTAGAAACAATAATTTTAACAAAAATGCCTACAGGAATAATTTCGGTAATAATAATTATAGTTCATATCCTCCCAATAATGGTAATTCTTATGGAAATTCCTTCAATGATAGAAGTGCACCCTCTAAACTTGAAGTCATGCTTAAAGACTTTATTAGTAAACAAACTGCCTTCAATAAAACTATTGAGGAAAAACTCTCTAATGCTGAAAGAAATATAGCATCATTGTCTGAAGCACAATCTTCTTTGAATAAAATAGCTGCTAAACCTGAAACCATTGAAAGTCCCTTTGCTGCTACTAATGCCATACAAGTTAGAATTGATGAAAATGTTAGATTGTTAGCTGAATTGCATACTAAGTGGGAAAGAGAAGTTGAAATATCTAGAAATATTAGTATTTCTACTATCACTACCACTAATGTTGAAGCTACTAAACCCAATGGAACCTTTTCTAATAAAAATGCTGAAATTCATTTAAATATGGGAAACAATGGCTCTACTACTTCGGATGATAATTATGATTTTGATATTGATGGTTGCATTATCTCTGAAGTAATTATGTTCCTACAAAAGCTTGCTAAAAGTCCTAATGCTAGTGCTATGAATATGGCCTTTACAAAACACATTACTGATGCTCTCATAAAAATTAAAGAAGAAAAGATGAAACATAAAGCTTCTCTTCCTATGAAATTACAAGATGGTTGGGAACCCATCATTAATATGAAAGTGAATTATTTTGATCTCAAAGCTTTATGTGATCTTGATAGTAGTGTTTCTATTATGCCTGGAAAGATTTATGAAATGCTTGATTTGCCACCATTGGAAGATTGTTATTTAAATGTCCCACTTGATGATAATGCTAAAAAGAAACTCATGGGGAGTATTAATGATGTTCTTATTATGGTTAACAATGCCTATGTCCCTGTTGATTTCTATGTTTTGGATGTTGAATGCAATGCTTCTTGCACTATTACTTTGGGAAGACCTTTTCTTAGAACTGTTGGTGCCATTATTGATATGAAAGAAGGCACCATTAAATATCAATTTACACTTAAGAAAGGTATAGAACACTTCCCTAATAAGAGAGATAAGATTCCTTTTGCCTCTCCTATTAAAACAAAATTTGCTCTTAATGCTTCTTCATTTGAGAGTACTTGATTCTTTTCTTGCTTCTTGTGCCTAGCTCAAAGGCGTTAAAGAAAAGCACTTATTGGGAGATAACCCAAATTTTGTTAGGAATCTTTTGTTGAGTCTTGGAAGTTATTACCTCTGTAATAACTGCTCCTTATCATTTTTGTGTGGTTTTTGTGCCAAGAGTAACCTCTAATGAGAGAAAAGAAAGATTTGGCAAAGTTGCTGTCCCGAAACAGATTTTTGTGCTTCGCTGTAAAAATTCGTGAAAAATCTCTGTATGTCGGTTTGAGATGTAATTTTTTGTGCTTCTGCCCCAGGTTGTTATCCAACTTTCGTTAGTTCAACACTTTTTTATTTGAGCAACAGAAGGTCTTCTAAAAAAATTGGTTTTTACCTGCTGGTCTGTTTTGATAGATTTCTGCCATTATTTGCATTTGCCTCTTAATCTCTTTCTCTTTGAGTTCTCTTTGATCATTTGAACTTTTTAAAGGAAGCGTTACAGTAGCTTTTGTTTTAATGAAAGTTTTACTTGTGTTGGAACTGAACCAAAAAGACTTATTATCTTGAGTACACTAATGTTGCTAATGAAGATTGTGTGAAGTTTTCTATTAAGGAGATTTTAAAGTGTAGGGAAGAGTAATGTGATAATATAAAGAATGGACAAAAGCTCAAGCTTGGGGATGCCACCTGTGTCACCCCAAGAAATATTCAAGAAGTACAAGCGTCAAAGCTTGGGGATGCCCAAGGCATCCCCTTCTTCATCAATAAAAATTTCAGGTTTCTTCCAAACACTTCATTTTTACTGTTTCATGCATAATTGTGTTGTTCTTGGAGCGTCTTTGGTTTTCGTTTTTAGTTTTTGTTTGCTTGAATAAATTGGGTGGACCCCCTCATTCATGCATTAGTTTTCAAATAAAGTTGATTTGAATTGGAAAAGAGTAGGAAAGTTCATGCTTAAGTGGTAGAAAGGAGCTTGTTTTGACTGTGACTTAGACTTTATCATGTCATGCTTGATATTGTTTTGGATTTATGCTTAGTGATTTTAGTTGTAGCATCACATGTTATAAACAATTGAGATTGCTTAATGTGCCTTGAAAGAATCGTGCGTTGTTTTAGCATATAAAAGCATAATATTGTGGTATTCTCCTTTAAATGCTTTATTTGGGTTGACTTGGCGCATGCTCACACCATGTTAAGACTATACCAAGTCACCAGAGCCTCTATGACCATTTAGTTTTCGACTTGTAATATCATGTTATGCTTTAATTAATGATGTTTTGTCGCTTTAAATGATTATGGCCATTATTGCTCTCTTAGTTGGTCGCTCCCAGTCTTTTGCTAGCCTCCATAACAAGTATGAGTTCCACTCATGCATCCAACTCCAAATAAAACCAAGTTATTCCAAAAAGTCCACCATACCTACCTATTAGTGTTTGCTATTCCAAGTATATTCATGTTTTTATCTACCTTCCGAATTAAACTTGTTATGTGAAAATTAGTGATTAAAGCTCTCACGAACTTGATGGCACACTTTACTTTTCTTGCCCCTAATAAACTTGAACCATTGTGGCATATATGTGGTATATGCTTGCACTTATACGTTGGGATTAGCAGAACCATGCTATCATGGGGAACGCTTTCAACATTGCACTTGTACATTGTACCCAGTTGATATCATCCTCTTTTGTTTATGGATGTCGTCGGTGTGAAATGAAAGGGGAGCTTGTAAGTCCATGGAGTTATGTATGTGTGTTAGAGAAACGCCTGGGATGCTAGCCTAAGCCATGCCTAATCATGGTGGAAACTTGAAGCATCATCATAGTGAGCAATCTATGAAGCATTCTTCTTATTAAAAAAAGAGATAGAGATTGAGAAAAAGAAAAAAAATATGAGAAAAGAGGAAAGAGAGAAAAAAGCACCATTTTCCCATGGTAAATAAGAGGATTGATGAGATGCTCATTGTCTGCTTGCCTTGTCATTTTGATTATGGGATAGCTCCTGTATCATGTGCAAGGGGTACCTCGTTGGCGGTTCTCTATGATACACATGTACTTACAAATACAAGAACTTACTTGTGACTATACTTGAGTAGCATGAGGAACGGTACTCGTAAGTAAGAGGCATGAGATTTTCAACTTATAACTTGTCAAGCATATCCTCATATTTGATTACTTTAACCTTAATCACCTAAAGATGCTTATGATAGGGGCAATGACAGCTCAAAGCTAATGAGTACCATCCTTTCAACATTTGGAAGCCTTTCAAACTTTTAAATATTTTTCTTTCACTTTTATGTTGAGTCACCATTTATTCTTTGAGAACCTTCCCGAGAGCATAGCTGTCATTCTTAGTGTAATGTGCTTGTTCCAAAACACGGTTAATTATGACATAACTTTGATACTTGTATCTTTGATAAGTTTATTTCTAGTATTCACTTAAACTTTAGAGGTGCCTTGGAATTTATGTTTTTCTCCAAAGAAAAGCAAGCGAGACACCACTTTATCATATCTTCTTATGAGCACTACAATCCTGCATATGCTTATATACCATGTTGCTTATTATTAATGAGTTGGAATCTCTTCATAGCTTGCATGACCACTAGGTAAACTTATTTGCATACTCTTTATTATGAATTGCCTAAGTATTTGATCATATGCTGAGAATATATACATCTTATGAAGCAAATGTGTTCGTGAAAGTTTCTTTTATCGCACTCAGTTTTCAACTGAATTGCCTGAGCACAAGCAATACGCTAAGCTTGGGGGGAGTTGATACGTCCAAAACGTATCTACTTTCCCAAATACTTTTGCTATTGTTTCTCCTCTAATTTGGGTTATTTGGATACAACTAATGCGGATTGATGTTGTTTTCAGCAGAATTGCTTTAGTGTCTCGTTTTGTGCAGGAAATCAACTTTCAGGAAAAATCCTTGAAAATATCGCAAAACTCCTATTTTACCAGAAGACTCACGGAGCCAGAAGACGGGACGAAGAGGAGCCACGAGGGGCCCACACCCACTGGCTGCACGGGTCAGGCTAGGCCGTGCCGGGAGGGGGTGTGGCTGCCTCGGACTCCGCCTCGACCTCTCCTTTCGCCTATAAAATCCCTCTGACCTAAAACAGACGGGGGGGTCGACGTTTTTCCAGATAGAGTTCCGCTACGCCGCCACCACGAGATACCACGATTTGGAACCAGAAACTCCGTTCTGGCACCCTGCCGGGACGGGGAATTGGAGGAGATCATCACCATCATCATCACCATCGCTTCTCCATCAACCAACCATGATTCCCCCATCCATGAGTGAGTAATCCCCCGCTGTAGGCTATGGGGATGGTAGGGATTGGATGAGATCGTTCATGTAATTGCATCAGTTTGTTAGGGCATGGTGCCTAGTATCTATTGTTAGTACTTTTTGACTTTGTTGCAACTCGTTATGCTTAATGCTTGTCACTAGGGCCCGAGTGCCATGATTTCAGATCTGAACATGTTATTGATTCATGAGGATATTATTGCTTATGATGTTACCTGTAAGTTGTATACACATACTATTGTCCAGAACCAAAGGCCCCAAAGTGACGATAATCGGGAGAACCAGAGGGAATGGTTGTGATATGAGGATTATGTGTATTCATGGAGTGTTAATGCTTTGCTCCGGTGCTCTATTAAAAAGAGCACCTTAATTGCCAGTAGTTCCCTTGAGGCCCCACTGCAAACGGGCTGGCAGGACAAAAGATGTTGTGCAAGTTCTCATTACGAACACGTATGACTATATATGGAACACATGCCTATGATTGTTTAGTACTTGGATGCTTTACCTTATTTATCTGCAAATGCCCTATATCTTGATTGTTACATGAATTATCTTGTCCGTGCAACGCCCGTCCATCCATCCCTTTGACTACCGCGCTTTAATCCTACTGTTTACTGCAATTGTTACTACCGTCTTTACTTTTACTACTGCTATACTTTGCTATAGCTACTATAAAACTGTTGCTACTAATAAACTACTGTGAGCAAGATTATTTCCAGGTGCAGCTGAATTGACAACTCAGTTGTTAAGGCTTAAAAATATTCTTTGGCTCCCCTTGTGTCGAATCAATAAATTGGGTTTTACTTCCCTCGAAGACTGTTGCGATCCCCTATACCAGTGGGTCATCAAGAATATTTTCTGGCGCCGTTGACAGGGAGTCAAGGACATCTTCCCAAGGGGAGTCCCTCATAACCAATCTTTTTACTTTGTTTTATTTTTTTTGCTTAGTTTATTTCTTCTTTGTTTGCTTGTTTCTTTATCAAAAATGACAAAAAATTAGTTTTACTAGTTTGCTTCTTTATATTAAAAACACAAAAAAATGACTACCCTTGAAAACACTAAGTTGTGTGATTTCACTAGCACCAACAACAATGATTTCATGTGCACACCTATTGCTCCACCTGTTCCTGGAGCTAATTTCTTTGAAATTAAACCTGCTTTACTCAATCTTGTTATGAGAGAACAATTTTCTGGTATTGGTACTAAAGATGATGTTGCTCATCTTAATAACTTTGTTGAACTCTGTGAGATGCAAAACCATAGGGATATATATGGAGATATTATTAAGCTTAAATTGTTTCCTTTCTCTTTGAGAGGAAAAGCTAAAGAATGGTTGCAATCCCTAACTAGAAATAATATTGATTCTTGGACTAAATGCAAATATGCTTTCATTGGAAAATACTATCCTCCTGCTAAGATTATATCTATGAGAAGTGAAATAATGAAATTTAAACAATCTTATAATGAACATGTTGCTCAAGCTTGAGAAAGAATGAAATCTTTGGTAAAGAATTGTCCCACTCATGGACTGACTGCTTGGATGATTATCCAAACCTTTTATGCAGGACTGAATTATTCTTCAAGAAATCTGCTGGATTCTTCTACTGGAGGTACCTTTATGACCATTACTTTGGGTGTTGCAACAAATCTTCTGGATAATATGATGGTTAACTATTCTGAATGGCACACTGAGAGAGCTCCACAAGGTTAGAAGGTAAATTCTGTTGAAGAAACCTCCTCCTTGAGTGATAAAATTGATGTTATTATGTCTATGCTTGTTAATGGGAAAGCTCATATTGATCCAAATCATGTTCCCTTAGCCTCTTTGGTTGCTCAAGAAGAGTAAGTTGATATGAACTTTATTAGAAACAATAATTTTAGCAACAATGCCTATAGAGAGTATATTTCAACAGCAATCCATCATGCTTACTTTGAAGGGAATATGCTAGAGAGGCAATAATAAAGTGGTTATTATCTTATTCCATGTTTATGATAAATGTTTATTTTGCATGTTATAATTTTATTGATCGGAAACATCAATACATGTGTGCTTAATAAACAAAAACGGTTTCCTGATCATGGACATTGGATGTTGTTAATAACAAGGTCACAACATTAGTTGAATGATGTGATGAACAGTCATCTGAAGTATAGCATTACGATCAAGTCATTATGTTTATATTGCTATAACATCATACGAATTAATCTTTATCCTTAGACCATGAGATCAAGCTAATTGCTAACACCTGAAGAATATCTTGATAACATCAAACGTCACACCGTAACAGGGTGACTATAAAGATGGGTTCAGTGCTATGAAGGTGTTATGTTGAGGCTCATGGATCATGAGTGGAATTTGTCAATCCCGATGACGGATAGATATATTCTAGGCCCTCTCAGTGATATCACATTAAGATAGCTTGCAAGCAAGTGATGTGATCACTAGAATGTTATATCAAGGGAACGAGAAAAGAGTGCATGTCGACAACGAGATCAAACTAGGTATGGAGATACCGATGATAGAATCTCGGACATGTAATATATCGCGAGACAAAGGGATTTAGTTACAAGCGTTAAAGGTTCTCACAATCACAGAAGTCATCGTTGAATATGCAGGAGTCAGTATGGATCTCTAGGTCTCGCTTCTGATTATTGATCTGAGAGGAGTCTCAATCATGTCTGCATTATTCGCGAACCGTATGGTGACACACTTAAGAGTTACCGGACACCATTTTGGAGCACATATGTTTCAGACGAAAGAATTGCAAAGCGCAGAAATTGTTTTGATAGAAACCGGAAATTGTTTCGCGTGAAATTGGAGGGGTTATATGTGAATGTTTGTTAATTAAAGTAATTAAAAAAATTCTGAATAAATTTAATAAAGGACTTTTATTAAATGAGAGAGCATTAAACTTGGAGAATTTTAATGCATTTAAAGTAGGGACTTTAAAGGGGAATGTGAAGAGGCATTTTAATGTGGAGGGGTTACCACCACATGAATGGGGGGAGGTGAGGAGTCACCCCCGATGTGTCGGCCATGAAGGAGGGGCACCCCCCTCCTCCTATAAAAGGCCACCCTCTTCCTCCTTCTTCCACACACCTCCTTGTGAAGGATCTCTCTCCCCCTCTAGAATTATTCCCCCATGGTCTCGGATTAGCGAGATACATGTTCCCGGTGGCATTTAAATGGAAGGAGTTGCTGATTCACTGGATCGCTGGAGCGAGGAGGTGGAGGTTGTCGTGGCTTGAAGCACGTGTGTGCGATGCGGATCGTTGCTCGATTGCGGCGCCGAATTCCTCACGATCTTGAGATCGGCAAGTGTACGACTACATCAACCACGAGTTCCTACTCGTTAACAAAACTCGTTATCTTCGAGGGTAAGTTCTCGTTGGATGTATGTCCACCTGTTGCTTTGTACCTAGTAGATAGATCTTGGCGTGTAGTTCTCATCGTAGGAAATTTTTTGTTTTCTATGTTGCGGACCCAACAGTGGTATCAGAGCCTGATCTATGCGTAGGTGCTTTGCACGGGTAGTACACATATGTTTATATGTGGGCGATTATGATCATGTTATTGCATCTTCTATGTATTTTGGATCATGGTGGCATAGTAGGATGAAGCTGCCCGGACCAACCTTACATGTCATCGTACATGAGACCGGTTCCACGACTGACATGCAACTTGTTTTGCATAAGTGGTTGGCGGGTGTCTATCTCTCCTACTATAATCAATATCTTATTTACAACGAGTTGCTAATAACTTGGTTATCCTCGTTGTGGTTCATGTTCGTAGGTGAGAACGGTTCTATCTCCGAAAGCCCTAAGCCACGTAAAACTTGCAATTGATAAATTAGAGGCGTCTAGTTTAGATCGTTGCTAGGCTAGTGTCTTGATATGGTATTGTTGTAAGTAGATGTATGATAGATACTCTTACAACACACTCAACGTGTAAGTTCCATAGATCTTGGCCTTACACACAAAGGAATGATAGAGATCATACCACGATGCAAATGATAGAGATCAAATGCATGGACCATATCATCTCACTTTACACATTAGATGTTAGCATCTTATACTGCTAGTTTGGCGCTTTTGGTAGCATTGTAAGATGATCCCTCATTTAGATATCAAGATAAAAATGTGTTCTTCCTTGAGTATGCACCGTTCTATGGATCGTGTTTCGAGACATCACGTGATGATCGGGTGTACTCGACTCTACGCTTTGATACAACGGGTGTAAGACAATTTACACACGCGAGTACTAAGGTTCTTACTTGGCGAGCCTAGCATGTACAGACATGGCCTCGGAACACGGACCGAAAGGTTAAGCATGAGTCATATAGTTGATGCTCGCCTTTGAAGCTACACCAACTCACGTGATGATCGGACTTGGTGTAGTGGATTTGGTTCATGTAATCACCAAAAAGGCACAAGGGATGTCATTTTTTAGTTGAAGTTCATTTCTAATTTGAATTAGTCGAACTCAATTTGTCATAAACTAAATCGAAGTGAATTTGCATCATTTGTTGTAGTCATTGGTGTCTGTTTACTACCTTATGCTTAGTTTTGATTGAGATAATAGAACTATATAATTCTGGATATTTACTTTACGAACTGGTATCATATTGTTTTGAATGTCAATTTAAAGTTTAGAAGTCCTATTGCAAACTTTCAGCAAACTCTATTTACTCCATGAAGTTTAATAAGTAGTATTAAATCAAGAGTAAGAATTCCAATGTTAGTATCTAAATATCATGTTTGCCTCCATGATTATTGATATTCAAAAGTTGTTTTAATATCAAGATTATATTGGAGCTGAAAATTGTTTCATAAACCATCATGTGTGAAAGATATTGTGATATCTGAAACAATGTTGTTGGTTGCATTATGATAGAGTATAATTTAGCAAAATACATGTTCTCATAATGTATGAGAATTTGTGAAGGATGGAGATGCTAGGCATCCGAATCTCCCAAAAGGTTTTGGGAACTAAAATTATACTCGTCATTCTTCCTTATAGGCTATAGTAGCTTGATCATGAAAGTTGTCATGATAAGGATGAATAGAAGATGTAAGTAAAATGTTTACTACACTAAAATATTAGTAAAGAATGGATTTTTGAAAGAATGCCAAACATTTGATGATGGTGATCCACTTCAAAGTGCAAGTCCAAAGGTATTAGTATTTGACTATATACAAGCTTTGTACCATGTGTCATGTGAATGACACCACTATTGATGTTGATAGATTCTTTTAAAAGGAAAAGGAACTGCAGAAAGAGAATCTATAAAATATTTGGCAGAAAAGAAAAGTTGGAAATGTCCATCTTAGGTATATAGAAGATATACATGTTATGGTAGTATTCCTTGCTTGTTAAACAATGTGGCTCTTAGGTATTGGATATCGGTATTGGATACAGAATTGGTTGGTATGAAGTGTCATATGGGACAACGCAATTCATGAACTGCAATGGCCTAAGTAACTGGCAAGATAATAAGTGATGATGTTCGTCGAAAACAAATAAAGTGTTATTGTGTTTTTTCGTTGTCATCAAACCTAGCCTTCAAGATTTGTTTTAATAATTGTTATTTTGTTCCGGTATTACGAGAACAATGGTTGTTCAAATAATTACCGTATTCCATAAAGGATGGATGAACTTTTACAAGTCTACTGGGAGAAATCACATCCATAAACATTATTGCTAAAATGTCGCAAGACAAATAATTAAAAGATCACTTATGAAGTGACATCGCTGTTTTAAATTATATTGGAAAGAAAACATGAAGAAACTCCATGTTGATGGATTTTTGGAGTCTTTGATTTTGATCAATTGATGCTTGTGAAACTTTCATCGAGATAATTGAAACTACGTTCATAGGCCAAAGAGGAACGGATGACTAGCTTATTTAAAATTGTGCATGCTGATGTGCATAGTCCATTATGTGTAGCCATATGCGATGGATCTTCTTGCTTCATATGCTTTCTCCGAAAATTTGAGTGAATATATCTGTATATTTACTTAATAAGGAAGAAGTATGAAACATTTGAAAATTGTTCAAAGACTTTCAAGATGAAGTGGAAAATCATTGTAACAAGAAAATAAAGAGTTTATGATTCGATCATAAAGGAAGATATTTGAGTTACAGGTTTAGCAATAACACCTAAGATTTGAGGAATTGTTCCATGATTTGTGTTTCCAGATAAACCATAGGAGTATGGCATATTCGAGAGATGAAATCAAACCATGTTTGACATGGTAAGATCAAAGGTGTCATTTATAAAACTGCCATTATGTTTTAAGGATTAAAGTTTTAGAGACTACCACTTTTACACTGAAAAGAGCACCATCGTGATCCGTTGAAATGACATCATATGAGTTATGGTTTCGGATAAAACCCGAATTGTATTTTCTTAAATTTTGGTATGCTATGCATAAGTAAAATGTTTACAACCAAAGTCGGATAAGCACGTCTTTGTAGTTTATCCCAAAGAATTTGTTGGGAATTTCTCCATAACACCGAGGACAAAAGAGTTTGTTACTTGGAACGTCAAGTTTCTTGAGAAGGAATTTTTCGTGAAAAGTTAAGTGGGACGACAATAGAACTTTGATAAGGTTGTTGAACCTTAGCTATATGTGCTAAGTAGCACAGCGCCGGAAAGTGTCCCGTCGGTGGCCAAAATGCTCATGGCTCCCGTGATTACAAAGGGTGTGATCTCGAAGATTAGAGTTTCTACTGAACCGTGTGGGTCGGTAAGAATCAAATAGTGTCATTTGATAAGCAAGTTGTTATTGTTTTGACAATGATGAACTGACTAGATGCAAAGAAGCGATGATGGGCCCTGACGCCATAAAATGACTAGAAGTCATAGAATCTATGATAGTATCCATACACGAGAAATCAAGTTTCTGAACTTGGAAGACCCTCTAGAAAGGCGTGAAGCCTATCGGTCGTGTTTGGATCTATAAAGAAATAGACATGGATGTTTAACATCTATGAAATAGTCGACATGTCAGAAAGAAGTTTATGACAATGTTCAAGGAGTTCACTATGACAAGATTTGATCTTTCATAGCGATATTTTGTCTTAACGGATTAATGTAGCAACCACTACATATAATTTGGTATATGGTAGTTGAATAAACAAAACAAGGTTCTTATAATAGAATGGTTACCTAGGACGTGTACAAGACATGGTCCGAAGGGTTTTGGTAATTCAAACGGTGCTAAAAGGGCATGCAAACTTCAATAGTTGAATTAAGCATAGCGGAGTTGGAATCTTCACCATGATGAAACTGTTAAAAGAGTTTAAATTCATCGGAGATGAAGAAGATGCTTGCATTTGCAAGAAATTAAGTGGGAGCGCTGAGACATATTTCTAATATATTATGTAGAGGACATATTGTTCATTGGAAATGATGTATCTTGTATTGACACAAGTTAAGAATTTCATTAAAATAAGATTTTGATGAAAGACTTGGGCAAAACCGGAATATTAGGCATCAATATCTATATGGATAGATTGAGGCGCTAATATGGTTATGCCAGACATACATATATGAGATATTGAAAGGGTTTAATATGGAAACAATAAGAAAGGTTCTTGCCGCATGGAAAGGATTGTATCAAGATTCAAGTGTTTCAACACTTGGTGAGTAAAATCACATGAAGATTTTGATCGATTATACCGTGATATGTATATATCCAGATATGTCCTATGCTCTAAATGTTATGAGCACATACCATAATGATTCATAAGTTGATCATTGGACAATAGTAAAGATATTCTTATGACCTTTGGAAGAACTAAGAATATATCATGTATAAGTGACAAATAGTTAAAGGTAGTTCATTGTAAAGTGTTACATTGATACTAGTTTTGTCACAAGATACAAATTAAATTTATCTCAATTTAGACTATGGGTGGCACAATGTAATGGAAAGGATGTTCCATGATGGATTTGGATGAGTTCCAAAGTTGAGACATTGTGACGGATACTACAACAAAAGGCTAAGTATATAACTGCTATAGTAGCAGCAAAGGAGGGCATTTGTGTTAAGTAGTTCGTTATCAAACTAGGTGTGGTTCAAAGTGGGCTAATACTATGAAGATATATTGTGTGACAATAATATCAACATATTTTAACCTGAACGAACTAAAGGTCTCACCAAAGGACCAAATTTATAATGCCATCTCATTTGAGAATGAGTGTTGCGTAGAGACGCAAAGACATGCAAATACACACGAACCTGAAACTGTCAGATCCGGAGATTATGTAACCACTAGCAATCGTGTATATGCAACACCAGAAAGCCATAGGTGTTCAATACGCAAAGTTTTTCAAACTAGATTATTGACTCAAGTGCAAGTGGGAGACTGAAGGGAATATGCCCGAGAGGCAATAATAAAGTGGTTATTATCTTATTCCATGTTTATGATAAATTTTTATTTTGCATGCTATATTTGTATTGATTGGAAACATCAATACATGTGTGTTTAATAAACAAAAAGGGTTCCTAGTTATGCCTCTCTTATAGACTAGCTTGTTGATTAACAAGATGATCAAGGTTTCCTGATCATGGACATTGGATGTTGTTAATAACAAGGTCACAACATTAGTTGAATGATGTGATGAACATTCATCCAAAGTATAGCATTACGATCAAGTCATTATGTTTATATTGCTATAACATCATACGAAGTAATCTTTATCCTTAGACCGTAAGATCATGCTAATTGCTAACACCTGAAGAGTATCTTGATAACATCAAACGTCACACCATAACAGGGTGACTATAAAGATGGGTTCAGTGCTACGAAGGTGTTATGTTGAGGCTCATGGATCAAGGGTGGAATTTGTCAATCCCGATGACGGATAGATATACTCTGGGCCCTCTCGGTGATATCACATTGAGATAGCCTGCAAGCAAGTGACGTGATCACTAGAATGTTATATCACGGGAACGAGAAAAGAGTGCATGTCGGCAACGAGATCAAACTAGGTATGGAGATACCGATGATCGAATCTCGGACATGTAATATATCGCGAGACAAAGGGATTTAGTTACAAGCGTTAAAGGTTCTCACGATCACAGAAGTCATCGTTGAATATGTAGGAGTCAGTATGGATCTCTAGGTCCCGCTTCTGTTTATTGATCTGAGAGGAGTCTCAAACATGTCTACATTATTCGTGAACCATAGGGTGACACACTTAAGAGTTCCCGGACACCATTTTGGAGCACATATGTTTCAGACGAAAGAATTGCAAAGCGCAGGAATTGTTTCGATAGAAACCAGAAATTGTTTCGGGTGAAATTGCAGAAAGTGGTTCTGCATGTGATATTGAAATATTGCAAGGGGTTATATGTGAATGTTTGTTAATTAAAGTAATTAAAAAAATTCTAAATAAATTTAATAAAAGAGTTTTATTAAATGAGAGAGCATTAAACTTGGAGAATTTTTGATGCATTTAAAGTAGGGACTTTAAAGGGGAATGTGAAGAGGCATTTTAATGTGGAGGGGTTACCACCACATGAATGGGGGAGGTGAGGAGTCACCCCCCCATGCACCGGCCATGAAGGAGGGGCACCCCCCTTCTCCTATAAAAGGCCACCCTCTTCCTCCTTCTTCCACACACCTCCTTGTGAAGGATCTCTCTCCCCCTCTAGAATCATTCCCCCATGGTCTCAGATTAGCGAGATACGTGTTCCCGGTGGCATTTCGCCTGGAAGGAGTTGCTGCTTCCGCTGGATCGCTAGAGCGAGGAGGTGGAGGTTGTCCGGTGGCTTGAACGTGTGTGCGAGTACGGATGCGCTACTGAGTTGCGGCACTTGGACTTCCTCACGATCTTGAGATCGGCAAGTGTACGACTACATCAACCACGAGTTCCTACTTGTTAACAAAACTCGTTGTCTTCGAGGGTAAGTTCTCGTTGGATGTATGTCCACCCGTTTCTTTGTACCTAGTAGATATATCTTGGCGTGTAGTTCTCATCATAGGAAAATTTTTGTTTTCTATGCTGCGGACCCAACATACTTGTAGCTCAAGTTTAACCCAATTTCGTTAAATAGTGTCATGCGATGAAAAATCTTAGCAATAAGTCAAACATGTTGTCAAAACTCTCGGTTGTTTCTCATATATTGATTGTGACCTCCCCCCCATCGGTATGGTACCTCCAAAAGCTTTTTCGTAAAACTTTTAGGGCAACCTACAATTTAGTTATAGTAAAGTTTGACCTAATTTCGATAAATCGGCACGTAGTCACTTAAGTGGGCAGAGTTAATTAGCTAGGGAGTTTGAAAACACGTTTGTCCACTTAATATGTCAAGAAGCTTGGCTTATGGCATTGAGATCCATATTCTTCGAGCTTTGTTTACAGAAAAGAACCATCGCGTCATCACTTGAAAAACTGAGAATTTTATTTCTTGATAGTTGGAAACTCACACTGACGACATTGTTTACTACAAGGAGATGCACCCATCTACCTTCGAAAATACATTTAATTCAAGAGCAATCTATCGCGCTTAATTGTAGATAAAGTTTGACCTAATTTCGTTAAATTGTCAAGATGCAAAATCTTAGCAAGAAGTTAAACTTATCGTCAAAATTCTCGGTGTTTTATGATATATGAATTGTGACCCCTTGATGGGTACCTCCAAAATATTTTTCGTAAAACTTTCAAAGCAACCTAGAATTTACTTGTAGTTTCAAATTTGACCTAATTTCGATAAATTGACATAAAGTCATTCGGTCAAATAGGTAGAGTTAGCTAGGAAGTTTGAAAACTCATAAATAAAACATGGGAATCGTTGGTACAACATGTTGGTGAACTTGGCTTCTTGCATTCAGATCCAATATTCTTCAGACATTCCTAAACGGAAAAGCACAACCTCGCTTGTCATCCACTTGGAAAATTGAGAATAATTGAATGTTCTTTCCTGATATAGTTGGAAAATCACACCGACGACACTATTTGGATTTGCCGGTCTTGATCCAACGGTGAACGATCGAAGTTATCTGTACACTATATAGTGGTATGGTATGGTATTATAAGAGATAAGAAAAGATAAAGATAAGATAATAAGTACTGCGAATAGCCGATCTTTTGAGTAACCTTCCCTCCCGATGTTTGGGAAGCAAGTGAAAATTTCGAAAACCGGAAAAGTTTTAATTTTTTTTGCCGCCAAGGACCAAAGTGGTTTCCTTCCTATGTACTCCTCATCCCTACTCCATACCAATGCGGCTGCTGAACACGCCAGAGACACAGAGCCGCCATACCAAGGCACACGTGCGCAGCACCACGCTGTGGACCAGGGAGAGATCAGTCGGGCTGGCACGCGAGGGGAAAGGGTAGGAGAGAGGGAGGATGGATGGTGAGAGGAAGCGAAGGAGAGAGAAAACACACAATTTGTTTTGCATACATAGGTCCTGAAATTTACTACTAGTAGAGTGGCCACAGGAGTACCTCGTGTCAGGAACCCATCATAACTTTCTCATATATTGATTGTGACCTCCCCCCCATCGGTATGGCTCTACGTTTTATTCTCTCAGCATGTACATCGCGTGGATAGAGGTGAGCATATGTAACTATTTCCATAAGTTGTGTGGGTCCCATCTTATAGAAAAAGTTCACCTTATACATAGGTGATGGGTGCAAACAAATGAGTACTAGTACTATACTAGTGTACTAGTACTAATATACTTTCCTTAAAAAAGTACTAATATACTACTCCCTCCGATCCAAATTAATGTTCTCAGATTTGTCTAGATTTGGATGTATCTAGCACTGAAACTTGACTAGATACATGCGAATCTAGACAAATGTGAGAACACTAATTTGGATCGAGGGAGTACTATTTGCTTTTTCCCTAATAAGGGCATCAGCAATGTGTACAAAAGCACACCTTAAGGCCTAGTATGTGGCATCCTCTAAGGTACACCATATACATTGTGGAGAAAATAGAGTTTGTATCTCTAAGCCTAATAAGGTGCACCTAAAGCTTGTGGGTTGCCCATAGAGAATAGAAAAATCATTTCCCCTCTCTCCCTGTTTCATGTGATCGTTTTCAAAAGGTGTTCAAAATTTTCATGATGCAAAATCTTAGCTAGAAGTCGAACCACTCGTCAAGAATCTCTGTGGTTTCTGATATATTAATTAGCCGCTCGATGGGTACCTCCAAAAGCTTTTTCAATAAATCTTTCAAAGCAACCTACAATTTATTACTTGTAGTTCAAGTTTTTCCTAATTTCATTAACATAAAGCATTATCGAAACCAAAGAATAATTAATAATGTTTGTATTATACTTTTATAACTTGTTTTTCTAGATACACGTAACATGACGCCAAAAAAAATATTATACTTCTTATTATTTTTTTGAAATGTTATGAAAACCTTGTCAACTTTTTTGGGATGCCGATGCATAGCAAGAACATGATTTTTTCATAACTTTTGGTGGTTTTTCGATGTACCGAATTCCTTCTTAGATTCAATAGATTTTTGGAAAATTTTAAGAGCAACCTATCGCGCTTACGTTTAGTTAAAATTTGAGAATGTCGGTGGGAGTACATTTTACATCGAAGACCTAAAAACATAGAAAATTGCATAGAGGTCCATACATTTAGCACAAAGGGCGCTAAAATGAAGCAATAAAAAACAGTCAGGTGCGGGTCCTTCTCGAGCGAGCGGCCGAGCCATACCCTTCGTACTACTCCTACTATACTTTTGATCCAGCGTGTTGTGGGTGTGCTTGGTGGCTTCCTCTTCACAGGGTGTGAAATGGAACGACAATGGAGTAGTGGTAAAGCTTGTCAGATCATAATGAAGTGCATCGAATGCGATGGGATGTACTGCAGACACTAGACAGTATAAACAATCCCTTGTGCACCACTATCTTTTGAATCTTTTGAGTAACCTTCCCTCTGGATGTTTGGGAAGGAAGTGAAAATTTCAAAACTGCGAAAGTTTGAACTCTGACTCTAATAATAGTATGAGTACTATCCCTTTTGTCGCTAAGCCCCAAAATGGTTCCTTCTATGCAGCACGCCTGATACTGACACGGAGCCGACGACAAGGCAGGTCGACACACGTGCGCAGCGTCATGTTTTGGACGAGGGAGAGATCACCTAGCCGGGATGTGGGGATGGTGATGAGGCACTTAGGAGAGAGAAAACACAATTTGTTTTGCGTGCATACAGTAGTATATAGTAAAGGTTCTGAAATTTACTAGTACTAGTTCTGTACTACTAGTACTACTAGGTGACTGTACCTTGTACCTCGTGTTAGGAACCCATTACAGCTTTGCTCTCATATCGCACCGCCTTCAACTCCTCTTCGCTGCTCTCTCGAGCTTCTTCCTCTATGCCCAAAGTTTCTTGGCTATCTCTTTGTTTTTTCTATAGAAATAGATATTCTGCCTCCCTTCAACCCAAATTAATTGACTCAGATTTGTCTAGATTTGGATGTATGTAGACATATTTTAGTACTAGATAGATCCGAATCTAGATAAACTTGAGTCAATTAATTTAGGTCAGAGGGAGTAGTTGCTTTACAGAAAATACACTCCTCTCACTTGGAAAATTGATTTTTTCCTTTCCTCATGGTTGGAAACTCCGGGTGGCAACATTGTTACCATGCCATGATTCACACCCATTATACGCCCAAATATGGGACCATCACGGACGGTGGGAGTACAATTTACATCAAGGACCTAAAAATGAAAAAAAATTATATAAAGGTTCTTACATTTAGCACGAAGCCCCCCTAAAATTAAGCAATGGAAATAGTCGGGTGCGGCTCTTTCTCGAGAGAGCGGCTGATTGATCCATACTCTTCATACTACATTCTCTTCATTTGTTTTCGAAATATATGGCCAAATTTGGCGGCATGCAAATTCTTCGATATGGGATCATGAATCATCAGCATAAAGTATGATGTAGATATGTCCATGAACCTGGTCGTTCGGATTGAAATGCAAGAATGTTCATATTCATTGGCAACTGAGAAGCTTAAATACGTTTAAATTTTACCACTTGCTTTTAGGTACGAATTTTACACGTATGGACGGTGGAGGTACATTTACATCATGGACCTAAAAAAGGTAAAATTACATTGAGGTCCATACATTTAGCACGAAGCACCTAAAATTAAACAGGGAAAAGTCATGTTTTGCTCCTTCTCAAGAGAAAAGCTAATCGAGCCATACTCTTCATACTACTCCCTCTTTGATTGTTTTCCAAATATGGCCCAATTTGGCGGCATGCAAATTCTTGGAGATGGGATCATGAATCATCGATATAAAGTATGATGTAGATATGTCCATGACCTTGGTTGTTCGGCTTGAAATCCAAGATTGTTCATACTCATTCACAACTAAGCTTAAATACGTTTGAATTTTAGCTATTTTTTTTAAAATAATACATTTTTAAAATATTTTTCATGAATAATACACGAACTGAAAGATTTACAATTCTAGCGCGGTGTCGGCATTTGAAAAGCCGACCAGTCCTTATCAGCTTTTGAATAGCCGACTAGTCCATGTTTGTTTTTGAAAAGCTGACTAGTCCTTGTCTGCTTTTGAAAAGCTGACTAGTCCCCCTATTCTTCACATTTCCCTATAACATGTCGGTTTTTCAAAGTAGACAGGGACTAATTAGCTTTTTAAAAGCAGACAGGGACTAGTCGGCTATTCAAAAGCCAATAAGGACTGGTCGGCTATTCAATTGCCGACACCATACTAGAATTGCAAATCTTTCAATTCGTGTATTATTCGTGAAAATTATTTTAAAAACGTATTATTTTTAAAAAAAATAGCTGAATTTTACCACTTGCTTGTATCTTCGAATTTTACACGGACAGTGGGAGTACATTTTATAGCAAGGACCTAAAAAGGGTTAACATTACATCGAGGTCCATACTTTTAGCATGAAGCACCCTAAAATTAAGCAGGGAAAACAGTCATGTTTGGCTCCTTGAGAGAGAAGCTGATCGAGCCATACTCTTCAGACTACTTTCTCTTTGTTTGTTTTCAAAATATGGCCAAATTTGGCGGCATGGAAATTCTTGGATATGTGATCATCATCAGCATAAAGTATCATGTAGATATGGCCATGACCTTGGTCATTCGTCTTGAAATCCAAGAATGTTCATACTCATCGACAACTAATAATCTTAAATACGTTTAAAAAAGGTGAAATTACATCGAGGTCCATACATTTAGCACGAAGCATCCTAAAATTAAGCAAGAAAAACAGTCGGGTTTGGCTCCTTCTCGAGAGAGAGCAGGTGGTCGAGCCATAATCTTCATACTACTTCCTCTTCGTTTGTTTTCAAAATATGGCCGAATTTGGCGGCATGCAAATTCTTGGATATGGGATCATAAATCATCTATATAAAGTATGATGTAGATGGATATCGCCATGACCTTGGTCGTTCGGCTTCGAATCCCTGATTGTTCATACTCATTCACACAACTAAGCCAAAATACGTTTAAATTTTACCACTTGCTTTTATCTTCGAATTTTACATGGATGGTGGGAGTACATTTTATAGCAAGGACCTAAAAAGGGGTAAAATTACATCGAGGTCCATACTTTTAGCACAAAGCACTCTAAAACTAAGCAAGGAAAACAATCATGTTTTGCTACTTCTCGAGAGAGAAGCAAATCGAGCCATGCTCTTCATACTACTTCCTCTTCATTTGTTTTCAAAATATGGCCAAATTTGGTGGCACGAAAATTCTAGGATATGTGATCATCACCAGCATAAAGTATGATGTAGATATGGCCACGAACTTGGTCGTTCGTCTTGAAATCCAAGAATGTTCATACCCATTAACAACAAATAATCTTAAATACGTTTAAAAAAGGTAAAATTACAACGAGGTCCATACATTTAGCAAGAAGCACCCTAAAATTAAGCAAGGAAACAGTCATGTTTTTCTCCTTCTCGTGAGAGAAGTTGATCGAGCCATATTCTTCGTACTACTTCCTCTTTGTTTGTTTTCAAAACATGGCCAAATTTGGTGGCATGCAAATTCTTGGATATGGGATCACGAATCATCAACATAAAGTATGATGTAGATATGGCCATGACCTTGGTCGTTCGTCTTGAAACCCAAGAATGTTCATACTCATCGACAACTAATAATCTTAAATATGTTTAAAATTTTACCACTTGCTTTTAGGTTCGAATTTTACACAGACGGTGGGAGTATAATTTACATCCAGGACCCTAAAAGGTGGGAAATTACATCGAGATCCATACATTTAGCATGAACTACCCCAAAATTAAGCAAAGAAATAAAACAGTCGGGTTCGGCTCATTCTCGAGAGAGCACCTAATTGAGCCATACTCTTCATACCGCTACTTCCTATTCGTTTGTTTTCAAAATATATGGCCAAATTTGGTGGCATGCAAATTCTTGGATATGGGATCATCATCAACATAAAGTGTGATGTTGATATGGCCATGGCCTTGGTCGTTCAACTTGAAACTCTAAGAATGTTCATACTCATTAATAACTAATAATCTTAAATATGTTTAAATTTTACCACTTGCTTCTAGGTTCGAATTTTACACGGATGGTGGAAATACATTTTACATCAAGGACCTAAAAAAGGTAAAATTACATCGATGTCCATACATTTAGCATGAAGCACCCTAAAATTAAGCAAGGAAAATAGTTGGCTGGGAAGATTGAGAACTCATAAAACTTGGTAATCAATCGTAAGTGTATCAAGATCCACGCTTTGTCTGAAAACTAGGCTTGTTGTTGTGGTACTCTGGGCCATTTTTCTTCGTACTTGCTTACAGAAAAAATCTTGTCGCTTTTAGTTTCATTGTTCCTATAAGTTGGAACCTATGGTTGCCACCATTTATTACCTTGCCAACATGCACACATCTACCAAATATGGGAACATTACAATACAATACGATGTGCATATGGTTGTTACCTTTGTCATTCGCCTTGAAACCCAAGAGTGTTCATACACCGTGGGCCATATATACTGTGTAACTATTTTTTGTGATTTATGATGACTCACGGTTATTAATTATTTTTTAGTGCAAATAGTAGTGCACGCAAGAGGACGCCATGGAGAAGGCTTCATTTTTAGGGTTTTCATTATTTTTGTTCATAGCTAGTGAGGATCAAATTGTCAACATGCATATTCGTAGCGAGAAATTTAATCCTACAGAACTCTCGTTGGTTTTTAAGTATTGACCGCCTCGGTACCATAAAGACTCAAAGGATGTTTGTAACTTTTTAAGAACATTCTATCATGTTTACTTGTAGTTCAAATTTGAAAATGTTTTTTATTCTTAAATTTTGGAAACTCCTAGTACTAGTAGCATTATTGTTCACCATGCCAAGATGCACTCATCTACCAAATATGGGAACATTGCCATAAAGTATGTTGTACATATATATAAGGCCATTTAGCTTGTCTTTCGGCCTGAAGCCTAAGAATATGTTCATACATGGCAGGCCATATTTTCAATTACATTGTTTTTATATGCGAACTCTCTTGATAATAATCATTTTTCACAGCAAGTAGGACAAGTCAAAGGTCACCGTGCAATATTTTTTAATTGTTTTCAAATAAAAGACAAATTTTGTACTTGCAAATGCTTAGCAAGAAGTTGAATCCAACAAATTCATTAGTTTCCAATATATTGACAGTCTGGTTGTGGGTACCTTTAAAAGATACTTGTATAACTTTAAGAGCAATCTACTACTTACTCATAGTTCAAATTTTATCTAACATTGATAAATCATCTTAAATTAGTTTAATAATGTGAAGTTCGCTAGGAAACCTTGAGAACTCCAAAAAGTTTGTAATCGTAAGTGAAACATGTATAAACTTTGTCTGGAAACTAGGCTTATGGCATTCCGAGGCATATTCACCGTGCTTGCTCTCAGGAAATAAATCCCGGGAAAATAATAATCTGCTTAAAGTTTATGATAAATCGGGGTGTTTTTTGTGTTAGGTGTAATAAACAGACATATCTCATTAGTCCTACACTTTAAAAGGAACTCTTCGATGGGCATTTGGATATGTGAATGAAACATCAAATCTTATGTACAAACAAATTATGTTCAAAAACAAGTTTATTACAACCAAATAAAGCCTTCACAAATTCAATGTGCGACAAACTGTTATGTTGGTACCTTTGTGTAAACATTGACGTTTCATATGAAATAAGTCTCTTACATACCAGCTACATGCATCCAAAAAGTATTGTGGGTGATAAATATCGTTAGTATCCAGTTTTTAGCATCATTCAAATCTTTGTGTGTGAATGGGAGCAATGGCATTTGGGGACCACCTGTAAGTCTTGCTACCAATGGGGTTAAATCGGTCATTACAAGACTAACTGGCCAAATTTGTGCATATTACGCTAACAAAATTGTTAAAATGTGCAAAAATGATGTCCACCAAGTGCTTTGTGCAAAAGTGCGATGAAAAGATGGTGGATCGTGCATTTCCTCTATCTAAAAAAATGTTTTATACTACTTCCTCCGTCCCAAAATATAAGGCGTATAAGGATTGGTCAAAATTCAAAACTTACTAACTTTGACCAAATATTTAGAAAAAATATCTACATCTACAATATTGAATGGACATATTAAGAAAATATATTGTATGGTGATATAAGGATTGGTCAAAATTCAAAACTTACTAACTTTGACCAAATATTTAGAAAAAATATCTACATCTACAATATTGAATGGACATATTAAGAAAATATATTGTATGGTGAATCTATTAATATTAATTTAGTATTATAATTTATAATATTTTGGGATGGAGGGTAATACAAAGTATTGTACTGTACTTACTACTAGCAAAACAGGTACCAGATGGAAGTTTGGAACCTAAAGGGTACCCACTATTTTAGTCTGTTCAAAGAAATGAACTAGTTCGTCAAAAAGTGATGATATGTGAAATGTAGTTTTTTTGTAGTACGGTACTACTAAAAAGGATAGAGGGTTACCCACTACCATTATCTAACTCCTCCCCCACCATTCCCTCTCTCACTATCACATACCCGCACTCACCTCACAACTCTCAGTCCTTAACCCAGTCGTTGCCTCGATGAAACTAATGCCAAAACCTTTGTCTGTGGTTGAGCTGGGGTCCTCATCAAGCTCTGCTTTAGAGCTGCAGGTGGCTTGTTCAATTCTGACGGCCTTAGCGCCCTCTCTGAAGCGTCCTTCGCCTTTCGCATGTGTGCGGGTCGTGCCCAAGGTGAGGCGTCCGTCGCCCTTAGGATTTCGGTCGGTCGCGCCGAAACCCTCGTCGCCCACCGAGCGGTCATCCAAGCCTCCGGCGCCGCGTGCCTTGGGAATGAATGCTCGTGCAGCGGCGTACGCGTCCTTTTCGTCTGCAGGTTGGACTCTCATTCCCAATGTGCAAATTTCAGAGTGCACGCGGTGAAACCCCTATCGGTGGCCCCCCTTCATCAGCGATTGTCTGTGCTTCTTCGGTGTATGTGGTTGGTTCTTCGTCAGTGGCGCCTTGTTCATCTGCTCAACCCATCGACCCCTTTGCAAGTTCGCGCCCCCAACTGCAATGAGGTTAGATCTGGAGGATTGGGGCTTTAACCCAAATCCGACGTGAATCTAGTCAGATTTTTGCAACGTGTACTACAGGTCCTTTGTTGAACTGCTTAGTTGTATGTCATATTCTTGATAATTGTCTTTTGTGTTGTTCTTTATACTCCCTCCGTCTAGAAATAAGTGACTTGACTTTGCCTAGATTTGAATTTATCTATATTTGTCTTTTGTGCTGTTCTGCTTAGTTATGGAATATTCTTGATGATGATGATGCAGGGTTCTGTTTTGGTACTTAGATGATGTATTGTGTTGTTTAGGAATTTTCCATGACGCGTTGTGCTGTTTTGGTATTTTTTTGTATGATGCATTGTGTCATGTCTCCTCACTGTGTTGTTTCGTCCATTTTGATCTGCGTTCTGCTGTTTAGGATTAAATGATATGCCTTCTAGCTATTCAGATTATTTCAATGACCTATCAGTTTAGGTAATTTTGATTGTGCAGAAACTGTTTATTAAATTTAATTACATGATACCTTTTGCTGTTTTGGTATTTTTGATGATGCACTGCATATATGCTGTTTTGTCTATCTAGATAATGCATTGTGATGTTTGAGCCATTCATATTATGCATTGTGTTGTTTAATCAATCTAATTAAATGTTATGCCTTCTAGTAGCTGTTCAGATAATTTTGAGGACCCGTCAGGTTAGGTCATTCTGATAATGCATTGTGTTGTGTAGGCAATTTAATTTACCTGATACCTTGTGTTGTTTAGGTAATTTTGATGGTGCAGTGACTCATTGTGATCTTTAGTCAAGTTATACAATGCATTGTGGTGTTTTGGTAATTCCAAAGGACTGATGCAATGGTAATTTTCATGTAGGACGGCCTAGTTGTAATTCCGAACTTAGACTACATTCTTGACCGGACTGCTCCAGCTCCAGGTGGCTATGAAGATGCTCTCCCCATCATACCAAGGGAGTTGAAGCTACCGGGCAGGAGAGTGGAGGCCTTGGTAAGGGCAAGTGCTCTAGGTCGGTCGCTAGTTTTGCCAAACCGAGAAGACGCCCTAGGTCGATTGGACACCATGCCACGGCGCATCATCCTAGGCGCTTCTACATCCAGTTAGTCTAGCATGACTTGTATATGCTTATCATCCCGACTTACTTCAGGCCTTACTAGAAGGGATGACCCTACCCACAACTAGTGGTGGTCCAAGAATGCGAGGAATGCGAGTGGGTTATCCATGCCAACCGCAACAAAGACCAGATCGTCCTGGACAAAGAGTGGGCTACCTTTGTTGCTTTCTATGAGTTGAAGGAGGTGACTACCTTATGTACAAGGTCACCACAGATGGGTTCAAGATGAAAATCCACGACCGCATCACCTCCTGTCGGAAGGTGTTCGTCTATCGTGAGCACGCACATCTTGTTTAAGTGCCCATTTGGATTGAAGGATTTTCAAAGGAATTTTGGAGGAATTCGACCCATATGATTTTTTTTCATAAGGAAGCCCTTTGGATGAAAGGAATCATACCGCCAAAATTCATATAGATTGCATTTCTACACCCCAATCCCATAGGAAATTGAACATCCACTTTTTTCCACTCATTCGCATAGGATTGAGGCAATTTTCCTCTGCGTTTACTGTGTTTCATTGAAATGACTTTAAGCCAGTAGATATCCTCTATTTTGTACCACCGACCCTGTTATTATGTGTTTTAAAATTCTATGATCCAAAGAAAACTATTTCTTCTATTTTGCAATCCATTGTTTTGTACTTGTGAACGAGTTAAATTCCTGTTTTTTAAATCCTGTTATCCAAAGAAGCCCAAAGTTATCTTTAGGTTTGCCGTTCGATCTTTTGACGACCATTTGTGATGCTTATGCGTCAATCCCTAAGTATATTAAATGTGACTACTACTACTACTATTACTCCCTCCGATTCATTGCTAGATATATTCAATTCAGTGACGAGTAAATATGGATGGGAGGGAGTACTACTACTACGAGCAAGCACATCGTGAGCCGTTCTTAACGTGGCTAAGAAATGTATGTACTAGACTTATTTTTCTGAATCTACTAGAAATTTACTAGACGGGCTGGGAAAAACCAATCCTAAAGATGGGACCCACTTAGAACAGCATAAGACAGTTGATTGCACCACTATGTATCTAGCCAAATTTCTCCATAAACTTTGGGTGGGTCGTAAGAGCAAGCGCAGCGTATGAGAATTGCGGTGGCTAAGAGAATCTTTTTGTTTCTTAGCTCGAGTATAAACGGTGGAGTACATGTGTCTAACCAAAAAATTCTTAGGAACGTGTCTAGTACTAGTCCCAGCGTCTAAGGAATCAAAAGGTAGAAAAGGCCCACTGTCAGTATCCTATTATCCTGACGCTCGGTTGTTGAGTTGGCAAGCTTTATTGCTAGACACTGTCTAAACGGTGAGCGTGTGCATCGCATAGGAAATGGGGTGGTTAAGAAAACTTTTCATCTCTTACACCTATGTCTAAACGGTGGAGAAGATGGGTCTAAGGAAAATATTCTTGAACTTGTGTCTAGTACAAGACCCAGAGGCTAGTTGATTAAAATATTTGGCATAATACTTTGAGGCATTTTCATTGGCCAGAGCACTAGTAGTTTGGAGAGAAAAATTGAAAAAAGCTGCTACATGGGACCCACGCAAGAGACCTAAATGGTGGAGCAGTTTTAATTTTGCTAGACTCATGTCTAAGTTATTTTCTTAGCTCATGCCCAAGCCTTAGCACACTGCATAATATTTGCATCTAGTAAGCTCGATCCCTTGATGGACCAACGAGATTCCTCGTAGGCCGGTGACGAGACCTAGTAAATTTTTTTGAACAAGCGAGACCCAGTACTTGACGTTTTGCTTCCACTATTCACTCTCCTATCTCCTCCTACTAGTACTACCTCGCTCCGCCTTCGTAGAAACTATTTTCTTCCACTGCTCCTCCCTTTATTCTCTACGTATTCATCCAGCGATGTCACAAAATATCCTGTCTCGTCGAAAGAATAGCAAGATGGTGGTGGTTAGAGCCGTGGAGAAATCCTGCCGGCAGGGTGACCTGCAGGCTCGGACCGAGAAAGGAGGCCAGCAATGGGGCGAGGGCTCGTCTTTGCGCATGTATCCGAACAGCGGCTATCATGGGGACCAACAGTCCAGGTAGGTTTGTACTTCTGTTGATTCCTGGACTATCTGATCCTACTATTGAACCGTCTCTATACATCTTCTAGGACAGGCGACTCGAGCGTCGAATTTTCCACCACATGGGTCGATAGCACGACGGATATCTCTGACGCATACGCTGCCCTCATGCCCGCTCTCGGTCGAAGAAGAGAAATACTGTAGTCACTATACATGTATTGACAAGTTCTATTCTTCTCTGCATGCACTCCATGCTCTCTTACTGATGATGCATTTTCCATGCATGAAGTCAGGGCGAGAATCTCAGCCAAAGTAGATGAAATCTATAGCCATAACATCAACATTCTTCAGAAAAACTTCGATCTCAACCTAGAGTGTGATCGCCTCCCAGCCGATATGGCTTTTCAAATGAAGCTCGCACGATCTTACGAGCGTGACTCCTCCACTCTTCGTGCTAAGTGCGAAAATTTGAAGAAAGAAGTCATATTGCTCCGTAGCCAGCAGCTACCATTGCGGAGATCGTCCAGGTCACACCCCGCTAAGTAGGAAGAGAGAAGCCATCTCATGTTGGCCATCGAGGTCGCGACCATTGCGGAGGTCGTCGAGACCCTACCTCCGCAGGGCGACCACAGTGTTGCAATCACCGAATCTTGGAGTAGGAACTAGGAAGGGGGAGGACTTGCCCACCTGGCCCTCCTTTTTCTTTCTTTTGGGTGCATGGATCTTTTTTTCTCATCCATCTACGCATAATTATATTGCACTCTTTAGCGTTCGAATGCGCTCTGTGGAGCTTTTGTAACGATATACTTGTCGTATAGTAGTCACTGTTTAGTGTACATATTAAATTCGAATTTAGTCAAATATGTGACATCCTTTTTAATTAGGTTGGAGGGCATTTTCAGAAAAATTAGGTTGTAGGGAGAGTATGTCTGATAAATCAAAAATCATTAAATAGTCAATGAGTGATCTTTAAATTTGGTCATACTTTCTAGTTTGTTAGATGTGTAGGGATCCGGGATCCAGCATCTAGACAAGAAAATGCACCGTCAGCGTTGGGGACACCCAGCTATTGTTTGGACTCTGGAGTACTTTGGGTCACAAGCATAGCTACCCCTATAGTCTACCCACGGACAGCCAACGATTCCTTGCATAGCATTCACAGGGAAGGTATCCTCTTTGACCCATTGATTTCGGATTGGACAGTCAAGATTGCTAGACGCTGAATTCTGTCTCCCTGGATGATGTTTCTACTACTATGTAAAAATACACTTATGTGTGAGTTGCATTGATTAGCGAGGGTCATCAGCGTACGGGGGCCTCAACCGCACAAAAAAAGGTTTGCCACTCAATCAATTGTGCTCACATCTACCATTAAATGTGAGCATTTTACCAGCTCGACTACCTCTATGCACTAATCGTCCATCCATCTAATCACTCGCTGTATAATTTAAAGTGTTCAATTCTACATATCTGACAAATGATTCTTCAAACTGACAACCTAGAAAACTCCTCTAGAAAGAGAGAAAGAGAAATTACTTATGATGTTAATTGGGTGTGTAGTATTACCTCTGTATGTAAATACAATTTAGCGTAAGTACTTAATCACTAATGTAACTAATTTCATGCGTTAATTTATAGTAAAAATACTTCAGTACAAAAATGTAAAACTGAGACAGAAGAAAAGAAGTGGTTTCGTTTATGGAGTGTGGCGAATATCATTATTTATCATGACAAGATTGCAAATTTATAATATTGCCATACTCCCTCAATACGAAACTTAGATTTGTCTAGATTCACGAGTATATAGATCGAGTATATAGATCATATTCACGAGTATATAGACGTATTTTAGTGATACATAAGAATCTAGATAAATTCCAAGTCACTTATTTCCGAACTACTAGTAATAGTTTTATCACAAGTCTCCTAAGACAAGAGGTCAATTGTCTTTGTGAGTGTCCACAAGAATGTAGTACATTTATTGAATTAAAAATTTGCACCTAGCTGATGACCCACAAGTATAGGGGGTGTATCGCAGTATTTTCGAGGGAAGTGAAACCCAATTTATTGATTCGACACAAGGGGAGCCAAAGAATATTTATAACCTTAACAACTGAGTTGTCAATTCAGCTGCACCTAGAAACAATCTTGCTCACAGCAGTTTATCAGTAGCAACAGTTTTGTAGTAGTAATAGTGAAGTAGCAGCAGCAGTAAAGTAAAGGCAGTAGTAACAATAGCAGTAAACAGTAGGATTCGAGTGCGGTAGGCATAGAGATGGATGGAAGGGCGTTGCATGGACAAGACAATTCACATAGCAATCAGAACATAGGGCAATTGCAGATAAATAAGATAAAGCATCCAAGTACTAGATAACCCTAGGCATGTGTTCCATATATAGTCATACGTGCTCGCAATGAGAACTTGCAAAACATCTTTTGTCGTGCCAACCCGTTTGCAGCGGGGCCTCAAGGGAACTACTGGCAATTAAGGTGCTCCTTTTAATAGAGCACCGGAGCAAAGCATTAACACTCCGTGAACACATGTGATCCTCACATCAAAGCCATTCCCTATGGTTATCCCGATTTCTGTCACTTCGGGGCCATTGGTTCTGGACAACAACGTGTGTATACAACTTGCAGGTAAGACCATAAACAATACTATCATAATGAATCAATAACATGTTCAGATCTAAAATCATGGCACTCGGGCCCTAGTGACAAGCATTAAGCATAACAAGTTGCAACAAAGTCAAAAAGCACGAATAATAGATACTAGGCACCATGCCCTAATAATCCGATGCCATTACATGAATGATCTCATCCAATCCCTACCATCCCCATAGCCTACATCGGGGGATTACTCACTCATAGATGGGGGAAACATGGATGGTCGATGGAGAAGCTATGGTGATGATGATGGCGATGATCTCCTCCACTTCCCCGTCCCGGGAGGGTGCCAGAAAGGAGGTTCTGGTGCTGTTTTGTGGAATCTGGTGGTGGCGGTGGAGCGGAACTCCTTCTGGAAAAACGTCGAACCCCCCTAAGTTTTTAGGTCAGAAGGCATCTTATAGGCGAAGAGGGAGACCGAGGGGGTGCCGGAGGGGCCCACACCATGCCCTGACGTGGCCTGGGGGTACCCGCGCCTGGGGGGGTGTGGCCAGGCCCTGGCCCTCCTCCGTCTCGTATTCTGGCTCTGTTAGTCTTCCGGTAAAATAGGAACTTTGGCTTTTGTCTCGTCCAATTCCGAGAATTTTCATTTTCTGACTTTCCTGGAACCAAAAACAGCAGAAAACAGACAGCTGGCACTATGGCTCTTGTTAATAGGTTAGTCCAAGAAATCATATGAAAAGTACTCCAAAGTGTGAACAAAACACAAGAAAGTAGACAAAACCAAGCATGGAACATAAAAAATTATAGATACATTTGCAATGTATCAACATCCCCAAGCTTAACTCCTGCTCGTCCTCGAGTAGGTAAGTGATAAAAAGAAAGAATAATTTTTGAGGTGACATGCACCATCATAAACTTGATCAAAGTATTTGTAAAACATTGATAGCTAGGATCATAGTACTTCAATCATAACATGAAAGACCAAGTTCTAGCAATAAGACAAAGAAACTATGATGCAACATGAAAAGGCATAAACAAAAGATTCGTGAATAACAATGCTTTACAAGACGTTTGTTTGTTTCACATAAAGAAAACATAGCATAGTAGTATTCAGCTTATCCATCATAGAGTAGCAAATATAAATGGATAGGACACCTTCAAAGTTCATAAGAGTGAGTAGATATAAATAGTTTAAAACAAGCAATATAAAGGTATGCATCAATCAACAAGTCTTGGGACAATGCACACAGAACTAAGAATGGCCACTATGCTCTCAAAGTAGATGCATAAAGATAGAAGGTGGAGACTCAATATATAAGTGGAAGAAAGGCCTTCATAGAAGGAAGCAGAGATTCAAGTTTCATAAAGAGCTTCCAAAAATTATGTTACTTATAGCTTTCAGCTCTCATTGCCCCTATCATAAGCATCTTGAAGTCATTAAGGTTAAAGTGAACAAACTATGGAGTATATGCTTGACGAAGTATAAGTTAGAAATCTCATGTCCCTTGAATACGAGGGCCGCTCCTACTGCTACTCAAGTTTAGTCACCGGTAAGTTCTTGTCATTGTAAGTACATGTGTATCATAGAGAACCGCCAACGGGGTACCCCTTGCCCGATGATACGGAAGAATCCCCATATCAAAATGACAAGGCAAGCAGACAACGAGCATCTCAACAATCTTCTTATTTACCATGGGAATATGGTGCTTTTTTCTCTCTTTCCTTTTTCATAATCTCTTTTTTTTCTTTTTCTCTTTTTTCTCAATATAGGACTCTTTTTTATAAGAAGAATGCTTCATAGACAGCTCATTATGGTTACACTGCAGGTTTCCACCATGTCAGCATGGATTAGACTAGCGGCCCAGGCATTTCTCTAACACATATACATAACTCCATGGACCTAAAAGCTCCCCTTTCATTTCACACCGACGACATCCATATACAAAAGAGCATGATATCAACTCGGTACAAAGTACCAGTGCAATGTTGAAAGCGTTCCCCATGACATCATGGTTCTGCTAATCCCCAACAAATAAGTGCAAGCATATACAACATAGACGACACAATGGTTCAAGTTTATTAAGGGCAAGAAAAGTAAAGTGTGCCATCAAGTTCGTGAGAGCTTTAATCACTAGTTTTCTCATAACAAGTTTAATTTGGAAGGTAAACAAAAGCATGAATATACTTGGAATAGAATATGCTAGTAGGTAGGTATGGTGGACTCTTTGGAATAACTTGGTTTCGGGAGTTGGATCCATGAGTGGAACTCATACTTGGTTGTGGAGGCTTGCAAAAGACTAGGAGCGACAAACTAAGAGAGCAATAATGGCCATAATCATGCAGAGCGACAAAGCATCATTGATCAAAGCATAAAGTGATATTAAAAGTTGAAAGCCGAAGGATCATAAAGGCTTACGGTGACTTGGGATAGTCATAAAATGGTGTGAGCATGCGCCAAGTCAACCCAAATAAAGCATCACAGGAGAATACCACAATACTATGCTTTAATATGCTAAAACAACACATGATTCATCCAAGGCACATTAAACAATCTCAATTGTTTATAACAAGTCATGGTACAGCAAAGAATACTAAGCATAAAGCCAAAACAATATCAAGCATGGCATGACAGAGCATAGGCCATAGTCAAAAACAAGCCCTCTTTACCACTTAAGCATGAACTTTCCTACTCTTTTACAAACCAAACCAAACTATTTGAAAACAAATTTATGAAAGAGGGGGTCCAACCAATTTATTCAGAAAACTAAAAACCCAAACTAAAACAAAAAAGAAGACGCTCCAAGAACAACGCAATTGTGCATGAAACAATAAAAATGAAGCGTTTGGAAGAAACCTGAGATTTTTATTGATGAAGAAGGGGATGCCTTGGGCATCCCCAAGCTTTAACGCTTGTACCTCTTGGATGTTTCTTGGGGTGACATGCCTGTCATTCCCAAGCTTGAGCTTTAGTCCATCCTTCATCTCATTACTCGTTTCTTCCATACACCTGAAATTTTTCCTTCATACAAAACTTCACACAATCTTTATTAGCAACATTAGTGCACTCAAGATAATAGGTCTTTAGGTTCAGTTATAACACCAATAAAACTTCCATTAAAACACAAGGTACTTTAGCACTTCCCTCAAAAAGCTCAATTCCCCAAAAGAACTCAAAAAGGAACCAACAAGAAGCAAATGCAGAAAATGGCAGAAATCTGACAAAACAGAATAGTAGGTAAAGACGAATTTTTTCGAAGACCTTCTGTTTCTCAAATCAAAAAGTGTTGAACCAACGAGAGTTATATAACAACCTGGGGCAGAAGCAAAAAAATTCATGCCTCAAAACGACATTCAGAGATTTTACACGAATTTTTACGGCGAAGCACAGAAATCTGTTTCGGGACAGCAACTTTCCCAATCACTACTTCTCTCTCATTAGAGGTTACTCGTGGCACAAAAAGCAAATAAACAGGATAAGGAGCGGTTATTACAGAGGTAATAACTTCCAAGACTTATCTAAAACTTTTGGGTTATCTCCCAATAAGTACTTTTCTTTAACTCATTTAAGTTAGGCATAAGCAAAAACTAAAATGGATAAAATAGAAGTAAGCGGAGATAATCATGGTGAAAACATTGTTTTGTTCAATGAAATCCTTTTGTTAACAAGGTTGATCAGGTCTTGTTACCGAAACAATTTCATATGAGACAAAACTTTGTATTCCACTAATGATTATGTTACCTCAACCTTGATAGCAATGGTCCCAATCATAATAGTTTCAAATTTTTCTCTTGGTATGGGACAATATATTTCTCCAACTTGATTACCCTCAACATGTTCAATTGAAAATCAAAACCAGAAGTCCTATCAATCTTCTTGGGGAAATAGACGGTATGTTCCTTGTCATTAACATTGAAGGTCACCTTCCCTTGATTACAATTAATAACAGCTCCTGCAGTATTTAAGAAAAGGTCTCCCAAGAATAATAGAAATATTATCATCTTCGGGCATGATAGTTTGAGAGGATGCTCACATAAGAAATATGAGTTGAAGTAGAACAGAGCATCAAGAAGCAAATTCAAAACACATTTAAGTCTAACCCACTTCAAATAGAAATAAATTTGCAAGGAACAAAGTGACAGGCATAGGAAGATAAAACAAGAGTAACTTCAAAACTTTCAGCACACAGAGAGGTGTTTCAATACCATGAAAACTTATACAACCATATTTTCCTCTCTCATAATAATTTTCAGTAGCCTCATGAATAAACTCAACAATATAACTATCACATAAAGCATGCTTTTCATGTTCTACCAAAATATAGTTTTTATCAAGCTCAAAAATAGTAGGATTAAAACCTTCAAACCCACTTTTAACAATTCTATAACAAGATGACTGATCATTCAATATAGGACTATCATCTAGAGCTTTATCATAAACAATTTCTAAGCAAAACTCTTTAGTACCATGCATCTCAAAGTTAGGCACAAATAAAGGATTATCATAGATAACATGAGCATAACATTCATCCTCCTTTGGTAAGCATGGGGGACAATCAAATAATGTAAGGGATAAAGAGTTACTCTCATTAGAAGGTAGACATGGGTAGCTAATCCACTCTTCCTCCTTTTGTTCATCACTCTCCTCCTCTTTTTGATCTAATGAACTTCCAGGTTCATCAATTTGTTCTTCCATAAGATCCTGCAAGGCATTAGTCTCTTCCATTTGTGGAAAACATCTATTAATATATTCAAGAATATAGCCATTTTCTTCCTTGTAATTATCAAAGAAAAATTTAAGTATATCATCAACCTCATATTTATAATGTGAATCATCAATATTTTCAAGCAAACTAGCAAGTTCAAATGCACCCTTCCAAGCAATAAATTCTTCAATTTGTTCCACATCATAAAAGTCATAATTTCCTTTAACATAAGAAGACATGGTAACATTATCATTATACTCACATTGAAAAGGGAGGTGTTTATACCTCTTACAGCAGCAAGATTTATCAAAGCAATAAGTAACATTATAAGTAGAGCACACATTTCTAGCAATGGTATGCAATTTATCAATTTGTTCCCATAAGTGTTTCTCTTTTTTGACAAGCGGTGTTCCTTATAATAATATTTTTGATCTTCCGTGAACCCACCTTGCCAATAAGATTCAATTTCAAAGAAAACAACCATTGATAGCAAGCATGATAAAGCAAGAGAATAACAAACCAACGAAAATAACAAGTAGAGTAGGAACTAATTTTTTTGTATTTTTGATAAAGAAACAAGCAAACAAGGCGGAAATAAACTAAGCTTGAACAATAGTGATTCCAAGTGAACTTGATAAATAAAGCTATGCTCCCCGGCAACGGCGCCAGAAAATGGTCTTGATGACCCACAAGTATAGGGGGTGTATCACAATTTATAGATTCGACACAAGGGGAGCAAAGAATATTTATAAGCCTTAACAACTAAATTGTCAATTCAGCTGCACCTGGAAACAATCTTGCTCACAGCAGTTTATCAGTAGCAACAGTTTTGTAGTAGGAATAGTGAAGTAGCAGCAGCAGTAAAGTAAAGACAGTAGTAACAATAGCAGTAAACAGTAGGATTCGAGTGCGGTAGGCATAGGGATGGATGGACGGGCGTTGCATGGACAAGACAATTCACATAGCAATCATAACATAGGGCAATTACAGATAAATAAGATAAAGCATCCAAGTACTAGATAATCCTAGGCATGTGTTCCGTATATAGTCATATGTGCTCGCAATGAGAACTTGCACAACATCTTTTGTCCTGCCAGCCCGTTTGCAGCAGGGCCTCAAGGGAACTACTGGCAATTAAGGTGCTCCTTTTAATAGAGCACCGAAGCAAAGCATTAACACTCCATGAACACATGTGATCCTCACATCAAAGCCATTCCCTCCGGTTATCCCGATTTCTATCACTTCGGGGCCATTGGTTCTGGACAACAACATGTGTATACAACTTGTAGGTAAGACCATAAACAATACTATCATAATGAATCAATAACATGTTCAGATCTGAAATCATGGCACTCGGACCCTAGTGACAAGCATTAACCATAACAAGTTGCAACAAAGTCAAAAAGCACTAATAATAAATACTAGGTACCATGCCCTAATAATCCGATGCCATTACATGAACGATCTCATCCAGTCCCTACCATCCCCATAGCCTACAGCGGGGGATTACTCACTCATAGATGGGGGAAACATGGATGGTCCATGGAGAAGCAATGGTGATGATGATGGCGATGATCTCCTCCAATTCCCCGTCCCGGCAGGGTGCCAGAACGGAGTTTCTGGTGCTGTTTTGTGGAATCTAGTGGTGGCAGCGGAGCGGAACTCCTTCTAGAAAAACATCGAACCCCCCTATGTTTTTAGGTTAGAAGGCATCTTATAGGCGAAGAGGGAAATAGAGGGGGTGCCGGAGGGGCCCACACCATGCCCTGGCGCGGCCTGGGGGTACCCGCGCCTGGGGGGGTGTGGCCAGGCCCTGGCCCTCCTCCGTCTCGTATTCTGGCTCCGTGAGTCTTCCGGTAAAATAGGAACTTTTGCTTTTGTCCCGTCCAATTCCGAGAATATTCATTTTCTGACTTTCCTAGAACCAAAAACAGCAGAAAACAGGCAGCTGACATTATGACTCTTGTTAATAGGTTAGTCCAAGAAATCATATGAAAAGTACTCCAAAGTGTGGACAAAACACAAGAAAGTAGACAAAACCAAGCATGGAACATCAAAAATTATAGATACATTTGCAATGTTTCACTAGCCACCACAAATGAACCTAGCATCTCCCTCCTTGACACTTCTAATTACAAATTAGACGGTCACTAAGGTTTATACACATCAGGTCATTGCATATGGTTATTGAGTTGGAATTCATTTCTTCTGCTATATATATTCTTGGTGATAAAGACATTATTTTTTGTCATGTAATGGAAACATTTCCCCTGATGGTAAAAACATTGTTTCGTTTTATGGAATGCTCTGTAAAATGGTAAAAAATAATTCTTAACAATAAAAATATTTTTAGATACTAAAAAAAGGTCACAACTCTTTTTTGGTCGTTTCATGCATCATTGGAAATGATGGTAGTTTAATGTAGCATTTAGAAAGTAGGGAAAAAACGATGAAACTTATCGTTGTTCATGGAGAGGTATATGTACATTGTCTGCCTGGATGTTAAATGTGAACAATGCAACACCAAAATTGTGCATGTCGATAGTCATGCAAAACCATCCATAGTACTGCATCCATTAAAAAATACACGATATCTTGGTAAGCTAGAAACATGTTTGGGAGTACTTATAAAATACCCGAGAGATGTTTAGTTCTAATAAGTCAACCAAGTATTGCACCAAAGTTCGAAATTATGTAGGATATTATTATGCTTTAATAAGATAAGTTATTGGAGTGTACGCAATAAAATAGTCGTGTGAAGCATGCATTCACTCATGAACACCA
The DNA here is from genome assembly GCA_023614405.1 of Avena insularis. Taxonomy (NCBI): domain Eukaryota; kingdom Viridiplantae; phylum Streptophyta; class Magnoliopsida; order Poales; family Poaceae; genus Avena; species Avena insularis. The sequence continues at coordinate 139,980,862 of CM042684.1, forward strand.
TAAGTAAAAGTTTGAACTCGTGGAGAACCAAAATGACATCGCGCCAGCTAGCCTGATTAATGGTCTGCTACTATAGTAACCTACACATCAACCCCTATAGTCTACTCTGGGACACCCTTGCTCGCATAGGCGTCCGCGTCAGAGCCTTTGAAGGGAAGGTAACCCCTATGGCCCGTTGATTTGGGATGGACGGACAAGATTGCTAGACAGCCAAAATCACGTGGTCCCCACTTCCTCGTGCCCCTCCATTTCAAACACTGCGAAATTTCTGGCGCCCCTCCGTTTCAAATGATACCAAAATCACGTGGTCCCCACTCCCTCGCGCTCCTCCATTTCAAACACTGCAAAATTTCTCGCACCCGTAACGTTCCGCAGCACTTCTTCGCGGCTGGCTTTGTCCGCCGAAACTCGACACCATGCACTCCTCGGCCAACAGTATACTAGAGCTGCATCAGATGGGGTCTCATCTAAAGCATCATTGCCGCTTCACTGACGTCCACCGCACTCGACCTTGGTCACCGAGTCCTTCGTCGTCCACCGCACCTGATATCATTTTCCCACTTTCCCCTCCATGGCACCGAATCCGTCAACGACTGCCCAAGATCTGCATCAATGCCGGCGGCATCCTCCCCACCCGTACCTTACCTGAACCACCGTGCAGTGCACCGATTCAACCTCGTCCACCGCGGTCAAGACGGTATCGAGCGCCCAGATTTGCTTCCTCGACGCAAATAGCCGGCGCAACCGAAGCACCCTGGGTGACAAGGATGTCACTCGCGCTGGTACAGATGATGATTAGAAGCCTATCCGACCATGGTAACCAAATCACCAACCCTTTTTTTGTTTTGTCAGCAGTACAGCAGGTTCAAGCTTGTCGCAGTGAACTGCATTTATCTAATCGTTTTGTACACCCAGTCAAAGCGCACGCTTGTTCTTCATGCTAGATACTATAGAGTAGGTCACTAGACATGTTGGTTTGCATTGGCTGCTCTACAAATTTTGAAGTCATGCACATGTTCTTAGCCACAGTGTTGCAATCGCCGAATCTTGGAGTAGGAACTAGGAAGGGGGAGGACTTGCCTACGTGGCCCTCCTTTTTCTTTCTTTTGGGTACATGGATCGTTTTTTTCTCATCGTATTCGCATAATTATATTGCACTCTTTAGCGTTTGAATGCGCTCTGTGGAGATTTTATAACGATATACTTGTCGTATAGTAATCACTGTTTAGTATACATATACATTCAAATTTAGTCAAATATGTGACATCCTTTTTAATTAGGTTGGAGGACATTTTTAAAAAAATTAGGATGGAGGGAGTGTATGTTTGATAAATCAAAAATAATTAAATCGTCAATGAGTGATCTTTAAATTTGGTCATACTTTCTATTTTGTCAAATGTGTAGGGATTCGGATCCAGTGTCTAGAAAAGAAAATGCACCGTCAGCGTCAGGGACACACAACTATTGTCTAGACTCTAGAGTACTATGGGTCACAAGCACAACTACCCCTATAGTCTACCCACGGACACCCAACGATTCCTTGCATAGGCATTCCCGCCAGAGCCTTCGCTGGGAAGGTATCCGCTTTGACCCATTGATTTCGGTTTGGACGGACAGGATTGCTAGACGCTGAACTCTGTCTCCCTGAATGATGTTTATACAACTACTACGTAAAAATAAACTTATGTGTGAGCTGTGTTGATTAGCGAGGATCATCAGCGTACGGGGGCCTCGACCGCACAAAAAAATGTTTGTCACTCAATCAATTGTGCTCACATCTACCATTAAATGTGAGCATTTTACCAGCTCGACTGCCTCTATGCACTAATCGTCCATCCATCTAATCACTCAATGTATAATTTAAAGTGTTCAATTCTCCCTATATGACAAATGATTCTTCAAACTGACAACCTAGAAAAGTCCTCTAAAAGAGAGAAAGAGAAATTACTTATGATGTTAATTGGGTGTGTAGTATTTCCTTTGTATGTAAATACAAATTAGCGGAAGTACTTAAACACTAACTTGTCACTAATTTCGTGCATTATTTTATAGTAAAAAATACTTCCGTACGAAAATACAAAACTATGAAAGAAGAAAAGAAGTGGCTTCATTTATAGAGTGTAGCGAATATCATTATTTATCATGACAATATTGCAAATTTATAATATTGCCGTACTCTCTCAATACGAAACTTAGATTTGTCTAGATTCGCGAGTATATAGATCGAGTATATAGATCACATTCACGAGTATATAGACGTATTTTAGTGATACATATGAATCTCCAAGTCACTTATTTCTGAACTACTAATAATACTTTTATCACAAGTCTCCTAAGACAAGAGGTCAATTGTCTTTGTGAGTGTCCACAAGAATATAGTATATTTATTGAATTAAAAATGTGCACCTAGCCACCACAAATGAATTTAGCATGATCCCTCCTTGACACTTCTAATTACAAATTAGATGGTAACTAAGGTTTATACACATCAGGTCATTGCATATGGTTATTGTGTTGGAATTCATTTCTTGTGCTATATATTCTTGCTGATGAAGACATTATTTTGTCATATAATGGAAACATTTCCCCTGATGGTGAAAACATTGTTTAGTTTTATGAAATGCTCTGTAAAATAGTAAAAGATAATTATTAACAATGAAAGTATTTTTAGATACTAAAAAAAGGTCACAACTCTTTTTTGGTCAATTCATGCATCATTGGAAATGATGGTAGTTTAATATAACATTTAGAAACTAGGGAAAAAACAATGAAACTTACACGTAACATTGAATGTAGACTCCAATCGTTGTTCATGGAAAGGTATATGTACATTGTTTGCCTGGACGTCAAATATGAACAATACAAAACCAAAATTGTGCATTTCGACAGTCATACAAAACCATCCATAGTATTGCATCCATTAAAAAATACACGATATCTTGGTAATCTAGAAACATGTTTGAGAGTAGTTCTAAAATACCCGAGAGATGTTTAGTTCTAAGTCGACCAAGTATTGCACCAAAGTTCTAAATTATACAGAATATTATTATGATTTAATAAGGTAAGTTATTGGAGTGCACACAATAAAATAGTCATGCGAAGCACGTACAATTTAGCAGTAAATAAGTACAGTACCTTTTTTAAGCTGCATGTATTCACTCCTGAACACCATAAGTAAAAGTTTGAACTCGTGGAGCGCCAAAATGACATCGCACGATCTAGCCCGATTAATGGTCTGCTACTACAATAACCTACACATCTACCCCTATAGTCTACTCTGGGACACCCAGCGATTGCTTGCATAGGCGTCCGTGCCAGAGCCTTCGAAGGGAAGGTATCCCCTATGGCCCGTTGATTTGGGATGGACGGAGAAGATTGCTAGACGTCCAAAATCACGTGGTCCCCACTCCCTCACGCCCCTCCATTTCAAACACTGCGAAATTTTTGGCGCCCCTCCGTTTCAAACGATACCAAAATCACGTGGTCCCCACTCCCTCGCTCCCCTCCATTTCAAACACTGCGAATTTTCTGGCACCCCTCTGTTTCAAACACTACGAAATTTCTGGCACCCTTCCGCTTCAAACGATACCAAAATCACGTGGTCCCCACTCCCTCGCGCCTCTCCATTTCAAACACTACAAAATTTCTGGTGCTCCTCCGTTTCAAACGATACCGAAATCACGTGGTCCCCACTCCCTTGCGCCCCTCCATTTCAAATAATGTGAAATTTTTGGCGCCCCTCTGTTTCAAACGATACGAAAATCACGTGGTCCCCACTCCCTCGCGCCCCTCCATTTCAAACACTACGAAATTTCTGGCGCCCCTCTATTTCAAACACTGCGAAATTTCTAGCACCCTTCCGTTTCAAACGATACCAAAATCACGTGGTCCCCACTCCCTCGCGCCCCTCCATTTCAAACACTGCGAAATTTCTAGCGCCCCTCCATTTCAAACACTGTGGAATTTCTGGCTCCCCTCCGTTTCAAACGATACCAAAATCACGTGGTCGCTACTCCCTCGCGCCCCTCCATTTCAAACACTGCGAAATTTCTGGCACCCCTCTGTTTCAAAAGATACCAAAATCACGTGGTCCCCACTCCCTCGCACCACTCCATTTCAAACACTGCGGAATTTCTCGTGCCCGGAACCTCCCGCAGCACTTCTCCGCGTCTGGCTTTGCCTGCCGGAACTCGACATGGTGCACTCCTCAGCCAACAGTATACCGCAGCTGCATCAGCTGCAATCTCATCCAAAGTGTCATTCACGCGTCCGTCGTCATTGTCGTCCACCACACCCGACCTTGGTCACCGAGTCTGTCGTCATCCACCGCACATGATTTCCCTTTCCCACTTTCCCCTCCACAGCGCCGAATTCGTCAACGACTATGCAAGATCTGCATCAACGCCATCGGCATCCTCCCCACCTATACCTTACCTGAACCGCCGTGCAGTGCACCGATTCAACCTCGTCCACTGCGGTCAAGCCGGCATCGAGCGCCCAAGATCTTCTTCCCCGACGCAAACATCCGGCGCAACCGAAGCACCCTGGGTGACAAGGATGTCACACGTGCCAGTATGGATGATGATTAGAAGCCTATCCGACCATGGTAACCAAATCACCAACTCTTTTTTTGTTTTGTCAGTAGTACAGTAGGTTCAAGCCTATCGCAGTGAACTGTATTTTTCTAATCGTCCTGCACACCCAGTCAAAGCGCACGCCTGTTCTTCGTGATAAATACTATGGAATAGGTCACTAGACATGTTGGTTTGCATTCGCTTCTCTAAATTTTTTGAAGTCATGCACATGTTCTTAGCTGCTCCGAACAACAGTAACTACCTGCTATCGTGTAGTTCTTGCAAAATATAAAATCAGTGGAAAATATTAGTTTGGATTCCCTGCTTCATAGTTACTGAATCTATCTGGTTCGTCCTTAGATAAGTTTCTGTTATTGTTTCCTCCTTGGCATTGTTATGCTGTCCGGTAGTACCCGTTTAGACTCTTCATACTAATTCGATTATAATTTTGTTGTTGCCATCTAGTTCTTCAAAAGCTGCAACACTAACTATTTTCTTTTTCTTGCATAGAGCCCAGAATGTAACAATGAACATGATGGTTTGCATAGCCTCTTCTATAGGTTCACAAGCGACGCCATTATTTCCTTATCTAGTGCTGGTTCATCCTAATCAATGGCATAACTTTCCTCTACTATGTAGTTCACTCGTGGTTTGCATTCCTCCTCTAGAAGTTCTCTTATGATGTCATATTTCTATATGGTTGATTCTTAGCTATGACAGAAACTACATGACATTGTGTAGCTCACCATAAATTTTGAGTCACCGTACGTCTCTTGCATTCCAGGAAATACCACTGCTTCCATATATATTTGCTCATATGACCTTCCTAGTTTATATTTGCTGAAATTCTAAAAAACACTTTGTTTGATTGCTTATTTCATTGTTGGCACACTTGTCTAATGATTGTTTGTCTTGTTCTACAGGTTCACGTGCAACGCTACTATATCTTGCATCTCGTTCTAGTTCGTCCTAAGCAACGATATAACTATCCTCTACAATATATAGTTCATTCCTCGTTTTTATTCCTGCTATACAAGTTCTCCTATGATGCAATTATAATTTCTATTTGGTTCATTCTAAGCTATGAGTATTTTGTCCTGTTTGTTGTATTAACTTGTTATTACTTAGTTTTAGGCTGCAATTATTGCTATTCCCACCAAAGAGGGGGCTACAAGATCATGTCTTAAGGTGGTTTTCCAATGTAGCTGTCACACTCAAAAGGAGATACAGTTGATGGATTGAGAAAGCAAATTGAGGACAATGCAATCGACTTGATTTTCAACTGAAATGCTGAATTTTCTTTCCCGAGCATTGATATTATGTAATATTTTTAAAAAGTTTACAGATGATGTAATATCTAGATAACTCGCATAGGCCATGTAGGCATTTTTTTAGCTGGGCCATGTAGGAATTTAGTTGACCCCGTCCACGCATGGCGATAAGTGTATCATAAGAGTTTAGGTCTTTGTTATTTGCCCTTATTGTATTAGGCCTACCATGAACAGTAAAAGATGCTCGCTAATTGTACTCCTTTTATGATATTTTCCTGGGCTTCAGAAAGACCGAAACTGTAGGTGCCCGTGATGCCTACCGTCAGGTGGTAACTAGTAACAAGCTAGAACAGTAATAGGCCAAACAGTATCAGGCCAAAACAGTAACAGGCCAGAGCAGTAATAGGGCAAAGCAATAACAGGCTAGAACAGAGGCAACCCAACTCAGTAACGGGCCAGATTAGTGATAGACTAGAAAAGTGGCAGGCCAGAACAGTATAGGACCACAATAGTAACGGACCTGAACAGTAGATGGCCAGAATAGTAACGAGGTAGAACAGTAGCAGGCCAAAAATATTACCATACAGGAACAGTAACAGGCCAAACATATTGGCGGTAAAGCGATGCGGATCGGAAACGATTCTGGTCGGTGCCCGGGCCGGGGGAGGTTAGCGACGCGGCGGTAAAGGCCAGAATAGTATCGGACCTTCTCAAAAGTGAGCCATTCATAGTCGGCCTAGAATGAGCTGTGAGAATAGTGACGGGTTGACCGTGGGCCTTAACAGTATCGGGCCTACTTGACGCAGCCTGTTAACGGGACGCGCACTATTCGAACAATGTGGGCTTCTGTAGGTGAAATAGTAACGAGTCTGACATTTGCGGGCCACTGTTGGCCACATCTTTGGGCCCATTTCAAATAGTGTCGGACGAAACAGTAACGGGTCGTAGTCTTATTGTGTTCTCCTAATGGGCCTGGGCCTGACTTCTACCGTGGTTTCTATAGCCGTTAACGGCGGTAACTGGCGTTGTTTGCCATGTGGCATTTTGCATGACATCAACAGTCAACGCAGCTGGCGGACAAGTCTTTGACAGAACAAGTTTTCGTGGCTAAATGCTGCGATCCGCCACGGTCAGAAAAAAACATGGTAGATTCTTTTGTGATGGAGATTTTACCACGAAGGGCATCCGTTGTAGAAGACTTTTCAGCCACAAAAAACAGGCCTTCATGACATGGTTATACCCGACGGGTACATAACTTCAGCATACCTGGTCCAGCCCAAGGAAGGCCCACAGCAGACATATGCTAGCCCATGAAGATTTTCGGGTGGCCAAGGCCCATGACGCCTTCGGATCCTTGGAGAGCAAGACTAGAGTTTGAATACAACTTGTAACCTACTCGTATCGGTACCTGAGACCTAGCCTCCCCATATATAAAGGCTAGGAGGGTCCAACGAGGAGAAAAAACCTACAGACAGATCCATACTTTCGTACACGCCTCCACGCCAGATCGAATCTGCGCACCCTGTAACTTTCGGTTCCGCCGTAATAAAAGAGCAGACAAGTAGGAGTAGGGTTTTCCCTCCGGGGGCCTGAACCTGGGTAAATCTCGTGTCCCTTGGTTGCTTGTCTGTTAACCGTGCCACGATCTCCAGCATCCAAAAGGAGCACTCAATATGATACAGAAGGGACGTCCCACAAACAGGGTGCAGAAGAAAATCACCCGACAAATCAACATGGCCGTGACAACTCCGCCTGCAATCCCTGAGTACCTCAGCGGATCGGAGTCCTGCATCACATTCACCCGCGTGGATCACCCTTGCCAGATCCCTCGCCCAGGTCATGCTGCCCTGGTGCTGGAGGCGCAGATCGGAGGCTTCGAGATGAGTCGCGTCTTCATGGACGGCGGCAGCGGCATCAACCTAATATTCGCAAGCACTCTAGCAGCTTTGCGGATCCCGCAATGCAGCCTGGAACAATCAGACACGACGTTCCACGACATTGTCCCAGGGAAGGGCATCTTTCCCCTGGGCAAAATAGGGCTCGACGTCATCTTCGGGACACCGGACAACTTTCGGCAGGAGCGCCTAGAATTCGAAGTGGTGGACTGCGCCGTCGCAATACCACGCCATCCTGGGACGCGTAGCATTCGCAAGGTTCCTGGCCGTCCCACACTACGCATACCTACTACTCAAGATGCCAGGACCAAGGGGCGTCATCACAATCCATGGGAGCTTCACCCGATCGAACCAATGCGATAGGGATTTCAACAAAATCTCCCAGTCTTTCGGCATGCAAGACGAGCTTGTAAGGCTCCGCGAAGTGGCAGACAATGGGCTACCCCCAGTCACTAAGCAGAACACACCTGATATGTCTTTCGACTCCACCATCAACACCAAAAAAGTACAGGTCCATCCAACGGATGCCTCCAAGACGGCACTAATCGCCAACGACTTCAACACCGCATAGGAACGCGCGCTCGTCGAATTCCTCCGTGAACGCTGGGAAATCTTCGCCTGGTGTCCTGCGGACATGCCAGGAGTTCCCAGGGAATTCGCCGAGCACGCACTCAATGTCTTCCCAGACACCAAACCAGTCAAGCAGTCCATCCGAAGACGCCAGAGCCAGAGCGAAGCTACCGCAAGGAGATCAACAGATTACTCGCAGACTTCATCCGGAAATCAAGGAAAGCGAGTGGCTGGCAAACACAGTGATGGTCGAAGAAGGACACGGACATCCTGCGGATGTGCGTGGACTTCACGTCACCGAATGCACAATCGCCCTAAGGACCACTTCCCTCTCCCTCGGATCGACCGGATCATCGATTCACCGCGAGTTGTGAGAAACTCTCCTTCCTCGACGCCTACTCAGGCTATAATCCGATTCGACTCAAGGTCGAAGATCAAGAGAAAACGGCGTTCATCACACCGTTCGGAGTATACTGCTACAACACAATGCCTTTCGGGCTAAAGAACGCGGGTGCCACGTACCAGCGATGCATGCAGGCCTGCCTCAAGGACCAGATCGGTCGCAACGTCCAAGTCTATGTCGACGACATAGTCATCAAAACCAAGGAGGTGAGAACACTTATCGACGATCTCCGCGAGACGTTCGACAATCTTGATCGCTACAGGATCAAGCTCAATCCAGAAAAGTGCGCCTTCGGCGTGCCCTCAGGTCAGCTGCTCGGATACTTCATCTCTCAACTTGGGATCGAAGCGAACCCGAAGAAAATTAAAGCTATCATGACAATGGAGAAGCGGAAAAACCTCAAGGGCGTTCAGCAGCTCGCAGGGCGAGTAGCGGCACTAAGCAGGTTCATCAGCCGCATGGGCGAGAAGGCCCTACCATTTTACCAACTGCTGTGCAAAGCAGACAAGTTCGAGTGGACACCAGAAGCCAACGACGCATTCGAAAACCTCAAGCGGCTCCTCTCCACCTCGCCCGTTTTGGTCACGCCAAAAGAGCGCGAGCCCCTGTTCCTGTACATAGCAGCCACACACCAGGTGGTCGGCCACGGTACGTGGAACGACCCGAAGAAGGCAAGGCCCATGGGGTACAACGCCCAATTTACTACCTCAGCGAAGTTCTTACTCCAACAAAACAGCGGTACCCGCACTACCAGAAGCTGGCATACGGCGTGTTCATGACGGCTCGATGACTGAGCCACTACTTCCAGGAGCATCAGGTGATGGTCGTCAACGAGGCACCCCTAAACAGCATCCTGAACAATCCAGAGGCCACAGGACACGTGGCCCTGTGGGGCATCGAACTATCACCACTGGACATCATCTACGAGAAGCGACACGCAATCAAATCTCAAGTCCTTCCGGACTTTCTGGTGCCGGATGGAGCTGCAGCTGCACACCCAGACATGTCGCAGTCACTGGACAATGCATTTTGACGGCTCTAAACGAAGCAGGGCAGGAGTCATACCGACCTCCCGCAAGGTGACAAGATGAAATCGTCGCCGGATGAAATTGAGGCTCCAACAACGAGGCGAATCGCAGGCCCTCATCCATGGCATGCGGATGGCAAAATATGCGGCGCCGCGCTGGTCATCTGGTGACTCAACCTTGTCGTCCAGACGATGAATGAGTCACGCCACGCCGAAAACATGATCGCGTACCGCGCACTATACAACGCACTCGAAGGAGAATTCGACGGCTGCGAACTTCAGCACGTCGGAAGAGAAAGCAACGAGGAGGCCGATAAACTCGCCAACATCGGCTTCACTTGTGCAAAAGTACCACCAGGTGTGTTCCTCGAACAGATCTGCGTGCCATCCATCAAGCGGAAATTCCCCAAGGGATCACCCGAAGAACACTCGGGGCTACGCTACCGAAGGTCTAGAGGGAGCCGAAAAGTTGTATTCCGAAGTCGCCATGGTCAACCTGATGCAGGTCATGGCAGTCGAAGAAACCTGGACACGTCCATACCTCCAGTTCCTGCTAAACGGAAACTTACCAGACAACCCGACAGATGCCCAGCGCATATCTCATCGGTCAAAAGCCTTCACCATCATCAACGGCCAACTGTACAAACGCAGCATTACAGGCGTCCTACAACGGTGCGTCACCATCAGCGATGGCAAGACCATACTCCAAGATATCCACGAGGGCATCTGCGGACACCACGCAGGCAGCCGCTCTCTTGTCGCCAAAGCTCTACGAGCAGGATTCTATTATTTGACCATGAGCGACGCATAAAGGACATCGTCCGAAGATGCAACGGTGCCAACGGTTCGCCGACAAACCGCACGCACTGGTCCGAACTCGACCCATACCCATAGCTTGGCCTTTTGCTCAATGGGGCCTTGACATGATCGGCAAACCAAAATCCTCGAAGGAGGACACGTCTTCCTCTTGGTCGCAATCGAAAAATTCACCAAGTGGATCGAGGCCATGCCGATCACCAACCAAAAGGCAAAACCGCCGTCAAGTTCTTGAATCCATAGTCTCTGTGTTCGCGTATCGCAAGACATCATCACCGATAACGGATCAAACTTCATCTCCGAAGAATTCCAGGACTTCTGCGAAGGACTCGGGATCAATATCACGTACGCCTCAGTGGCGCACCCGCAAACAAACGGGCAAGTGGAAAAGGCCAACGGCCTAATCGGCCGCATCAAGAAAGCGCCTCATGAGCTCACTCGAGCACAAAGCGGCAACGGATTTAAAGAGCTACCGTATGTCCTGTGGAGCTTACGAACTAAACAGCTCCACCGGCTACACACCGTTCTTCATGGTACACGGGCTGAGGCTGTGCTACCGGCCAATCGTCACCAGGCCCCCAGTGCGTCGCTTACAGCGAAGCCAAATCCGGCCGCACTTTCGAAGATGCCGTCGACACACTCGGCGAAGCACGGGATATAGCAGCAGCTAGATCCGCGGTGTACCGACAAAGTCTCCGCAACTATCACACGCCGGGCTGCGCCTTTCGCCGTCGAAGGAGACCTCGTCTTGCGACTCAAGCAAAAGCGACCGAATAAACTCGAGTCGCCATGGGAAGGACCCTATGCCATCACCGAGGTCATCCCAGGTGGCGCCTATCGCCTCAAGCACGTGGAGTCTGGAGTCGCATACTCCAACCCATGGAACGTCTCGCACCTGCGACGATTCTACCCATAGCAATGGGCAATGTACCCCTTTTTACTTTCAATAAGGCTTACGGTCAAGGATACTCAGCCGAACCATGTACCTCCTCCATTACGCTACAAATAAAGCTAAGTGTCTCGCTCCCAACCTTCGGTTGACTATTTCTCTGCAACTTTGATTACATGCTACTAACGCACTAGGGGGCTCCCCCACCTCACGATTTCATCGATTGAGGACAAAACGTGTACACCTGAGTAGCTGACCACGTCAGGAAAACGAAAAGGGTACGTACTAAATCAAAGCACTACGTGCTCGGGGGCTCCCCCCCACCTCACGATTTTATCGACTGAGGACAACACGTGTACACCTGAGTAGCTGACCACGTCAGACTAACGAAAAGGGCACGTACTTAATCAAAGCACTGCGTGCTCGCTAACAAGCAAACCTTTACAACAAAGGGCACATACACGCCCAGCCGCAATATACAAATTTTACATCTATCTGTTTATTTTCAGGTTCTACCTATTCTGCAGAATAGCCTGAGCACGCTGCTCAAACAAATCTACGTCATTGACATCGCCTTACAGCGTAATGCGGACGATATTCCACTCGCCACCATCGGCGAGGAGGTGGCCCACCACAAAGAGCCAAATCTACATCAGGCGTGCACCCTCACAAGAGACAAGGCAGCCTTCACCCCTGCGACAAGCTGCTGCCGCAGCTCCTTGACATTGCGGCACTCGAAACTTCGCGGAAGGCCTGCAAGTCGTCGGCGCCATCCAACGGAAACATGACGTGCAACACCGAGGACAGCGATATGCACTGGCGAAGCACCCGCGAAACACGAAGACGCGATCCTGCCGTCGCGGAACCATGGCACGATCGCGATCCATCCAAAAGAAGCCGGCTTCCATGTCCGCTGAGTCAAACAATTGACTCGAACAGCAATCGCTCCTTTCTTCCTTCTGCGAGATTCGCACCTGCGACAACAGCCTGAGAACAAGAGTAAGGCCAACAGGCTCACCGAAGAACTAAGCTACGACCGAAGAAGGATCAACTTACCTGCAGCTGCTCGGACACCCAGCTTCGCCATCAAGTATTCCTCTCTGTGCACTACGGTCTGCTTTGGACTTCCAAACATCAACACGACCGTAGCCCAAGCAAATCCCTCTCCAAGCTGCGGGCCTGGCCCGCTAGAAAAGCGAGCGAGAATCAATCATCCAACGATGCTTTCGCAAGGGCCTTTGGATGAAGTACCAACTGGTCAACACCGTCAAAGAAGAAGAAAAAGCAAGAAAAGAAGGCACATAGACACAGCCAAAGATAAAGCCCAACTCGAGGAATTCATTAAATAAGGCCCAAGCGTTAGCAGGCTCAGAATGGTGCTACAAAAGATATTTACAGCAAAAGTAAACTACATACCCTACATCTCCTATGCCTAAGGCGTAGGACACCGAAATCGCCTCGAGCTGCCTAGCTTTGGCCTCGCCTGCTGCCGGGGCGACTTCGCGGTAACAAGTCAATGAGCTTGGGCCCATATCGTTTGCAGCAGCGGAGTAAGCAGCGAAGGCTACCTCGGATCCATCTCAGAGTCGCTGCATCCGAGAAGTAATCTGGGTAGATCCAGCTCCGCCCACCCGCCATGGCCATCGCCACCAACAGACGGCCGATGCCCTTCGCTACGCTTATGCAGCTGCGCAGGCCGGTGAGCCCTGCAGCACCCACATCTTCAAGGGTTGCGCCGCCGGGAAGAGCTCCTGGTAGAAGCGACCAAGGACCTCCTTTGCCTTGGCAAGGAGTTGGCGGTCTTTGCAGCGGTCTTCGACCGCCACAGTGGCATCATCCAGAGCACTCCCGTGCTCCAGAGCACCACGGTCAAACTCGATGCCCGCGGCATCTGAGACAAAACAGAAGAACACATGAAGAATAGCAACATAGAAGAGGACCCGAAGAAAAAGAAGCAAGTGCAAAAACTAGCACTCACCCGAAATAGCCTTGGCAGCAGCCATGAGCTTCTCCGCCACCCCTTTTCACGAGCAGCCGCAACGGTGGCCAGCTGCTCCTCACGATCTGCGGCTTCCTGCTGCAGACGCTCTTTCGCTTTGGTTGCCTTCGTCAGCTCTAGCTCAAGGCGCTCTTTCGCCTTAGCAGCAGTTTTGGCCTTCTGCTCCAGTTGGGCAAGACTCTTCTTCAGAGCATCGACCTCACGAAGAGAGTCGTTATGCTCCTCTGCATTTACAACAAGCAAGTGTCAACAAACAGGACCAAGATATAGCAAGATAAGTACTACAAGGGAGACGAATACTTTGCAGCTGCCGCAGTTTTGCCTCCAGGTTTAGGTGCTCCTCCACCAGCCGCTTTGCCTCTTGGACAAAAGGCTGTAGAAAAAGGCAACATCAGTAAGCACAGGACTCGGGGGCTACGCCCAACACAAAGAAGCAAACACAACATCAGCATCCGAAGACGCTCGGGGGCTCCCCCCGTGACGTGAAGCAGAAAAACTTACGTGCTCCGAAGGCGAACCCGCAGGCCCGCCTGTGAAATTCTGAGGCGCAACCACCAGCCTCTCCTGCACAGGAGGATGCGGAGCGGCGCCACCCGAAGTCACCACCATCTGAGGAGGAGGCGACGCAATGTTCGACTCCCCCATCATCTCGCGCGCTCCATCACTAGAGCCGTCGGAGGATTGCCTACATACGAACCAATCAACGCAGGCGCAAATATAACAAGTGAACAAAAGACAACAGTGGCAACAAGCACACTTACGAGCCCAACGCGCTCATGTCAAAGATAGGAGAAGCCCTCCGGGCCCTCTTCTCCTCCTTCTTCTCCTCCTTCTTCTCTTCCTTCTTCCGCTTTGCTGGCGGGTGCAGAGCAACAGCTCGCATAGGAACGGCAGGAATAGGAGAAGACGAACCCCCCTGAACATCATCATGACGCTCAAGACCCATAGGATTCCTGGGAGTCGGAGGAGTTGAAGCATCCAAAGACTCGCTCGAGCTCAGGGATCGTTCGAGCGAATGGTCCTCACCCGACTCGTCGGCATCCTCTGCCGGAGATCGCGCCGAAGGAAGCTCGGACACGGAATCCACCACTTCATTATCCGGGGCATTCGGATACCTTTCGGGCAATGGTGGCGCCATGCCTGGCACTTTGAAGCTCTACAAGATGAGAAGAAACTTTGTTAGCAAACAAAAGGACACAAGTACACAACTGACAAAACATAAGGGAAGCACTACGTGCGCAAATCTACACCTTTGGCACGGCCAACGTCGACGAAAAGGGCGGAGTCAACGACTTCCCCGGGATTTCCTCGTCGGCCTTGAACTTCAACAGCACGCGAAGAGCCCTGTCAAGTTCCACCTCGGAGATTTTCTCACTCGAAATCCTCGTCGGATCACGGCGCCCAGAGTAAAGAAACATCGGATGCGCCCTCGCCTGGAGCGGCTGCACCCGACGCTCAAGAAACACTCGGATGATGTCGACACCGTTCACCTCCTTCTCAGGAATCAATTGGAGCTCCTCCACCCGGCAATTACAAGGCCTCTATCTCCGCCACCTCACCGCCTAAGATCTGATTTTTCAGGACCTCTTCTTCACAATTAAGCGGGAGGGTCAAAGGCACAAGACCAAAATCTTGCCCAGACGGAGTCACGGATGTAAAACCATTTCCTCCGCCCGATCGACAGATTTGGACATGGAGAAGGAAAAGAATTGGACATCGGGACTAAGAGATGATGAAACCCCAATGGGATACACACCATCCGAACAGGCGCCTCCTCACGGAATACAGCTTCCGGAAGAGGCCAAAGTGCGGCTCAATACCAAGCCAACACTCGCAAAGCGTGATAAAACACGCAATGTGGAGAAGAGAGTTGGGAGACAGATGATGGAGTTGAACCCCATAGAAGAAGAGCAGTCCACGAAGGAAGTCATGGACTGGATACGAAAACCCACGCAAAACAAAGGCGACGAACATAACCCGGTACCCAGATGGGGGACAGGGGATTACCTCATTGCCGGGGAGTCTCACGGCCATCGCGTCCTGAGGGATCAGGCTCCGCTCCCGCAGCTTGCGAAGATCGCTCTCCCGCGTCTCTGATCGCCGCCAGCCACCATCGGTGACACGAGCAGCGGCGGCGCCCTTCTTGCCTCCGGCAGCGCTGGTCCCAACTGCAGATGAGGATTTCTTCTTCCCCATGGCGCTACGGCGGTGGTGGCGTTGCCAACGACGAAGACAAAGGAAATGCGAAAGGAACTCTCAGCACGCAGCAAGAATCGCTCGAGCGCAAGGAGGCAGTAAAACGCAAGAACTGGTGCGATGAAAACAAACCACGATTTTCACCACGGATTATAACAGCAAAGATGACGCACACTAGACGTCCATCGAGAAGACCTAACGCCAACGGCAGATCTGGCCATACACGTGTCAGCACCAAAACGAACCGTCGTTCCCACGACGTCCACTACGCGCGGAAATCGAGGAAACGCCGTAATCATCTCCACGCCGCGCGTGACCGGTCAATTCAAAGTCAGGAAGTGGGACCCACGCTTCGTCCAGTCAAGTCATCTCTGGCGCAGCAGACGCTTGAGGTCATCGATCGTCAGCACTGACGTCATCAAAAGCTATACTAGCACCAACTATGGCTACAAAACCAAGAGTACTCACTCGAATCTACGATTCGACTAAATACTCGGGGGCTACTCCTATCAGGAGCGCTGGTCGCGCACCCGATGTACTTCCAGGTCAGCGGTACGCCCACAAGATTTTTCTACTACTGTTGCATGATACAAGACTCGAGTCTCTGCCCGAGTCTACGACTCCACGAACACTCGGGCTACTCCAAACTGGAGCGATGGCCGTTCACACACAAGAGCTTTGAGTCCTACGTCGAGTCCACGACTCCACTACGGACTCGGGGACTACTCCCATAGGTAGGAAGGATTTCAGCATCCGAAAATTTTCGAGTCCTACGGACTAAAAAACTGAGCAATTCTTGCACAAAAAGTCTCCGCTCGAGTCTACGACTCGAACAGACACTCGGGGGCTACTCCCATAGGGAGCGCTGGTCGTGCACCGTATGAAATCTTCGACTGCGATCTTCCGGATCCGCATGGAAAAACTTTTCGGCAAACTCTGCCCCGATTGATGCTAAGTGAGTAACATCCTCCTTGGCCACCCGAAACACCTCCGCGGTGATAAACATTCGGATGCTGCGTCTGCGACGCAAAGATAAGACCTACAGATATCATCTGATGGCCTGGCAACGACTTTTGAGCGCTCTGCTAGTATGAATCCGTACCAGCAGGTACGATGAAAAATCCCGACGGACGCGTTGGGTACATCATTTAAAATCACTGGAATTCCACTCCTGTAAGTCCTCCGCGGCCTGAGTCGAATTACGCCAGCATATGTTCCGGGTTCGAGTCGAGGGACTTGCACCTGAAGAAGATCGTGTTGTTTTGTCCTAAGACGATTAACTGACCCTGATCCGTCGGTGAGTCAGTGCACGCATCAACAATCCCTACACATTCTCTTGAAAGAGTTACACCGAAGGATTGAAGAGTCCTCGGCCGAATCTACGATTCGATGAACACTCGAGAACTCTTGACATGGTTATACCCACGGTACATAACTTCAGCATACCTGGTCCAGCCCAAGGAAGGCCCACAGCAGACATACGCTGGCCCATGAAGATTTTCGGGTGGCCAAGGCCCATGACGCCTTCGGATCCTTGGAGAGCAAGACTAGAGTTTGAATACAACTTGTAACCTACTCGTATCGGTACCTGAGACCTAGCCTCCCCATATATAAAGGCTAGGAGGGTCCAACGAGGAGAAAAACCTCTGCAGATCCATACTTTCGCACGCCTCCACGCCAGATCGAATCATACCACTGTAACTTTCGGTTCCGCCGTAATAAAAGAGCAGACAAGCAGGAGTAGGGTTTTCCCTCCGGGGGCCTGAACCTAGGTAAATCTCGTGTCCCCTGGTTGCTTGTCTGCTAACCGTGCCACGATCTCCAGCATCCTCATCTTCTCCAAAACCCAAGTCCATAACAATGGGCATTGACGAGATTAAACCTCGTCACTTCAACCAAGAAAATCGTCCGTTGTAAAAGCTAACTTTTCTTGTAGTGGCGCTTTTCTGAAACAACCCCTTTGATGTCCAATAATTTAGTCGAAGTTCCAAATCCACTGAAAACACGTCAACGGACCTTTACTGTGTCACCCTATGGTTTGTGAATAACATGGACATGATCGAGACACCTCTCCAACCAATAAGCATTAGTGGGATCTGGAAATCTAAGATGACTCCCACTTACTCAACGATGAATCTAGTGATCGTGTGAACCTTTTTTGTAGTAACCAATTCCTTTTGTCTCGTGATATTTTACTTGTCCGAAATCCGATCATTCGGTATTATCCATATCTAGTTCGATCTCATTGATAATAAGTACTCTTTTACTCGTTCCATGATATAACATCATTGTGATCAAATCACTTGCTTGCAAGCTGTTATCAATGTGATATCACCAAGAGGGCCGAGAGTATATATCTCCGCCATCTTGATGAACAAATCCCAATCTTGATCGACGAGGCTCAACTAACACTTTCTAAGTACCCAACGACATATTTATAATCACCCTGTTGTAGTGTGATGTTTGATGAAATCAAAGTACTCTTTCGGTGTTAGTGATTGACGTGATATCATGGTCTAAGAATTAGTGTTACTTCGAGTGAGATTTATATGGAAATATAAACTCTAATAACATGATCATATTGTTATACCTACTGTGGATGACTGTTCATCACATCATTCCGCAATGATATGACCTTGTTACTAACAACATCTAATGTTCATGATCAGAAAACCTTGATCATATGTTAATCAACAAGTTAGTGTAATGATAGGCATCATTAGGAACCTTTTATTTTTTTATTAAACACACGTGTATTAAAGTTTTCGATTAACACAATTATAGCATGATAAATAAACATTTATACATAAACATGGAATAATGTAATAACCACTTTATTATTGCCTCTCGGGCATATTCCCTTCAGGACGTGGAGATTCGTGATCATGCTCTCACTTATACCGATGTCTTGTTGTTGTTTCTTGAGATCAATGTTCACTACCTAGAGCTTGAGGATAGTGTCAGGATATCTAATTGAGTGGATCGTGTGTTGGATATAGTTCCACCATGGAGGTTTAGTGGCTTTAATCTAGGGAATTGCGGGCATCATCATCATCTACACTAGGAAAATTAGACTCTTCCATCAAGGAGGAAACCATGCATCAACTTTCCGAAATTGCACCAGTATCAAGCTGGGAATCCACTTGTGTCTTTTTGTTAGCTTGTCGTTATTCTCATATGGAGAGTGTGAGCATTGAATTCTTTTACATTATCTGGCTTCTTCAAGTTCACACTGAGTTATAAATGTGGTGTGAATTCTTTCTAGGTGTAGAAGTGATAGAGATTTGATCACCTTACGTGTTGTTCACTATGAGACATTTGCTGGTGTTCTAGAGTATACGAAGTGTAAGGATTTCTTTCCACTAGACATTTCGGCAAACACAATTTAGTACAAACATTGAGATCATTGTGTGCACTTGTCAGTTTTTGCCATATCAGTACAGATTACTGCATCTTGGAAAAGGGACGCAAGTGATGCCGCTTATTTCTTGCAAATTGTACATTGCATAATTTGGAGCTACATCGTGTTGAGACTGCGAAAGGGCCAAGCCATTGCTTCCGGACAAGCAATATTTTTTCGGGGTGGTAGTGTAAAACCTACACCTGCTGACAAACTAGGCTACAAGTTATTGGGTTATGGGTCATACGGGTTTGAGAAAACGGTCGAGACTTTCAGTACAAAAGGTGAAGGACGGGCAATAGAGAAGAGGATCGAACAAAAAATGAACTGAACTAGTCTTCTCCTCTCGCATTCTTCTTCTTTCTCTGAGCTGTATCCTCATATTCTTCAGGTCCAGTGGCTACC
Organism: Avena insularis; assembly: GCA_023614405.1. Taxonomy (NCBI): domain Eukaryota; kingdom Viridiplantae; phylum Streptophyta; class Magnoliopsida; order Poales; family Poaceae; genus Avena; species Avena insularis. Next base: position 140,000,307 of record CM042684.1, read on the forward strand.
ACAAACACCATTTGTATCGACCTTAGTCCTCGATCTTCACCGGCAGCAATGGGCTATGACAAACTTGACAATGGGCTATGACAAACTCATTCGTCATCAGTGTCTCTTGCACTTCCTTCTTATTTGCATCCTAATGAAGTTCACATTCAGGAGGACCTTCATTGCTAACATACAAGAGTAGCTATTCCCTCGCCCCTACCTCCTAGTTTGCATGTGCAGATGTTAACAACCTGTTTTAACTAAATTTTGTCCCCGTGAAATAACTATGTACTCCCTCCGTCCCAAAATGTAAGGCGTCTAAACTTTAGTCAAAAGTCAACACATTCTAAGTTTGACCAAATTTACATGTAAAAATATAAACATCCACAATATCAAATCAATATCAATAGATTCACCATAAAATAGAGCTTCCCAATATGTCTATTTAATATTGTAGATATTCGTATTTTTTTATATAAACTTGGTCCAACTTAAAAGATGTTGACTTTTGACTAAAGCTTAGACGCCTTACATTTTGGGACGGAGGGAGTATCTTTTTAAGTGTTGCGTTGAATTTACCACGTAGGATCAGCCATCTGTTGTGTGAGACAAATATGTTTTTCGCTTGTTGTAATTTCACTTCACTACATGTGAGGTTTTAGAGTTCGTAGAGGAGTTATGTAATTGTCCTTTTAATAGAAACACAACTTCAGAAATCATATGTCTAGTATTACTCCTCTAATTCAACTGAAACTCTTCTGTCAAGTTTTTGTTCTTCATCGACAGCCCCAGTAATGACATTTAGAAATCTACATACTCCATCTGTACATAATTGCTTGTCACAGATTAGTCTAGATACGCAGACATGTTTTAGTGTACATATAGATGTGCATCTAGAAAAATTCAATTAATTATGCATTTACCACCTTACATACGACACTCCCATAGTGCATTGGCGTACGCAGGGGCGGGCCTGGTAGATCGTGGCCCACCCAGAATTTTGAGAAAAAATTGATATACCCCTAATCTTGGTAGCCTAGTTTGGTCCAATTCTGCTTTTCCTGGCAACATATGGGGAATACCTAGCTCCGGTGGCTGCCCCCTCTGTCCGACTGGCCACCTCCCCCAGCCGCCAAGATCGCTCACGGTATCGGCGCCTCTCCGTCTCGCCGCCTCCAAGACTTTCCCTGCATCCGCTCCAAGGGCTCCAGCCCCTGAACTACGCAGCTCCACTCCGCTTTGCTAGCCACCGAGCAAGCAGCCAAATCTCTCCCGTCTTTGAGTCGATGAGGAGTGGCTGAGCATCAGGTAGCAGCAATTTAGCAGGTACGATGTTTTTTAATTTCAATGGTGTCCTCTACCGGTTGCCCCATTATTTGTGTTATTAATGTCAAAAGCATCTTGTTTATGATTTAATCTACTTTTACTTAAATTAAATTTCTCTTACCCATTGTGACGAGGTTAGTGTTAAAAGAGTATGTTCTATAATGAATCCAGTGAAGAATAAATTGAAGAATAGCATGGTTGATGATCTATGAAACCATTTCTTAGTGACATATTTATTGAGCACGATATGTTTCTTGAAGGTAATTGAATATGGCATGTGGGAACTTTCATGACAACACAAGAACGTAGAGTTATAAAATAACTATGTTGATGTAAGACTATTTATGTTATATTTTGTCATGTAAAATCTCCTGATCTTTTGGACTATTTATATTGGACTCGTGCACATTTTAAACATATGTAATTGAACTACAATGGTGTGTGCAATATCATGAATCAGTTATCTACTTATATTATCCATTTGGTAAACTTTTAGTGCACAAGCCAGTGCAATATTTTCGAACCGTGCCCACCCCCTAATTTTTTCCTACGTCTGCCACCTCGAGCATGGAGTTTCCTCCCCTCGAGCATCCCTCGAATCACAGTCGCTTCCTCACTGCTTCCGTACTTCCTCCCTTCGAATGAAAGCTCATGGGTCGTCACCGTCGCATCCACTTCCCTCTTATTGGAATCTAGATGAAATTGACATTCAGGATCATCTTCAGTGCTAACATCGAAGAGTATTTCAGCTTACTAGCTAACTCCCCAACCACCATCGATGAATCTATAATCAATAATGCCAGTCCGTCCTCCTTTGTTGTTGTCCCATGTGAGGAAATAGACATATCATACAGTAAAACGTCTTTCGGCAAACGACTGGTAAGAGCAGTCACCACCTTTAGATTGTTACAACCTTTTCCCGTTCTTTTAAGCTTAACATAAATACTTGCCTCCACATCACACGTCAAACTCACAAAATGGATGTCCACTGAGCCAACCGAGCCATATATTCGTACATCACGCACCTCATGGTAATCTTTATCTAGATGGACGAACTCAAAGCAACCATCCATGAGTTTAACATCGCCTCCAGGGCAATCCCTATCATTATATTTAACCTTGCCTATATTCAATTAATACATCATATTGTGTAGATATCCCCCGATCAAGGTTTATGAATGGTATATTAGTGTTGAATCCTGCTTCAACAAAGAAAAGTGAACTTGACAATAAAATGTGTAAATACTGAAAGACAACACGATACTAAAATAACTGTTGTAGAAGGAGCCTAGGAGTCTTGTTTCAAAAGGGAGCCTAGGGGCTATACAGTTCAAAGTTTAAAAAGTACCTTATGAATAAAAGTTTAAAGTTTAGACAGTTTAAACAGTTCCTTATAAACAATTGGAGATATAGAGCAGTGTGCATTGTAGGCGTTTGGTATATTGTAAACTAACATTTGTCTCAATTTTTTTGATTTAAATTATGTAACACCCCAGCCACTCACAGAGTCACGGGCATAGTGTAGATCTGCACTCAAATCCTAGAGAACACATTTAACTTTTCTCACTCACGCGTAGGCATGTGAACCTCAACCCCTAGTCAAATGCCAGTTTGCACGAAAACCACCTGGTTCAACCGGTTTATTCTGGTCAGCCGGGGGGTGTTGGGGGGGGGGGGGGGGGGGGGGGCATCATTGAGTCTAAGAAACAACCGATTCTGGTTTTTTCCGGTCAGACCAGCAATCAGGTCCGGTTCTTTTCTCACGGGCTAGCCGTAGTTACTCCCAGATACTTTCTAGGTTTTAAACTGACCAACTACCAGAAGTCTTTCTAGTGCACTTTGTGCTCACTCGTGCGCAGTCTAAGCAATTTTTTAGGAGGTTAGACATCCCACATTGGTCCCAACCAAGCACACTTAACTAAGATGATCTTAGGAGATGGCTCCTCCAAAAAAAATCATTCTATTAGTACGAGTTATCATCGATCAATCCTTTTAAGCTATGGGTTAGGATGTCATATACACACTCCATTAGAAGATCGACGAGATGTCGGTCAACTCAACCGCCAAGAATGTCCCCTCTTGGTACAATCTCATGCGTCCACTACCGACACATGTTTCAGTTAACTCAACCACCAATATTGTTCCCTCTAGACACAAACTCACGTGTCCAGTACCGACACATGTCTCGATCAACTCAACCATCAAAACGTTCCTCTTAGCACAAGTCTATACCTCCACTACCGGAACATGTCCCACAGGTCTGCGGCCTTGACCAGCATAAACAGATCTTATACCAATTGTAACAACTAGTCACTTCTGAGCCGACGATAGTCATTCATGCTTTCTAGACTATAGACATGCCCCACATACCAACCACAAGTATTTCTAGTGCACTTTGTCCTCATTCCCACCATAAGGTCACTCGTCCCAGGTCACCAATCCCAAATTGCTCCCAACCAAGCATGTTTAACTCAGATATTCTTACGATATGAGCTTGCCACGTTTAACTCAACTCAGATATTCTTAGGAGCTGAGCTCCCTGAAAAGAAAATGCATCTTGTTATTAGTTCATGTAGTTTATAATCCTTTTAATCCTTGGGGCATGATAAGTAAATCTGACGGAGTCATGTGCGGATCTCTAGAAACCTACAAAGTACATGACCCTTGGTAGTAAACCTGGTCACAGGAAACCGGCCGGACAACCCAGCCTTGGCCGGTCCATGCCATCAGGCTGGGATCAGGCATATTCGTTCAGCTCGGAATTCAAAGCCGAGCTACATGTGGCTCAAGCTTGGCATATGGGAAGGCTACAACAGACGCCCGACCCGAGGCCCATCAAGCTTTTTCCACTGACCAGACAGGCTTGGGACTGCCCTTTTAGTTTGAGGGTCAGGTTAGGCCATCTTGGGCTTGTGCTTTTAGTATCGTTTTTTGGCCCAACTGAGTTATGGTTGTTGGAAATGTCCCTAGAGGCAATAATAAAGTTATTATTATCATATTTCCTTGTTCACAAGAAGTATTTATTCTCCATACTATAATTGTATTAACCGGAAACTAAATACATGTATGGATATATATAAACAACACAGTGTACCTAGTAAGCCTCTACTGACTAGCTCGTTAGTCAAGTTATGGTTAAGGTTTCCTAACCATGGATATGTAATGTCACTTGATAACAGGATCTTATCATTAGAATAATGATGTGATGGATATAGCCAATAATAAGAATAGATGTTGATCATGTCACTTAGTTTGATTGCTATCATTTTCGTATATGTGAAGTATCGTTTCCTTAGACCATGGGAATATGTTATTCCCGGGTACCGGATGATTACTTTGTGGACATAAAACGTCACTTTGTAACTGAGTGATTATAAATATGGCTTTTAGGTATCTCCAATGGTACTTGTTGAGTCACATGAATCAAGGGTGGGATTTTTCACTCCAAGTGATGGAGAGATATCTCTGGGCCTCTTGGTAGTGTAGCATCCGAAAGTTTAAAAACATGTGATAATGTGTTTAGCCACCGGGTGAAGGAGATATGCCCTAGAGGCAAATAATAAATGGGTTTTTATTATCATATCTTAATTAGTTCGTAATAGTTTTTTATTATGCCATAACTGTATCAAGTGGAAACATTGGTACAGGTGAGGTATGAAACAAACCAAGTCCCTAGTAGCCTCTATTCATACTAGTTCGTTGGTCATGAGGATGATTTGGGTTTCAAGATCATGGGCATTTATGCCAATTGACAACGAGGTCATATTAGTGGTGAATGGTGTGATGGACATTCCTCAAAGATTGCGACACGATCAAGTCACAGAGTTCATTGTTGCAATAGCTAAAAACGTAGTCTCCTTCTCCTTAGACTATTCTCCTTCTCCTTAGACTGTGAGATCATATTACTCATTGTTTCTCGAGGCTACTTTGACTGCACCAAACGTCACACGGTTAAACGGTGATCATAAGGGTGTATGTTGGGTATTCCAGAGAAACAGTACATGACATGTGACTTCAAGAGCGGACTTTGTTAACCCACGTAACAGGTAAGATACATACGCCCCGCTTGGTGAGATTACATCCATAAATGTTGCAACATGTGACTAGGTCACGGGGATGTAATATCACGGTAATAAGTAAAACAGAACTTGTCGATAACAAGATTGAATGAGGTATGCGATACCTATGATCGGATCTCGGACAAGTCGTATCATAGAAACAAAGAGAATTGGACTCAACATTTTACGGTTCAAACGACATCGTCATCGTGGAATGCATATGGGTCACATGGGCATCCCGATCCCTCTTTTGATCATTGATATGGATCATGTCTAGAGCATTCCCGAGCCGTGAGGGGATACACTTAAGGCTACGATGAGAGAGATCATCTGTAAGTTGGAATCATAGTAGATACAGAGAAAGCCAGAATTGTTCCGTGAAGAAAGAAAGGAAACTAAAAAAGTTTCGATGAGAGGACTAAAATCGTTCCGACAGTTCCAAAGTTGTTCGGAGGATATAGAAAAGGGAATCGAAAGGTGTTTTGGGTCGAATCGGATTTTGTAATATGTATTTGCATATTAATTAATGTAATTAATATTAAATATAATATTAAAATCTAATTTGAAGGGTTATTCCACTAATGGGACAAGTTTCCTAAGGAAAAGGGCCCATTAGGGAAAACTGAAAGAGGGAAGGGCCAAGGGCCAAAGGGGCCAAGGCTAGGACACCACAAGGGGACCCACCCGACAAGCCTAGGGTTGTGCGCGGGGTGGGGCCCACCCCCGGCCGGATAGCCCATGGCGCATCCCCCTCTCTCCCTTGTTTAGTCCCACATGGGAAAGCCAAAGGGGAGGGTAGACCTCCCTCCCCATATATAGAGGGGTGCCCATGGGTAGGATGAGACACGCAATTTGAGATGTTTTCTAAGGCATTTTCCATAGAGAATTCCTCCCTCTCTCTCTACATAGGTCCAACTTCATAGATTAATACTCACGCTTGAGGGATATGCTCGTTATTAGTTGATCTTCTCTTCTTGTTACAATGACCATTAGGAGATAATCCGATGAATCTGCAATATTTGTGTTTTCTCCATAATCATCGAATAAGCCATTGTCCATTCAATGGAGAGCTGGATTACAATCTTGTATTCTACAAGATCGGGCACATAAAGTATGAGCTATTGGATGAGTTTTCTTCCATGATGGATGAATAAACACTTAGCGAACTTGCATTAGAGTTGTGAACTCTCAGAAAGGCTTGATTGCAATAGAGGTAATGAATGAAAAGGGTATATGTCAGATATACAAAGTTATAAATGTAATTCTTGCAAAAACTCGTTGCAGTTTACGAAGTATTGGATACTTGTCCCGTTTTGTGAAAATAGGATGGTCTGCTTGAGAATTGATGGAATTGAGGCATTACTACATAGATAGATCTTGGGCGTTAGGGAGTTCTGTCGTAGGAATTTTTTCTGCTACGGAACCCTTCACCAGGATCCTAGACCACATAATGAGTAAAGATAACTTTCCAATAATGCGATTGAACTAGGTATATTTGTACCGACGATCGAATCTCGGGCAAGTATTATATCAAGAGATAAAATGAAACAGATACTAGATTAATCGAATCCTCGACATAGTGGTTCAACTGATAAAAGAAATTCATTGAATATGTATGAACCAATATGTACATCTCGGTCCTGTTGATGGTTATTGATCATAGAGTTATCTTGATTATGTCTGCATGTTCTCGAAACCGTAGGATCACACACTTAATGCCTCGGTGCCGCTAGGTTTCGTCGAGATAATAGATGGTGATTCGGAGTATCAGATGTGATCTTGGATACCTTGAGTTTTGGAATGGTCCATAGGTTTATGAAAGTATATAGGAGGTTTCAGGATAAATTTGAGATAGTTTCATAATTGTTCTAGATTGATCTGGCAGGTTCTGGAGTGGGTCCCACCTGTTCATAAGGGCACATGGGCCAAGTGGGGGCACCCTGTCCTACATAGGCTAGGGAACCACAACCCCAAAGGGCCCATGCAGCCCCTTGGGGAAACCCTAGGCACCGCCAAACCCTAGGAAGGAGGGGACGGAATCCCCGCCTAGCCGCCATCCTTCCCTTGGAGGATGGGCAAGGCTGGTCGAAGCCCTCCCCTAGGCCCCTATACAAAGGGAAGGGTGGAGGCATAGAAGCACACCCTTCCAGGCACCGCCTCCCTCTCCCTCTCCCCACTCTCCCATGTTGACGCTTAGCAAAGTGTTGTCGTACTTCTCCACCATATATCCAAGCAACGCCATTACGCTGTTAGGATCTCAAGAAGCTCTTCTCCCTCTCTTGTGGTATCAAAGATGATATGTCACCAAGAAGGAACATGTGGTTACCATGGAGGTGTTTCCAGATCGCAACACTTCATCGGTTTGATCTAATGCATGTGTATTCCTACATCATCGATGATCCCTCTAGCATCAAACGCTTTGGATCTTTGAGGGTATGTAGATCTAATCTAAGTAGTTACTAGAATCTTGTAGATATGATCTTATTGGGGTTACATTCTCTATTCCATAGGATTTTTTTTGTTTTCCATGCTATGAACCCATCAGTGGTACCACAGCATGGATCTGTGTTTAGATGCTTTGTACGAGTAAAACACAATGAAGTGGTGGGCACCGATGATCATGTTCTTACCCTCTCATGTGTACTAGTCAACATTGCAGGATAGTGGGATGAAGCGTCATGGACCAACCTTACATGTAAGCTTACGCAAGACCGTTTCCATGCTAAACATGCAACCTGTATTGCATAACTTGCTAGCGGGTGTCTATCTCTACTATTATAGTTGAGTTTCTTTTACAATGGAGGGCCCAAAAAGGGTGTATTATATACAACATGATTATCACCATTGTGACTTTGAGTAGGTAAGAACGGTTCTTATATGTTGCCCACAGAAGGCATGTAAAATAATTGCAAGAAAAATGTAGAGGACATCTAACTTGTTTTTGCAGGCCATGTGATGTGATTGATATATGTAATGTATGCAATGATCATGTGTTTGTAATCTTTGAAGACTTTCATGTCGATGATTATGGCAACTGGCAGGATCCATATGGTTGTCTCTTTAATGTATTGTATGAATTGTGAGTCAGTCGTTCATCGCCATGTAATTGCTTTACTTTATCGCTGCGAGTTAGAAATATTTGTAGTAGAAATAGTTGGTAGAGGGAACTACATGACAGTGTCAAGGACCATTGCTCCATGATGGTAATGATGGAGATCATGTTGGTGCTTTAGAGATGGATATCAAACTCACAATAAGAAGAAAAGGTTATACCATATCACATTATTCATGCATGTGATGTTTATCCTTTTATGTATCTTATTTTGCTTTGATTAGATCGCGATAATAGCATTATAAGATGAACCCTCACACTTAATATCAAGATAATAATGTGTTTCCCTTAGTATGCACCATTGCGAAAGTTTGATGTCTTGAAGCATTGCATGATAATTGGGTGTGATAAACTCTACGTTCACATATAACGGGTGTAAGCTAGATTTACACATGCAGAAATACTTTGGTTAACTTGACGAGCCTAGCATGTACAAACATGTACTCGAAATACAACAAACCGAAAGGTTAAACATGAGTCATATATATGATATCGTCAACAAGGTGATGTTCACCATTGAAGATACATCATCTCACGTGATGATCGGACTTGGTGTAGTGGATTTTGTTGGGTTCACATCATAGAAAACAAAAAAATTCCTATGATATGAACAACTAAGCACCAAGATCTATCTACCAGATGCAAGGAACAAGTGGATATACATCCATAGAGAACTTATCCTCAAATACCAAAAGCTTGATGATAATTAATCTCACAGATGAAGTAGTCGAACTCTTGATGATCCCAAGATCGAGTAGAAGAGCGCCGCAAACTATCAGCGAATCTGTAATCAGGCACACATCCAACACCACAACAACCTATAAATACTTTCTCCAGCAAAGCAACGAAAGTAGCAGATCACACCAGAGAAACTTTCAAAACATGTACTTAGCTAATGTAAAGCCATGGGGAATTTCTAGAGAGAGAGAAAGATCCTTCACAAGAAGGTCACGAGAAGGTATAAGATAAGAGTAGGTCACCACCTCATTTTATAAGGGAGGGGCATACCCCAAGGATATGTTTGGCAACCATGGTGGGTGCCCCCAACTCTTCCTCATTCATGTCGGTGAAGCTTCCACTAAGCCCACTTACATTAATATAAACTACACTCATGTTGCATTAAATTTCCACCAAAATAAATGCAAGATCTCATTAAATAAAAACAATTTTTATTTCTTTTATTTAGTATTTGTTAATTAGTTTAATTAACAAACATTTGCTTAAACCCCTTGCATTATTTTGATATTACATCTGAAACCAATTTCAGCGATTTGACCCGATACCATTGCAGTGATCATCAAAATAATTCCAACACTTTCAAAACCTTTCTATGATAATATATCCTATGATTAGTGCCAGTGTACCTTAAGTATGTCACCCTACAGTTCGCGAATAATGCAGACATGATCGAGACACCTCTTCGATCAATAATCAGCATCGGGACCTGGAGATTCATACTGACTCCCACACATTCAACGATGACTCTAATGATCATGAGAACCATTGACGTTGTAACTAAATCCTTTTATCTCGCGATATATTACTTGTCTAAGATTTGATCATTGGTATTCCCATACCTAGTTGATCTTGTTACCAGCAAGTACTCTTTTCTCGGTCCCCTGATATAATATTCTTTGTGACTTAGTCACGTGCTTGCAAGCTGTGTAAATGTGATATCACCGATAGGGCCCAGAGTATATCTCTCTATCATCAGGATGGAAAATTCCACTTGATCCATGAGCCTCTACATAAGACCCTGAACCCACCTTTATAGTCACCTTGTTACAATGTGACATTCAATGTTATCAAAGCACTCTTCCGGTGTTAGTGATTAACGTGATCTCATGGTCTAAGGATTAGGGTTACTTCGTATGAGATATTATAGCAATATAAACATAATGACTTTGATCGTATGGCTACACATTGGGTACATGTTCATGAAGGGTTCCATAGCAGAAAACAAAAATTTCCTACGTTGGAACTCCCTAACGCCTAGGATCTATGTATGTAGTAATGCAGTAAGGACCGGAGCATATAGAATACATACCATTGTATACCATACGTGGTTAACGTTCCAAGGGGAACATGGTTGAAGTAGTCGAACTCGTGGTCGACCTCAAGGTCGCGAAGCTCCTCGCAGGTCACCCCTTGCTCCTTCTTCACCGTGCAGCAGCTCCGGCTCACGACTTCCAAGGTGCCTCAAGTGAGGCCCCTCGTGGTTTTGTACACATACGGTGTACGATGACGACCTCCAACTCCTTGATCCCTACCGAGAGTGCGGAAGTAGATCTCCATCTTGGAATCCCTGCAGCGCAACAACATGCTGCAGGTGCGCCATCTCTTCCATGAATAGTCCTTTCTTGGGACCGTGCCAACGCGTGGAGACGACTATGTAGAGAGAGAGGAATTCTCTAAGGAAAATGCCTTAGAGAACCTCTCAAATTGTGTGTCTAATCCCACCCATGGGCACCCCTTTATATAGGGGAGGAGGTGTGCCCTCCCCTTTCGGTTTCCCTTGTGGGACTATTCAAAGGAGAGAGGGGGAGGCACATGGACCTCATGGGCCAACAGGACAGGGGTGGGCCCCACCCTGCGCACAGCCCTAGGATAGCTAGGTGGGCCCCTTTGAGGCGTCTAGGCCTTGGCCCTTTGGCCCTTGGCCCTTCCCTCCTTCGGTTTTCCCTCATGGGCCCTTTTTCCCTAGGAAGTTTGGCCCATTAGTGGAATACCCATTCAAATTAGATTTTAATATTAATTACATTAATTAACATGTAAATACATATTACAAAATCCGATTTGACCCAAAATACATTTCGGTTCCCTTTTGATTTCCTCTGAATGACTTCGGAACTTTCCCGGAACTATTCCGGTTCTCTCACAGAACTTTTCTAGTTTCCTTTTCTCTCTCATTTGGTGATTCCAATTTAAATAGGATCTCTAGCTCATAGTACCATTAAGTGTATTTCCCCACGGCTCGGGAATGACAAAAACATGATCTCCATCAATGATCAATAGCGGGACCAGGATGCCCATAATGACCCCTATGCATTCCACGATGATAATGTCGTTTGAACCGTAAACATTTGTTTCCCATTCCCTTTGCCACATGATACCTAGGTCACCCGAGAGTTGATCTATGGTATCTCCATACCTTCATTCGATCTCATTACTGATGAATTTGTTTTCTCGTTCTCGTGTTGCTACATTCCGTGACCCAGTCACACGCTTGCAAGCTTCGTTAATGCAACGTCACCGAGATGGCCACATGTGTATCTATCCGTTACATGGATTGGCAAATCCTGGTCTTGATATGTACTCCTCTACGTGCCCCTTTGGGAAACCTGAGTAGCACCTTTTTGATCACCCAGTCATGGTATGATACTTGATAACCATCTAAGCTCCCTCTAGAATGGTGATTTGCATTATCTCACAGTCTAAGGATCAGGTTGCAAGGTTTACTTAGTTTATCATTAATGGTGAACGTTGTAACTAGATCTCATTAATATAAAACTGGCTGGGTTATTTGTCTATCACATCATTCAATTAATGACGTGACCTCATTGTCAATTGGCATAAATGCCCATGATCTCGAAACCCTAGATCATCCTCATGACCAATGAACTAGTTCGCTAGAGGTAACTAGAGACTTGGTTTGTTTACATACCACATATGTATTAACGTTTCGTATTAATACAGTTATAGCACATTATAAAACTATGATGAACTAATTGAGATATAACAATAAAAACCTATTTATTATTTTCCTCTAGGGCATATATCCTTTAGTCTCCCACTTGCACTAGAGTACAAATGATTTAGCTTGCATTTTACTCATCATAAACCATATCACATATGAGTTTATTGATCATGCCTGCTTATGGAAAACATCCTGTCCATGTTCTATTTTACCAGATCATTATGTCTTTGCAAATCGTTAATGTCTTTCTAAATTTGACATTCATACCATTATCTCATAATGGGTTGAAGTATTTTTTTAGCGACAAAGTGAGACTTTGTTTCTAGTGTTTATAATGACGGTTGTTTTCACTATTGTAATCTAAACTTCAAAACACACTTTGCAATCCTTTGTGTATATACGACAGTTATGGCAGCAGAACAAGGCCTGTTTCTAG